>CM053795.1:39224166-40477500 GCA_028671895.1 Oenanthe sinensis | reverse complement strand
ACCCTAAACCCTAAACCCTAAACCCTAAACCCTAAACCCTAAACCCTAAACCCTAAACCCTAAACCCTAAACCCTAAACCCTAAACCCTAAACCCTAAACCCTAAACCCTAAACCCTAAACCCTAAACCCTAAACCCTAAACCCTAAACCCTAAACCCTAAACCCTAAACCCTAAACCCTAAACCCTAAACCCTAAACCCTAAACCCTAAACCCTAAACCCTAAACCCTAAACCCTAAACCCTAAACCCTAAACCCTAAACCCTAAACCCTAAACCCTAAACCCTAAACCCTAAACCCTAAACCCTAAACCCTAAACCCTAAACCCTAAACCCTAAACCCTAAACCCTAAACCCTAAACCCTAAACCCTAAACCCTAAACCCTAAACCCTAAACCCTAAACCCTAAACCCTAAACCCTAAACCCTAAACCCTAAACCCTAAACCCTAAACCCTAAACCCTAAACCCTAAACCCTAAACCCTAAACCCTAAACCCTAAACCCTAAACCCTAAACCCTAAACCCTAAACCCTAAACCCTAAACCCTAAACCCTAAACCCTAAACCCTAAACCCTAAACCCTAAACCCTAAACCCTAAACCCTAAACCCTAAACCCTAAACCCTAAACCCTAAACCCTAAACCCTAAACCCTAAACCCTAAACCCTAAACCCTAAACCCTAAACCCTAAACCCTAAACCCTAAACCCTAAACCCTAAACCCTAAACCCTAAACCCTAAACCCTAAACCCTAAACCCTAAACCCTAAACCCTAAACCCTAAACCCTAAACCCTAAACCCTAAACCCTAAACCCTAAACCCTAAACCCTAAACCCTAAACCCTAAACCCTAAACCCTAAACCCTAAACCCTAAACCCTAAACCCTAAACCCTAAACCCTAAACCCTAAACCCTAAACCCTAAACCCTAAACCCTAAACCCTAAACCCTAAACCCTAAACCCTAAACCCTAAACCCTAAACCCTAAACCCTAAACCCTAAACCCTAAACCCTAAACCCTAAACCCTAAACCCTAAACCCTAAACCCTAAACCCTAAACCCTAAACCCTAAACCCTAAACCCTAAACCCTAAACCCTAAACCCTAAACCCTAAACCCTAAACCCTAAACCCTAAACCCTAAACCCTAAACCCTAAACCCTAAACCCTAAACCCTAAACCCTAAACCCTAAACCCTAAACCCTAAACCCTAAACCCTAAACCCTAAACCCTAAACCCTAAACCCTAAACCCTAAACCCTAAACCCTAAACCCTAAACCCTAAACCCTAAACCCTAAACCCTAAACCCTAAACCCTAAACCCTAAACCCTAAACCCTAAACCCTAAACCCTAAACCCTAAACCCTAAACCCTAAACCCTAAACCCTAAACCCTAAACCCTAAACCCTAAACCCTAAACCCTAAACCCTAAACCCTAAACCCTAAACCCTAAACCCTAAACCCTAAACCCTAAACCCTAAACCCTAAACCCTAAACCCTAAACCCTAAACCCTAAACCCTAAACCCTAAACCCTAAACCCTAAACCCTAAACCCTAAACCCTAAACCCTAAACCCTAAACCCTAAACCCTAAACCCTAAACCCTAACTTTTTTTCTAATTGTAGCCATTGTTCATAATTATCTTTTGAAATAAAGTGATCAATTGATAACTGTGTTAATTATCAATTGATATTCTTCAGCCATCGATTGATATATTGCAGTTTCATCAGAGTTTATCTGTAAACTCTGACTAGTTCATCAAAGTTTAGAGATCAATAAACTCTAACTAGTTCATCAGAGTTTAGAGATTAATAAACTCTGACACAGCTCTTTGTAAACCCTGATAAGTTATTCTCAACTGATATATACCTATCGAAGGATATTTATCTATCGATGGATAATTACCCTGGTAATTGTTTATCAGTCGATAAATAAATTTTTCTAACTCAATGGATGTAATTACCCATCGATGGTAATAGAATTTCTACAGTTTTACACATCTATTGATCAAATTATAGTTGTTGATTCTTTACTTTATTTGTCAATAGATGAATATATACATCGATTACCATTTAGAGTAATTTACTTTCATTCTTTTTATCTTTCAACGGTTATATTCTTAATTAAAATATAAATAGCAATTTCAATTCTCATTTCATTCTTACTTGCTATTTTATTCTCTATCTCTAAACTCTGTATCGCATTTTGCTCTCTAAGAACCCTAACACAATTTCTCTAACTTTTCTTTAAATTCATCTTCTAATCTCTCTAAGAACAGCAATGGCACCTCAAAAGAAGATTACTTCCTCTACTGGTTTCATCCATGAGCAGAATAATTTCATAGCATGTATGATTGTGGAGGATGCCCTTGCAGACTTTCATCTATTGATGAAATTTCTGAATGAATGCAAGTTGTCAAAGGCTCTAAGAAAGGCACCTGCTATTGTGTGTGAACTTGCAGAAGAATTTTAGAAGTCTACAGAGATATCCAGTGATGGGAAGGTAATTTCTTACACTTGTAGAGGTAAGACATATACTCTTACTAGCACTATTATTTTTGAATGCTTAGAAATTCCAAGTAACAATTGTGATGACATGCCTAGTGATGAGGAAATTAGGAACATGTTTGCTGCAGTTAAATATGTTGAATCTGAATACAGACTAGAAGAGGTAGTTAGAAAGAATTTGAGAAAAGAATGGAGCTATTTATTCGATACTATTATTAAGGTATTTTCTGTAAAATTAATTAATTTTGATGCTATTACTACAAGTATGCAACAAATTGCTTATAGTATCCTGTTTGATAAATACTTTGATTTTAGCACCCTACTCTTAAATCAGTTAATTGCTAAATTAGGAAATAAAGCATCTAGAAAAGAGAATATTTACTTTGCTAGATTCATTATGCTATTTATTCAAAATACAATTGGAGATTTTAAAGTTATAGGAACCATGGAGACAATGGAGCGCTGGAAACAGAACAAAAGGGTCTTCAAGGACTTGGTAAGAATAAACATACACCCTAAGTTGTGCCTCATCTATCCTCATTTTATGCGGGTATATCTCAAGAAATTTAATGTATCTTTTACTTCCTTTGGCATCCCAATTTCTTTGCCTTCTGCAACAATGGAGGGAGTTAGAAATGCCCTCATCCCTCCTACCCAAGTTGCACAACCTTCTAAAACCAAATCTAAACAAACCACCTCTGTAGTTTCTCAAAAGACTATTGTTATAAAAACCAAGAAAAGAAAAACAACTGAGGCGAGTGTGAAGGTGGTTGATAAGGGTGAGAGAACTGGCCAACATTAAGAAAGCCAGAAGAATAAGTAAGTAGAGAATGAGAGTATCCAGCCAGCCACCAACCCAATCTCTCAAAAGATTGAGGCTGTGTTAAAGGATATTAGCACATCCCTAGTTTCACCTTCTCAACAAGGTGTAGCTATTGAAAAGAGGTCTCAACCTGGACCAATTTATGGGGGTAAGGGACACAAAATAATTCAACCATACAAAAGGAGAAAGAAGGACAGTAACATTGCACAGGGAGCACACACACTTCCAAAGCCAAATTAAAATTTGGTGGAGCCTTCAGTTTCTTCTTTTGATGTGTCTCGGAATTTTCCTGAGGCACAACCCCATTCACTATCTATTCCATCTCCTTAATCTCCTTTAAGATCCATTTCTTCAGAAACTTTGTTGATTGAAAACTTCAATGTTTCAAATTCACCCTCTTTGCAACTCAGGGTGGAGCCAACACTCTCACATGTATCACCAAATAAGGTTAACACCTTGGTTGATCAGGAAAATACTGATAATTCTCACAAGTCAATGGATATTACTCAATCAACTGATAATTTTTAACATCCATTGACTAGTTCACTTCCATGGATGAATAACCTTATATCCATCGACGAGCTCCAATCAACGGATATTCATCAATCGATGGATATTCCTCATCCATCGATTGACACTTCACTTTCAATTCATGAATCATCCATTGAAACCATTCAAGTGGCCAATACTCTACTAGGATTGAGTGGAGTGAGTGAGGTGTGTGAGAGGCAAGGTTTGCATACCTTGGAAAAAGGAGAGAGTGTGAATGAGAGGCCTTAAATTTCTTCTTAGGTGGAAATAGTAGAGGGTGTGAGTAAAGAGAGTTCCACCTTAGCAGGTGATGCAAAATGAGAGAATAATAAGGGAGAGGTGAGAATCCATGATGAGATCATTATGCAAAAATAGAGAGAAGAGAGTGAGAGAGAAAAGAATAGAGAGAAACCAATTTCACCATCTCATGAAGCATCAACTTCTAAAATTGAGCAGGTTGCAGCTGAACTCACCTAGGAGTTGGGGTTGGAGTTAGGGGGATGGAGGAAATGGAGAATATGGAGTTCCTACAGGAGTTGCAGATGCCCACATGGAGGTGGATGATGAGATTGAATTTAATCTTGATGATATATGATTTCAACATGAAGATCCACACTACCAAGAATTGGCGGCAGCCACTAATCAAGAGGCTGAAAAGATGTTGGGATTAGTGCAAACAGAAGAACAATTCAGGAATGGCAAGGAGAGTTTGGCAAGATAGCCTGATGATGTGTCTCACATGAATCCTGAAGATTTTGAAGATAATTCTGATGATAAGATATTGGAGCATGCAATGGCTAGTGATGAAACTGTTGGGTTCCGAGGCATAAAACGCAGCGGATTAAACGTAAATATAACAAAAATTTTGGAACCCTAACGCGGGATCATGTATAAGCTTGGACGGATTATGGTGAAACAGATTCATACCTTTTCTGGTCTTGAATTGCACGAACTCAACAGAGATCCTAGCTTTCACGACTTGTGTCTTCCTCTCGAAAAACACCTCTATGGTATCCACACGAGCACCTTGAAGAACGTCTCACGGTCTTGATTACGGAATGGATGTACTAGCTCCTTTGATGATTTCGAAATTTTTCTGCCTTGCTTTGCCTTGCTGTGTAGCTGCTTCCTTTAGGGTTTATTTCTCTCAAAAACCGCAATCCCCTATTAACCCTACATTATCTATTTATAATGGCTGGTTAATAGGCCCATAACAGCAAAGCCTAACCCATGTAGGTTTATGATTAAATAATAAAACCGAATTTCTATTATTTAATTAATAACTAAGTCATACTTAATTATTAAGGGCATAATTCAAATTTGAATTTTTATTATTTCAATTAATTAAGTCTCACTTAATTAATATAATAAAATTCAAATAATCATCAATTAATTTAAATCTATATTTTAAATTAACTATTCCTTTAAGTGCTCTATGTGTGTGACCCTATAGGCTATTAATTAATTAACAATAATTTTATTCTCCAACAAAATTATAAACAATGAGCGGTATCTAGTAATACATCATTGCTACCCAATTAAATAATAATTAAATCGTGATTCGATAAAACCTTTCGTGATTAATGTTTCCGTGTAATATAATCTCTTTAACCATATATATTATAGATTAAAATTGAGGCATGTATTTAGTCATCCTCTACAATATTTAATCCGGGTTTACTTGATCCATGAGTAGACTATGAAAACAAATCATTATTTGAGCACGGCCATGCATTTTATAGTCTCACTCAATCAAGAGGCCTTATAATATCTCTCCTAATTATAGGAGGGTTAAATCCTTTATCTATCATTCATATTTCTCATACGACTGATGCTATACCCGATGTCCACTTTTATCATTACCCGGTCAAATGTAACTTTTAATGTAGTCAAAGTAATTTAATCCTCGTACAGAAATATAATGATCTCAAGTCAGAGGATCATTACACCATTATCACTGTGAGTCTTTCTTATGACTTTATTAAACATGAAGAATCTCACTGTGGGTCTTTCCAGTACCATGTACTCCTGCATGTACCTATGTGTTGACTTTAGTATCCCCATACTTATAACCAATGAGATGTGGTTATCTGTCAAACAACATACTAGTCTATTTATGTATTATTATTGTCCTATAATAATAATACTCGACTAGGGACATTTAAGAATATGATATATTATATAATCTCAAGTTCAAGTCATTTACTAAACTATACAATGTGTATCATGATTCTAAGGACATTTATTATGCTAACAAATATATCGCAGTAATTAAAGTTATAATAAATACGTTTATTGAATAATCAATTGACATAAAGGTTTATCAAAAGAAATATTGTATTGCCTCTAGGGCACCTACACCAACAATCTCCCACTTGTACTAGAGCCAATTACCCATGTGTCTAATACCCATGGAACTAGTTTGACCGTCGTGCTTCTTCTGCGACAAGCCTTTGGTCAGTGGGTCTGCAATGTTATCATGTGTGTGCACTTTACATATGTGTATGTCACCCCTTTCATTAATCTCTCGAATGAGGTGGTATCTCCTGAGTATATGTTTGGTTCAGAAGTGAGCTCTAGGTTCTTTAGCCTGTGCAATGGCTCCATTATTATCGCAGTATAGATCAATGGGATCTGCGATCGATGGAACAACTCCCAAATCAGTAATGAATTTTCGAATCCAAACAGCTTCCTTAGCCGCTTCACAAGCTGCAATGTACTCAGCCTCCATTGTAGAATCAGCTACTGTTTCTTGCTTTGAACTCTTCCAACTTACAGCACCTCCGTTTAGGCAAAACACAAAACCAGACTGTGATACAGTATCATCCCTGTCTGTTTGGAAGCTTGCATCGGTGTAACCTTTTACAACCAGTTTCTCCTCTCCTCCATACACCAAGAATGAATCTTTAGTCCTTTTCAAGTACTTTAGAATATTCTTGACAGCCGTCCAGTGACCTTCACCTGGATTAGATTGGTATCTGCTCGTCATGCTTAAAGCATACGAAACATCTGGGCGAGTACATACCATTGCATACATGATGGATCCAATTGCTGAGACATATGGAACCTTACTCATATGGTCCTTCTCATCCAATGATTTCGGAAACTGATCTTTAGAGATCGTTATCCCTTGAGACACGGGGACATATCCCATTTTTGCATTTTGCATACCAAAACGATGCAAAACCTTATCGATGTATGTACTCTGACTTAGACCGATCATCCTTCTAGATCTATCCCTATAGATCCTCATTCCTAGAATGTAGGATGCTTCACCTAAGTCTTTCATAGAGAAGTTGCTCCCTAACCAAATCTTAACAGCCTTGAGAGAAGGTATGTCATTCCCCATTAGTAGTATGTCATCAACATACTGTACTATGAATGCCACATGGCTCCCACTAACCTTCTTGTAAACACAAGGTTCATCTTCGTTTTGAACAAAGCCATACTCTTTGACTGTTTCATCAAAACGGATATTCCATCTCCTAGAGGCTTGCTTCAATCCATAAATGGATCGACGTAATTTATATACCTTGCTAACATTCCTTGGATCAACAAAACCTTCAGGTTGTGTCATGTACACATCCACATCCTCTTCAAGGCTTCCATTAAGGAAGGCTGTTTTGACATCCATTTGCCAGATTTCATAATCATGGAATGCTGCAATAGCAAGCAAAATCCTTATGGACTTCACCATAGCCACTGGTGAGAAAGTTTCATCATAGTCAATACCATGAATTTGTTTGAAACCTTTTGCAACCAGCCTTGCTTTATAGGTCTGAACATTTCCATCCATGTCAGTTTTCTTCTTGAAAACCCATTTGCACCCTATGGGTTTTACCCCTTCAGGTGGATCAACCAAAGTCCATACTCGGTTTTCGTACATGGAATCCATCTCGGATTTCAAGGCTTCTAGCCATCTCTTAGATTCTGGACTGTTCATAGCATCTTGGTATGTGAGAGGCTCATCTTCATCTATGAGCATCAAATCACCACATTGAGTCAAGAGAAATCCATATCTCTCTGGCTCATGGCGAATTCTACCAGTTCTACGAACAACCTGTGTTTGTTGAGCATTATCATTATCCTACTCTTGTTCCACTTCAGGTTCAATGCTATTTTGTGGTTCTCGATCCTCATCGAGGTCTATAGTTCTCCCACTGTTTCTTTTGAAAACAAAATCTCTTTCCATGAAAACAACATCTCGAGCAATGAACACCTTCTGCTCAGAAGGACTATAGAAATAATACGCCTTTGTTTCACTAGGATATCCCACAAAACTGCACTCTTCAGATTTAGGTCCAAGCTTGTCAGATACTTGACGCTTCACAAATGCCTTGCATCCCCAAACTTTCATAAAGCTCATGCCTGACCGTTTCTTCTCCCATATCTCATATGGAGTCTTTTGAACCTTCTTAGTAGGAACACGGTAAAGTGTGAAAGCCGTTGTTTCTAGAGCATAACCCCAGAAACTAATTGGAAGATCTGCATGACTCATCATCGATCGCACCATGTCCAACAAGGTGCGATTTCTCCTCTCTGAAACTCCATTCCATTGAGGTGTACCTAGCGGAGTGAGTTGTGATACAATACCACACTCCTTTAAATAATCTTTAAATTCTGTGCTCAAGTATTCTCCTCCACGATCAGATCATAAGATTTTAATACTTGTAGCTCCGCCAATTTGCTTCTCTACTTCAGCCTTGTATTCTTTGAACTTTTCAAAACAATCGGATTTATTCTTCATAAGATATACATATCCATATCTACTGAAATCATCAGTAAATGTATGAAGTAGTAGTAGCCTCATCTAGCCATCACACACATTGGGCCACATACATCACTATGTATTAGCTCCAAACGTTCAGTGGCCCTTTGACCCTTACCAGTGAAATGGGCTTTAGTCATTTTACCAAACAAATAAGATTCACATTCTTGGTATGATTCAAAATCAAACTTATCCAAATATCCATCCTTATGTAATTTGGATATGCATTTCTCATTTATATGGCCTAGACGAAAATGCCAGAGGTATGTTTGATTTGAATCATTAACTTTAAGTCGTTTGTTTTCTATATTACAGATAGGATTATCTAAGTCAAGAACATATAAACCAGTAAACAAACGCGCAACACCATAGGTTAAATCATTCAAAGCAAAAGAGCAACTGTTGTTCTTTATTGTAAACGAAAAACCATTCTTGTCCAAACAAGAAACAGAAATAATGTTTCTGCGAATCGCAGGCACGTAATAACAATTCTCAAGTTCTAAAACTAGCTCAGAGGGAAAAGATAAATAATAGGTTCCTACAGCTAAAGCAGCAACTCTTGCTCCGTTGCCAACTCGTAGGTCCATTTCTCCTTTAGCCAATGTCCTACTTCTCTGCATTGCCTGCACATTTATACAAATATGAGAAGCACATCCAGTATCTAATACCCAAGATGTAGAAATAGACAGATTGACTTCTATAACATATATACCTGAATTAGAAGCTTGCTCAGCCCTCTTCTTCTTCAGATCCTCCAAGTAAACTGAACATTTTCTCTTCCAGTGACCAGTTTTCTTACAGTAGTGACATTCACCCTTAGCGACCCCACCTTTAGGCTTTAAAGCCTGTTTAGGACCGGACTTTGGCTTGGGTGTAGAATCAGAATCTATCTTCTTCTTACCCTTCCACTTTCCTTTCCCTTTGGCCTTACCTTTATTGCCCACCATCAGTATGGGAACAGGTTCAGCCGTCTTCATGTTGGTCTCATATGTTCTCAACATAGCCAACAATTCAGTAGGTGTTTTGTCAAATTCATTCATATTGTAGTTTATAACAAATTGAGTGAATTTGTTGTTCAAAGAATTCATGATCAGGTCAATACCAATTTCCTGAATAATCGGGAAACCCAAAGTCTCAAGGTACTCAATGTAACTAATCATCTTTAAAACATGTGGGCCAACTGGTTCACTTGCCCCTTGTTTGCAATTAAAGAGTAACTTGCTCGTGTTGAACCTTTCTTGACGAGTTTGGCTTGCAAACATGCTTTGCAAGTGCTCATTAATAGTATATGCATCCATATGCACATGCTGTCTTTGAAGCTCAGCACTCATAGTTGCCTACATAAGACATGCAACATCAGTTGCATCATTCTCATCCTTTGTGTGGGCCGCTCGTTCCTCAACAGAAGCACCCTCATGAATGGGACCTGCCGGAGGAATATCAATGACATGAAACTTGCGCTCCTGTCTGAGGACAATCCTCAAATTCCTCTGCCAGTCTAGGAAGTTGTTTCCTCCTGTCAGCTTATCCTTCTCAAGGACTGATCGTACGGATAGTGTGTTTGTGTTGTTTGCCATTACTTGGTATCTACAATGATAAAAGCAAAAAGTAAACATTAGATTGTCTGAGTTATTTATTATGTTCAAATGATTATGATACATTCATAATATATCTCCCACTATTTTTATCAAATTAATAGCCCTTACTATTAATTTGGAAAGTATATCCCATAATTCTTTCTAGTGAGCCAAGATCCATATTTCGTCATGTCTTAAGTCAACCACTGGAAGTCCTTAAGAATGATTATTTAGGTAGACAACATTTGTCAATTATATCATATATAATTCTTGGATAGTTTGGTGAGCAACGATTGATCTTATCTATCTAATAGATTTTTAACCAAACTCTATGCTTCTAAGTTCATAATGGTCGAATATAACCGTTTACTTTCACCTTATTATGACGACTCAGTTAAGTTTGACCCAATGATACAACGGCCGAATATAACCGTTTATATTCGTCGCATCTCACCACGATAGATAGGAGTCCCCTGCCACTGACAGTCTTTCCCCTAATCGATCTAGGATTCGATGAGTGTTCATTCATTGGAAAGCAACCGAGTAAAACTTAATATTTTGTTAAGGGGTTTAGAAAATTTATGACGATCATGATCACATCATGAAGAGATCCTCAATTTTTCCTTGAACCAAATATTTCAAATTGACATCTTAAATTGTTCATTTCCCAGGTAGATGGAGGATACCAGTGGTCACACTTAAAACCCATCAGCTTTACGAATATGCATATTCGCTTTTGTCAGAAAATCCCAGTTATAGATATCAAAAATTCATATTTAATTCCGTGTTTTTAAAATCCATATTTCATAAACACAAGAATCTCATGATCGTTTGTTAATTTTAAAATCTTAAATCGTTAAAGATTTTATCTTGTTTAGCATGGCAAGCATGGCATGGGTGACGTATCTAATACATGCATACATCATTAATCTAATTAAAGCATGCATCTTCTACTCTACACATACATTCATACATCATTATGTAAAGTGCAGTATGTAAACGTGCTTGGTTATGGCCCCTTTCCTATGTGATCCTTTCGAGCTAATGAAAGGATCAAAGTCAATCTATGGTGGTGGAAAAAATATAAATACAGTTGCTTGTCTTGATTCTTCTTGCATCCATGGCTGCCTTCTTAGCTTCTTGGATCATCCTTCAGTCTTCAATTACATTACATGGAATAATTGAATACAACCTAAGCTAATGTACTTATATAAGAAAACTCGAGTTACATTCGAGATTCAACAATTACAAGAATGGAGAAAACGACATGCAAGTCGTATTTATAAAACCAAAACCATAACCATTAATCTAGGGTCTAAGGCCATAACCAGCACCATGCCCACATAACAATTTCTGACATCACAGAATACATAATCATATCATCATGCATCATATATATCATTATCAAAAATTATCAAAAAAAATTAAAATTATGATTCTGAAATAGAAAACTGCGTTTTTAAGGCCCTTAACGATGTCAAATGGCCAAAAAACACCATAGGACACAGCAAAGCGGTGATTTTTGCTCGTGGCGATTTTCCCTTTCCAGAAAGAGTTAATTCGACCCATTCTAACTCCGTCGAAAAACACTATTCACTGTAGAATCACTATTCACAGCAAACTACATCTTATGCGGTTGTGTTTTCAAACGTCTCATAACGATTCCGACGACCTTCGTATGACTGTATCTCGTATCATATACATACAGTGCATCACACATATCATGCCATAACAGATTATAACATTGCAGTAGCATGGCAGTCTCATAACAGGCATGGCAGTGTCATATCAGTAGCATGGCAGTGGCATGACAGTCACCAAAACAGGCATATTTACATCAAATACAGTTAACACGTAACCAAATCAATCCCTTATACACGTAGCTCTGATGCCATTGTTGGGTTCCGAGGCATAAAACGCAGCGGATTAAACGTAAATATAACAAAAATTTCGGAACCCTAACGCAGGATCATGTATAAGCTTGGACGGATTATGGTGAAACAGATTCATACCTTTTCTGGTCTTGACTTGCATGAACTCAACGGAGATCCTAGCTTTCACGACTTGTGTCTTCTTCTCGAAAAACACCTCTATGGTATCCACATGAGCACCTTCAAGAACGTCTCACGATCTTGATTACGGAATGGATGTACTAGCTCCTTTGATGATTTCGAAATTGTTCTGCCTTGCTGTGTAGCTGCTGCCTCTAGGGTTTATTTCTCTTAAAAACCATAATCCCCTATTAACCCTACATTATCTATTTATAATGGCTGGTTAATAGGCCCATAACAGCAAAGCCTAACCCATGTAGGTTTATGATTAAATAATAAAACCGAATTTCTATTATTTAATTAATAACTAAGTCATACTTAATTATTAAGGGCAGAATTCAAATTCGAATTTTTTTTATTTCAATTAATTAAGTCTCACTTAAGTAATATAATAAAATTCAAATAATCATCAATTAATTTAAATCTATAATTTAAATTAACTATTCCTTTAAGTGCTATATGTGTGTGACCCTATAGGCTATTATTTAATTAGCAATAATTTTATTCTCCAATAAAATTATAAACAATGAGCGGTATCTATTAATACATCATTGATTCGATAAAACCTTTCGTGATTAATGTTTCCGTGTAATATAATCCCTTTAACCATATATATTATAGATTAAACTCGAGGCATGTATTTAGTCATCCTCTACAATATTTAATCAGGATTTACTTGATCCATGAGTAGACTATGAAAACAAATCATTATTTGAGCACGGCCATGCATTTTATAGTCTCACTCAATCAAGAGGCCTTATAATATCTCTCCTAATTATAGGAGGGTTAAATGATTTATCTATCATTCATATTTCTCATACGACTCATGATATACCCGATGTCCACTTTTATCAATACCCGGTCAAATGTAACTTTTAATGTAGTCAAAGTATATTAATTCTCGTACAGAAATATAATGATTTCAAGTCAGAGGATCATTACACCATTATCACTGTGAGTCTTTCTTATGACTTTATTAAACATGAAGAATCTCACTGTGGGTCTGTCCAGTACCATGTACTCCTGCATGTACCTATGTGTTGACTTTAGTATCCCCATACTTATAACCAATGAGATGTGGTTATATGTCAAACAACATACTAGTCTATTTATGTATTATTATTATTGTCCTATAATAATAATACTCGACTAGGGACATTTAAGAATATAATATATTATATAATCTCAAGTTCAAGTCATTTACTAAACTATACAATGTGTATCATGATTCTAAGGACATTTATTATGCTAACAAATATATCGCAGTAATTAAAGTCATAATAAATACGTTTATTGAATAATCAATTGACATAAAGGTTTATCAAAAGAAACATTGTATTGCCTCTAGGACACCTACACCAACAGAAACTAGTTTGGCTGGCACTGAAAGGGCCATAGTTTCACACTATAGGAGATCTATGGCTGAAGTAAATATAGAGGATCTTGTACACAGAAGAATTCTCAACTTCTACAGAGATAACTTGAAAATCCAAAAGATGCATGTAACAGGTTCCAAGTATGAACTCAAGAAGATCAGGGAAAAAATTGATAGTGCAAGGACACATTTTGACTCTACTATTGATTCTAGACTCAGCATCACCATGTTAATAAGAATCAAGCAAAGGCTTGATACTGAGTCTACAACCAAGGACAAAGTTGTGTTATTAGAGAAAAGAGTGACTGCCATGGAAATTAACATGGATTTTTTTTTGAAGAATCAAGTCACTCAAATCAAACTTCTGAACAGACTCTTGGAAACCCCTCTTATTTCTCACTCCTTGGAATTAGAAACTATTGCTGATAACAAAAGGGGGAAGAAGGATAAGGAGTTAAGGAGAAGGGAGATTGAAGCTGTGATCAAGACTACAGAGAATGCTATTCAAAAGACAAATCCAAAGAAGGCATTGGCTCAACAGATTGTAAGGCTATTTGATTCAATTGCTAGCAAAAATAAGGAGATTAATGCACATGAGTCAATTGCCTTAATGCCAAAAATTCTTGAGCCAGTAAAGCAAGGAGAAACAAGGGTAGATGAAGGTAACTCATAAACTGGTGACAGAAAGGGGAAGGGCATTTTAATTGAAGAAGGAAGGAAGAAGAATTCTACCATGAGTGGAGGTGGGAAATTATTGAGCAAAGCAATAGTTGTTGGTATGAAAGAAAGGGAGTGTTAGTGAGATTACGAAGTTGTATGAATAGTAATCATGATAACTCAACACTAGAACATGGCAGGTAAATAATACTACACGTACACAGAAATCGGGAAAAAATGAAGACAAGGCAAATATAGTGAATCAAGACATTAGAAGAAGTTTTGAAGTCTACTACAGGTCACTGAAAGAAGTTCATTAATATGTTCAAGCCTTAGTGGAGAATAATGTGTAAAGACTTTCAAGGTTTCAGAAGTGTTGAAGATTCATTATAAAGTGCCACTAGAAGTTTTCAGTGTAAAGGCATTGATTGAAGATAGACAGTGTTCGAAGCATAGGAATCTAGAAAGGAAAAAGACAAAGGTTAAAAAAGACAGCTACAGTCTTGAATTTATACTCACTGAAAGAAGTTCATTTATATGTTCAAGCGTCAGTGAAGAACAGAGAATGAAGTATTCAAGATTGTGGTAATAATGAAGACATTGTCGAAGTACCAGAAAAGATTCGAGTGAAAGTACGGTGTTTATTGGCAGTCAGTGTTTGAAGCAATGCAATAGTCCAAGGTTAATCAGCTGAAACAAAACAAAAGTCAAGGGAATTCAATTCAGTGTTAGTCGTTTGTGAACCAGACCAGTGCACTAAGCGTCAGCACAATAAGGAAAGAATTACTTTGAATCATCAGAAGAAATACAGTTGATCAAGCCAAAAGAGTAAAAACCAAGTGGTAAATACTTCAAACATTTCAAGAAATTGATCAAGGCAAGTATTACTACATTTGGTGGCTCTTATACTCTTAAAGCTATGTAGTGGCGCAAGGAAATACTTGAGGAGAGTCTAAGAAAGTTTCCAGGGAATTTCGTGGCGCCTACACACTGCATCTAAAGTGTAGGCGCAATAAATGTCTATTGGCGCAAGGAAAATCAACTCCTTAAGTATTCTAAGTATTTGGTGGCGCCTCCCCTCTGTCACAATAGTGCAGACGCAACTAAAGTCTTCCCAGGCGCAACAAGAGTTTAAGTAAAGATTTTGTGGCGCCTATACACAGGTATAAGAGTGTAGGCGCAACAAACCTCAACATAGGCGCAAGGAAAGTTTAAGGGAAGTTTGGTGGCGCCTCTATAGGGTAATCAGTGTACAGGCGCAACAAAAGTCAGGTGCAAGGAAACTTGAAGATTCTAAGGCATTTGGTGGCGCCTCTACAGGGTAAATGGTGTAGAGGCGCAACAAAGTTCCAAGGCGCAACAAAGGTATTTCGTGGCGCCTACACACTGCAGTCCCTCTACAAGCGCAACAAAGGACTTAGCATTGAGAAGCAAATCAATTTTAATTGATTTGAATAGTCTACACATATAAACAAAAGGACGTGATCATTTTGATATGTTAATGAAATATACAAACATACAGAGAGATACAGAGAGAAAATGGAAGCCGGAGAAGAAGATGAAACATAGCCATATTTATACCTTCTTCACTGGAGTTTTATAATCTAGCCGGTTAATTATGTTGCAAATACATAGGGCTATTGTAAAACACTCTCTGTTAGCTTGATTCCATTAGTACAAACACATAGTCAAATATTGTATAGGGATTAAGCTATCTCTTTGTAGAAGTAAAGAACTAATCTGTTCTTTGTAAACCAGTTATATTTTTAACTGGGTGTAGCAACCTCAGGGATTATATACGAAAGATATATTCCCCGAAACCTGTCTCGTTAAGTTACTTGTTAATTTTCTAGAACATTAATGATTATTCATAAATACAGAAAATTAGTAAGCCAACCTCCTAAACACTATTCACCTCATGAACTCGAACCCACTAACCGAACTCTAAATTATTTATCCGCAAAAGATTCGAAATAATTTTTTAATTTAGTGAGTATCGTATTCAACCCCCCCTTCTACGATACTTCAGGACCCAACAATTGGTATCAGAGCTGACTAATTGACATACAAATCTAGATCCGTAGTTCAGTGAAGCTCACCGTGCCGAAACTGGTTGGACTCAGAACGAGGAGGCCTTGTTAAATAAATTTAATTATAACCTTTTAAATTTATTTTATAAACTTTTATAAAATTTGTTCTATAAACTTTTATTAGTTTATGTTAGGAATTTTAATTAATTTATTTCATAAATTTTGATATATTAAATTTATTTTATAAACTCTTATAAAATTTGTTTTATAAATTTTCATTAGTTTATGTTATAAATTTTAATTAGTTTATTTCATAAATTTAATAAAGTTTAAAATTTGAATTTATTATAACAAAAGGCAGCAGTTGACTAGTGGATTCGACACAACACCAAAATGTTATTTGATTGCTCAAGGTCTAGAAGATGAAGATTTTTCTGGGTATTAAAGACAAATGAAAATTGACTGAAGATTATCCAATAAAGCTTATTCTGGAACAGGTTGAAGAAATAGTGGTTTTAATTTCCTCAGAGGTTTACTCCATAGGATCCCACTAATATTTTGGAAGCTGCAAAAGAAGAGATTAATTTGGGTACAGTTTTTGGTTAATTTGAGTTGTATTTTTGGATGAAAAATCTTAGGGGTTGAAGTAGTGAAGGAGAACAGACTGGACTACCTGGCATCTCTGTACAAGCCTTAAAGATTATTCTACAGGGAGATTATAAGACGTTCGTGCTAACACTGCAGATCATCTGAAACGTAGGGTTACAACCAACAGGGATTTAAGGATACAGCCACATTGTGTGTAAAATACCTGTATGTGTTGAAGGCCTATGAACTAGAATAAGAGCTGAAGATGATAATATTTGGTAAAACAGGTTGTTAGCATATCCACTGTTTTTGTGATCCAGGAACCAAATTTGATTGAAGTCAAGGTTGAGAACCTCTGAACAGAAAGGAATTGATCCTAGAAGCTGAATTGAAGATGTTGTAGCTCGAGGTAGTGGTCAAGGTGTTATAAGTGAATTTGACACTTTGGAATAACCTGAGAACTGGACTGCAAGTCAAGCCTGCAGGGCAACAGGAAGTTCAGTAACATCAAATTCAGACGGAATCCCAATTCTAAATCTAAGGTCCTTACATATAGATTCGAAAGAGGAGATTTTCAAGACTAGTTCAAGAGGCGGTTGCAAAACATGGATGGTTTATATTTGAAAGACAAGATCATGGTTTGCTACACAGTTTGGAGAAGCCTGTACAAGCAAAAGATGATAGACACTATGTTGGGTTATAGCAGGAATCTCAAGCATTAGTGATGATGCAGCAAGGGAAAACATTTGTTGATGAAGTTAAATGCAAGGATGATTCTATCAGTGACAATGATGAACCAAATGGATATCTGGCATCAATGACCAACACTGGAGATGAATCACTAAGCATTTCACAGGTACACATTCTAACTAGTATACGTTTATCTAATTCAGAACTGTATGATGATTAGGTATTGAATTGTATTATATTCATGTCAGCATATTAGCATCTTAGGACTTAAATGCTTAATTGATTGCTAAGAATAAGAATGCACACTAGGATTCATAAGTTTAATTAGTACATTTCATACTTGATTTTATATACAGTAAAATGAATATCAAGAATTAGATAGGGTGATCTAGACGGTTATGTGTATCCTTAAAACATTTGTTGGAACTTGAGTTAAATCTTCTGTGATTTAATACCTCTGCTAATGTTGTGAAAATTGCTAAATAGACAAATAGGTCATAGATCAGATATTTTATATTTGTTCTTATTGTGATAAATGACTTGTTAAGTGTATGTGGAATTTGAAATTGCTCATAATGTTTTATTCAAATATTCTGCATATTCTTGAATTATTTATGTGCTTATTTTCATGTGATTTGCTTCTACTCACATAGTTGTTTAAAATGCTATATTAGATCATGTATTGCTTGTTAGGGATAATAATAAAATATGGTAGAATTATCTAAGTAGTAAGTAATATTTGTTGATTCGATGGTTAATTTAAAACTGGCTTAGGTAATTAGAGATAGTTAAAAATGTTAGACAACGACAGAAATGGATTAGAAAGAATTAGTAATTAATTTGTTAGTTCTTCTATCCATGGGCTTTATGCATATTGAATCTGTTGTTACCTCTGATAATATCTCTAACCCATCTGGACTCAATTGAAGTTGAGTACCAAAAAGCTTAATCATTTGTGATTGCAGAGTATGTAACAAAAGAGAAAAGTTATGTGACTTAGTGAGATTTTTGTTCGAGGCATATGATTAAGATTAAAGCTCTACTATCACAATTGGTTGAGAAAGCCTACCCAACGATAACATTTGGAGATGACAGCAAAGGACGTACAAGGGATTTGGCGATCATAATTTAAGAATTGTCATCAGTGGAAGCATCTTTCTTGTGGAAGGACTTAAGCATTATCAACAGGGCACTAGGGAATTCTTTGTCAAGGGTTTTCTGGAAAAGCATTGAAAAGGAAAAGTGTTTGATCTCAAACAAGAAGGTTGGAAGCTCATTCAAACTGAGAGTGAGGAAATTTGTTCGTAGTTGGCATGGATTCGAAATGCATAAGTGAAGTGAACTTTTCAATAAAGCTTCATCAGTAAAGAGTAAGTTATGGCAAAAGAAGCTCTCACACTTAGTGAACAAGACAATGGATTCTTTGATAAAGAAGAAATTGGTGAGAGGACTACTTCTAATGGAATTCTATCCAGAAGGATATTTTGAAGTATGTCACATAGGGAAGTCAAGATGACAACCCTAATTACAAGTTGGTGATGTTCATGCATTCAACAGAAAAAATGTCACAGATGGTGATTGTCACGTCAGGAAGATCAAGTTGGAAGCAAAGTAAGCTATGAGAATCTTGAAGTCAGATATTGGAACTCAATTCCGTGAATGAAGTTCTAAATGAAGTCTGCACTTATAAAGGAACTTTGAAGCTGAAGCAATTAATACAGCATACTGCTTTAATCAACAAAGATCGTGAAAAGACATCATATGAGTTAATGGCCAACCAGAAGCAAACATTGAAGATCTTTCTTGTGTTTGGAGGAAATTGATATTCACTGAAGACTTATATGAGTATCTTGACAAGAAGTTAAGACTCAAGGAACAATTTTCCTCGGCTACTCATTAATGATGAAAAACCAGAAGGTGATTAAAAGTCTGAATGTGTCGACCTACTACACCAAGCTCCCAAGCATTCAAATGAAAGACTATTCTGAATCTTTGAAGTTTGACATTCCGTCAGAGTCAAATTTAGATACTGATGATGAAACTAAGGTTGAAAAAGGAAACAATGATAATGATGTTGATTCAGATCCTATTAGTGGAAATGGTAGTGAAACTACACAACTCGTGAACTTTCACAGAATTCACTGAAAAAGGTGAAGGATCTTCAAAACATCCTAGCAGCAACTCAGGGGGAGCAAATAAAAGAAGGATCTACTAGTCGTACTCAACACAATGAAGATCAAAGGAATACATCAAGAACATATCTGCCAAGACAAAAGGTTTGAAGTCAAAGTCATTCCTGAAGTCTAGTTCTTTGTAAACCGGATTGTGAGTAAAGGCTAGAAGTGCTAATCAAAATGAACATATATTTTTTGGGACCCAACAATCGACAATTGGTATCCCAAAGAATAGTGAAGATGCACTGATTGATCCAGATTGGGTGATTGCAAATGCAAGATGATCTCAATCAGTTCGAAGGCAGAAACTACTGAAGCTAGAACCCAGACCACTAAAGTCGAAGCTAAAATTGGTATAGTAAGGGTGTAATAACCCGTATTTCTGACGCTTGGGATTATTAATATTTTTGGATAAAAATTTTCATTTTTGAATAAATGATTTTATGGATTTATTTTCCATAAGGAACTTGAGATGTGAGGCCGTATTATTAATATACGGGGAATTCGAAAGTATGCGTATCAGTGTTACGGTAGCATACGTAATAAAAACAGGACTAATAATTATTTTTAGTCTAACAAAATAAATTTGAAGTCCGGATGAAAGTCGTAACAGAGTTTGAGAGACGGTGTACGTGAATAGCATTTATTCGGAGAGATTAAAACGTTGTCGGGAAATTACGCGATTACCGCACAAACCTTATTAAATATCGAGTTTCCACCACACACCACACAAAAATCAGTTTTCCCCCCATTTTTTTGAAGAAAACCGAAGTGGAGAAGGAGAGAAGAAAAAAATGGAGAAGAAAAATCAAGAACTCACTCATCTCTTGCTTGTTTCTTGAGTTTAATGGCTTGATTCGAGGGTACCATCTCACCTTGCTTTGTCTTGATTCTTGTAATCATTCCTCCACTAAATCTTCACTTATGATTCAAAGAAGATTCGAATGAACAGTAAATTCGAAAATTGAAAATTTGTTTTCTTTGATTCTTGAGTTCCTATGGCTTGATTGATGATTGTTATAGCATATATATGTTATGGGTAGTGAGAAGCATCCATGTATGACCCAAGAAACACATGCTTTGATTCATTGATTTCTAGGTTTTGTTTTTCATGCTTGGCTGATTTTTGAAGCTTGAGATTGTGTTATGATGTAGTATATGGTTGGATGAGGAGTTTGGGATTGTTTATTGGTTGATTTGGAGTAGAATAAAAATGGAAAACGATGAGTTTACAAACGTAACCATGCCATTTTTTTTCTTCCCTTACTGCTGCAACTGTCTAGAATAATCTGGGAACATTCGGTCACTGTTCTTGGCTTATGGCTGATATGGTTAGATAGTAGATAGTCTCTAGATCGTTTGCGCGCTAATTTTACGTCATTCGGAGTTACGAGTCAAAAGTTATGGCCGATTTAATAACGGTAGCGCAGGAAATGGAAATCCTATTTTTGTCCAACTTTGAGGCTATGATTGGACTAACTACGGAGCATAATAACATCTGAAACTTTTATGGGATATTCCTTGACAGACATAGAAGACCTCAGAAGAGAAATCGTGTTAAAATGAGTAATTTCCAATTTATTAAAAATGCTAGAAAACAGGGTGTTAAGTGAAATAAACATGAGGAAAAGGTTAAACAACCGTTTTGGGAGTTGAATTCGAGCAAATTAGAGGACTTGTCTCGAGTCGACCAAGTAACGAAAGTTGTTAAGGAACATCATGAATATACGTAGATGCAAAGAACTTGATTAAAAATCATTGACAAGATAGTTTTGGGAGTAGTTAAAGTATGCCCGAGGAGGTGAAATGTCGGGCAAAATAAGAGTTAATAAAATGACAAAGTACGAGTTGTAATGGTCACGTTTGGACTCGAGATAGGTTGTGGAGTAGCATTGAGATCCTAGTATCAAAAACATGAGGTTTAACAATCACGAAGCAGTTTGGGGAATTAAAGTCGAGTGTGTTAGAGGACTCATTTCGAAATGATTAAAATATGAAAGTTGTTAGTTTTAATCTTGTCTAGTTGTGTACCAAGAATGGTACAAATTGAATTGGTGGTTAATATTTTAACATATGATTTTAAAGAGGAAATGGTTGAAAATGATAAATGAATTGTTGTTGAAGAAAGTGTTGGATATTGAATTGAATTGTGGATTATTTGTGAATATTTTGGGAATGAATTGAGGTTGTAATTGAGGTGTTTTTACACAGGGCATAGTCTAACTTACGAATAGGTCATGCCCAATTTTCTATAGAAAATACATTTACTTAAGTTTAATAAACTTTAGAATTAAGAAGACGTGTAAATGAAATATTTCAGGATAAAATAAAGGAGCATGGCTTAAAGGATATGGCCGTCTATATATGAGTTAATATTGAGGCATAGTTGTAACAAGAAGTTGTGAGTTTTCCAAATGAGGATTTGTTCGTTTGGTTTGATTTTGGGGTTTAATAACTAAATGTGTAGTTGAGTTGTGTTTGCTTGGGATATGAGACCAAGCTGATATATATATCTTGTTATGTTAGAAAGATATCAAGATGGAGTATTATGACATCTAGTAACGAGAGAAGATATATCCATATCGTGAGAAAATGAGACTTAATTGGAATGCCTACCTGTTGCTAAGGACCAAAGGCAAGTTTTCCTAACCTTATACTTTTATTTTCAAAAGGTTATATTCTTGAGTTGCATAGGAAATTAAATTATGTTTATGCAAGTTTTTGAAACATGTACTTGATATACTGCTGTTGTGGTTGTGATATAAACTCTTTTTGAAATTACGTATTGATTTAATAATTGTTCGAATCTTTCGTAATTGTTTGGCTATATGCTATAAGGTATTATAGATATAAGCCGGTGTTTAAAAAGGCTCTAGGAGTAGAGCATATATTTGTATTTTCAAAACGTAGACCGGGAGTCAGAAAAATTATTTTAAATACTGTTATAATCCGGGAGAAGCCGGAGACAGAGTATTTTAAAATAGGGGTTGTAAATATTCCTAGTACATAAATATTGGAATATTTTACAACAAAGGTATGAAATGGGACTAATAAATATCAATTGGATATTTATCTAATAAATGAATATTATTCTTGAATATTCATTTAAATATAAGTTATTAATTGTTCATCAACTAATAAATATCATTTGGATATTTATTTAATAAATGAATATTATTCTTGAATATTCATTTAAAAGTAGTTATTCATTGGTTATCAATTAATAAATATCATTTGGATATTTATTTAATAAATGAATATTATTCTTGAATATTCATTTAAAAGTAGTTATTCATTGGTTATCAATTAATAAATATCATTTGGATATTTATATATTAAATGAATATTATTCTTGAATATTCATTTAAAAAGGGGTTATTAATTGTTAATTATTAATAAATATTATTTGGATATTTATTAAATATTCTAAATTGATTTAAAAATTAGTGGAGGTCTTTAATAATTATTTAAAAATATCTTGACCTTCGGAAAAATTATTTAAAAATAGTGAGGGTTTCCTAATATTTATTTATATTTTATTTTATTCTTTTGAATAAGAATAAAATATTCTCGGAATTATCAAAAATAGGGAACGAGGTCTAGGAAGTAAAAGATGATTTACTTTCTCAAAAACAGTTATGTTTTGACATCGCTGGCCTACTATAGTAGGGTGTTCAACTTATCAAAACATGAGAGGTTTTTCGACTAACTCCAAGGTCGTGATTTTAAAATGATTTTATTTCCTCAATGAAGGACATCAGTTGACGGAGGTCAACATACCTTTGTGGTAAGAGGGCTTCCCCAATTATTCTGGCAGTACCCATTCAGAGTTTGGTGAATCTATTAATAAGTATGATATACTTGGAGAACTAAGAGTAAATTCTGGTTCCAGGTTAGATAGATGAATCTATTAACAAGTATGATATACTTGGGGAACTAAGAGTAAATTCTGGTTCCAGGTTAGATAGATGAATCTATTAACAAGTATGATACACTTGGGGAATTGGGATTAAGTTCCAGTTCCAGGTTATAGATTATTCTAGGGACTGGAGTAAGGTTGCGTAAGAGGTCGAGTGACGCACGACCCAGCTTAATTAAAGGCCCATGAGTTGCCTAGGGTGACGTCCCGATAAGGGGTTGTCCTTTTACTAGTAGAGAAAGTGACTGGTTCTTCTATTGTACAATGCGATTGATCATCGCGTACAGTAGGGAGTTGAAAAACCTCCAATCATAGTTTCCTCCCTTTTCTTCCAATTGGAATTGTGCTGCAACATCGTAATGAAAGCCTATGAGCTGATTTACCGAGGGTGTTGTCAGTGGTTGATATATTGAAATCTGCGTACTCATTTAAACTACTTTGACAAGGTTATTTTGCAAAATGCGTAGAGTACGTAAAGTGTGCATAATATTGCAGTTTTAAACGATGACTAAAAGAGTTTATCTACAACTATAAATATTCTTGCTGGGCTATATTGCTCACTCTTTCTTTGTTTATATATCACAACACAACAGGTCAGTCGAGCTATTTTGATGAAAAGTTATTTTGAAATCTTAAGCAGGTACGTGGTGACACCGAATAGCCACAGTATGCTGAAATTGCGTAAGAGGTTTTGACGAAAGGTTTATTTTAAAGATTTAAGAGGATATATGATATATACCAACTAAATTATAAATCTTTAAAATGTTTTACTGGATTTCAAACCTTACAAGGGTATGGTTTAAAGGGGTTTGAACTGTTTATGATAAGAAGCAACTATTATTGCGGTATCTTGAAATGGGTACTTAGTATATCTATGGGAATCTAGCAAAGCTATAGTTGATACTATTTTGCTAAGTTATTGATAAGATTATCTCAAAACGGTGAACATAATAAGTTCATTGAGTTTTATCTCAAAAGCTTCAGAGGAAGTATGAAAGAGTGGTAACACTATATTCGATAGTGTCTTATTTTATATAATGAACTAAATTGTTCGGATTATATTCTTCTAAACTCTATGTTGAGTATAAATGCTTATAACAGAAAACTCTGACTATATGTATCGTCGGGAGATACTTTTCTATGCTTACCTTATATTGGTAACCTTATGATATACTATTGAGATAGTAGTGATTATTATGTTCTTAGATGAGAATCACATAGATAATTGGGTGGATAATTTGCTGAGCATTCTTTCGCTCACCCTTGCTTTATAATAAATTTTTCAGAGAAAGCGAGCACACCTTGGATTGGCTCCACAATTCGAGGAAGGAAAATAGGAGATTCACCTTTGAGATGGTTCGGTTCAGAACTATTCCGCCGAAGTAAGTGGATAGGTTTTAGTATTGATTTAGTTATCAATGTCACTTCAAGTAGAGGTTATCATTGATAGCGTAAGATCCTGGTTAAGTACATTTGGTTTGTAATAACTAATGGTGCTTGTTGTATATCGTTTCTAAGGCTATAACTTGTATGTGTGAGAAAGAGGGGTCTATGATGTGATTTGTTGAATTGTTGAGTATTGCAAGTTTTAAAGAATTGGATGATGACGTGGCGACTCAAATCCCAGACCCCGGATTTGGGGGCGTTACAGAAGTGGTATCAGAGCATGAGTTATAGTACTTAGATACGAGAGTGTTAAGAGTTATTAATATATAGGAGGATAACGTGAGGACTCGGGTAGAGTTCGTAATTGGACTACCGGATGTAGTACCAATGAATGAGTTAAGAAAAGGTCATCCACTTGGAGTTAGTAGTGATGAGATTTATGAATGACATTTGGGATATAGATTTTGGACGGAAATTGGCAAGACCATTCCGGAATAGGCAATGATAGATTTTGTATAAAGATGATAAGTATAAAGATTTCGAGGATTCTATTGAGGATAAGAAGTTAAGGATAATTGTTAAGACGATGTGTAGTATTGATACGATATAAAGTCACAACGAGGAGTTAAGACGCACATTTGTGTATCTTCTAAGTATGTTAAGTATTTTCTGATCAAAGTAAGCCTCTTAGTGTAGTGACCCACGCATTCGGGATATTGTGGTCAGGATGAAAAGTATGAATGAGCCCAGTGTGTAAATGTTGGTATAAAGCTCCCCTGGTAGTGGTGGGACCACGGACAGAAAGGAGGGTTCCGAGCATTTATTGAGAATTTATTGGTTTAGTTGAGATAAATGGTTTGGGAAAAGAGGTCACGTAATACAATTATAGACCCTTAGGTGTGAATTGATTGAGACTACATAATAGATAGTATGTCTCGTCCTTTTGGTAATATACCATATGTCGTGTAAACCATGAGTTTTGGAAAGTGACGATCGGAAGGACCAGACGATAAATTTATGAACATGAAATTGGTACAAGTTGTGAGGAATCTCCCCTTAGCTAGCAACCTGATAGGTAATATTGATCCGATGTGTTGTGGTTGATAGCGTGTTGAGTAATATGACAGTCCTGCTGTTGTGAACAGTGATAATGATATATTTAATGACTGTCAGCCTATTTTGGCACCTACCTGTTGTTCCACCTTATCACATAGACTATTTATTTCTTGCTAAGTCCCTGAGTACTGCACCTTGGAACAAAACGAGCCTTCTATATAACCAGTGACACCGGGAACGACAAATGATTTTGAAATAGTGATTTTAAAGGAAATTTCTGAACTTAATATTTAAATGGATTCAGAATTTCACCTACAATGGATTTTTAAATATCTTTGGAAAAAGTTTTAGTATGTAGTCGTTGAGATTGAAACAAAATGATTGAATGGATCTTTTGGGTTTATTAAACCAAGATGTTTGAAAGAAATGTGTTTTGAGAAAACACTCCTTGCGAAAAGGCTAAAATAAAGGTTGTTGATTCACCTCAGAAAGTGCCACCCATGAGTTTAAATCATCAAAGACCCGTGTTTGAGGGAAAAATCCAGGAAGGGTATAACCCAGAGCTGATTATAAATCAGAGCCGGTGGAATAATCAAGGTGTATAGTCAAACCTAGAATTTATTGCTTCAGGAGAGTAAGTATGAACTTCTGAAGTGAATCTGTTTATTACCAGAACTAGGTTGTGTATCTTGCAAATACTTTCCTAAATATTTGGGAAGCTGGATGAAGTTGAAATTGGGACTAGGACGAAATAAACTAAGTATGGAATATTATGAATTAAAGGTTATAGTGGTTGTTGAGTGGTTGCCTCGTATGCCGTGACCAAATAAATTGTCATGATTGATATAACTTATTAACTGGTGATGATTCAGGAAATTGCTATAATAAAAAGTGGAAGTGTAAAGAGTAGTGATTCGAGAGTGCAAGACTGAGGCATGAAGAGTGATATGGAATGAATATTTGCTAGTGCCATTCAGCAGAGATATAATTTTTGTTGAGAAGAGAGAATAGATGTAATTATTAGTGACCTTATTAGGTACTACCTGATAGAGTTTTATAATCCACCATAGATCTAGTGTGAGGAACCTCACTAGCATCAAAGATATATTAGAAGTTTGCACTTACCAAGATGAAAATGATTAATTATTCAATTATAAGAAGTATTAGAGAAATGCATGAAGAGATTTAAAGTGTCACCATGAGGTGCACTTGTTTTGATTGTTGAAGAAAAGGATAACACCATGAATCAGGGTGTTGATTGCCAAAATTAATTAAGATTGTAATTAGGAATGAATATCCTAACCATGGATAGAGATTATCTGACCATTCGGAGGCACAATTTACCCTTCGAGGATAGATTTAAGGATCAGGTATCCTGAAATAGAGATTGACCAAGGTTGCATTCGACAAGAGTTACGAACATTGTGAGTTCTAAGATATGATGTCAATTGGATCAATGAATGCACCTATAACTTTTATGGGTTTAATCATTGGAATTTTTTTTTTAAGAAATGATTGGGCAAATGGCCATAGTTTTCATAAGTGATATTTCGATCTACTAAAAGATGAAGAGATAGAACGAAGGACAAGTGTAATTAGCCTTAGAAAGTGAAAAGAGAGTGTATGCCATTCTCTCTAAAGGATGAGTTTTGGTTGAGTAAAGTTAAAATCTGGGAAATTAATGTGTAACAAAGGAGATTGGTTGACATAGTAAAATTGTTGGGAATTGGGAAAGACCCAGTGTACTAAAGGAAATGAGAACTGGTGGACTAGAAGTCGTTATTAATGTTTGTTAAGGTATCCGACTCATGATCGTAGTCGATAGCTATAGTATCTGTACCTGAGATATAAAAGCATTAAATTGCAACGATGAGGGATTAGGACTTATGAGAAACATGAGTACCATAGAGATATTCAAACCAAAAGTCTAGAGTTTGGATGTTGGGTTTGAGACCTTGTAAGATCGAATCCTAGATAAGTATGAACTTGTTCTATGTTAAAGTTTCGTAACACGTTCATGAAGGAAACCTCCTTACATCTTTTCAACATCATTTTTTTTCCTTCTTCTTATGTTTGATAATTCGTCATCCGATTGGGATTGACAATGCATATGGTATGACTTCTTGTCTGTGTGACAAAAGTCTGGTGGGACGCCACCCAATTATGTGTTGAAAAACTAAATGATGCTAAAGACTTTCCATCACAAGTACATATATGGTTGTTCTCATTCATATCGAATTTTCCTCTTCTCATATACATTGGAAGTGATTTTATTTATCTTCAAATCACTCGGATCATTTTATTGCAATGTTATCCGATAAAAGGATCTCTAGTTAAAATCCCGTGCAAAGATAGCACTTCATAAAAAGGTTTATACCTTGGATACCGAGAGGAGTCGAGGAAAATCAAGCACTACGGATAGAGTTTTCATTCGAGAATAGTTACATTCCGAATGTAGCCACGTCCCTTTACGAAGTTTTGTATGAAGGAATAATATCGATCTCCCTCACTTTAGGACTAAGACAAAGAACGAGGAAATGTTTGGGTATCAAGAAGGAACCCGTATGTACGCTAATCAAATCAGAGGGGAAAGAAAGCATGGAGTGAGAGACTTCATATTTCTAGAAACATTGTCGTGAAAAGTGGTAACGAGATTTGACGTATGAGAGAAGTTAAGCTCGCGGATATCAATACCGAAAAGTTCTGGAGCATGATAGAAAATGCAGATACGTTGGTGCAGTTTCACAATAGTTGTAATATGAAAACCTCGCGTGCCCTACGTCTATATTACGAGAAAACAATGTAAATGCTAGACATGTGTTATAATAAGAAATTGTGGAGATGGTAAGCAAATGTGTCTTACGACTGGTGGAGGTCAATGACTGAAAAGAGCCAGTGTGGAGAAATAAAGCCATAACACCAGAAAGAGTGTATGGATGAATCAAAAGGTTGAAGAAACAAACCTTGGTTACTTTTGTTTAAATTCCGAGGACGGAATCCTTTTAAGGAGGGTAGACTGTAATAACCCGTATTTCTGACGCTTGGGATTATTAAGATTTTTGGATAAAATTTTTCATTTTTGAATAAATGATTTTATGGATTTATTTTCCATAAGGTACTTGAGATGTGAGGCCGTATTATTAATATACAGGGTATTTGAAAATATGCGTATCGGTGTTACGGTAGCATACGTAATAAAAATAGGACTAATAATTATTTTTAGTCTAACAAAATAAATTTGAAGTCCGGATGAAAGTCGTAACAGAGTTTGATAGACGGTGTACGTGAATAGCATTTATTCGGAGAATTGTTTCGTAAATTCTCGAAACAATAAAGAGTATTAATTTAATGATTCTAAAATATATTAGAATCATAATATGAGATTTTAAGTTTTTAAAACTTAGGTGGGACGAAAGAAAAGAGAACGAGAACGAGAGATTAAAACGTTGTCGGGAAATTACGCGATTACCGCACAAACCTTATTAAATATCGAGCTTCCACCACACACCACACAAAAATCAGTTTTTCCCCCATTTTCTTGAAGAAAACCGAAGTGGAGAAGGAGAGAAGAAAAAAATGGAGAAGAAAAATCAAGAACTCACTCATCTCTTGCTTGTTTCTTGAGTTTAATGGCTTGATTCGAAGGTACCATCTCACCTTGCTTTGTCTTGATTCTTGTAATCATTCCTCCACTAAATCTTCACTTATGATTCAAAGAAGATTCGAATGAACAGTAAATTCGAAAATTGCAAATTTGTTTTCTTTGATTCTTGAGTTCCTATGGCTTGATTGATGATTGTTATAGCATATATATGTTATGGGTAGTGAGAAGCATCCATGTATGACCCAAGAAACACATGCTTTGATTCATTGATTTCTAGGTTTTGTTTTTCATGCTTGGCTGATTTTTGAAGCTTGAGATTGTGTTATGATGTAGTATATGGTTGGATGAGGAGTTTGGGATTGTTTGTTGGTTGATTTGGAGTAGAATAAAAATGGAAAACGATGAGTTTACAAACGTAACCATGCCATTTTTTTTCTTCCCTTACTGCTGCAACTGTCTAGAATAATCTGGGAATATTCGGTCAGTGTTCTTGGATTATGGCTGATATAGTTAGATAGTAGATAGTCTCTAGATCGTTTGCGCGCTAATTTTGCGTCATTCGGAGTTACGAGTCAAAAGTTATGGCCGATTTAGTAACGGTAGCACAGGAAATGGAAATCTTGTTTTTGTCAAACTTTGAGGCTATGATTTGACTAGCTACGGAGCTTAATAACATCTGAAACTTTTATGGGATATTCCTTGACAGACATAGAAGACCTCAGAAGAGAAATCGTGTTAAAATGAATAATTTCCAATATATTAAAAATACTAGAAAACAGGGTATTAAGTGAAATGAACATGTGGAAAAGGTTAAACAACCGTTTTGGGAGTCGAATTCGAGCAAGTTAGAGGACTTGTCTCGAGTCGACCAAGTAACGAAAGTTGTTAAGGAACATCATGACTATACGTAGATGCAAAGAACTTGATTAAAAATCATAGACAATATAGTTTTGCGAGTAGCTAAAGTAGGCCCGAGGAGGTGAAATGTCGGGCAAAATAATAGTTAATAAAATGACAAAGTACGAGTTGTAATGGTCACGTTTGGACTCGAGATAGGTTTTGGAGTAGCATTGAGATCCTAGCTATCAAAAACATGAGGTTTAACAATCACGAAGCAGTTTGGGGAATTAAAGTCGAGTGTGTTAGAGGACTCATTTCGAAATGATTAAAATATGAAAGTTGTTAGTTTTAATCTTGTCTAGTTGTGTACCAAGAATGGTACAAATTGAATTGGTGGTTAATATTTTAACATATGATTTCAAAGAGGAAATGGTTAAAAATGATAAATGAATTGTTGTTGGAGAAAGTGTTGGATATTGAATTGAATTGTGGATTATTTGTGAATATTTTGTGAATGAATTGAGGTTGTAATTGAGGTGTTTTTACACAGGGCATAGTCTAACTTACGAATAGGTCATGCCCAATTTTCTATAGAAAATACCTTTACTTAAGTTTAATAAACTTTAGAATTAAGAAGACGTGTAAATGAAATATTTCAGGATAAAATAAAGGAGCATGGCTTAAAGGAAACTTTAGAATTTAGAATTAAGAAGACGTGTAATTGGGTGGATAATTTGCTGAGCATTCTTTCGCTCACCCTTGCTTTATAATAAATTTTTCAGAGAAAGCGAGCACACCTTGGATTGGCTCCACACTTCGAGGAAGGAAAGTAGGAGATTCACCTTTGAGATGGTTCGGTTCAGAACTATTCCGCCGAAGTAAGTGGATAGGTTTCAGTATTGATTTAGTTATCAATGTCACTTCAGGTAGAGGTTATCATTGATAGCGTAAGATCCTGGTAAAGTACATTTGGTTTGTAATAACTAATTGTATTTGTTGTATATCGTTTCTAAGGCTATAACTTGTATGTGTGAGAGAGAGGGGACTATGATGTGATTTGTTGAATTGTTGAGTATTGCAGGTTTTAAAGAATTGGATGATGACGTGGCGACTCAAATCCCAGACCCCGGATTTGGGGTCGTTACAAAGGGTTCTCAGAGACTGGGTAATTATTGGCATTGTTTTGAGGGGCAAAGAAAAACTGGTTGTTATAGATTACTATCAAGTAGAAGGTATCGACGATGATAGAAACAGAATCTTTGGAACTTTCAAGATCAAACAGTAAGCACTAGTGACGAGACTTAATCCTTTTAGGGCCTAACAAGATGAAGACCTAATAACAGGGTATCCCTAGCACATGTTGAGAATTCAAGCATGAATATCTATCAAATGAATGTGAACAAGGGCACTCTTGAATGGTGAGTTAGAAGTTAAAGCTGATGTACAACATTTCCTAGACTTTGAAGTTGCAGATCATTGGAATTTGTATATCATTCTCTTCACAAACTCTTCATGAATGGAGTTAGGGATTCAAGAAAAACGTCAAGGACATGATATGACACTCTAACGTTTTGGTAGAGTAGTTATATATTTCTCAAGAATGCATAGCACACACAATGACATATATGTGCAAGTATACCATAATTCTCGATATGCCTATGTGAAAGTTTCCAAGTAGAAATTAGAGAATCTTATCTTATAGCTAAGTTATGAATTGTTAGATATCTTAGGGGATCACTAATTCTAAGAATCAGATACCCTAAAGATACTAGGTTTAACCTAATTGGCTATATAGATATAGATGATGCAGGTTGTAGAAAGACAGGGAAGTTATTCCTAGAAGCTGTCAATTTTCTCCAACAACTTTGTTGATCTCTCCACACCAATTAAGGAACAAGTGCATGGACACCATGTATCATTTCTTTAGAGATTGTCCTTAATAGAATAACTTGCAGATATTTGTTAAACAACTTGATGAATTTATTTTATCTAAGTTACTTAGTGAACTTGGGATAGTATTTATGTGCATAATTGTTGAAAATCCAATCTGCAAGGAATTCTTAAATGAGTTCACAATTATTAAATTTTCCATATTTAAAGGACTTGTGAATTTTTTTTAAATCCAGTACCTCATACTTTTTGCTATTACTTTAATTATCATGCTTACAATGTTATATGCATATATGGTAGTTAAATGATTTAGCATAAAGTTAGCAGGATAATAATTTGTATGTTAAATATTTGATGAATATTAGTCAATGATATCTTACTTAATTGCTCTGATATTTTACTCTGATATTTTTAAATATTTTGTTACAAATAATTGTGATACTTTTAGTATTAGTGATATTATTTAGAATTTTTATTCTAAGTAAACAATGCATATTTCAAAAAATCACTAATATTGAAAGCTGAAGTATTTTCCAAGTAATGTGTATAAAATTCTCAATATTTATATACTTAGGAAATATTTTTAAATTTGATTTTGTTTGCGAGAAGTTGTAATTAGGAACACAAGTGTTAAATGTCTATATTTAAAGGACTTGTGAATTTCTATTCAACTATATTCTCGAGCTTACATATATCAACAATAATTGTTATGAGTATAATTGAAATATGCTAGAGTGACAATTATTAGATATAGTGTAGGAAGTTAGATACTAATATTCAATCTTATGAATATTTTAGTATTTAGTGAAATTATTTTATCTTATTAAAATTATGGATTGAAGCAATTTAATGATTATCAATTTCATAATTTTGATTTGATGAAATATAAGAAGCACAATTTCTTGCATCTTGAAATTATTAATAAATATCGAATAATTGGTATCAGCGTGCAATTAATTGTGATATTTTTAATATTAGTGATAATACAAGTTGTTTATCTGAAATCACTAATAATAAAAATATGTTTAAATACTTATTGTTCTACTGAATAATTGTCACATGTTATTTGATTTATATATGCATGTATGTGGTAACTGTTTAGTATTACATGAGTATTTATATTAGTTTTCTTTCTTCGACTGATTTTTAAACTTGAATGTATTAAAAAAAAACTTTTGTCAATTTCTTTTTCAAAACGTTTTATTCAAAGACACATTCATTTTTCTATCAGTTTTAGAGAAGAAAACTTCAAAATCTTTTTCAAAACTTCTCTTCTGAAAATCGTTTGATTTATAGCCCTACTTTGATTTCTAAATCCTAGGGTGTGAATCAAACTTTTCTTGAGGATAATCCTTCTTTAAATCTCAAAATATTTTATCATCTCTCCAAAGATGGTTTTAAATGCTATATTTTCAAAACCGTTTTCTCTCTTAATTTTTCTTTTTAAAGTGTTAGAAACTTTGTGACTGCTATTTTATTCAGAGAAATTATTTTAACTTCGAGGTACCAATAACTTGTAAAATGATTTGTTTTCAAAAACTAGTTTCAATGTATGTTTCGCATTGATTCATAGTAACTAAACAGTGGTTGTTGCTTTGAAGGCCTAGTACTGCATTGTTAAGCATTCATTCACCCCAATTGTCATGTTTTTATTTGAAGTCGGGGATACTATCAGGTGGACAAAAATGATGTAAATCATAATTGCATTATGAGTCGGAAAATCATAGCCATCTATCTGATAAGGATGTTTTGCAAAACTGTTTACAAAACATACAGTGCTTAGGTTTTAAAGGAAAAGAGTCATTTTATTGAGATATAATATGGTAAGAGAGTTGAATTTCTTCTTTGGTATAATTTCCCGCGTTTTATTATGGAAAGTTTGCCTTATAAGAAATTCATAAGGGATAGAATTTTTTCTCTGATACACTTTCCCGCGTTTTATTATGGGATAAGTATCTTAAAGAAAATTTCTATTGGTATCATGTTCTTAAATGATAAATCTTTAGAACCGACAAAACTCTTTTACTAAAAGTGCTTTAATGCAATCCATTACCATTCCTTATTATATTTTTCCTTCTCATTGGGATGAAAAATATATTTTGGAATGTTAAGGTGATTATCTTTTAATCTTGATTGATTCTTTCCGATTAGCCCCCAATGGCTTCAGAAGCTAGCCAAGAGGTTGAAAACCCATCAATCTCTTACCCAGGCCTTACTACCAAACACTCATTCATCCACTTCAATATATTAACCCCTAGAGATACAAGGAACATATGTAAGTTAGAGGTTGATAAGGGAGAAACGGCACTTGATGCAGCAAATAAGGATGAAGTCGGAAGTGCACCCACAGCTCTACCTCTAGAGAAGTAAAGTAGTATATAATTGAGGTAACTGTAAGCTCATCTGCATCTTCTCAAAAGGATGCAGAGCTGAAAAGGCAATTAAACTGTGTTTGGAATCATTCTCTCAACAGGGTGAGTCCATTGAAATTCGCTCGTCAGCCAGAGTATCTTGTAATGAGTCAAGCACACCATTGGCACTCACGCTGATGGTAAGCCTAAACAGATAAATTCTAGGAACACATTACAAGGCGTGCACGGAGTGAGATATAGGCATTTAGAGGAGATACGGACTCTAGCCATACATTACATTGTCCAAAGTATCTACCTCAAATAGAAGTTAATCTTCTACATCTCGAAAGGGAGATCACTTGTTCATATTTATCTGGGATTGAGAGGCAACTGCTTGACAAGAATTCTTTGGATGAGTCAAGTAGGGTATTTTATACAAATTCTCATCACAGGGTTACGAGGGAAACGTAGGCTCTAAATTGCCATTCATTACATTGCCTACTACGTCGCCCCTCTTGGAAGGAACATTTCCAAATCCTGAAAAGGAATGTCCACCTCTCATTTACGGAGAAGGTGTGAGGCAACTCCTTTATAGAACAAGGCAGGATTCCCTAACAGATTTTTAAATCTTGGGATAACCCATCTCAAAGAGGTGAGGCTCCACTAGACAGTGATTTAGAAATAGCTATTGTGTTTGGTGCTGAGACAGTGCTTATGCATGATAGATCAAGAACACCTTTACGAGGCAATTCTCCACTTGATAGTGATTCAGTTCATTCTGATGAATCAGGTGTGGGAAATATATGAATTGACGGATTTCACTTGCAGGTACAAAATGATATATTTGAAACGCAGAGTGAAAGTGAGAGAGAGAAACACTTAAGTGAAAGTGAGGGAGAGATACACTTGAGTGAGAGATATGGAGAGAAAGAGTGCAACACTTCTAAGTGCTCGACACTTGAGTGTAAACACTAACAGAACGTAGTAGAAGTGAGGAAACCATAGACCAAACACTTACCCTTGCTAGTTATTACTTCTGAAAGAAAAACTAATATATTTTCCCAATCAATGACAGGCGAGAACCTTCTTTGGAAGACAAACCATTCAAAAGATGGGCCATTGGAGGATTCCTCAACTAAGGGAGAGAATTTATAGGAAGAAAAGGAGAAAAAGGAGAAGTTAATAAAGTCTTATCTTCGTATCCATATGAGAGAAGTTAATATCCTTAGGGGGAGATTTTAGACATGAAAAAAAAAAATCTTAATCTTATGAACCTTATGGGAAATAATAGAATATGGGAGAATGAAGAAACTGTATCATATACTTGAAAGGAGTTGTCAGAATAGGATTCCTCATCCAAGTGGGATGTACAGAAAAGAACTGACATTTATATTGATTATCTAAAGGGAGAAGAAGAATAATTACATTCTCAGGAGAAGAACATTATTTGAGCTATGTTCAATGTTCTATTGAAGACGTTCCCAGGAATTTTAATACTTATGAAGCTCTGTTTATGATAAGTTCTTTAAGTTCAACTATGAAGGATTTTGAAGTAGAGAAAGCTCAAACACAGACAGAAATGAAGATGATGCTACATGAATATCAGTTCAGTGCTAGAGGAACAAACATCATTCATTTCAGTTACACAAGCAATTTGGAAATGCAGTATCTGATCCAGAAAAACTAGTAGCATTATTTACAAGTCTCGGACGATTACTTTTTCTAGGTGTTAGTTGAGTTATCCTCTCTATGAGATTTGTTTTCTAAGTGTAACAATCAAATAGGGGGATATTGTTAGTGAGATTATGAAGCTGTATGAATAATAATCGTGAATACTCAACACTAGAACATGATAGGTAAATAATACTACGCCTACACAGAAATCGGGAAGAAATGAAGACAAGGCAAATATAGTGAATCAAGACATTAGAAGAAGTTTTGAAGTCTACTACAGGTCACTGAAAGAAGTTCATTAATATGTTCAAGCCTCAGTGGAGAATAATGTGTAAAGACTTTCAGGGTTTCAGAAGTGTTGAAGATTCAGTATAAAGTGCCACTAAAAGATTTCAGTGTAAAGGCATTGATTGAAGATAGACAGTGTTCGAAGCATAGGAATCTAGAAAGGAAAAAGACAAAGGTTAAAGAAGGCAACTACAGTCTTGAAGTTATACTCATTGAAAGAAGTTCATTTATATGTTCAAGCGTCAGTAAAGAACAGAGAATGAAGTATTCAAGATTGTGGTAATAATGAAGACGTTGTCGAAGTATCGAAAAGATTCTAGTGAAAGTACAGTGTTTGTTGACAGTCAGTGTTTGAAGCAATGCAACAATCCAAGGTTAATCAGCTGAAACAAAATAGAAGTCAAGGGAATTCAATTCAGTGTTAGTCGTTTGTGAACCAGACCAGTGCACTAAGCGTCAGCACAACAAGAAAAGAATTACTTTGATTCATCAGAAAAAATTCAGTTGATCAAGCCAAAAGAGTAAAAACCAAGTAGTAAATACTTCAAGCATTTCAAGAAATTGATCAAGGCAATTATTACTACATTTGGTGGCTCTTATACTCTTAAAGCTATGTAGTGGCGCAAGGCAATACTTGAGGAAAGTCCAAGAAAGTTTCCAAGGCATTTCGTGGTGCCTACACACTGCATCTAGAGTGTAGGCGCAACAAATGTCTATTGGCACAAGGAAAATCAACTCATTAAGTATTCTAAGTATTTGGTGGCGCCTCCCCTCTGTCACAATAGTGCAGGCGCAACTAAACTCTTCCCAGGCGCAACAAGAGTTTAAGTAAAGATTTTGTAGCGCCTATACACAGGAATAAGAGTGTAGGCGCAACAAACCTCAACATAGGCGCAAGGAAAGTTTAAAGGAAGTTTGGTGGCGCCTCTATAGGGTAATCAGTGTACAGGTGCACCAAAAGTTAAGCGCAAGGAAACTTGGAGATTCTAAGGCATTTGGTTGCGCCTCTACAAGGTAAATGGTGTAGAGGCGCAACAAAGTTCCAAGGCGCAACAAAGGTATTTCGTGGCGCCTACACATTGTAGTCCCTCTACAAGCGCAACAAAGGACTTAGCATTGAGAAGCAAATCAATTTTAATTGATTTGAAAAGTCTACACATATAAACAAAATGACGTGCTCATTTTGATAGGTTGTTGAAATATACCAACATACAGAGAGATACAGAGAGAAAATGGAAGCCGGAGAAGAAGATGAAACATAGCCATATTTATACCTTCTTCACTGGAGTTTTATAATTTAGCCGGTTAATTATGTTGCAAATACATAGGGTTATTGTAAAACACTCTATGTTAGCTTGATTCCATTAGTGCAAACACATAGTCAAATATTGTATAGGGATTAAGTTATCTCTTTGTAGAAGCAAATAACTAATCTGTTCTTTGTAAACCAATTATATTTTTAACTGGGTGTAGCAACCTCAGGAATTATATACGAAAGATATATTCCCCGAAACCTGTCTCGTTAAGTTACTTACTAATTTTCTAGAACATTAATGATTATTCATAAATACAGAAAATTAGTAAGCCGACCTCCTAAACACTATTCACCTCATGAACTCGAACCAACTAACCGAACTCTAAATTATTTATCCGCAAAATATTCGAAAGAATTTTTTAATTTAGTGAGTATCGTATTCAACCCCCCCCCCCCTTCTACGATACTTCGGGACCCAACAGGGAGCAACAAGAGAAGTTACAAGAAGAACTAGTCATTCAACTGCAAAGGAAATTTGATGAGGAGGATAGGCTAATTAGAGAAGCTAGGAGAAAAGAAGGTGAAAGGAGGCCAAGGATGAAACAAAGAGCAAACAAGTCTGCTGACAAACCTAAAACTTCTGGAGTCAAAAGGAAACTTGTTGTTGATGAAAAGATAGCCATGGAGGAGAAACCAAAAGAGATGAAGCTTGAGAGTCAAATATTTGGGAGTGGTCAATCCAAGGAAATAGAAGTGTTCAAATCAAAACCTGAGAATTTTGTGCCAATCAAAATTGAAGGAATGATTGCAGTAAAAGGTCAAATGAAGAGGGATATATACTGATCTACTTCACATTGATTATGAAGATGGATCATATTCAACTTTCACATTTAATCAATCATGGAACAAGGCTATGGAACCTTAAGGAAAATCTACACCATACTCAACATGAAGTATTATCTAACTGAAGAGGTAGGTAAAGCCATCCTTGAGAAGATGAAGAAAATAAGAGAGGCACCTATTCAAGTAGAAAGGGATGACAGAATCAAGATTTGGAACCCTGAAGGAAGGAAGGCACTTCATGAACCATTCTACATGATGATTTACAAGGACAGGAAGGCAGGGAAAAATGTATTGATATTTTCCAGGAGATAGACAAACTGCCCAATCTGGAATTGAATTATCTTGCAAGCCAACTAGACTACAGGGTTGAGGATGAGAAGATTTTGAAGAGATCCCTATACAGAAAGATGAAGGAAAATGAAGATAGGATGAATGAGTCAAGGGGAAGAAGAAGAAGGTAGAAGATTCAGACTCAACATCAAAGTTATTAGAATTCATCTACTACTGGTATTGTTGGGATTCGGGCATGAAAACGCAGCGGAATTACGCTAAATACAAAAATATAATGAATCCCAAATACAGGATCTGTGTATAATTGGCGGATGATTATGGAGAATCAGATGTGTACCTTATTAAAGCTTTCCTTATGATGATTACAGAGGTACAGAAGCGATGAATCACAGCAGCCCTTCACAAAGATCTGTTCTCTATCGGTATCCACACGAACGTCGTATCGTCTAACGATCACCGGAGTTAGGTACTAGCCTGTTTCTTCCTCTTTGTCTCTCTCTTTCTCTAGCCTCTCAAAAACGTACAGTTGCTAGGGTTTTTTCTCAAAAATGAATTTTGTAAAACTGTTACCCTAAACTATACATCTTTATGTATATATAGGGGAGAGAGGGACTTGGGCCAAAACCCTAATCTGATTGGACCTTTTAAAACCCATTCAGATTTCGTATTTTATATTATTATTAAATTTAAATTCTAATATGTATATAATTAATCAAGCCTCACTTAATTAATTAAATAAATAAATTTGAATTAATAATAATAACAGTATTTAAATTCATAATTTAAATAACACTCTGTTTAAACGTTCTTTGTGTGTGACCCTTTAGGTTATTATTACGTTGGCAATAATTTTATTTTCTAATAAAAAATTATAAACAATGAGCGGCATCTAGTAATACATCATTGCTACCCAAGTAATAATAATAATGGTGATTCAATTAAACCTTTTATGAATAATTTACAATATAATATAATCCCTTTAACCTTATATTATAGATCAAACTCGAGGCATGTTTTGTGTGATCTTCTTCAACATTTAATCCGCATTTCCTTGATCAATGAGTAGACTATTAATCAAATCAACATTTGACAATGGCCATGCATTTTATAGTCTCACTCAATCAAGAGGCCAATAATATCACTCCTAAAATAGGAAGGTTAAATCCTATATCTAACATTCATATTTCTCATACGATTCAAAGCATACCCAATGTCCACCTTTCTCATTACCCGGTTAAAGGTAACTTTGAGTGTAATCAAAGTATATTAATTCTCGTATAGAAATATAATGATTTCAAGTCAAAGGATCATTACATCATTATCACAGTGAGAATTTCTTATGACACTTATTAACATATAGATTCTCACAGCGGGTCTATCCAGTGCCATGCATTGAGACATGCACTTATATTATTGACTTTAGTATCACCATACCTATGACCAATGAGATGTGGTCATCAGTCAACGAACATGCTAGTCCTATTGTATTATTATTGTCCTTAAATAATATTACTTGACTAGGGACTTTTAGGAATATAATATTATTCATATAATCTCATTTTTAAGTCACATACTTAAAGATATATAATTCGCATTAATATTCCAAGGACATTTATTATGCTTTCAATTTATAACGCAGTAAATAAAGACATAATAAATATTAATTAAATAATTAACTAAACATAATCCTTAATTGTTTATCATAAAGTATTGTCTCTAGGACACCAATACTAACAATCTCCCACTTGTACTAGAGTCAATCTCTCATATATCTAATACCCATGGAACTAGTATAACCTTCGTGCTTCTACTGCGACAAAGCCTTGGTCAGTGGATCTGCAATGTTCTCATTTGTATGCACTTTACATATATGTATATCACCTCGATTATTAATCTCTCGAAGAAGATGATATCGTCTGAGTATATGCTTTATTCGGGAATGAGACCTTGGTTCCTTAGCCTGTGAAATGGCTCTGTTATTATCACAGTATAAATCTATCGGATCTGCGACTGAAGGAACCACATCAAGACCTATAATAAAATTCCGAATCCAGACAGCCTCCTTGGCTGCTTCACAGGCAGCAATATACTCAGCCTCCATTGTAGAATCGGCAACCGTCTCTTGCTTTGAACTTTTCCAGCTTACAGCACCTCTATTTAGACAAAATACAAAACCAGACTGAGAGATCGAATCATCTTTGCCTGCTTAGAAACTAGCATCGGTGTAACCTTTTACAACCAGATTTTCCTCTCATCCACATACCAAGAATTGATTTTTAGTCCTTTTCAAGTACTTAAGAATATTCTTGACTGCCGTCTAGTGACCTTCACTTGGATTAGACTGGTATCTACTCGTCATGCTCAAAGCATACGAGACATCAGGACGAGTACATATCATTGCATACATTATAGAACCAATTGCCGACGCATATGGAACTTTACTCATACGGTCCTTATAATCCAATGACTTAGGACTATTTTCTTTAGAGATCGATATCCCATGAGACATCGGGACATAGCCCCTTTTAGCATCTTGCATCCCAAATCGATGCAAAACTTTGTCAATGTATGTACTCTAACTTAGGCCAATCATTCTTCTTGATCTATCTCTATAGATCCTGATACCTAATATATAAGTCGCATCGCCTAAGTCTTTCATTAAGAAATTTTTACTCAACCAAGTCTTAACAGCCTGTAAAGAAGGAATGACATTCCCTATTATTAATATGGCATCAACATATAGTACTAGGAATGCCACATTGCTCCCACTAACCTTCTTGTAAACACATGGTTCATCTGTATTTTGAATAAACCCAAACTCTTTGACGGTTTCATCAGAACGAATGTTCCATCTCCTCGAGGCTTGTTTCAATCCATAAATGGATCGACACAACTTGCATACCTTTCCAGCATGCTTTGGATCAATAAAACCCTCAGGCTGTGTCATGTACACATCCACATCTTCTTCAAGGCTCCCATTTAAGAAAGCGGTTTTGACATCCATCTGCCAGATTTCATAATCATAGTAAGCAGCTATAGCAAGCAAAATCCTGATGGACTTGACCATAGCCACTGGTGAAAAAGTCTTATTATAGTCAATACCATGAATTTGCTTGAAACCTTTTGCCACCAATCGTGCCTTATAGGTCTGTACATTATCATCCATGGCGGTCTTCTTTTTAAAAACCCACTTGCACCATATAGGTTTTACCTCTTCAGGTGGATCAACCAAAGTCCATACTTGATTAGTATACATGGATTCCATCTCAGATTTCATGGCATTCAGCCATCTCTTGGATTCTGGAGTGTTCATAGCGTCTTGGTAGATGAGAGGCTCATCTTCGTCGATAAGCATCACATCACCATCTTGAGTTAAGAGAAATCCATAATATCTCTCAAGCTCATGGCGAATCCTACTAGACCTACGAACAACCTATGTTTCTTGAGCTGTGTTGTGTTCTTGTACATCCTGCTCAAGTTCCTCCATTGGTTTAATATTATCTTGTGGGCCTCGAACTTCATCGAGATCTATTATCCTCCCACTATTTTTCTTTGAAAGCATTTCTCTTTCAAGAAAAACTGTAGTTCGAGCAACAAACACTTTGTTCTCGGAAGGATTATAGAATGAATAACCCTTTGTTTCAATTGGGTATCCCATAAAGTTACATTTGTCTGATTTAGGTCCTAGCTTGTCAGAAGTTAAACGTTTCACATACGCTTCACATCCCCATATTTTCATAAATGACATGCTATGACGTTTCTCAGTCCATATCTCATATGGAGTCTTCTGAACCGTTTTAGTAGGAACTGGTTAAGTATTTAAGCAGCCGTCTCCAGGGCGTAGCCCCAGAAACTAATTGGAAGATCTGCATAACTCATCATCGATCGCACTATGTCCAACAAGGTACGATTTCTTTTCTCAGAAACTCCATTCTTTTGTGGTGTTCCGGGAGGAGTGAGTTGTGATACGATACAACACTCTTTTAAGAAACTCTTAAATTCATGGCTTAAGTATTCTCCCCCACGATCAGATCGTAGAGTCTTAATACTTCCGCTAGTCTGCTTTTCTACTTCAGCTTTGTATTCTTTGAACTTTTCGAAAGAATCGGATTTATTCTTCATAAGATACACATATCCATATCTACTAAAATCATCAGTAAACGTGATAAAGTAGTAAAAGCCACCTTTTGCCATAGTACGCATAGGACCACATATATCACTATGTATTAGTTCTAATCGTTCAGTGGCCCTTTCACCTTGTTTAGTAAAAGGATCTTTAGTCATTTTTCCAATGAGACAGGGTTCACATGCTTCGTATGATTCAAAATCAAACTTATCCAAGTATCCATCTTTATGTAACTTGGAAATGCGCTTCTCATTTATATGGCCTAAACGACAGTGCCAAAGGTATGTTTGATTTGAGTTATTAGTCTTAAGACGTTTGTTATTCACATTATAGATAGGAGTGTCTAAATCAAGAACATATAAACCGTTAAACAAACGTGCAATCCCATAGGTAACATTATTCAAAGAAAAGGAACAACATTTGTTCTGAATTAAAAAAGCAAAACCTTTCTTGTCCAAACAAGAAACTGAAATAATGTTTCTGCAAATTGCAGGAACGTAAAAACAATTCTCAAGTTCTAAAATAAGCCCAGTGGGCAACGATAAATGATAAGTCCCTAAAGCCAAAGCAGCAACCTTTGCTCCATTGCCAACTCGTAGGTCGACCTCTCCCTTAGCCAAAGTCCTACTCCTTTGTAGTTCCTGCATATTTATACAAATATGAGAAGCACATCCAGTATCCAATACCCATGATGTAGAAGTAGACAGATTGACTTCTATAACGTAAATACCTGAATCAGAAATCTGAACAGACTTCAGTTTCTTCAGACCCTCCAGATAAGCATGACAGTTTCTCTTCCAATGATCTGGTTTACCACAGAAGTGACAATCACCCTTTACAACAACACATTTAGGCTTTAAAGCCTGTTTAGGATTAGCCTTTGGCTTGGGAGCAGAATCAGATCCAATCTTCTTCTTTCCCTTCGATTTACCTTTCCCTTTCGCCTTACCTTTCTTGTTCACCATCAATATGGGAGCAGGTTCGGCCTTTTTCTTGTTAGTTTCAGCAGTTCACAACATAGCCAACAATTCAGTAGCTATTTTGTCTATCTCATTCATATTGTAGTTCATAATAAAATGAGTGTAGTTGTTGTTCAAAGATTATAAGATTAAATCAACCTGATCTTCCGGACCAATTGGGAAACCCAAAGTATCAAGATACTCAATATAACCTATCATCTTCAGAACATGTGGTTGAACAGGTTTACGCTCTCCCTTCTTGTAAGCGTACAGTGCTTTGCTCGTGTCGAACCTTTCTTGACGAGCCTGTCCTTCAAACATCCTTTGAAGGTGTTCAATCATCTCATAAGCATCCATATGCTCATGTTGTTTTTGAAGCTCAGCACTCATGGTTGCTAGCATGATACATGCCACATCAGTCGCATCATCAATATGCTTCTGATAAGCATTTTGTTGAGCGCGAGTTGCAATCTCAGCAGGAGGAGCAGGAGAAGGAATTTCAATGACATGGAGCTTACGCTCTTGCCTGAGGACAATCCTCAAATTCCTGTACCAATCAAGGAAGTTAGTTCCTGTCAGCTTGTCCTTCTCAAGGGTTACTCGTACGGAGAAAATATTTGTATTATTTGTCATTTAAATATCTACAATGTTAAAATTCATAAATTTAGTTAGTTTGCAGAATTTTAATTATGTTCAAGTGATTATCATATACATTCATAATATATATCTCCCACTATTTTATTCAAATCAATAGCCCTAAATATTAATTCGAAAAGCATTTCATCAAATCTTTCTAGTGAGCCAAGATCCATATTTCATCCATGTTTCAAGATAGCGTTGGCTAATACACCCAAAACACGACTATTTAGGTAGACAACATTTGTCAATTATATCAAATATAACTCTTGGATAGTTTGGTGGAACAACCCTTTATACACATTTATCCAATAAATCTCATCAAACTCTATGCCTCCAACAATCCTATTGTGATGATTTAGTTAAGTTAGACCCAACGTTTAATAAACAAAGTAAAATTACTTATCACATTTTTGCATGATTGATAAGAGCACTTTACTTTGGCAAACTCACTCATTCTCAATCTAGATCTTAATGTGTATAAACATTGGAAGGCATCTATATTAACTTAATATTTATTTAGGGATTTATTATTTAACGATCATGATCCCATCATAAAGAGATTCTCAATTTTTCCTTGATTAAATAATTCATTTCAATATTCGTCAATGGTTTGATTTCCAGATCGTCGGAGAAGTCACAAGCGGTCTCACTTAAAACCTAACTTTCTTACAGATTAAATTAATAATCCGTTGTTGACAAAATCTCCCCATATCAGATAAATGAAAATTCATATTCAATACCGTGTTTCATAAACACAAGAATCCCATGATCGTTTATTCAATTTTAAAATCTTGAGTCGTTACAGATTTTATCTTGTTTAAACAAGCATGACATGGGTGTCGTATCTAATACACACATACATGATTAATCTAATTAAAGCATGCATCATTAACTATTCTACACTAACATTCATACATCAATATGTAAAGTGCAGTATGTAAACATGCTTGGTTATGGCCATTTCCTATGTGATCCTTTCGAGCTATTGAAAGGATCAAAGTCAATCTATGGTGGTAAAATATAAATACAATTACATGTCTTCATTCTTCTTGTGTCCATGTTTGGTTGTTCCTCTTATTGGATCATCCTTCAATCTTCAAGTACATTACATGGAATACTTGAATACAACCTATACTAATGTACTTACATGAGAAAACTCGAGTTACATTTGAGGTTAAACAATTACAAGAATGAATAAAACGACATGCAAGTCGTATTTATAAAACCAAAACCATTAATCTAGGGGTCTAAAGGCCATAACCAACACCATGCTCAAGTACACAAAACGAACATGAAAAAATATTATGGGGGTTCGGAAGAGGCAGCCCCCGGGCGGGGTCCGGGGCGGCAGCCACGGGTGGGGTCCGGGGGCGGCAGTCCCTGGCTGGGGTCGAGCTGAATATGTAAAATAATTCCTAACAATCTCCCCCTATTTATGAATATGTAAAATATGCAAAACATTTCTGTTGATGATAACAAAACTCCTAAACATTTTAATTCTAGCAGGAATTACAATATTGACAAAAGTAATTTTGAGACAGAGTGATCAAATACCAGTAGTAGATGAATTCTGATAACTTTGATGTTGAGTCTGAATCTTCTACCTTCTTCTTCTTCCCCTTGACTCATTCATCCTATCTTCATTTTCCTTCATCTTTCTGTATAGGGATCCCTTCAAAATCTTCTCATCCTCAACCTTGTAGTCTAGTTGGCTTGAAAGATAATTCAATTCCAGATTGGGCAGTTTTTCTATCTCCTGGCAAATATCAATGCATTTTTCCCTACCTTCCATGTCCTTGTAAATCATCATGTAGAATGGTTCATGAAGTGCCTTTCTTCCTTCAGGCTACCAAATCTTGATTCTATCATCCCTTTCTACTTGAATAGGTTTCTCCCTTATTTTCTTCATCTTCTCAAGGATGGCTTTACCTAGCTCTTCAGTTAGATAATACTTCATGTTGAGTATGGTGTAGATTTTCCTTAAGGTGTCATAGTCTTGTTCCATGATTGATTGAATGTGAAAGTTGAATGTGATCCATCATCATAATCAATGTGAATGTGAAATTTTACTTCTTTTTAATATTTGTTATTGATGTTTGAGAGTTAGAGAGAATATGTTTGAAAAAATTAAAAACTGAAAATAAAAACTGAACAAAAAGATTTAAAATTACTAATGAATTGGTTTTTCCATCAGTGTATATTTTCGCTCAATGTTCCTAGGTTAAAAGAAACCTAGTTTCGTTTTACAAGGTTAGAAAATAAATCAACTGCTCTTACAATGTGCTCTAAGGCTTGAACAGTTGATTAAGAAATATTGTCTAACTTGTCTATTTTCTAAAAATGCTTCTACACTTGTTTATATACTACAAGTGTATTTTTATAATCCTATTCTAGGATTGTTTCTATCTACCTTTCTTTTACCGTTTTCATTTTGAGGAAAATAGGCTTGAAAGACACCTACAGATTGAGTCTTCACATCCGTTATAGACTGTCTTTCATAGGTTTATTTTTGTCCTCTGGATCTACAATAGATAGTCCTCTTATATAATTTTCCCAGTCGTACAAGTAGAAGGGGGGGTTGAATACTTGTATGTCTTTTCTGCCCGATTTAAAATCAAATTAAGAACAAACTCAAACACAAAAATATGAATAAGTACTGTTTTGTATTATTGATTTGTGAATACAAAACTCTCCTAGGGTTTACACAAACCCTAGCGGCTTCTCTGTGTTTATCACAGCAACTCTCTCTATTTCTATGCTCTCACAAAATTTCACTCAGATAATTATGCTTCGACTTCCACACTTTTATAATTAGGTTACATAGATTTTATATAGAGAGCTGCCTATCAACTAATAACAGAAAGATAAATTACAATAGGAATAGAATTCCTAATTATTAGTTGATAGTTTCCTTCTAGAATTCTCTTTCTTTCCCATAGCATATCTGCAATATATTTATCTTGATCTTCGAAGACTTTCCATTCCTGTGATCTTCTTCCAAATTTATCCTCAACTATATAGACTCTGAAATCTTCAGACTCTGATGATCTTCAGACTCTGATCACATGTAGACCCTGATAGATCATAGACTCTGATAGTCTATAGACTCTGATCACCTTCCAGACTCTGATCTTCATGCAGACTCTGGTTTCACTTTCTACAGAAATTCTTCTAAGTACAAGTAACATGAATGTCGACCATCTAGACTCTGATTATACATTTCAGAGACTAGAAAGACTTATTACAGATAAACTGAGCTAGACGCTGTTCTAGTATTTTGTACATCATCAAAATGAATATATTCCTAACAATCTCCCCCTATTTATGCTTTATAAAATGTAAGCATAAATCAAGGTTTGATGATGTCAAAACTAAAGAATAAAACTATTAATCTAGAACAGTATAAAAGAATTATAAAGGAAAAAGAATTACTTTTTATTTAATCTTTTCAAAGGCTGGATTGTTCTTCAAAAATGAGTTTAGCATATTTTCTTCCACAATTGCAAGAGCTTCACCAACAAACTTCTTTAATTTCTTCATTTCTTCATTTAAACATTTGATTTGACAATAAGCTGCTCTAAGATCATTTGCACTGCTTTCTTGATCTTTTAAGTCCTTCAACATCAGAACACTAACTTTCCCACTCATAGGCTGAAACCCAAAGTAATGACCCACACCTTCTTGAAATTTAATCTGTTTTTCTTCCAATGGCATGACTTGATCATTTCCCTCAGTATCAACATATTTTAAAGAAAATTTGCCCATTTGTCGATTTGCCTGTCTGTGCAAAGTCAACTTCCTGTCAATTTCCTTGAATCATTTGTGAGTGATAGCCTCTTTGCTTTTATTTACTTCATAAGCAATTTGCAGTAGGAATCTAATATACTGTAGTTCCTCAGCCTGTTTGAAAAAGATAAAATTTGACTGACTAATCCATCTTACACTTCCACCTTCTAAGAAGTAAACCAGCATCTCATTCTTCACCTTTTATGTACCTCCCTGACCTCCTTGTATCTTCGTTTCAAAAACATTATAAACAATTTGAGCAGACACCACTTTATTTAAGTGCTTCTGAGTGATCTTCTCAAACTGCCTATCTGTCAAGGATTGAGGATCCCTGGTTAGAGTAGATGTTCTGTCAATATCAGATTCTTCAAATCCTCCAAGACCTATCTTCTTTTTAGCTCTAAGTTGCAGATTTGATTGACTGCACTTCCAGTATGAAGGTTCTTGAGTTTGATCAGAGTCTGACTTCTTTCTTTGCTTATCAGAGTCTGACTTAGACTCTGATTTCCCATGTCTAGTCCCTGACTGATATGTTTGAGTTCTTGCTACTCCAGATTGCTTTTGTTGCACACCATCAGGACCCTTAGAACCATGAGAACTATCTCCATCATCACCATCTCTCCTCCTTTTAACTCCCCTTGATTTATCCTTGCATCCCTCATCCTTATGTCTCCTGGAGGACTCACCTTGCTTCACCTTCTCCCCCTTTTTGACATCATCATTACTGGTGACAGCCAAAAGAATCTGCTCAAGAACAGTGGAGATATTTGCCTGGGCTGCAATAACTGAATCAACCTTAGTGGTCAAATCAGAAACTTTAGTTTGAAGAGAGGCTTGAGTGGTAGTGATAGCAGCTAGAGCATCTTTAAAAGCGACCTCTTTGGATAATTGAAGGGAGTGAATTCTGTCAAATCTTGTATTGAGCAGAGAAGTTGTATTATCAACACCAGTGAGCTTTGTTTTAATATGAGAAATGTCCTGGACCACACTGGATAATTGAGCAGCAACATCAGGTAGCTTAGCTTTAACAGCTCCATCTAAGACTTGATCTTCTTCACCAGGATAGTAACCATATTCCTGTTGAAAAGATTTTTTCTGAAAAGCCTTAAGTCTCTCAGAAAGATGAATATCCAAAATACACTCAAAAGAATCTTTATCATTGATGCCTCTTTGCTGTGCAGACTCCCAAGACTGAGGAAACACCTGATCAAAATAGATAAAAGAAGGAGTAACATGATCATCATCTGCAGAAGTGCATTCCTCATCAACAGGCTCTAGCTTTGTGAATGGAGGTGTACACTCTGGTGGTAGTGTAGACTCCGAAACTGCAAACGGGACTATAGACCCTGACTCCTCCTGAGAGTGATCAGAGACTGTAGACTCTGGAAGTCTTGCCCTTATAGGCATTATTAAAAGAGGTTCTTCTGACTTCAATGTTGCAGCCTCAGTGAAAATGACAGGGTTATCCACCAAAGCCTCCATGACTCTATCTACTCTCCTTGCTAGAGAATCCACTAGGTGAAGTTGGGGTCTCTGTGTAAATGATTTCTGAGCAGCAAGAGCCTCCTCCTGTTTGCCAATCTGCACAATCAGACATAGTGAATTGTCATCCATCCCCTGCTCCAACTCATTGGACCAACTCTTTGGAAAATCTTGATCCCAATAAGTAAAGCTAGGTTCAGGATACCCTAATCTCTCATGCTCACAGTGGGGTTGGGCACCCACTTTCTCAATCTCACTCAGGCTCTCTACAGCCTTATCTACCTCTCCTTTTGCCTGGTCCAGTGCCAGCCTCTCATATATTTTGTCACTCAATTTGGAGGGTGCGCTCAAGAAACCTACAGAAGAGGGGTTGAGAGATAAAAATGGTGCTTCAATACCTAAACCACCTTGATGGAGGGGAACCCCTTCAAATGTCTGAAGGCTAGGGGTTTCCACCAAGGGGTGAGCATCAACAGATTCTGAACCCTTACTAGCATCTTCTCTCTTTTCAGAGTCTGTTGGCTCCAGTATTCCAGTCTCAGGGTCTACTCTAGACTCTGACTGCTTCAGCATGACTTCATTAGAAGCCAGAGTCTGAGTGTTACCATCTTTGACTGTTGGTGCATGAGACTCCCCCTCAAGGTGGATAGACTCTGATAGAACAGATTGGGAAATCACTTCATGAGCAGCCATCAGAGTCTGTCCTCCCATATCACTAGGGTTCTCATCAGCTTTTTGATGAGTTGTCAAGGAAGGCCCAACAGCATACTCCCCTGCCCCACTATCACCCAACCTCTAACTAGGTGGTTCTTGTGTGGGTGAGGCAGACTAAGCATCTTTATCACTAGTCACCACTGGTGCACTGGTCCCATCCTCCAACTGCCTTGCACCACCTGCTACCTCCTGTTGTTCTTCATGAATAAATGCATCCAACTTGTGATGAAAGGCCCTGAGATGGATTGCATTGATTGCCTGGGCATCTATGAGATTGAAGAGGTCCTGCAGTTCCCTTCTTACTCTTTGAAAATAAGTGCCCTTGAATTGATCCAGTCTACTTTGGTAGGTTGGATAGATGTATTTGTTGGCAATTGTACCAATATTATGGACAAGATAGTCAGCCACCTGTCTTGACAGAGGTTGAATTTGAGAGATCCATTGAATGGCTATCCTGTAGGTAACTCCATTATCCCAAATTGCTTCATAGTTAAAAACTGGTTGCTCAATCTCAGTTTCCAACTCAGCAACAGACTCTGATGCTGTCCTTTTGTGGACCTTAAGCTTTTTAGGCTTCTTTGTAATTTTCTGTTCAGAGTCTAGCACACCTAGTGCTTTGAGAACTTCATTAGTTCTGCCTTCTATGAGCCCAGCTGCTTGTACTTGGAATGAAGAGTTGAATGGGTAGCTGTAGAGATTTTTGACCACATCCTGTGCAGACATTTGTAGCTCCTGTTCCATTCTCTTCCTTAGGGCTTCATAGGTTGAAAGAAAATCCAAGACATGAGATTTAGTCTGATATTGCTCTGGATCTTCAACTGATTCCACCAAAGGATATAAACATAGCAGTGCCTCATCACTTGGAGTAATGATCTCATCAATTCGGCATGAGGCTGCATCCAATGGCATTCCTTCCCAAAATGTGTCATGATCAGAGTCTAAAGGCAGTCTAGACTCTGACTCAACATTAGACTCTGGTTCAGGTGTTTTCTTGATTTCAGAGTCTGACTCTGCAGAAGCCTTGGGAGCATCTGTTTCCTGCAAAACAGGGTTAGTAATAATAACAGGCTTGTGTGTGTGTGCAGAATAAGCCTTCCTTAACCTTCTGTACTTCTTAGCAAAAGATTTCTCAAGAGACTCAATGTGAGAATCTTGAGGTGCTTCCCTAGGTTTTTCAGAGTCTGTAGCCTTTTGAGAGCCTACAGACTTGGCTTGAAGGTTAGAATCAAGTGTATCATGACCTTCATTTAGCAAAGAAAGTCCTTCAACAACTTGCTTCTTTAGTGGATTGAGCTCCTCATCACTGTGCTCATCTATAAGCCTAGATTGAATCAATTTTCTCCTCTTTACAACTGGTGCCTGTTGAGAGACACCAGAGGTTGGTTTCTTTTTGGATTTTGGTTTGGAAGATTGTATAATTGAAGGGGATTGGGTGACTTGGGTAGGTGCAGGGGGATTCTCCATTACTTGTTCCTGCACCATTTCACCACCAAAAAAATGAAGCATTGTAGATAGAAGGTTTGTAGGATGAGAGTTTTACCTGCATTACCAGTGGATATGTCATTGCAGGTAGACTCTTCTTTTTGTCATCAATTCTCTTAATGTCAGAGAATATCCTCCTTTGCTGTTTGTATGCCTGCACACAACCATCATCTGCCAACTTGGTTGACATGTCAGGAATGAAGTGATTGAGGAGAATCATAAGAATTCTATGATAGTAGACTTTCTTTCTCCCCTCATGCACATTATTTAATTTTGCTCCCATTTGAGTGAGCAACATATCACCAATGTTGATTATTCTATCAAATAGGAGACTATGACCAATTTGATAAGTAATAGCAGTAATAGCATCAAATCCACTACACTTACCAGTAAAATACATAGCAATTTCATCGAAGAGAAATGACCATTCTTTCCTTAAGTAAGGCCTAGTTATCTTGCTCATGTTATCTAAGCTAGCAGAATAACCTATTGCCTTAAACATGCTTTTAATGTCATCATCAGATACAATTTCATCAAAAGAAGACTTAACAGGCAGTTTAAACACAGAATTAAGCACATCTGCAGTGACATCAAATGTAGTCGAACCAAAGGTAAACATTATTTTACCTGGTTGATCCTGAGAATGATCAACTACCTTTGCAGTGCTCCATGCTTGTGATACAGCATCCATGTGAATGACTGGTGATTCCTTGAGAATGTAGTGTAGCTCGGATTGCTCCAAGAAATCCATCACAGGGTAGTAGTCAGCGTCTACCCCTTTCTTATCTCCAAGAGCAGCAACATGATTTGTGGTCATGAACTCGAAATCCCCAAATGTGAACGCAATTGCCTTGGGTCCTCTCATGACAGTAGAAACGGCAGCCATTAAAGTTGTTGAGTTGAAAGTGATGGAGAAGCTTGAAGAATTTAGCTAGGGTTCGTAAAAAGCTCTGTGAATATTTTTTTGCCTTAGAAATCAATTGCAATAAACAAGTGAGTAAATTGTATGAAAAATTCTATTTTGTTCAAGTTGCATACAATACACACGAGTCTACAGCCTGTCTCCGGTCAAAAAATAATTGTTACCGCCTATTTCAAGTCATTTGAACATTTTAAATGCAATCAGAGTCTGCAGGCGCGAATTTTAACCGTTTCAGAGTCTAGGCGATAATTTTCTCAGAGTCTACAGACTCGGCAGAGTCTACAGACTCGTCAGAGTCTACAGACTTGTCAGAGTCTAGACTCTGTCAAGGTAAAATACCAAACAAAATGTTGCACTAACAATTAATCACAGTGTGTTAAGACAGGGACTATAATTAAAGTACATACCTTGCTTCTTATAATTTTTGATCACTTACATATTTAACATACCTAATTCACCCACCAGTCTGAGAAAGGTAGACTCATCAAGTGGTTTTGTTTAAATGTCTGCAATCTGTCTGTCAGTTGGAACATAGTGAAGTGTCACAGTACCATTTTCAACATGTTCTCTAATAAAGTGATACCTGACATCAATGTGCTTTGTTCTGGAGTGTTGGACTGGATTCTCTGCAATTTTAATAGCACTAGTATTATCACAATACATAGGAATATTTGAGAATGTTAGTCCATAATCAAGTAATTGATTCTCATCCACAGGATTTGAGCACGGCAACTTCCAGCTACAATGTATTCAGCCTCAGCTGTTGAGGTTGATACAGTCTGTTGTTTCTTGCTAAACCAAGAAATTAATCTGTTGCCAAGAAACTGGCATTGTCCTGTTGTGCTTTTCCTATCTACTTTGCATCCTGCATAGTCAGAATCTGAATAGCCAATTAGTAAAAAATCTGACTCTCTAGGATACCAAAGTCCAAGAGTTTGTGCCCCCTTGAGATATCTAAAAATTCTTTTCACAGTTATTAATTGTGATTCTCTAGGGTCAGCTTGAAATCTGGCACACAGACAAGTTGCAAACATTATATCTGGTCTACTAGCAGTTAAATATAACAATGAGCCAATCATACATCTATAACTAGTGTTGTCAACTTTCTTACCCTTTGGGTCAGAGTCTAGCTTAGTAGCTGTTGACATGGGAGTTTTAGCAGATGCAGAATCTTGCATATCAAACTTCTTCAATAGTTCTTTTACATACTTTGTTTGATTGATGAAAATTTCATCATCATTCTGTTTGACTTGAAGCCCCAAAAAGAAGTTTAATTCCCCCATCATGCTCATTTCATAATTTGACTGCATTAGTTGACTAAACTTTTCATAGAGATTATCATTAGTAGATCCAAATATAATATCATTAACATAAATTTGGACAAGCAAAATATCACCTTTATATTTTCTAATAAAGAGAGTTTTGTCAATGGTACCTCTTGTGAATCCATTTTAAAGAAGGAATTTTGAAAGAGTTTCATACCATGCTCTAGGTGCTTGCTTCAATCCATATAGTGCCTTGTCTAACCTGTAAACATGATCAGGAAACTTTGGATCAACAAATCCTGGTGGTTGCTCCACATAGACTTCTTCTTCCAATTCTCCATTTAAGAAAGCACTTTTCACATCCATCTGATACACCTTGAATTTTGAATGAGCTGCAAAGGCTAGAAACATTCTAATAGCTTCCAATCTTGCTACTGGTGCAAAAGTTTCATCATAGTCAATTCCTTCCTCCTGTTAGTATCCTTTTGCAACTAGCCTTGCTTTATTTCTTACTACAGTTCCATTCTCATCAAGTTTATTTCTATACACCCATTTTGCACCAACCACTGATCTATTTCTAGGTCTTGGTACAAGTTTCCATACTTTATTTCTCTCAAATTCTTTCAATTCTTCTTGCATTGCAATAATCCAATCAGGGTCTTGCAAGGCTTCCTCAATTTTCTTGGGTTCATTCTTTGAGAGAAAACAGCTATAAAGACATTCATTTTGAATGGTTGTTCTTGTTTGTACACCACTCTCAGGATCACCAATTATCAAGTCAGGAGTGTGATTCCTTGTCCATTTTCTAGCAGGTGGAAGATTGGTTCTTAAACTTGAAACTCCCCATAAATCATTTGCATCTTCTGTATTTGAGTGAAATTCAAATGAAAAGGCTCCCCCTAAATTGCTTGACTCTGACAAGAGTTTAGAGTTGCTTGATCCAGACCCTGATGAGTTAGACTCTGTCTGTCTAGACTCTGTCTGGATAGACTCTGTCTGGGTAGACCCTGACCTGTTAGACTCTGAATTATTTGAAGTTGAATTTTCTGGCTCCCCCTCAGAATGTGCAGGTTCCTGTGTTAGTTCAGGATTTATTCTAGGGTCTTCATCCTCTTCTTCTTCATTTATCTCAGAACTTTTTAGATTTTCAAATTCCAGTGTTGTAGGCTCTGACTCATCCTGCAATTTTGTAAACTTTTTATCATCAAATGCAACATGAATATATTCCATAACAATTTTGGTTCTGAGATTAAACACTCTGAATGCTTTTGTGTTCGATGCATATCCAAGAAAGATTGATTCATCTGCCTTGGCTTCGAATTTGCTTAGATTTTCAGGATGTACTTTCAGTACATAACACTTGCATCCAAATATGTGAAAGTGTTTCACACTTGGCTTCTTGTCCTTTATCATTTCATAGGGAGTCTTTCCATGCATGTTTATTAGAGTGCAGTTTTGAGTGAAACATGCTGTATTGACTACCTCAGCCCAAAAATATACTGGCAGCTTAGACTCTGCCAACATTGTTCTAGCAGCTTCTATGAGTGTCCTATTCTTTCTTTCCACAACTCCATTTTGTTGAGGAGTTCCTGGCGCAGAAAATTGTTGAGTAATTCCGTTTGATGCACAGTGGTTCTCCATGATTGAATTCTTGAATTCAGTACAATTGTCACTCCTCAGAATTTTTACTGTTTTCTTTGATTTTCTTTCCAGAAAAGTGATATGATCTATTATGTGTTGTGAAGCTTCATCCTTTGAATGTAGAAAGAAAACCCATGTGAACCTTGTAAAATCATCTACAATAACAAGAGTATATTTATTTTTGTTAATTGACATAACATTTACTGGACCAAATAAATCAAGATGCAGTAAATAAAAGGGTTCAGAAATGGTATTTATTGTCTTGCTCTTGAAGGATGATTTCCTTTGTTTTCCAAGTTGACATGCTTCACAAAGTCCATCTTGTACAAAATCAACCTGTGGTAATCCTCTTACAAGATTCTGTTTAACCAACTTGTTGAGTGTTTTGAAGTTGATGTGTGACAGTTTCTTGTGCCATTTCCATCTTTCTTCAGTTGAGGCCTTGCTGTATAGACATGTGACTTCACTGTTTATGCAATCCTCCAAGCTGGCTTCATAAATGTTACCATGTTTGTGTCCTTTGAAAACCACAATGCCTGTTTCTTTGTGAGTCATAAGAAACTCTTTGTTGTCAAAGCCAGTATAGTAACCTTTGTCTCCAAGTTGACTTATGCTTATTAAATTGTGCCTTAAGCCATCAACTAGAGCTACTTGTTCAATGATGACATTCCCAAGTACAATCTTGCCATATCCCAGTGTTTGTCCTTTGTTGCCATCTCCAAAGGATACTTCTGGGCCAGCCATTTCCTCAAAGTCTGTAAGCAGGGATTTCTTTCCAGTCATATGTCCTGAGCATCCACTGTCCAGGATTAGGGTTACTTTCTTTACCCTAGTTCCCTGCATACATAAAGCAACTAGTTAGATGTTTTGAGGACCCAACTAGTTTTGGATCATTTTCTACTAATTTTAGGAGAAACAGGCTTAATAATTTTCACCTTTGGCTTACCTGTCTCTTTTATTGCTCTAGACTGTGGTGGAGTCTTAATAGTGTCATACCAACTCTTATCAATAGAAGATTTTAGCTCATAAAAATTGTAATACAAATCATGATAGTCCCTACACATATATATAGAATGAAATATGCTACCACAGTGATAACAAGGTTTCTGTGATATGTAGTGACTTTTCAGAGTCTGAGAAGGACTAGACTCTGATTTCTTCTCAATTTTTGTTTTACAATCTATAGCTAAATGGTTTTGATTGCCACATCTATAACACTTCTTTCTAGGAGCATTAGGATCTTTTTGATAATTATTAACCTTATTGATGCCTTCCTTACCATTCCTATTTCTCCTAGTTTTGGTGGACTCTGATAAGTTCTCTAGCCTTTCTTTTAACTTAGACTTAGACAAGTACCCTATGTTTATAATTTTCTTAGAGTTATTTGCCCCTGTTTCATCTGTCTTTTTGTCAACAACAGGGGGACTATTGACAGATGAGTTTGTGGCTTCAGTTTTTTCTTTAGGGATCACAAACTTAACAGGAACAAATGTACTTTTGTCTTTAGTCTTATTAATTTTGCTAGCTTCTTCATTGTTATCATTCTCAACAATAGGTCTTTTGTCTTGACTCTTGTCATAGCCTAGACCAGCAGTTTGACACACGTTTTGATTATTGAGAATTTCTTGAACTTTTCTTCCAGAGTCTGTCCAAACTTTAAACTTAAGCCTTTCTTCTTCTAGTTCTTTCCTAACATAGTCATAGGCTTTCAAAATTTCAGTGTAGTTATGACTATATTTCTCAGAATCCTTTTTGTATTGTTCCATTAATAATAACTCAGATTCTACATGACAATTCCTTTTAGTTAAGGTTAAATTTTCTTCTCTCAACCTTTCACTTTCACTAGTGAGAGACCTACATGTTGTCATTATTTTATTAACCTCACTTTTCACAATCTCTATGCCATCAGAGTCTAAATTAATTAAGGATTCAGGAGTAAAGATTGATACCTGAGTTTTAGGAGATGAGGGTTCTATGGGAGACTGTGATTTTCTTGAGGAGGATGCCATCAGTGCTAGATTTTCATAATCAATTTCATCCTCTGAGCTTGAGTCTGCCCAGTCCTTTCCTGTTGATAGAAGTGCTTTTCCTTTTCCTTGACTTTTTGACTTTCTGCATTCACTAGCAAAGTGCCCCAATATTCCACAGTTGAAACATTTGACCTTTGCTTTGTCAAGTTTGATAATTGTACTCTTGCTCTTCTCAACCTTTTCATCTTCCTTCTTGAATGATGGTCTTTTGCTAAATTTGTCAGTTCTTTTGTTGAATTTCATTCTTTTGAAATTTTTAGCAAACATAGCCATCATTTGACTTAGATCAAACTCTTCATCAGAATCCGAGTCTGTGTCAGTAGACTCTGACTCCACAGCAGCTTTACCCTTCTTTCTTGAATCCTTGATTCTTGCTTCTGTGGATGGTTCCTGTTGTTCTTTCTCAGACTCCGTCAAGAGTGCCACAGATTTTGTCTTTACAGAGTTCTTATTCTTTCTCTGTTGCATCTCCAAATCATATGTCTTGAGTCTGCCATACAATTCTTCTAGAGTTAGTTCATCCAAATCTCTAGCTTCTCTTATGGCTGTTGACTTATTGTCCCACTCTTCAGGAAGTGCTCTCAGAAACTTGGTGTTCGTATCTTCAGAATCATAAACCTTACCAAGCATAGTCATCTCATTCAAGAGTTTTGTAAACCTATCATACATCTCAGTGATAGATTCTCCAGATCTTGCTTCAAAGTACTCATACTCTTGAATAAGCAAAGACCTAGCATTCTTCTTGACATCTTTAGTCCCTTGACAGTGCACCTCAAGTTTTGTCCACATCTCCTTAGCAGTCTTGCATGATATGACACAGTTAGTTAGAACAGAATCTAAACTATTAAAGAGAATGTTCTTTACTTTTGCCTCCTTAAGGACATTTTCTTTGTCCTCTTTTGTCCATTCAGCCTTTGGTTTCTCAACGAGGTGTTCTTCAGTTATTTTGCCTTCCTCATTGATTTGAGGCATAATTTTTAAGGGCACAAAGGGTCCTTCATTAATCCTGTCAAGATAGTCAGGATCTGTTGCTTCCAGATGGTGCAGCATCTTAACCTTCCAGTGGGTGAACTCGTTTCTCTTAAGCATAGGAATCTTAGAATTGCCATCTTTGTTTCCAGACATATTTGATCGATTTTAAACGTTAGGCTCTGATACCAATTGTTTTCCCAGTCGTACAAGTAGAAGGGGGGGTTGAATACTTGTATGTCTTTTCTGCCCGATTTAAAATCAAATTAAGAACAAACTCAAACACAAAAATATGAATTAGTACTGTTTTGTATTATTGATTTGTGAATACAAAACTCTCCTAGGGTGTACACAAACCCTAGCAGCTTCTCTGTGTTTATCACAGCAACTCTCTCTATTTCTATGCTCTCACAAAATTTCACTCAGATAATTATGCTTCGACTTCTACACTTTTACAATTAGGTTACATAGAGTTTATATAGAGAGCTGCCTATCAACTAATAACAGAAAGATAAATTACAATAGGAATAGAATTCCTAATTATTAGTTGACAGTTTCCTTCTAGAATTCTCTTTCTTTCCCATAGCATATCTGCAATATATTTATCTTGATCTTCGAAGACTTTCCATTCCTGTGATCTTCTTCCAAATTTATCCTCAACTGTATAGACTCTGAAATCTTCAGACTCTGATGATCTTCAGACTCTGATCACATGTAGACCCTGATAGATCATAGACTCTGATAGTCTATAGACTCTGATAGTCTATAGACTCTGATCACCTTCCAGACTCTGATCTTCATGCAGACTCTGGTTTCACTTTCTACAGAAATTCTTCTAAGTACAAGTAACATGAATGTCGACCATCTAGACTCTGATTATACATTTCAGAGACTAGAAAGACTTATTATTGATAAACTGAGCTAGACCCTGTTCTAGTATTTTGTACATCATCAAAATGAATATATTCCTAACATGTATTGTCACAATCAATTTATAATTTACTATTAATCATATCAATTGATTCATCCTTTAATCCATCAACTGTTGTTCTTCTTCGATTGATCTTTATATCCATCGATTGATAAATAAAGACTTATCGATTGATAGATGTTATCAATCGATATATCAATCGATGGGTCTTCACATAAGTCGATGGTCTTCAATACTTGACTTGGCTTCTTCGATTGATCTCACATCCATCGATGTTTTAATATCAATCGATCATCCTTCACTTGTGCAATTTCATGTCTTCAAATAATTACAATTTGATAGTTTAATTTACACATCAATTGATGATCTATATCAATCGACTCTAACATCAATTGATAAGAATATGTTAGGTTCAAATGTGTTGTAGAAGGGGGGGGGGTGAATACAACTTTTCAAATTTAAGAAGCAATAAATACCATGTAATAAATGAACACAATGATTCAAGGAATATATGTCTCATATATAACTTGAAAGGGTTGTTACAACATTCATTACAAAGTACACCAGAAGTAAAGAGGGTAGTAAATGATACTAAGCTCTGTAAATACTTTCTCTCTCTTTTACAAGTGTTTTTCTAGAAAATATTACTCTCTTAAATTAATACATAAGTACTTCTATTTATACTACTTGTAATCTATGTCCTGTAGTCTTCAAAGACTAAGATATACGTGGCCCAATGATATCCACATAAATCTTATCTTATCTTGAAAGCTTGAAAATCTGCCAATTAGATGATGCCATGTGTCATGTTGAAACTGCCCTCTATGTAGAACACCTACTTGAGAATTTCTACATAGGAATATTCTACTTGTCTATTTAGAACATTTAAGTAGAACTTCTACATAGGAATGTTCTACTTGGCCATCTCGAACATCTAAGTAGAACTTCTACATAGGAAAGTTCTACTTGGCTATCTCGAACATTTTGTACTTAGAAAAATTCTGGGCTTCAACTTGAAACTTCAATGCAACATCTTGAACTTGTGATTTCTTTATGTCTTCCATATTCTTCAACAAGCTCTTGAATCTGGGTCTCTATTACTGACATAAACTTGCTATCAATGTCCTGACACTTGATGCAATGGTCTGATTCATAAGTGACTAGTCTTGATAGTGTCTCTGCTTCTTGAATAGATTACCATATTCAATTAGTAATGTGGCTTTCCAATTATTGCTTTTCTTCTTGTTAACTTGAAATCAATTAGTCTTATTGATACTGATAGTTATGATCTTGAATCTTTAAGTTACAAATCACTGAGGCATGAACAACTTTGTCTTGAACTTCTTTCAATGATTTCTTCTTTGTTTGATCATAGTTAACATGTTGAATTGTATCAATTACCTTGTCTTCATTTAATATTGATTTCTTTGTGGCTTCATGTTCTTGATTGTCTTCCAGTTAAGTATCTTTTCTTTTAGTTGAGTTACATAAGTTATAGTGTTATAAGTTTAGACACTCTGCCTTTCAATCTCCCCCTATTTGATAGTCTAACAGTGACATTCAAATTAACAAGGGATAACTCAACTAAACAATGAGACGGAAAAAAAAATAACATTGTTGTCTTGTTAAAATTACAACTGAGATAAACCTGGAAAACAATTCAAAGAACTAGAATAAATAAAACTTAAGCTAGACAAAGAATTCGAACTTCGAATTAAAGACCATTTGAGTGATTCATATCACCTGGATTATTTCATATCTTTCAGTCAAACTTATATCACCTTCTTGGATCCACTCTGATTCACGGTTACAGTATGGTAAGTTAGCCTATCTCGCATACCGTGATTAGGTGAATTTTCCTCAAGTGAGTTAAAGGAAGCAACAGATATGAAGTTTTTCCAACTTCAGGTTCACACTACTATGACCTTTAATTCTAATTCCGTCTCCTCTTCCTAGCCTCTTCAGATTGGCGCTTCTCTTCTTTCAACTTTCTGCGCCTTTTCTTTTGCTGTTGTTCTCTCTTGTAGACTGGATAATGAAGCTGCTTCCACCTTGCATTCAACAGACATACCGCTTCCATTTCTAGAGGATTCTTGGGCTCTGGATAAGGATGCTTGAAAAGCCTTCTCAGTTTGTCCACCCCCTGAGTAGTTCTGATCTTTGGAATATCCTCAAAATTCTTCATTATGAGCTGAGATTTCTAATGTGATTTATCAGCCTTGAACTGACAATAGATCATTTTGGGGTAGCCCTTGACACGGTTAGTATTGTAGACACTAGCCGCATCTCACTCCATTCGCTTCTTCTCCACCATTACTTTAGACAAGTACTTCAGAAGTCTCTGCTTCTCATCCACATTCTCATTCTCCACTTCGCCCCATTTGAACTGTTAGGGAAATATTCATTTGATGATGTACAAAATACTAGAACAGGGTCTAGATTAGTTTATCTGTAATAAATCTTTCTAGTCTCTGAAATGAATAATCAGAGTCTAGATGGTCAACATTCATGTTACTTGTACTTAGAAGAATTTCTGTAGAGAGTGAAACCAGAGTCTGCATGAAGATCAGAGTCTGGAAGGTGATCAGAGTCTATAGACTATCAGAGTCTGTGATCTATCAGAGTCTACATGTGATCAGAGTCTGAAGATCATCAGAGTCTGAAGATTTCAGAGTCTATACAGTTGAGGATAAATTTGGAAGAAGATCACAGGAATGGAAAGTCTTCGAAGATCAAGATAAATATATTGCAGATATGCTGTGGGAAAGAAAGAGAATTCTAGAAGGAAACTGTCAACTAATAATTAGGAATTCTATTCCTATTGTAATTTATCTTTCTGTTATTAGTTGATAGGCAGCTCTCTATATAAACTCTATGTAACCTAATTGTAAAAGTGTGGAAGTCGAAACATAATCATCTGAGTGAAATTTTGTGAGAGCATAGAAATAGAGAGAGTTGCTGTGATAAACACAGAGAAGCTGCTAGGGTTTGTGTACATCCTAGGAGAGTTTTGTATTCACAAATCAATAATACAAAACAGTACTTATTCATATTTTTGTGTTTGAGTTTGTTCTTAATTTGATTTTAAATCGGGCAGAAAAGACATACAAGTATTCAACCCCCCCTTCTACTTGTACGACTGGGAAAACAATTGGTATCAGAGCCTAACGTTTAAAATCGATCAAAGATGTCTGGAAACAAAGATGGCAATTCTAAGATTCCTATGCTTAAGAGAAACGAGTTCACCCACTGGAAGGTTAAGATGTTGCACCATCTGGAAGCAACAGACCCTGACTATCTTTACAGGATTAATGAAGGACCCTTTGTGCCCTTAAAAATTATGCCTCAAATCAATGAGGAAGGCAAAATAACTGAAGAACACCTCGTTGAGAAACCAAAGGCTGAATGGACAAAAGAGGACAAAGAAAATGTCCTTAAGGAGGCAAAAGTAAAGAACATTCTCTTTAACAGTTTAGATTCTGTTCTAACTAACTGTGTCATATCATGCAAGACTGCTAAGGAGATGTGGACAAAACTTGAGGTGCATTGTCAAGGGACTAAAGATGTCAAGAAGAATGCTAGGTCTTTGCTCATTCAAGAGTATGAGTACTTTGAAGCAAAATCTGGAGAATCTATCACTGAGATGTATGATAGGTTTACAAAACTCTTGAATGAGATGGCTATGCTTGGTAAGGTTTATGATTCTGAAGATACGAATACCAAGTTTCTGAGAGCACTTCCTGAAGAGTGGGACAATAAGACTACAGCCATAAGAGAAGCTAGAGATTTGGATGAACTAACTCTAGAAGAATTGTATGGCAGACTCAAGACATATGATTTGGAGATGCAACAGAGGAAGAATAAGAAGTCTGTGAAGACAAAATCTGTGGCACTCTTACTGGAGTCTGAGAAAGAACAACAGGAACAACCCACAGAAGCTAGAATCAAGGATTCAAGGAAGAAGGGTAAAGCTGTTATGGAGTCAGAGTCTACTGACACAGACTCTGATTCTGATGAAGAGATTGACCTAAGTCAAATGATGGCTATGTTTGCAAAAAATTTCAAAAGAATGAAATTTAACAAAAGAACTGGAAAATTTAGCAAGAGGTCATCATTCAAGAAGGAAGATGAGAAGGTTGAGAAGAGCAAGAGTACAATAATCAAACTTGACAAAGCAAAGGTCAAATGTTTCAACTGTGGAATATTGGGCCACTTTGCTAGTGAATGCAGAAAGTCAAAAAGTCAAGGAAAAGGAAAAGCACTTCTATCAACTGGAAAGGATTGGGCAGATTCAAGCTCAGAGGATGAAATTGATTATGAAAATCTAGCACTGATGGCATCCTCCTCAAGAAAATCACAATCTCCCAAAGAACCCTCATCTCCTAAAACTCAGGTATCAATCTTTACTCCTGAATCCTTAATTAATTTAGACTCTGATGGTATAGAAACTGTGCAAAGTGAGGTCAATAAAATAATGACAACATGTAGGTCTCTCACTAGTGAAAGTGAAAGGTTGAGAGAGGAAAATTTGACCTTGACTAAAAGGAATGATCATTTAGAGTCTGAGCTAATATTAATGGAACAATACAAAAAGGATTCTGAGAAACATAGTCATAACTACACTGAAATCTTGAAGGCCTATCACTATGTTAAGAAAGAACTAGAAGAAGAGAGACTCAAGTTTAGAGTCTGGACAGACTCTGGTAGAAAAGTTCAAGAAATTCTCAATAATCAAAATGTGTGTCAAACTGCTGGTCTAGGCTATGACAAGAGTCAAGACAAAAGACCTATTGTTGAGAATGATAACAGTGAAGAAGCTAGCCAAGTTAATAAGACTAAAGACAAAAGTACATTTGTTCCTGTTAAGTTTGTGACACCTAAAGAAAAATCTGAAACCACAAACTCATCTGTCAATAGTCCCCCTGTTGTTAACAAAAAGACAGATGAAACAGGAGCAAATAACTCTAAGAAAAATATTAATATAGGGTACTTGTCTAAGTCAAAATTAAAAGAAAGGCTAGAGAACTTATCAGAGTCTACCAAAACTAGGAGAAATAGGAATGGAAAGGAAGGAATTAATAAGGTAAACAATTACCAAAAGGATCCTAATGCTCCTAGAAAGAAGTGTTATAGATGTGGCAACCACAACCATTTGGCTATAGATTGTAAAGCAAAGATTGAGAAGAAATCAGAGTCTAATCCTTCACAGACTCTGAAAAGTCAATACATACCACAGAAATCATGTTATCACTGTGGTAGCATATTTCATTCTATCTATATGTGTAAGGACTATCATGACTTGTATTACAATTTTTATGAGTTAAAATCTTCTATTGATAAAAGTTGGTATGACAATGTTAAGACTCCACCACAGTCTAGAGCAATAAAAGAGACAGGTAAGCCAAATGTGAAAATTATTAAGTCTGTTTCTCCTAAAATTAGTAGAAAAGGATCCAAAAGTATTTGGGTCCTCAAAACATCTAACTAGTTGCTTTATGTATGCAGGGAACTAGGGTAAAGAAAGTAACCCTAATCCTGGACAGTGGATGCTCAGGACACATGACTGGAAAGAAATCCCTGCTTACAGACTTTGTGGAAATGGATGGCCCAGAAGTATCCTTTGGAGATGGCAACAAAGGACAAACACTGGGATATGGCAAGATTGTACTTGGGAATGTCATCATTGAACAAGTAGCTCTAGTTGATGGCTTAAGGCACAATTTAATAAGCATAAGTCAACTTGGAGACAAAGGTTACCATACTGGCTTTGACAACAAAGAGTGTCTAGTAACTCACAAAGAAACAGGCATTGTGGTTTTCAAAGGAAACAGACATGGTAACATTTATGAAGCCAGCTTGGAGGATTGCATAAACAGTGAAGTCACATGTCTATACAGCAAGGCCTCAACTGAAGAAAGCTGGAAATGGCACAAGAAACTGTCACACATTAACTTCAAAACACTCAACAAGTTGGTTAAACAGAATCTTGTAAGAGGATTACCACAGGTTGATTTTGTACAAGATGCACTTTGTGAAGCATGTCAACTTGGAAAACAAAGGAAATCATCCTTCAAGAGCAAGACAATAAATACCATTTCTGAACCCTTTTATTTACTACATCTTGATTTATTTGGTCCAGTAAATGTTATGTCAATTAACAAAAATAAATATACTCTTGTTATTGTAGATGATTTTACAAGATTCACATGGGTTTTCTTTCTACATTCAAAGGATGAAGCTTCTCAACACATAATAGATCATATCACTTTTCTGGAAAGAAAATCAAAGAAAATAGTAAGAATTCTGAGGAGTGACAATGGTACTGAATTCAAGAATTCAATCATGGAGAACCACTGTGCATCAAAGGGAATTACTCAACAATTTTCTGCGCCAGGAACTCCTCAACAAAATGGAGTTGTGGAAAGAAAGAATAGGACACTCATAGAAGCTTCCAGAACAATGTTGGCAGAGTCTAAGCTGCCAGTATATTTTTGGGCTGAGGCAGTCAATACAGCATGTTTCACTCAAAACTGCACTCTAATAAACATGCATGGAAAGACTCCCTATGAAATGATAAAGGACAAGAAGCCAAGTGTAAAACACTTTCACATATTTGGATGCAAGTGTTATGTACTGAAAGTACATCCTGAAAATCTAAGCAAATTCGAAGCCAAGGCAGATGAATCAATCTTTCTTGGATATGCATCAAACACAAAAGCATTCAGAGTGTTTAATCTCAGAACCAAAATTGTTATGGAATCTATTCATGTTGCATTTGATGATAAAAAGTTTACAGAATTGCAGGATGAGTTAGAGTCTACAACACTGGAATTTGAAAATCTAAAAAGTTCTGAGATAAATGAAGAAGAAGAGGATGAAGACCCTAGAATAAATCCCGAACTAACACAGGAACCTGCACATTCTGAGGGGGAGCCAGAAAATTCAACTCCAAATAATTCAGAGTCTAACAAGTCAGGGTCTACCGAGACAGAGTCTATCCAGACAGAGACTAGACAGACAGAGTCTAACTCATCAGGGTCTGGATCAAGCAACTCTAAACTCTTGTCAGAGTCAAGCAATTTAGGGGGAGCCTCTTCGTTTGAATTTCACTCAAATACAGAAGATGCAAATGACTTAGAGGGAGTTTCAAGTTCAAGAACCAATCTTCCACCTGCTAGAAAATGAACAAGGAATCACACTCCTGATTTAATAATTGGTGATCCTGAGAGTGGTGTACAAACAAGAACAACCACTCAAAATGAATGTCTTTATAGCTGTTTTCTCTCAAAGAATGAACCCAAGAAAATTGAGGAAGCCTTGCAAGACCCTGATTGGATTATTGCAATGCAAGAAGAATTGAATGAATTTGAGAGAAATAAAGTGTGGAAACTTGTACCAAGACCTAGAAATAGATCAGTGGTTGGTGCAAAATGGGTGTATAGAAATAAACTTGATGAGAATGGAACTGTAGTAAGAAATAAAGCAAGGCTAGTTGCAAAAGGATATTCACAGGAGGAAGGAATTGACTATGATGAAACTTTTGCACCAGTAGCAAGATTGGAAGATATTAGAAGGTTTCTAGCCTTTGCAGCTCATTCAAAATTCAAGGTGTATCAGATGGATGTGAAAAGTGCTTTCTTAAATGGAAAATTGGAAGAAGAAGTCTATGTGGAGCAACCACCAGGATTTGTTGATCCAAAGTTTCCTGATCATGTTTACAGGTTAGACAAGGCACTATATGGATTAAAGCAAGCACCTAGAGCATGGTATGTGTAATAACCCATATTTCTGACGTTTGGGATTATTAAGATTTTTGGATAAAATTTTTCATTTTATGAATGAATGATTTTATGGATTTATTTCTTCATAAGGTACTTGAAATGTGAGACCGTATTATTAATATACGGGACATTCAAAAATATGCGTATCAGTGGTACGGTGGCATACACAATCAATATAGGACTTATAAGTATTTTTGGTCCAACAAAATAAATTTGAAGACCAGATGGAAGTCGTGGCAGAGTTTGAGAGGCGGTGTAAGTGATTAGTGTTTATTCGGAGAATTATTTCGTAAATTCTCGAAACAATTAAAGAGTATTAATTTAATGATTCTAAATTATATTAGGATCATAATATAAGATTTTAAGTTTTAAAACTTAGGTGGGACGAAAGAAAAGAAAACGAGAACGAGAGATTAAAACGTTGTCGGAAAATTACGCGACTACCGCACAAAACTAGGGGACGCATAAAAGAAACAAAATCAGCCAACACCCCCATTTTATTCCATTTGGCCGATTGTGAAAGAGAAAGGGAGAGAAAGTGAAGAAAGGAGGAAGAAGATGGGAGAACTCCATGGCTACTTGGTGGATTATGGCATATAATAGCTTAAAAGAAAGGTGCTTCCAAGCTTGTTCTAACTATGTTAACATCTCTCATACCCACACTCCATAGCATGTTCATTACTTGAGTTGAAAGTGACGATGAACAGTGATTTCGAAAATTACAAATTTTATTTCTTGGGTTCAAGCTTTCCTATAGATTAATTGATGATTGTTTAAGGTTATACATGTTATGGGTAATGTAAATTGAGCTTGGTTGGTCCTAGAAACACAAGACTTGTTCATTTGATTTTTAATTATGAATAATAAGCTAAACTGATTTTTTTGCTTGAGGATGTGGTATGTTGGTTGTTGATGTTGAATGAGGAGTTTGGGATTGTTTGTTAGTTGATTTGGAGTAGAATAAAAATGGAAAACGATGAGTTTACAAACGTAACCATGCCAAATTTTTTTAAAACCTATCTGCTGCCACTGTCCAGAAAAATCTGGGAATATTCGGTCACTGTTATTGGATTATGGTTGATATGGTTAGATAGTAGATAGTCTCTAGATCGTTTGAGCGCTAATTTTGCGTCATTCGGAGTTACGAGTCAAAAGTTATGAACGTTTTAGTAACGGTAGCGCAGGAAATGGAAATCCTGTTTTTGTCCAACTTTGAGGCTATGATTGGACTAGTTACGGAGCTTAATAAAATCCGAAACTTTTATGGGAGATTCTTTGACAGTCATATAAGACCCCAGAGAAGAAATCGTGTCAAAATGATTGATTTCCAATTTATTAAAAATGATAGAAAACAGGGTGTTAAGTGAGAGGAACATAAGAAAAGGTTGAACAACCGTTTTGGGGAACGATTTCGAGCAAGATAGAGGACTTGTCTCGAGTCGACCCAGTAAAGAAAGTTGTTGAGGAACATCATGACTATACGTAGGTGCAAAGAACTTGATTAAAAACTATTCAGAGGATAGTCTTACGAGTAGCTAAAATAGGCCCGAGGAAGTGAAATGTCGGGAAAAATAAGAGTTAATAAAACTACCAAGTGCAAATTGTAAAGACCATAATTGGACTCGATATAGGTTTGTGGATTAGTATCGAGGTCCTAGCTTATCAAAAATCATGAGGTTTAATAATCGTGAAGCAAATGTTAGTACTTCATACAAAGTGGTTATGATTAGTAGAGTTAATTAGTTAACTCGAGTAGAGAGACTAACCAAAGTTCTTATATCTATTGATAGAACTTCTGGATTACAAGTGGGATCATGGATATGCATCATGGACACCAGGCAAGATTCCTAACTCTATTTTCAAATTCTATTACAGAATATTTTGATTCTTGTATATGCAAATATCTCGAGTCCTTGAAATCTTGAGCTTTTAACAAATTCTTGGTTATCAAGCTTTGTTGAGTATAAATTGTTTATATCAATCAAGAACTGTGCTTTACTTCCTTTTCTTGATTCTTGGACGATTCTGAACTTCTTGAAAAGTTAGAGTTCGTATAGCAAGTTCTTTAAACTCTGACCTTATGACATGTTTCTTGGTTATAAGGCTGTGGTGCTTGGAATTCTTTTCTGTCATTGATTTGTTTATTTGACTGAATCATTTGTTCGCGCCTCTGAACTCTCAAAAGTTAGAGAACGCTTCCTGTCAGTTTTGCATAACTGACTTCCGTGTCAAGTACATCTCTTTGGTACTTGACAGACGACCGGGAGTAGTATATTATCGCTCGACTATTAGTCGATATTATCCAGGGATTCTCCCTGCAATATAAGTTTTGGGAATAATAAGTATTATGGGTTAGGGATTAATCAAGTTGATTAATATCCCTTCGATATTTTAAATAATATTTAGTTTTATTAAATATTATTTAAAAGGGTATATATCTAGTATTTAATGTTGATTAAATACTTTCAACTCATTTTGAGTTATTTAAATATTATTTAAGATTGATTAAATATTATTTAAATATTTTGGATTATTTCAAAGTATTTATTTTGATTAAATACTTTTGATTCTTTTAGGAATATTTAAATATTATTTGAGATTGAATAAATACTATTTAAATATATTGATTCATTTAAAACTATTTAAGTATTAAATAGTCTTGATTAAAATCCTAATTAAAATATTTTAATTATTTTAAAATATTTTCAGGGACTATTTTAGGTTCAGTAATTATTGATTAAATATTTATTGGATCTTTAAAAATATTCCGGAGTTATCAAGAAAATTCTTAAAACATTATTTTTCATTAAATAATAAATACTGAGCTATGACTCAGATATTTTATACTTACTTTGAGTCGATAACTCCATGTTAGGGAAGGAATATCCCACTTTAACATTCTTTTTATTTAAACTGGTGCCTGTAGGGACCATTATTTTACCTAAAAGTATTATATTTTCGTGGGGTTTATTTTATCACCTATTAGCGACTCCCCGGTCGTGATCTTGATTTGATATCCATTCGTTGACCGAGAGTCAACCCACACATATAAAGAGATTACTTCCACCTCGTTTCGGGAGTTAATCTACTATCGAACATTGAAATCCTGCCAAGATTTGTTGTTATTCTGGAAGGTCGTATTAAATTCCCTTCCACACCTAGATTCGGATATTTTCTAAAAGCTTTGTTGTTGTTCTGGAAGGTTGTATTAAATTCCCTTCCACACTTTGATTTGAAATCCTATCAAGCTTTGTTGATTGTATTCCAGAAGGTTGTATTAAATTCCCTTCTAGACTTGTTGATTGTACTCAAAGGGAACTGGAGATATAAAGTGTAAGAGGCTTGTGTGCGGCACAGTCCATCTAGCGTAAGAGGCCGAGTGACGCACGGTCCAGCATTTAAAGGCTCATGTGTTGCCTAGGGTGATGACCGGTTTAGGATCATCCTTCTACTAGTAGTAAAGGTTACTTAACTATTGTACTATACGACTGATCATCGTGTACAATAGGCGTGGTGGATGCTCCAGTATCTTCTTTTCTTCCAATTGGAATTTGACATTAACACTGTAATGAAGGCCTAGGTGCTAAGTTACTGATAGTGTTAATGGGAACTGTTGAACTTTCATTGGTCCTACACTAAGGATAGTGTTAATGGGAACTGTTGAACTTTCATTGGTCCTACACTAAGGATAGTGTTAATGGGAACTGTTGAACTTTCATTGCTCCTACACTAGCGAAAGTGTGAATGAGAATTGTTGAGCTTTTATTGATTCTTTTCGCAGTATCTTGAACTGCCTTCTTATTGATGCTCGAATAAATGGTACTCTGTGGTTGATGTCATTGTGCTAAATTGTCGATTCTGTTGATCCCAAAACTGTGAATCTTAAATTAGGGTATCGCAGTAACTTGAACTGCATACTTATTTTGAATATCTTCTTGCATCGTAAACTCTGATTCATTTATTGTCGAAACATGTTTCGCTAAACTTTCTGCTGGAAAAGTATTGCAAATTATCTACTGATATTGTTGGACATCGGGTTGGTATAAATATTAGTTGCCACCCTTTTCTTGGTGCAAGTTACAAAATATTCTAATATATATCTTGCTGAGCATTCTTTGGCTCATTCTTGTTTTTGCAAATTTTAAACCTTGCAGTAAGACTCGTCCATGGGATGCAAAGGGAAGGAGAGGCTCGAGCTTGAGTTAGTCAGGTTCAAGGCTTCTACAGATTGTGTAAGCTAGATAGGATTGCAGTTTAGAATCCTAAGACTTGTTGTAAAATATGTAATGTAATAATAAATGTTGAAACAACGAGATCCTGAGTTTATTACCGTTGAATTATAATAACTGTTATTATTTGAAATTCGTTTTCTGAGACTATGGCTCGAGTTGTGTCTTTGGATTGGAGTCACCAGGATATGTTGTGATATAATTGTTAAGCAGGTGAGTAATTTATTGTTGGAATTGGATCGTGATGGCCTGGATCCCTGACCCCGGATCTGGGGGTGTCACAGAGGTGGTATCAGAGCTCTGAGTCATAGTACTTAGATACGAGAGAGTTAAGAGTTATATATATGTAAGATAGGAGTTCGTATTGGACTACCGGATGTCGTGCCAATGAATGAGATAGAACCTTGACAAGTACCTTAAGTTAGTAATGTCAAGATCATGGAGAACCTTTTGGGGTTATAATTTTATGTCGGATTCGAGGAATTGTTCCCAAATAGGCAGTGACCCGGTATTTGCAAGACTAACGAGAAGTATGATGGATTTAAGGATATTATTGATGTATGTTTGAGTATGAGGAATACGAGGATTTTGTTGAGGAGTCTCTGAGAATACAAAGTAAAGCATCAATCTAGATGATGTATGCTATGCATACAATGTAGGATCACAACAAAGAGTTAAGATACACACGTGATGTAGTTTTTGAGTATATTAAGGATTTTGGATTAAAGTAATCCCTTGGGATAGAGATGATTGCCACATTGCAATTATGATGGTTAGGTTAACCAGTATAGATGAGCTATTGCATAAGTGCTTGTATGAAGCTCCTTCTTTCAAGAAGTGGAATTCTGGACATGAGAGGAGTCTAAGTAGGCATTAATGACGAAATGGTTTGAGTGATATAGGAGGTTCAAGAAAAAGTCCCGTAACCCAAGTATGGATCTATAAGTACGACTTGAATGAGACTACATATAGTGGATAGAATATTCATCATTTGGCAATAACTCGAAGAGGTAGTGTGCATCTCAGCAAATCCATATTAATAAAATGGTTTGAATTGAGATTGATGGTTTGAGGAAGTAACCGTCAATAATGTTGTCGACTGACTTTGAGGATGCTCAAGAGTACAAATACATATATATTGACTCTAGCTATCGCCCTTTTGATATACATTATGTTTTGGGTGACTGACTAGATGTTGATGTTTGAGGTCATTACAGGACAAAGATTGTTTGGAATGTTGGGATTGTAATTGAGGTGTTTCTACACCGGGCATAGTTTGACTTAGAATAGGTCATGCCCAATTTCTGTAGGAAATACATTCACTTAAGTTTAATAAACTTAGAGTTAAGAAGACGTGTAAATGAAATTTTCAGGAGAAAATAGAGAAGCATGACTTAAAGGATATGGCCATCTATATATGAGTCAATATAGAGGATTGAGAGGGATTAATGCTATAATAAAAGGTATATACATGATGACGTAAGAGATATGAATGTCTAAAATGAGAGAATATCGAGGCATAGTTATAATGAGAAATTATGAGTTCCCCAATGGGGATTTGTTTGGTTGAGTTTGAGGTTGGGTTTTAATAACCAAATGTGTAGTCGGATATGTCTGATTGAGTTATGAGACTGAGCTAATCTATGTTTTTGTTCCGCTAGAACGTTATCGAGTTGGAGTACTGTGAATTTAAAGGAGTTTGTCATACATACAATAGTATTTATCTTGAGAAACTAAATGATGGACTTGGCGTGTTTGGTGCTCAGGGTTATATTTCAACCCACAAAGAGTTATAATAGGACTAACGTTAGTGACTATAGGATGACCAAATCGTATAATATACCCTGTTTCTCTACCTTGCCATATATAAGGTTACTTTATGCTGATCAAAATTTCTGAAGAGAAATTGGTGGAGACCTAATAAGGTCGTTGATTCAACGAGAATTCCTATGAACTTTATCGAACAAAGATTTTTGTAGCCATAACTATTCCCTGTATTATGTAACTGTTCCTAAGTATCTGGAAATTCAGATGTAATTGGAGTTTAGACCGAAACAAGAGTGTGTTAGATTATGAATTGAAATTTACAGTTATTGGCAAGATTGTCACCTCGGATGTTGGGGATTCAATTAGATCCTTAGTGTTGGAAATAACTACTATATAGATTCAATAAGTGGTTATAGAGGGAAGTTGAAATGAAATGGTTGAGAAAGAGACATGGAGAAAAAGGGAATTTGAGGAACAACATATATAGAACTATCATGAACTTTTAACTAGGAAGAAAGAACAGTGGATTAAGAAATCTGAGCGTGTTGGAGTACAGTTAATTATGGTTCACCCAAGTCAATCAAAACCTCATTTACTAAACAGTGAGACTGATATTGGGAAACATGTGAAATGGACAACAAGAGGCTATAATTATAAAGTCTAGATGTTATGAGAATGATTGCCCTAAAAGAAGGGATATCATGTTTTAAATATGGAGAATGTAGGAAAAGTAATATGGTATCAAGATTGACTAGCGTACCGGTTTGACATAGATTTAAGTCCCTTCCAGATTGAAGAATTGATAGGATGTTAAGAATGGATGATTGTCCAAATAAGAATGTTTAAACTGATGGTAATAATAAAACAGTGAAGTTAAGATTTCCCGACATTGGATAAAGTTGGGATTGGGAGATAGAGATGAAGTGAGAAGGTTTAAATTAAGATTCGAGTAAAAAGTATATTACGTGTTGGATGCTAAGTTATGGGGCACCGGTAATGGATATGACAAAAGAACTATCCAATAAGGAGAGTAGTTAAAGAATTGGGGAAAAGTAACCCTTAGTGATATTTTGGGGTTATCATCCGTTAGAGATTATATCATTCGCCATTGAGCCAGTGTGATGAGCAACATCAGCATTAGAGGCATCTTAGAAGATGGCACCTGTCAGCATAAAAGAGTTAGTCACTCAGTTATAAGGACTATTATATATAAAGGTATCATAAGATTGAAAGTGTTACCATGAGGTGCACATGTTTTGTGTAAAGGAAGCGGATAGCGGTATGAGACTGCGCATACATTGGTGAGAATGGATTAAGTGAATTGATTAATTTAGCAATCAATATTGGATATCTATGATATGGATAGACCACTCGAAGAAATTAGTCTACTGGAGAAGATATATTGAGGATAGGTTATCGCCAACTACAGAATTACCTAGATAGTATGCCAAGGATGGCATTGAGAACGCGATAAGGACAGTATGAGTCTTTGATGAGGTAGGTTATATTAATGTATGCACCTGTACCTTCCAAGGATTAATTGGAATGTTAAGAAATAATTGGACAAGTTGTCATAATCTCCACATAGGATATCCTGATCGGTCTAAAGGTGGAGGAAGAACCCGAAGGTAAGAGAAGAGAGGTTGGATGACAAATCCCATAAGAATGAGTTTTGGGTAAAATGAGTTTAAATTGTGAGACGTATAGTAAGTAGCGAAGAAAGTTTAAGGAAAGTAAAGGACAAATATGAGTAATTGTCCTAATGTGGTAAGTACCAGATGATAAAAGGTGAATCTTGTAATTAATAATTACAAGTACTGTAAGGGATTGATTGTGTGCGGATGCAACATAGTAGAAATAATTTTATACGTCGGAGTAACGGGAGAACATGAATTAAGGTATCCTAATCATGAATTGGAGGAAATAGCCATAACGGTTGCACTTAACCTGCGGAAACATCACTTGAATGGGTATAAGCGGAGAAAGTACAAAGACCATAAAAGTCTTAAGGATTTATTCATTAAAAGAATAGAAGTGGGAAATAAGAAATTTGGGGATTTTGTCAATAGGTTCCTAAATGAGTAGGGACCGTTGTATATTGAGTTCATAATGCAGTATGGAATAAAAATTTCAAAATATATTTTCTCTCCCTTTCAAAATCATTTTCTTCTAAATGTTAACTATTTTTCATCCGATTGAGATAAACAATGCATATGGTGTGACTTCTTGTCTGTGTGATAAAAGTCTGGTGGGCAACCACTCGATTATGTATTATAAGCCAGAAAGTACTAAAGACTGGCCATCTTAAGTACAAGTATGGTTGTTCTCAGTCACATCCAAATTATTTTCTTTCACATCTCTCATATATATTTGAAAATGAGCTTATTGATCTACAAATCACTCTGATTGTTTTGTTACAGTGATATTCATTGAAAAGATCTCTATTAAAATCAAGTTTAAAGTTATCTCTTCATAGAGAGTTGTGCCTTGGATTTCAAAAAGACTTGGGGTAAGTACTTACTACGGATAGAGCCTTCACACGATATTAGTTTCTAGTCACCTGTAGGAACTCCGCCTTACGAAGTTTAGTACGGACGAAAGATGTCGATCTACCTTGTGCCAGGGACAAAATTGATGAATGATAGATAACTGTGGACAAGAATAGGTTCGACAGACATATGATACAATTTGTAGTATTTGAAAGCGATTAATGATAACTCAAGAAGAACAACGTGAGTATGGTGATCAAATCTGAAAATGGCAGAGAGTATGAAGCGAAAGACTTCGTGTTGCTGAAAGCATTATCGTGGGAAGAAGTAACGAGATTTAGTAAGAAAGAGAACTTAAGCTCGAGGAGTATTGAATTGTTTAAGGTCTCGAAGTATATTAAGGTGTATATGAAGTGACGCTCTTTCCCAATTTTAAGGAATCAATCGTGCGTATCATACGTTAGTGCTAGGACATTATAGCGCAGACATTAGACGTGCGTTAGAATACAAAATTATAGATATCATCGACTGAATAGAGCAAATGGTGAAAAGTGAAGTAATAATGCTGAGAAAGTATAATGTAGATGTCAGGCATGTAATAGAGTATGAGCAGGTAGCTCTACAACCAGATCTGACCTATGTGGAACGACCGGTGGAAATTTTAGACCGAAAGGAGCAAGTGCTCAGGAACAAAGTGGTCAAGCTAGTAAGAATCTTATGGAGAAACCAGAACATTGAAGAATCAATGTGGGAACTAGAAAGTGCTATGCTGGAAAAGTACCCCCACCTGTTTTCAAGTTAGATTCCGAGGACGGAATCCTTTTAAGGAAGGGAGACTGTAATAACCCATATTTCTGACGTTTGGGATTATTAAGATTTTTGGATAAAATTTTTCATTTTATGAATGAATGATTTTATGGATTTATTTCTTCATAAGGTACTTGAAATGTGAGACCGTATTATTAATATACGGGACATTCAAAAATATGCGTATCAATGGTACGGTGGCATACACAATCAATATAGGACTTATAAGTATTTTTGGTCCAACAAAATAAATTTGAAGACCAGATGGAAGTCGTGGCAGAGTTTGAGAGGCGGTGTAAGTGATTAGTGTTTATTCGGAGAATTATTTCGTAAATTCTCGAAATAATTAAAGAGTATTAATTTAATGATTCTAAATTATATTAGGATCATAATATAAGATTTTAAGTTTTAAAACTTAGGTGGGACGAAAGAAAAGAAAATGAGAACGAGAGATTAAAACGTTGTCGGAAAATTACGCGACTACCGCACAAAACTAGGGGACGCATAAAAGAAACAAAATCAGCCAACACCCCCATTTTATTCCATTTGGCCGATTGTGAAAGAGAAAGGGAGAGAAAGTGAAGAAAGGAGGAAGAAGATGGGAGAACTCCATGGCTACTTGGTGGATTATGGCATATAATAGCTTAAAAGAAAGGTGCTTCCAAGCTTGTTCTAACTATGGTAACATCTCTCATACCCACACTCCATAGCATGTTCATTTCTTGAGTTGAAAGTGACGATGAATAGTGATTTCGAAAATTACAAATTTTATTTCTTGGGTTCAAGCTTTCCTATAGATTAATTGATGATTGTTTAAGGTTATACATGTTATGGGTAATGTAAATTGAGCTTGGTTGGTCCTAGAAACACAAGACTTGTTTATTTGATTTTTAATTATGAATAATAAGCTAAACTGATTTTTTTGCTTGAGGATGTGGTATGTTGGTTGTTGATGTTGAATGAGGAGTTTGGGATTGTTTGTTGGTTGATTTGGAGTAGAATAAAAATGGAAAACGATGAGTTTACAAACGTAACCATGCCAAATTTTTTTAAAACCTATCTGCTGCCACTGTCCAGAAAAATCTGGGAATATTCGGTCACTGTTATTGGATTATGGTTGATATGGTTAGATAGTAGATAGTCTTTAGATCGTTTGAGCGCTAATTTTGCGTCATTCGGAGTTACGAGTCAAAAGTTATGAACGTTTTAGTAACGGTAGCGCAGGAAATGGAAATCCTGTTTTTGTCCAATTTTGAGGCTATGATTGGACTAGCTACGGAGCTTAATAAAATCCGAAACTTTTATGGGAGATTCTTTGACAGTCATATAAGACCCAGAGAAGAAATCGTGTCAAAATGATTGATTTCCAATTTATTAAAAATGATAGAAAATAGGGTGTTAAGTGAGAGGAACATAAGAAAAGGTTGAACAACCGTTTTGGGGAACGATTTCGAGCAAGATAGAGGACTTGTCTCGAGTCGACCCAGTAATGAAAGTTGTTGAGGAACATCATGACTATACGTAGGTGCAAAGAACTTGATTAAAAACTATTCAGAGGATAGTCTTACGAGTAGCTAAAATAGGCCCGAGGAAGTGAAATATCGGGAAAAATAAGAGTTAATAAAACTACCAAGTGCAAATTGTAAAGACCATAATTGGACTCGATATAGGTTTGTGGATTAGTATCGAGGTCCTAGCTTATCAAAAATCATGAGGTTTAATAATCGTGAAGCAAATGTTAGTACTTCATACAAAGTGGTTATGATTAGTAGAGTTAATTAGTTAACTCGAGTAGAGAGACTAACCAAAGTTCTTATATCTATTGATAGAACTTCTGGATTACAAGTGGGATCATGGATATGCATCATGGACACCAGGCAAGATTCCTAACTCTATTTTTAAATTCTATTACAGAATATTTTGATTCTTGTATATGCAAATATCTCGAGTCCTTGAAATCTTGAGCTTTTAACAAATTCTTGGTTATCAAGCTTTGTTGAGTATAAATTGTTTATATCAATCAAGAACTGTGCTTTACTTCCTTTTCTTGATTCTTGGACGATTCTGAACTTCTTGAAAAGTTAGAGTTCGTATAGCAAGTTCTTTAAACTCTGACCTTATGACATGTTTCTTGGTTATAAGGCTGTGGTGCTTGGAATTCTTTTCTGTCATTGATTTGTTTATTTGACTGAATCATTTGTTCGCGCCTCTGAACTCTCAAAAGTTAGAGAACGCTTCCTGTCAGTTTTGCATAACTGACTTCCGTGTCAAGTACATCTCTTTGGTACTTGACAGACGACCGGGAGTAGTATATTATCGCTCGACTATTAGTCGATATTATCCAGGGATTCTCCCTGGAATATAAGTTTTGGGAATAATAAGTATTATGGGTTAGGGATTAATCAAGTTGATTAATATCCCTTCGATATTTTAAATAATATTTAGTTTTATTAAATATTATTTAAAAGGGTATATATCTAGTATTTAATGTTGATTAAATACTTTCAACTCATTTTGAGTTATTTAAATATTATTTAAGATTGATTAAATATTATTTAAATATTTTGGATTATTTCAAAGTATTTATTTTGATTAAATACTTTTGATTCTTTTAGGAATATTTAAATATTATTTGAGATTGAATAAATACTATTTAAATATATTGATTCATTTAAAACTATTTAAGTATTAAATAGTCTTGATTAAAATCCTAATTAAAATATTTTAATTATTTTAAAATATTTTCAGGGACTATTTTAGGTTCAGTAATTATTGATTAAATATTTATTGGATCTTTAAAAATATTCCGGAGTTATCAAGAAAATTCTTAAAACATTATTTTTCATTAAATAATAAATACTGAGCTATGACTCGGATATTTTATACTTACTTTGAGTCGATAACTCCATGTTAGGGAAGGAATATCCCACTTTAACATTCTTTTTATTTAAACTGGTGCCTGTAGGGACCATTATTTTACCTAAAAGTATTATATTTTCGTGGGGTTTATTTTATCACCTATTAGCGACTCCCCGGTCGTGATCTTGATTTGATATCCATTCGTTGACCGAGAGTCAACCCACACATATAAAGAGATTACTTCCACCTCGTTTCGGGAGTTAATCTACTATCGAACATTGAAATCCTGCCAAGATTTGTTGTTATTCTGGAAGGTCGTATTAAATTCCCTTCCACACCTAGATTCGGATATTTCCTAAAAGCTTTGTTGTTGTTCTGGAAGGTTGTATTAAATTCCCTTCCACACTTTGATTTGAAATCCTATCAAGCTTTGTTGATTGTATTCCAGAAGGTTGTATTAAATTCCCTTCTAGACTTGTTGATTGTACTCAAAGGGAACTGGAGATATAAAGTGTAAGAGGCTTGTGTGCGGCACAGTCCATCTAGCGTAAGAGGCCGAGTGACGCACGGTCCAGCATTTAAAGGCCCATGTGTTGCCTAGGGTGATGACCGGTTTAGGATCATCCTTCTACTAGTAGTAAAGGTTACTTAACTATTGTACTATACGACTGATCATCGTGTACAATAGGCGTGGTGGATGCTCCAGTATCTTCTTTTCTTCCAATTGGAATTTGACATTAACACTGTAATGAAGGCCTAGGTGCTAAGTTACTGATAGTGTTAATGGGAACTATTGAACTTTCATTGGTCCTACACTAAGGATAGTGTTAATGGGAACTGTTGAACTTTCATTGGTCCTACACTAAGGATAGTGTTAATGGGAACTGTTGAACTTTCATTGGTCCTACACTAGCGAAAGTGTGAATGAGAATTGTTGAGCTTTTATTGATTCTTTTCGCAGTATCTTGAACTGCCTTCTTATTGATGCTCGAATAAATGGTACTCTGTGGTTGATGCCATTGTGCTAAATTGTCGATTCTGTTGATCCCAAAACTGTGAATCTTAAATTGTGGTATCGCAGTAACTTGAACTGCATACTTATTTTGAATATCTTCTTGCATCGTAAACTCTGATTCATTTATTGTCGAAACATGTTTCGCTAAACTTTCTGCTGGAAAAGTATTGCAAATTATCTACTGATATTGTTGGACATCGGGTTGGTATAAATATCAGTTGCCACCCTTTTCTTGGTGCAAGTTACAAAATATTCTAATATATATCTTGCTGAGCATTCTTTGGCTCATTCTTGTTTTTGCAAATTTTAAACCTTGCAGTAAGACTCGTCCATGGGATGCAAAGGGAAGGAGAGGCTCGAGCTTGAGTTAGTCAGGTTCAAGGCTTCTACAGATTGTGTAAGCTAGATAGGATTGCAGTTTAGAATCCTAAGACTTGTTGTAAAATATGTAATGTAATAATAAATGTTGAAACAACGAGATCCTGAGTTTATTACCGTTGAATTATAATAACTGTTATTATTTGAAATTCGTTTTCTGAGACTATGGCTCGAGTTGTGTATTTGGATTGGGGTCACCAGGATATGTTGTGATATAATTGTTAAGCAGGTGAGTAATTTATTGTTGGAATTGGATCGTGATGGCCTGGATCCCTGACCTCGGATCTGGGGGTGTCACAGTATGAAACTCTTTCAAAATTCCTTCTTGAAATGGATTCACAAGAGGTACCATTGACAAAACTCTCTTTATTAGAAAATATAAAGGTGATATTTTGCTTGTCCAAATTTATGTTGATGATATTATATTTGGATCTACTAATGATAATCTCTGTGAAAAGTTTAGTCAACTAATGCAGTCAAATTATGAAATGAGCATGATGGGAGAATTAAACTTCTTTTTGGGGCTTCAAGTCAAACAGAATGATGATGGAATTTTCATCAATCAAACAAAGTATGTAAAAGAACTGTTGAAAAAGTTTGATATGCAAGATGCTGCATCTGCTAAAACTCCCATGTCAACAGCTACTAAGCTAGACTCTGACCCAAAGGGTAAGAAAGTTGACAACACTAGTTACAGAGGTATGATTGGCTCATTGTTATATTTAACTGCTAGTAGACCAGATATAATGTTTGCAACTTGTCTGTGTACTAGATTTCAAGCTGACCCTAGAGAATCACACTTAATAGCTGTGAAAAGAATTTTTAGATATCTCAAGGGGGCACAAACTCTTGGACTTTGGTATCCTAGAGAGTCAGATTTTTTTCTAATTGGCTATTCAGACTCTGACTATGCAGGATACAAAGTAGATAGGAAAAGCACAACAGGACAGTGTCAGTTTCTTGGCAACAGATTAATTTCTTGGTTTAGCAAGAAACAACAGACTGTATCAACCTCAACAGCTGAGGCTGAATACATTGCAGCTGGAAGTTGCTGTGCTCAAATCCTGTGGATGAGAAATCAATTACTTGATTATGGACTAACATTCTCAAATATTCCTATGTATTGTGATAATACTAGTGCTATTAAAATTGCAGAGAATCCAGTCCAACACTCCAGAACAAAGCACATTGATGTCAGGTATCACTTTATTAGAGAACATGTTGAAAATGGTACTGTGACACTTCACTATGTTCCAACTGACAGACAGATTGCAGACATTTTGACAAAATCACTTGATGAATCTACCTTTCTCAAACTGGTAGGTGAATTAGGTATGTTAAATATGTAAGTGATCAAAATTAAAGAAGCAATGTATGTACTTTAATTATAGTCCCTGTCTTAACACACTGTAATTAATTGTTAGTGCAACATTTTGTTTGGTATTTTACCTTGACAGAGTCTAGACTCTGACGAGTCTGTAGACTCTGATAGTCAGTAGATTCTGAGAAAATTATCGCCTAGACTCTGAAACGGTTAAAATTCGCGCCTGCAGACTCTGATTGCATTTAAAATGTTCAAATGACTTGAAATAGGCGGTAACAGTTATTTTTTTGACCGAATACAGGCTGTAGACTCGTGTGTATTGTATGCAACTTGAACAAAATAGAATTTTTCATACAATTTACTCACTTGTTTATTGCAATTGATTTCTAAGGCAAAAATATTCACAGAGCTTTTTACGAACCCTAGCTAAATTCTTCAAGCTTCTCCATCACTTTCAACTCAACAAATTTAATGGCTGCCGTTTCTACTGTCATGAGAGGACCCAAGGCGATTGCGTTCACATTTGGGGATTTCGAGTTCATGACCACAAATCATGTTGCTGCTCTTGGAGATAGGAAAGGGGTAGATGCTGACTACTACCCTGTGATGGATTTCTTGGAACAATCCGAGCTACACTACATTCTCAAGGCATCACCAGTCATTCACATGGATGCTGTATCACAAGCATGGAGCACTGCAAAGGTAGTTGATCCTTCTAAGGATCAACCAGGTAAAATAATGTTTACCTTTGGTTCGACTACATTTGATGTCACTGCAGATGTGCTTAATTCTGTGTTTAAACTGCCTGTTAAGTCTACTTTTGATGAAATTGTATCTGATGATGACATTAAAAGCATGTTTAAGGCAATAGGTTATTCTGCTAGCTTAGATAACATGAGCAAGATAACTAGGCCTTACTTAAGGAAAGAATGGTCATTTTTCTTCGATCAAATTGCTAAGTGTTTTACTGGTAAGTGTAGTGGATTTGATGCTATTACTGCTATTACTTATCAAATTGGTCATAGTCTCCTATTTGATAGAATAATCAACATTGGTGATATGTTGCTCACTCAAATGGGAGCAAAATTAAATAATGTGCATGAGGGGAGAAAGAAAGTCTACTATCATAGATTTCTTATGATTCTCCTCAATCACTTCATTCCTGACATGTCAACCAAGTTGGCAGATGATTGCTGTGTGCAAGCATACAAACAGCAAAGAAGGATATTCTCTGACATTAAGAGAATTGATGACAAAAAGAAGAGTCTACCTGCAATGACATATCCACAGGTAATGCAGGTAAAACTCTCATCCTACAAACCTTCTATCTACAATGCTTCATTTTTTGGTGGTGAAATGGTGCAGGAACAAGTAATGGAGAGTCCCCCTGCACCTACCCAAGTCACCCAATCCCCTTCAATTATACAATCTTCCAAACCAAAATCCAAAAAGAAACCAACCTCTGGTGTCTCTCAACAGGCACCAGTTGTAAAGAGAAGAAAATTGATTCAATCTAGGCTTATAGATGAGCACAGTGATGAGGAGCTCAATCCACTAGAGAAGCAAGTTGTTGAAGGACTTTCTTTGCTAAAGGAAGGTCATGATACACTTGATTCTAACCTTCAAGCCAAGTCTGTAGACTCTCAAAAGGCTACAGACTCTGAAAAACCTAGGGGAGCACCTCAGGATTCTCACATTGAGTCTCCTGAGAAATCTTTTGCTAAGAAGTACAGAAGGTTAAGGAAGGCTTATTCTGCACACACACACAAGCCTGTTATTAGTACTAACCCTGTTTTGCAGGAAACAGATGCTCCCAAGGCTCCTGCAGAGCCAGACTCTGAAATCAAGAAAACACCTGAACCAGAGTCTAATGTTGAGTCAGAGTCTAGACTGCCTTTAGACTCTGATCATGACACATTTTGGGAAGGAATGCCATTGGATGCAGCCTCATGCCTAATTGATGAGATCATTACTCCAAGTGATGAGGCACTGATATTCTTATATCCTTTGGTGGAATCAGTTGAAGATCCAGAGCAATATCAGACTAAATCTCAAGTCTTGGATTTTCTTTCAACCTATGAAGCCCTAAGGAAGAGAATGGAACAGGAGCTACAAATGTCTGCACAGGATGTGGTCAAAAATCTTTACAGCTACCTATTCAACTCTTCATTCCAAGAACAAGCAGCTGGGCTCATAGAAGGCAGAACAAATGCAGTTCTCAAAGCACTAGGTATGCCAGACTCTGAACAGCAAATTACAAAGAAGCCTAAAAATCTTAAGGTCCACAAAAGGAGAGCCTCAGAGTCTGTTGTTGAGTTGGAAACTGAGATTGAGCAACCAGTTTTTAACTATGAAGCAATTTGGGATAATGGAGTTACCTACAGGACAGCCATTCAATGGATCTCTCAAATTCAACCTCTGTCAAGACAGGTGGCTGACTATCTTGTCCATAATATAGGTACAATTGCCAACAAATACATCTATCCAACCTACCAAAGTAGACTGGATCAATTTAAGGGCACATATTTTCAAAGAGTAAGAAGGGAACTGCAGGACCTCTTCAATCTCACAGATGCCCAGGCAATCAATGCAATCCATCTCAGGGCCTTTCATCACAAGTTGGATGCATTTATTCTTGAAGAACAACAGGAGGTAGCAGGTGGTGCAAGGCAGTTGGAGGATGGGACTAGTGCACCAGTGGTGACTAGTGATAGAGATGCTCAGTCTGCCTCACCCACACAAGAACCACCTAGTCAGAGGTTGGGTGATAGTGGGGCAAGGGAGTATGCTGTTGAGTCCTCCTTGACAACTCACCAAAGAACTGATGAGAACCCCAGTGATATGGGAGGACAGACTCTGATGGATGCTCATGAAGAAATTTCCCAATCTATTCTATCAGAGTCTATCCACCTTGAGGGGGAGTCTCATGCACAAACAGTCAAAGATGGTGACACTCAGACTCTGGCTTCTAATGAAGTCATGCTGAAGCAGTCAGAGTCTAGAGTAGACCCTGAGACTGGAATACTGGAGCCAACAGACTCTGAAAAGAGAGAAGATGCTAGTAAGGGTTCAGAATCTGTTGATGCTCACCCCTTGGTGGAAACCCCTAGCCTTCAGACATTTGAAGGGGTTCCCCTCCATCAAGGTGGTTCAGGTATTGAAGCACCATTTTTATCTCTCAACCCCTCTTCTGTAGGTTTATTGAGTGCACCCTCCAAATTGAGTGAAAAAATTTCTGAGAGGCTGGCACTGGACCAGGCAAAAGAAGAGATAGAAAAGGCTGTAGAAAGCCTGAGTGAGATTGAGAAAGTGGGTGTCCAACCCCACTGTGAGCATGAGAGAATAGGGTATCCTGAACCTAGCTTTACTTATTGGGATCAAGATTTTCCAAAGAGTTGGTCCAATGAGTTGGAGCAGGGGATGGATGACAATTCACTATGTTTGATTGTGCAGATTGGCAAACAGGAGGAGGCTCTTGCTGCTCAGAAATCATTTACACAGAGACCCCAACTTCACTTGGTGGATTCTCTAGCAAGGAGAGCAGATAGAGTCATGGAGGCTTTGGTGGATAACCCTATCATTTTCACTGAGGCTGCAACATTGAAGTCCGAAGAACCTCTTTTAATAATGCCTATAAGGGCTAGACTTCCAGAGTCTACAGTCTCTGATCACTCTCAGGAGGAGTCAGGGTCTGTAGTCCCGTTTGCAGTTTCGGAGTCTACACCACCACCAGAGTCTACACCTCCATTCACAAAGCCAAAGCCTGTTGCTGAGGAATGCAATTCTGCAGATGATGATCTTGTTACTCCTTCTTTTATCTATTTTGATCAGGTGTTTCCTCAGTCATGGGAGTCTGCACAGCAAAGAGGCATCAATGATCAAGATTCTTTTGAGTGTATTTTGGATATTCATCTTTCTGAGAGACTTAAGGCTTTTCAGAAAAAATCTTTTCAACAGGAACATGGTTACTATCCTGGTGAAGAAGATCAAGTCTTAGATGGAGCTGTTAAAGCTAAGCTGCCTGATGTTGCTGCTCAGTTATCCAGTGTGGTTCATGACATTTCTCATATTCAAACAAAGCTCACTGGTGTTGATAATACAACTTCTCTGCTCAATACAAGATTTGACAGAATTCACTCTCTTCAATTATCCAAAGAGGTCGCTTTTAAAGATGCTCTAGCTGCTATCACTACCACTCAAGCTTCTCTTCAAACTACAGTTTCTGATTTGACCACTAAGGTTGATTCAGTTATTGCAGCCCAGGCAAATATCTCCACTGTTCTTGAGCAGATTCTTTTGGCTGTCACCAGTAATGATGATGTCAAAAAGGGGGAGAAGGTGAAGCAAGGTGAGTCCTCCAGGAGACATAAGGATGAGGGATGCAAGAATAAATCAAGGGGAGTTAAAAGGAGGAGAGATGGTGATGATGGAGATAGTTCTCATGGTTCTAAGGGTCCTGATGGTGTGCAACAAAAGCAATCTGGAGTATCGAAAACTCAAACACATCAGTCAGGGACTAAACATGGGAAATCAGAGTCTAAGTCAGACTCTGATAAGCAAAGAAAGAAGTCAAACTCTGATCAAACTCAAGAACCTTCATACTGGAAGTGCAGTCAATCAAATCTGTAACTTAGAGCTAAAAAGAAGATAGGTCTTAGAGGATTTGAAGAATCTGACATTGACAGAACATCTACTCTAACCAGGGATCCTCAATCCTTGACAGATAGGCAGTTTGAGAAGATCACTCAGAAGCACTTAAATAAAGTGGTGTATGCTCAAATTGTGTATAATGTTTTTGAAACGAAGATACAAGGAGGTCAGGGAGGTACAGAAAAGGTGAAGAATGAGATGCTGGTTTACTTCTTAGAAGGTGGAAGTGTAAGATGGATTAGTCAGTCAAATTTTATCTTTTTCAAACAGGCTGAGGAACTACAGTATATTAGATTCCTACTTCAAATTGCTTATGAAGTTAACAAGTGCAAAGAAGCTGTCACACACAAATGGTTCAAGGAGATTGATAGGAAGCTGATTTTGCACAGACAGGCAAATCGACAAATGGGCAAATTTTATTTAAAATATGTTGATACTGAGGAAAATGATCAAGTCATGCCATTGGAGGAAAAACAGATTAAATTTCAAGAAGGTGTGGGTCATTACTTTGGGTTTCAGCCTATGAGTGGGAAAGTTAGTGTTCTGATGTTGAAGGACTTAAAAGATCAAGAAAGCAGTGCAAATGATCTGAGAGCAGCTTACTGTCAAATTAAATGTTCAAATGAAGAAATTAAAGAAGTTTGTTGGTGAAGCTCTTGCAATTGTGGAAGAAAATATGCTAAATTCATTTTTGAAGAACAATCCAGCTTTTGAGAAGATTAAATGAGAAGTAATTCTTTTTCTTTTTTAATTCTTTTATATTGTTCTAGATTATTAGTTTTATTCTTTAGTTTTGACATCATCAAACCTTGATTTATGCTTACATTTTATAAAGCATAAATAGGGGGAGATTGTTAGGGATATATTCATTTGATGATGTACAAAATACTAGAACAGGGTCTAGATTAGTTTATCTGTAATAAGTCTTTCTAGTCTCTGAAATGAATAATCAGAGTCTAGATGGTCAACATTCATGTTACTTGTACTTAGAAGAATTTCTGTAGAGAGTGAAACCAGAGTCTGCATGAAGATCAGAGTCTGGAAGGTGATCAGAGTCTATAGACTATCAGAGTCTGTGATCTATCAGAGTCTACATGTGATCAGAGTCTGAAGATCATCAGAGTCTGAAGATTTCAGAGTCTATACAGTTGAGGATAAATTTGGAAGAAGATCACAGGAATGGAAAGTCTTCGAAGATCAAGATAAATATATTGCAGATATGCTGTGGGAAAGAAAGAGAATTCTAGAAGGAAACTGTCAACTAATAATTAGGAATTCTATTCCTATTGTAATTTATCTTTCTGTTATTAGTTGATAGGCAGCTCTCTATATAAACTCTATGTAACCTAATTGTAAAAGTGTGGAAGTCGAAACATAATCATCTGAGTGAAATTTTGTGAGAGCATAGAAATAGAGAGAGTTGCTGTGATAAACACAGAGAAGCTGCTAGGGTTTGTGTATATCCTAGGAGAGTTTTGTATTCACAAATCAATAATACAAAACAGTACTTATTCATATTTTTGTGTTTGAGTTTGTTCTTAATTTGATTTTAAATCGGGCAGAAAAGACATACAAGTATTCAACCCCCCCTTCTACTTGTACGACTGGGAAAACATGAACACTTCTAAAACTCTTTCCAGAAATGGGGCATCTTGATTCTGCAGTAGCCATTTCCTACTCATATGCAATAATGTTTGATTCTGGTATGTATCTATGAACGCCAAAGCATCAGCTGTGTCATCGTCATACGAGTGTATCCAGTATACACTATCTCTTCCTGGAACACCAATTGCCTCCCTTATCTCTCCTTGTTCCTGTGATCCAGAAGGAAGAGTCAGAGCTTCATCTACATTTTTAACAGCTTGTAGAATATTCCATTTTCTTTCAATTAGCTTCGGCTCAACCTTTACATTGTCTAGAGGGTTTGGAGCAATAATGTCGCACTTCCAAATCTCATTGCTCATCTTGAATATGATCCTCTCAATAAACTCCACTGACTTCTCCTTAATGTCAGAGGTGAATCCCTTACTCATCATTTGCCTGCAGACAGCTTTTAGGGATTTTACCGATAGAGCCATTAGGTCATTTTCCTCTAAACTAACCCTCTTCATCTTCCCATCAACAACCATCCGAACAACATCAGGATTCGCTGAGAATTCTGGTCCCTTGTCCTCTGCTAGCTGCATTAACTGATCTCTATACAGAATGCTAAGCTCATCAGCTTGAGAATATTGAATTTTTGTTGCTAGCAAGAACAACTCTGACGCAGATCTTCTCGAGCTGAATTGATCATCCACATACAAGAAAGATGTCGGGACTCCTTCGACTAAAGACAAGATGACCTGCCACTCCTTAACCATCGCATTATATCCAACTCTGACTTTAGAGATCAACCTTTTCAAAGCATTTATATAGTCAACAATCAGTGGATTCTGCAAGTTCAAGTTGTAGAATAAGTCATCCACCTCTTTGTTATGAGTTCCTTTCGTACAAACTCCCAATAGAATCTTCCTTGCATCATCCCATTTCTTTCTGATCCTTCTCTTGTCCAGATCAAGTTGAGGATCAGCTAACCTTGCAAGCTCATGATCATATTGTTTCTCCTTGAGCTCCGCTTTCTTTTCAAAGAAAACAGCCTCATCCTGCATCATCTTCATTTTATAGAACTGAGCTTGTTCCAAGGCCAACTGTTGAGCTTCCAGGGTCTCTTTATCAACAGGTATTTCTTCAGGCTTTCCGGAATACATTCCAGTACCTCCACCTTGTTCCATCAAAGATCTTTTAATTACATGTGCTAAAGGTACATCCTCCATATCAGAATCTGAATCAAGTACCTTATGTACTTCTTCCTGATGATAACTCAAGTCAATGAATGGCTCTTCTTGCTCAGCCACCACTGTCTTACCCTTTCTTTTCCTCTGAGCCTCCTCTTCAATTACTGGCTCATTTTCTTTGACAAAATCAGTAGTCTGTTCTTCAATTTCTTCAATAACTAGCGACTTCTGTCTAGTCTCCTTTCCACTCTCCCCCTTAGGTGAGTTATCCTGACCATCACCCTTCTCTCTAGAGCCACCAGTGGCATAAGAACCACCAAAACCAGAACCTGAGGGCCTAGCTGCACCAGTATCGCCAGCACCACCAGCACCATCATTATCAGGGGGAGGTTGATTGTACTGTTCGTCAAAGCACTCTGGGGGAACTAAATGCCGAACTGCATACATCATTCTGCTGACCTCCGTTGCCATGGTGTGCAAAACGCTTTCTACGCTTCAAATTCTTTCATACAGAGTACTGCCCAAGATACCACCAGCATGGCCCAAGTCATTTACCTTGTTTGAAATTTCATCTAAAGCTGTAGCTTGACTTGCCATTCGTGCTGCGTAGTCATCAAGAGCCCTCTTGTGGTCACCAACATTTTCTCCTAACTGCCCCATCGACTGCCCGAACTGCCTCAACTGATTTTCAACTGAAGTCATACGCGTATCAAGATTTTCAAGAACCAGGGACGGTGTTTGGCTTGGGTGTCCTCGCTCTAAAAATCGTTCTGTTACTGTTTGTCGCTCGGTTTCGGGCCTTAAAAAGGAAGGTCCCTCACTCCCTAAACGCTCACACACACTCTCTGTCTCACGCTCGTGTATGTCTTCAACAATATTCCTGAAAGTGAAAGCAGTACCTGCAGAAACTGGATAATCAAAGTAAGTAGCAGTTATGGGATCTGGTCCTGTCATATCCTGAGGTGGAATCTCAGGCTGAGAGGCTGCAGAGTGTTCTAGTACAACATCAGAACCGATCATCTCTGCAGCATCAGTAGGTATCGGTGAAGGTACTTTGAAAGCAATGAAAGATTCTTGTCTTTCTGAAGTAACAGGCTCTTCAGAAGGCATAAAATCCTCACCAAAATCCCTATGTGTAGAATGTGCAAGGGGCGAACCACTCTCGTGAGGCAGAGTGGTTGTGATAGACACACTAGGTTTGGACTAGGCTTGTGAAGTTGCAGCATGTGAAAATTTGGCTTTCTTCCGAATAAGAGGCTGCACTTCGGGGTCACTCTGAGAACCCTCACCTAAATCTACAGGTGTCTACCTTTTGACTCCCGTCAGCGAGGGTGAAAGAAAGGAAGCAAGAGTATCAGACTCAGAATCAGAAATATAGCTCTCGCCCTGGGATAGATCCTGCGGGTTAGCAGAATCTTGGGCCACGGAATCAGATTTAGATAAAGAACTATCAGTAGTGTGAACAGAGAGTTGCTCTTGTTCAAAAAAATTACCTTCTTCATTACCTTGTCCAGCAAAGGAAGCAGAATCAGCATGTGGAGTAAGTTGTCTGTCCCTTTGATCGGCAAAAGATTGACCGTGAGAATGCCCATCATCATCTTCATCACCAAGATTGTCGTCAGGAATCCCCTAGAAGGCGTCAGCATAGGCAGATGGATTCTGAGCATGTGATGAAATGTAGGAGGTCCCCGCCATTGAAGTAATACCTACATCATACTTAATCCATACTTGAATGTTATCAGGAATAGACATTGCTTTACCATGATGTTTATCTTGATTAACAATTGTTGTGAGGGACTTGGTGCCCATTCCCAGTGATGCAGATGTTGCACTTGTGGCAAATGCCTGTCTTACAGCTAAAGCATCAGTCGGTACTAAGTGATTAATAAGCATCTGTAAGAAGCGAGGATACCAGCATGTAACATCAGTAGTTGAAAGGTCTCTACTTGCAGATGATCCCATTGCAGTCATGATCTCTGAAAGAACGATTCTGCCATAATTAATATCCAGTTCACGGGCTAGGGAAACTGCAAAGACCTGCATGGGAATTGGAATCTGATGAAAATCTTTTTCGCGTGCCCGAAAACATCTTGTTATGGCCTCGAAAAAGTAATTACATTCCACATGGAAGTATTGTTTCTGGATGGCGCCAGTTGAGATCCGTCCAGAAGGAGGATAGCATCCAATCTCCTCAAAGAACTTAATACGCTCTGTCGTTTTAGGTTCGGGGTCATAAACATCCTTGATTGGGAATCCCAGAAACCTAATGAACACTTCCTCTGTAACGTGATATTCCTGACCTGCCAAGGTAAACCTGAAACCATAGGGGGCAGATTTGCTCCCAAATGTAACCGCACTAGTCCATAATTGCTGTAAAGCATCATGGACTAGTATTGGTTTGGCAGTAAAAGCAACACTAGCCTTGGAGTACAAATTAAGAAATCGTACCCAAAACTTGAATCGCGGGAGTTGATCACCAATTTCCGTAGAAATATTATAAAAATTGTTTTTGGCAAGGGAAAATTGGTGAGCCATGTTTGTAAATATTTTCCTGTGAATTAATTGGATGTTATAAAAAGAAGCAACTAGCACAGACAATTAAGCACGGGAAAAAAACAGAATAATTCCTTTTAATTAAACAAAGTACGTACTTTGGAATTAAACTACGGAATTATAATCAATGAAGGAGGCAAAATCAAACACACCAACCACAACTTATTGAATACCACAGATTTGCGTGTGTGTATAGATATGTGTATATATACCAAACACAATTAAGAACAGTTATAGGTGCACAGAAACACACAATAATGGGATACAAATAAAGATGGAAGATTAAAAACGGGCAGCAATTCGAGATATGTATGAATTTTAACACAAATCGAATTAACAGAGCGATGAAGGTTTGAAATCGCAGGGAGGGAGGGTGGGGGCTGTAAAAATGTAGGGTTAAAACAATTAGGTAAAAGTGAAAACTGATGCGAGTTAGAGATGTATATATAGGCAAATATGAGTAAAGACAAAAATACCCCTGTGAAAACAAGAAAAAAATGCTAAGTACGCACTGGGGAACATCAAGTCGAACACTATCTCGAACATTTAAGTCGAAATTCGAGATGAGGTTTGAGATAGAGACTATCTCGAACATCAAGTCGAATATTCGAGATAAAGTTCGAGATGACACTAACTCGAACAAATAATCATTTTATCAATTAAAACAGCATAACAACCCACCTGGGAATCCCATCTTGAATTGCAAGTCGAATATTCGAGATAATGTTCGAGATAGAGACTAACTCGAACATCAAGTCGAATATTCGAGATAATGTTCGAGATAGAGACTAACTCGAACATCAAGTCGAATATTCGAGATAATGTTCGAGATAGAGACTAACTCGAACATCAAGTCGAATATTCGAGATAATGTTCGAGATAGAGACTAACTCGAACATCAAGTCAAATATTGGAGATAATGTTTGAGATAGAGTCTAACTCGAACAACAAGTCGAATATTCGAGATAGAATAACTCGAATGTTATCCCAGACTTGGAATTTTGATCAGGCATACTAGGAACTGTAACTCGAAATTCAAGTCGAATTTCGAGATGAACTTCGAGATAGACCGTATCTCGAATATTCTTCCCAGACTTAGAATTTTCAAAATTTCGAATTTTGAAGATAGTTAGAATAATTTGGCAATATTTGTAATCATAGTAACAAATAAATTTTGCCAAATTAATATAAATATCAATTCAAGGATTTTTAACAAAGCAAATAATTAAAAACATTCATTAACAATTCTAAGGCATCTAAAATGATAAAAAAAAATTACATGAAAAATACAGGTAAATTCATCTAAAAATCATGAAAAATTTAGAATAATATGAATTTAACTCCCTCTATGATCATGCAATCTAACTAACATAAATTCAAAGATTTAACCAAAAAATTACACATAAAGCACAATGAATTTATGTAAAATAACACAACATGCATCCTATAATACTCATTGATTAACCATTTTAAAGTCTAAGTTCATAATGATTAATTAGCATGCAGAAGTGATATTTTGAGCAACTGTAGAGATTATTTACATATGTTTTCAACTTTGCACAAATAAAATAGGCAATTGACAAGACTAAAAGCATATGTACATGACTAAAACTGGAATTTTACAGATAGGAGAAATCACTAACTTGTGTTAAGCATCCCCAATTCACCAACCAACCTATTGAATGTTACTTCATCAAGAGGTTTAGTGAATATATCTGCAATTTATTGCATTGTGGGTACAAAGTGTAACTCCACAGTCCCGTCCTCGACATGTTCTCTAATGAAGTGATACCTGATATCTATATGCTTGGTTCTTGAGTGGTCTACAGGATTGTTGGTCATGGCAATGGCACTTGTGTTGTCACACATGATTGGAATCTTTTTGTGCTCCATGCCATAATCTTTCAATTGGTTCCTCATCCACAGTATTTGAGCTACACAGCTTCCAACAGCAATGTACTCAGCTTCAGCAGTAGAAGTAGATACTGTGTGTTGCTTTTTACTTTGCCAGGACACCAATCTTTTACCAAGAAATTGACATGCACCGGATGTGCTTTTCCTATCAATCCTGCAACCTGCATAGTCTGAATCCGAATAGCCAATTAGATTAAAACCTGTATCTCTTGGGTACCAAATCCCTAGATTTGATGTGCCCTTGAGATACCTAAAGATTCGTTTGACGGTTATGAGATGTGATTCTCTAGGATCCACTGGGAACCTTGCACACAAACAAGTTGCGAACATAATATCGGGTCTACTTGCAGTTAAATAAAGGAGTGAGCCAATCACACCTTGATAGCTTGTGATGTCAACTGGTTTACCTGATTTGTCTTCATCAAGCTTCATGGTTGTTGCCATGGGAGTCTTAGCTGTTGATGCATCTTCTAGATTATACTTCTTGAGTAAATCTTTGATGTACTTGGACTGACAGATAAATATTCCATCTTTTCTCTGACTGATCTGTAATCCAAGGAAGAAGGATAGCTCTCCCATCATGTTCATCTCATACTTATCCTGCATTAACTTGGTAAATTTCTCGCACAAGCTCTCATTAGATGATCCAAAAATAATATCGTCCACATCGACTTGAACAAGTATTAAATCACCTTTTACATTTTTATAGAACAATGTTTTATCAATTACTCCCCTAGTAAAACCACTTGCAATTAAGAACAAGGATAGGGTTTCATACCATCGTCTTGGGGATTGTTTGAGGCCATAGACAGCTTTGAAGAGAAAGTACACAAAATCTACAAGTTTTGGATCAACAAAGCCAGGTGGCTGTTCCAGATATACTTCTTCTTCTTGCTCTCCATTCAGGAAGGCACTTTTCACATCCATCTGAAAAACCTTGAAGTTCTTGTGTGCTGCAAAGGCCAAGAACATCCTGACTGCCTCAAGTCTTGCAACTGGAGAGTAAGTCTCATCATAATCAATACCTTCTTTTTGAGAATAACCTTTCGCTACCAAAGGAGCCTTGTTTCGTGTTACAAGTCTGTCTTCATCCAGTTTATTTCTGAATACCCACTTAATTTCAATTGCTGATCTGTTCTTTGGTCGGGGTACCAGCTTCCAAACTTTCTGCCTTTCAAACTGATTGAGCTCCTCTTGCATAGCAATCACCCAATCAGCATCACCAAGAGCTTCTTCTATTTCTTTAGGTTCAAGCTTGGATAAGAACCCAGAATATAAGCAAATATTAGCCATGTCAGCTCTTGCGGTTCTTCTAGTAGTCACACCAGCATCTGGATCACCAATAATTAATTCAAACGGATGGTCTCTACTCCATGCTTGTTCTCTTGGAAATTGTCTTGATGATTCAGCTTGACTTTCTGAATTGTTGTGTTGACTACTTGTGTTATTTTCACTAACTCCCCCTGAGTTAGTGCCAGCTTCTACAGAACTAATGTCATCTCGTCTTGAGCCTTGAACACTTATCCTTGAGTTGCTGTTTACTCCCCCTGAGTTGTTGCCGGAACGTGCGGAAGAAGTTTCCACTGATCTTTCACCAGAATCAGGTATTTCTTCTCGAACACTTGGCATATTTGAAGTAACAACCAACTCAGGTTTATCTTCAATTTCATCTAAGTCCAGATTTTGAAACTTTAGGGACTTAGGTTATTGATGGGAGTTTGGTATCGTCGAATCTGACGTTGTAGCTTTCAGTCACTTTATGATCATTCACTAAGAATACCCGATAAGCTGCCACCACATCTGTAGAATAACCAACAAAGATTCATTCACGAGCTTTTGCTGCAAACTTGCCTAGATTTTCATCGTCTATAAGCACATAGCATTTAGCTCCAAAGACATGAAAGTAATTGACTGTTGGTCTTCTATTGTTCATCAGTTCACATGGTGTCTTTTCTTTATCTTTTATGATCAGGGTTCTATTCTGAGTGTAACACACTGTACTCACTGCTTCAGCCCAAAAGTATAGGGAAAGTTTTGAATCGTACAACAAAGTTCTTGCTGCTTCAACCAATGTTCTGTTCTTCCTTTCAACTACTCCATTTTGCTGTGGAGTTCTCGGGGCTGAGTACTGACGACGTATCCTCTTAGATACACAGAAGTCATTCAGAACTGTATTTTTAAATTCAGTGCCGTTGTCTGTTCTAATCGTCTTTACAGTAAGTGTTGAAACATTCTCAATTTGAGTGATGTGATCAATGATTAGGAAAGGTACTTCGTCTTTCGTCATTGCGAACAATACCCATGCATACTTGAAGAAGTCATCCACGATTACCAATGCATATCTTTTCCTAGATAAGGATAGGACGTTCACTGGGCCAAACAAATCCATATGAAGAAGTTGTAGAGGCTCAGTGATACTAGAAATTTCTTTACTTTTATGTGATGCTCGCTTTGACTTTCCCATTTCACAAGATTCACAGAGTCCTTTAGGAGAAAACTCCTTCTGAGGTAGATCTCTCACTAATTCTCGCCTCGCGAGAGCATTCATCGTTTTGAAGTTTAAGTGAGATAGCTTTGTGTGCCATAACCAGCTTTCATCATCTAAAGCTTTGCTGCAGAAACAGGTGACTTCATTCTGATTTGACGAATCCATGTCTGTAACAAAAAGATCTGCCTTACGAACTCCTCTTAAAGCCAACGAACCTTCATTGATGTGAGTTATTGATACACCTTTCTTATTGAAGACAATTTCATAACCTTTGTCACAGAATTGACTGATACTCAACAGATTGTTCCTCAATCCCTCAACATAAGAAATATCTTCAATGATGACATTACCAGTCTTCAGTTTGCCATATCCCTTTGTCATTCCTTTGTTGTCATCTCCAAAGGTAACATAAGGGCCAGCCTTCATAACCAACTCTGTAAGCAGGGACTTGTTTCCTGTCATATGCCTTGATGCTCCACTATCTAGCACCCATACAACTTTATTTCTGTTCCGCTTAATGCCCTCTAGTTCATCTGATGTCTCAGCTATGAGGGCAAAGTTTGTTGCATGAATAACTTCTTCCTCATCTGAATCATCCCAAGCTCTGCCTTCTGTAACAACTAAAGCTCTCTTTCCATGTCTTTCCTTCACTAGGGATTCATACTTTTTTTTAGGGCTTCATATGTTTCTTTGGGATAAGTCTGTTTCGGCTTTTTGCAGTTGGTAGCAAAATGTCCAGCTTCACCACAGTTATAGCATTTGAACTTTATTTTGAAATCCAAAGGAGATTTGTAGATGGTACTCTTGCCTTTCCCTTTGTAACCTTGAGAACTACCACCACCCCTAGTAACCTGATAGTAAGATGAAGATTTTCTTTGTGGTCGGTTACTCTTTTTAAATCTTATGTTGCTGAACTTCCTTGCCATGTATGCCACGACAATATCATCCATATTGTCCGGCTCTTCTTGGGTGAAGTAGTCATCATCACTATTTGAAGTGCACTCGTCATCATTTTCAACTTGATGTGGTGCAGGTGATGATCTAGGCTTTTCTGCAACCATTGCCTTTTTAGACTCTTCCTCATCAGCAACTAATCTTGATGCCGCTTCCTTTCCTCTTGAATCATTATCCCATGCTTGATCTTGAAGGGTCTCCAGCTCATAGGTCTTCAGAATTCCATAATATTCTTCCAGAGAAGTTGTGTGCAAATCTCTGGTTTCTCTAACAGCGTAGACTCTATGTTCAATGCTTTTTGGCTGGTTCCTTAGATATCTCGTGTTGATTTCAACCACGGGGAGAGTTACACCTCTCAGATTCAAATCCAAAACCAACTGACTGAATCTTAGATAGACATCTGTTATGCTTTCACCTTTTCTTATTCTGAAGGTATCATACTCCATCTTGAGTATAAGTGTTTTGTTGCTTCTGACCTCAGCGGTACCTTCCATGACGACCTCTAGCTTATCCCAAATCTTCTTCGCTGTAGTTAATCCTTTAACTACATTAAACATCTCATGATCTAGGGATTCCATCAGTGTTTGTCGAACGGATGTATCGAAAGCTATCTGCTCTTTATCAGTATCTGAAAAGTCTACTGCCTTCTTAGGCTCAGACCGATGTGGTACTACCACATCTCCTTCCATATGCTCAGGAATAACAACCATTGGAACAAATTTACCTTTGTCAAGGACTTCCAGATATTCAGGATTGATGGACTCAAGGTAAAGTTTCATTCTCAACACCCATTCTTCATAATGATCTCGGTCGAACATTGGAATCTTGAAATTATTTTTAGGTGCCATCTTAATGTGGATTTAAAGTAAAGATAATAAACTTTTCTTATTACTTGAGTAGTAATTAAAAGAAAATTAAATTATCTCAAAATAAATCAAGGTTCAAGTTCTGGACACCAAAAATTTCTAAGTACCCAAGACTAGGCTATGTAGAATATCTATGTAGAACTTCTGCCCAAGTCGAAATTCTCTAAGTAGAACTTTTGTCCAAGTCAAACTTCACCAAGTAGAATATTCAAGTCGAACTTCACCAAGTAGAATATTCAAGTCGAATATTCAAGTAGAATATTCTATGTAGAACTTTTATCCTTGGAAGAAATTTGCTGCAGGTCACTTTAATATTGAATAAACAATATTACTTTTCACACTTTGACTTTTGTGGCTTTTCTTACCTAACTCACCTAACCCACGTGCTAGGTACTGAATATCTTCTGTAATACCTTTTGTTGTGAGATATTTGTCAAATCAAAAGCCAATAACACCTTTTTCACTTTTTGTCTTTTGAAAAGGTAATCAAAAGTTGTTGGGTTTGTCTTCTTTACCAAGAACAATGATGACTTCTTGAAGAACACCAAAAATCAAAGTACCCAGAATAATTCACAAAAATTATCTAAAGTCCACCCAAGCTAAATAATCACACCTGGAGTATTTAAATAATTTTTAGACTGAGTTTTCTCTGTCAAACAAATTAAAGCACACTTTTCAAGAAAAACTTGAAAAGTAGATCTGTAAAGGAAAACTCACGAATCTTCTACCAAACACAAGGATCTATGTTTTTTATGTTAAACATGAAACTCTGATACCAATTGTTAGGTCCAAATGTGTTGTAGAGGGGGGGTGAATACAACTTTTTGAATTTAAGAAGCAATAAATATCATGTAATAAATGAACACAATAATTCAAGGAATATATGTCTCATATATAACTTGAAAGGGTTGTTACAACATTCATTACAAAGTACAACAGAAGTAAAGAGGGTAGTAAATGATACTAAGCTCTGTAAATACTTTCTCTCTCTTTTACAAGTGTTTTTCTTGAAAATATTGCTCTCTTAAATTAATACACAAGTACTTCTATTTATACTACTTGTAATCTATGTCCTGTAGTCTTCAAAGACTAAGATATACGTGGCCCAATGATATCCACATAAATCTTATCTTATCTTGAAAGCTTGGAAATCTGCCAATTAGATGATGCCATGTGTCATGTTGAAACTGCCCTCTATGTAGAACATCTACTTGAGAATTTCTACATAGGAATATTCTACTTGGCTATCTAGAACATTTAAGTAGAACTTCTACATAGGAATGTTCTACTTGGCCATCTCGAACATCTAAGTAGAACTTCTACATAGAAATGTTCTACTTGGCTATCTCGAACATTTTGTACTTAGAAAAATTCTGGGCTTCAACTTGAAACTTCAATACAACATCTTGAACTTGTGATTTCTTTATGTCTTCCATATTCTCCAACAAGCTCTTGAATCTGGGTCTCTATTACTGACATAAACTTGCTATCAATGTCCTGACACTTGATGCAATAGTCTGATTCATAAGTGACTAGCCTTGATAGTGTCTCTGCTTCTTAAATAGATTATCATATTCAATTAGTAATGTGGCTTTCCAATTATTGCTTTTCTTCTTGTTAACTTGAAATCAATTAGTCTTATTGATACTGATAGTTATGATCTTGAATCTTTAAGTTACAAATCACTGAGGCATGAACAACTTTGTCTTGAACTTCTTTCAATGATTTCTTCTTTGTTTGATCATAGTTAACATGTTGAATTGTATCAATTACCTTGTCTTCATTTAATATTGATTTCTTTGTGGCTTCATGTTCTTGATTGTCTTCCAGTTAAGTATCTTTTCTTTTAGTTGAGTTACATAAGTTATAGTGTTACAAGTTTAGACACTCTGCCATTCAGAATAATATCAATTGATTTACACCTTATCGATTGAAATAGACTAAGTACACATATGCTACAATCCAAATTATCAGTTGGTTCGTATAAACACTCCAACTGATAAAATGGTTTCCTGATCAATTGATATTTATAACTTTCATATCAATTGATCAGTTTCATCAAATAAGATTTCTATGATTCTAAGATTAATGTTATCATCAAATTATATGTAAATTCCTAACAATCTCCCCCTATTTGTGTATGTGATATGAACAGGCATAAATATACTTGATGATAACAAAACCCCTGACAATTTTCATATAGATAGAATCAATAAATTTAAATAGCACTTTTATTTTGGAAGTACCAGTTTGATAGATAACTCCTGCAAGCTGCTTTAATGTCTTCATCATCTTCGTAATTCAATTAGCTTCTCTTCCTTCTCTTCTCAACATTTTCCTTTAGTTACCTCATGAAAGAACTCCTCAAAATTGCTTCATTCCTGTCAGTCTCTCCAAGTTGCCTCAAAAGGTAATGTATTTCTTCATTTGTGATTTTGTCCAGATATTTGCAGATATCAAAGAACTTTGTATTGCCCTCCATATCTGTAAAAATCATTGCATACTTTGGCTCCAACACCACCTTTTTGACTTGAGATTTCCGTAGCTTAAGGGGTGAATTAAGTTCAGCTTCTGCCTTTGATCTCCTTAGCTTTGAAATTTGTTGTTGAATTTCCTGAGCAATTTTTGTGTTGAGTTTGTATTTCCTATTGAGTAGAGAAAGAATGGTCTTCAAGACATTGTAGCTTTGCTTCATTATCACCTTCAATGAATAAGTGATCTTTACTCCATTTTCATATTTCAACCTCATAGATTCTTCTTGATTAGAGGTTGCAGGGTGAGTCCTTACTCCAATTAGCCCTTTTTCATTGATCACTAGTATTCCTTTCATATCATATCCTTCAATTGTAAACTCCTCCTTGATTTCTTCTTGTAGACCCTAGAGGTTTTCATGAACCACTATTTCTTGAATTGAAATTGACTTTTTCTTGGCCATAGCTATTTTCCTCTTCTTCCTCAGTGGTTGTTCCATTGATTGATCTTCCATGTTTCATTCCATTTCCATTTGCCTTGCTATTTCCTCATTTTCCTTTTCTCTTCTTATAGCATCTGAAAATCCTGATGAAATGGATCCTTGAAGAAGCTTTTGTGCAACTGGCTCTTTTCTTCTTCAATTATTATGGATTTGCTCTTTCTCTTCTCTTCAAGGGCTTCAAGATCAACTGTTAGAAAGGCTTCCACATCTGATTTGTTTTCTTTGACAGTTTTTTATGCATCTTCATTTTCTCTTCTTGTTACTTGAATGAACTCATTCAAGTCTCCTTTTTCTACTGCCTCTATCACCAACTCAGTGTTTTTCTTCAAATCTTCAATCATTTTCCTTTCCCTCTCAATCATTTATTGAGTTTCTCTTTCCCTAGAAATCATTCTAGCTTCAAGATCATCTTCAAACTTCTTGTATTCTTTCTTTTTCTGTTCTAAATCATCTTTGGGAGAATTGGATGACTTAGATCTCTTTCAAGATTATTTATCCATGTTACTCCTGCATTTAATTCTTTTTATTGCAGAGCCTTCAATGCCACTTGTCATGTCCATACCAGAACCATCAACACTTCCTTTGCCATTACCATCACCATCATCCTTCTTCTTTGTATTCTCCCCCCTTTTGTTATCATCAATTGGAGGAGGTGGTGGCATTCTGTCAAGAAACTTTTGAATAATGGAAGCATGTAGATTCTGGCCACTGATAATGTCATCCATTTTCTTCTTTAGAGACCCCACTCTAGTTTCCAAAGTTGTAAAATTTTTGGATTCTTTGAAAAGCTTGTCCTTGATTTGACCCATTGTATTAATTGGTAGCTTTTCATCCAACCTTTTAAACTACATATTAAGTGGTTCCATTAATATTAGCATTAAACAATTAAAAGTAAATAAAATTACAATTAATTAATATATACAAATACTTATGCTGAAACATTTGATACATATAGCCTGAATAACATATGACAGCACAAAGTACGAGGTATTGGATATAAATTGACTATACAAAGAGATGCTACTTTGTTAGGTCCCTAGGTCCCGGGTGATCATAGGTAATCTCATAGCGATAATATTAGGTCCCGGGTGGTCACAAGTCAAACATTAATCAGTTCCTAGAGATCGTAGACATCTAAATAGCATGAACACTCCCTATAAACATTACATTTAAATAAATCAATATTAGACTAGAGTGACATACCTTAGTCAACAGAGCTTTTACTGGTGTATGATTGTTGAATGAACAATTACTCCTCTTTGCCCGAGAGATCGAACGTTTACTCCTTTCGAGATCGAACGTTTACTCCTTTTGGACAGGAATAACTTTTCAGCTATCAGTTAACATTGTTCCTCGAAACAATACCACGCTCATCCAGACGGAAACTGCATTACCTTCAACACCCAAATATTTCCTTGTAGATATTGGTCTTGGCAGCAGCTTCACTAAACTTAGCACTCTAGAAACCAGTGGTCTTGACACTAGCAGAGTAGAACCTTCAAAAACTCCGAACTACCCTTCATCTTCTGTATCAATACCAAGTCTTCATGTGGATTGATCCCTTGTGCTAAGTGTATCTGCCTCTGGTTCAATTGAGTTAGTTCCTTGATTCGAACCCTACTCAATCTTGATTAGTTAGTGCATCTTCAGTCTTCATTGAATTCACTCAGAAAAACCAATGAAATACTCTTATACATGCACGACACTACCAATCACTACTCTACTACCCAGATTCATCAAGAACTGACTCTAAGAAATGTTGTTACACAAAACCCTTTGTCAAGACAGATGTGTCCTTAATGTTTCCTTAGATATTCAGTGGGTAGAGTAGTCTTCTTCAAATATGATTGAGATCATCTTGCATTATTTTTAAATTGACAATTTCCTTTTTAATATGCAATCACTCAATCTGGATCACTCAGTGCTCCTAAGAATCTCAACTCTTACTCAATGAGCACTGCTAGCCTTTGAACATCAAACACGACTAGTTGATCCAACTTACTGATGCTCCCCCTGTGATGTTGCTTGCAGCTTTTCTTCATCTGGTGTCATCTGATCTTGAGCCCTAAATAGGATGTCAACCTTTAAAAATTCAGAGCTAAAATCAAACGAATGTTAGGGAGCTTGATGATGATGTTCACTTCATCTAGATCATCTTAAATCAATCACAGACTCTGTGTAAACTCTTAACTCCAAATAAGATAGCCATCCATCACACCATGTGACTTCAGGCATGATTAATCTTACTTGATGTCTTCTCTTTACATTTGCTGATTAGACTTGCTGTGTCAACTGATTCAGTCGTAGTGAATAGGAAACCTTAAGTCTATCCATTATCCTTGTAATTTCACTCAAGGTCTGGATTTCCCTATTAACTCCTCCATTTGGTCATGAAGTCCGAAAACTGAACTTTACTCTAGAATACTCCTTTCAGTGCAGACATAACATAGAACTTCATTCGTCAACAAATTCCATTACCTGCCCTCAAAGTGTTCTTACAGCAATCTGCCTAATCCTTTGAATGTGATTAATCACTGAGATGCTTCATCTATCGAATGCATGAACAAACACCAAAACTAAACAGGGTAGCCTTTGACTTGACTTCCCTTCAACTGACATACTTCACTAATGTCCTTCTTAAAAGAATTTCATTAGAAGTAGTCCTTTCTCACCAACTTCATCTTTACCGTCGAATCCGTTATCTTGATAAACCAAGTATTAGTTGATAAACCAAGTGTGAGAGCATCACTTGTTGTTGCAGCTAACTCCATTCTGATAAACTTCAACGAATAGTTGACTTCATCATAAGCATTACATTTCGTGTCAGCAATAACCTCACTTCCAGTAGAGTGAGCTTCTATTTCTCTTGACCCCGATCAATACTGTTCATCCTCGAACTGATATTAGGAAACCCTTCGCAAAGAATTCCCTAGGTCTTTCTTAATATTGTGCTTCAGATCATTCAAGAAAAATAGGTAACCTTGCTTAACCATTTGAATACCAAAGCAAAAGTAGTTACATGCCTCGAACATGAAAATGTCAGAGATATATAACTTGTACATGTTGAAAGATACTCTGCATTCACAAATGATTAAGACACGTGGTCCTCAATTTGATTGAGTCCAAGGGTTAGAGATATTTCTAAACATAGTTAACAACAAAGCATTCAAGTTCAACATGCTCATTCTTATCTGACTGATCACTCCTCATCTATATCAGCCTTAACAAGTAGTCTTGGCTATGAGCTCAGTGATCCCAACCTAACTTAAGGTGGACTAGTAGTCTATAAGAATCATGTCGTACATATATGTAGTCATAGAAGAATCAATCACTCATATTCATAATTCTTCTAATTCACCTTTGTTGTTCACTTTAACATTATATTATCTCTAATTACCTGAGGCAGTTTAAATTTAAAAAATTAATTCATGGTTTATTATACTGACCCCTAGGCAATTCCCAAAATAGAAACAAACTCATCTTAACAAGCACATGATCAAATATAACATTTAATATAACCATGCGAGTATAAACAGATTATTGACAATGTAAACATCAAGGCACTTAGCATGGAGCAAATACTCTTTCCGGTAAATGTACCCCTACAAATACCTAAGACTCTATATGCTAACATGATCAATTATCGTAAAGCAAGCATTAAATCACACAAGATCTAATCATGAAGTCAAATACTGAAAAACAAGCAACACTAACAAACTAGCATAAGTTATCTAATTTATATAGAAATCAAGGTGAGACATGCATTACATCAAACTTATAATATAATGCAGTTCAGCACTTAATACTCTATAATTAAATCAAACAAGTACAAACTAGTTAGAAAGTATACCTGAGCGATGCTTAACATTCCATCTCGAGTGGTAATCAATTGATCCAAATCAATTTCCATTCTACTGACACTCATGGAAGTATCCTTGCATTTGACCTCAATAACAAATGATGTTCCTGCTTCAACCCAAACTGATACCTGATTGTTCTGCTTAAAGACCTCGACATAGAATGTCTCATGTTCTGCTTGAAAAGATCACTCTTCTTTGTATGTGTAGCAATAACCCCTTAATTATCATATGTCAGTGATAATCAAACCTTGTGTATTTCTGCCATTGATGTCCTTTAACCAAATCTTCAATTGTTGTTTTGGTTCTTTAACCGATAAACTGAATTCCTTTTCAAAATCCCAAATTCTTCAGATATTGATTCGAAAACCACTGATCGAAGACTCTTCCCTAAATGAACTAATCCCCTTTCAATAACCAAATGATCCACTGAGTAGACCGATGTAGAAATACATCTCCAATGGTAAGATCAGGTCTCAACTCCATTAGAATGTTCTTCAGTCAGTTCGTTTGTCCTCAACGAACGAAGAATCAACTCCTGTTGTTTCGTTTAATAAAACATTTTGTTCAACCAGAAGTATTTAATTTTTTAGGAATTTAAGTAATCAAAATAAATTGAAAATGCATTTTTTTTTATAAATAATAATAAATTTCTCAATTTCAAATTATAAATAAAATAAAATAATTCGAAAAGAAAGTTTTGATATAGAGATAACAAATTTTTCAAGGTATATTAAATAATCCTGAAAAAGAAATTATTTCAAATCAAAATTAATTTTCAAAGAATTTTATAGAATTTATAATCCAAAACAGTTTTAATTATAATTAAAATAAAACAGATTGAAAATATAAGTTTGATATAAAAATAATAAATTTTCAAGTCATCTAAGATATTCTTGAAAATAAATTATTTCAACCAAAATGATTTTCCAAAAAGTTTTATGAGATTTATAATTAAAACTTCCAAGCTTAAATTATAATTAAAATAAAACAACTTGAAAAAATAATTTTGAAATAGAAATACTAAATTTTCAAAACATTTAAAATGTTCATGAAAATAAATTATTTCAATCCAAAAAATATTTTCCAAAGAGTTTTATAAAATTTGTAATTAAAGTTTTATGAAAAATAAATTATTAAACCTCAAAAATAATTCTCAAAATACTTTTAAGAATATTAAACTCAAAAGAAATTAAATTGGATTTTAAGATTAATTTTAGTTTTCAAATTAATAAAATTCTTAATTAAGAATATTAAAAATATAAAATATTTGACTCTAAAATTTAAAAGAAAATAAAATATTTTCCAAGATGTAAAATAAACTTGAAAAATAAATTATTTAAATTTAAAAATTATTTCCAAAATATTTTAAATAATTAATTCAAATTTAATTATTAAATCAATTATTAAACTAAAAACAATTTGAGAGAAAAACAATTTTTATTTTAAATAAAAATTAAGCTATGTAGCCATGTGTCATTTAGAAACAGCCTTCTAAGTAGAAATTCTACATAGGAATGTTCTACATAGATTCCATCTCGAACATCCTATCTCGAACATCCAAGTCGAACATCCTATCTCGAACTTCCAAGTCGAACATCCTACCTCGAACATCCTATCTCGAACATCCAAGTCGAACATCCTATCTCGAACATCCAAGTCGAACATCCTATCTCGAACATCCAAGTCGAACATCCTATCTCGAACATCCAAGTCGAACATCCTATCTCGAACATCCAAGTCGAATATTTAACTCGAATATTCTAAGTCGAATATTCTAACTCGAATATTCTAAGTCGAATATCTAACTCGAATATTCTAAGTCGAATATTTAACTCGAATATTCTAAGTCGAATATTCTAACTCGAATATTCTAAGTCGAATATCTAACTCGAATATTCTAAGTCGAATATCTAACTCGAATATTCTAAGTCGAATATTTAACTCGAATATTCTAAGTCGAATATTCTACATAGAAATATTCTACTTGGCTATCTCGAACATTTTGTACTTAGAAAAATTCTGGGCTTCAAAAAAATTCTGGATGCCCAGTAAACCAATCGTACCCTCTTTAATCTCAAAAATAAAAATAGATCCAATCGATTTGTATGTCAATCGAGTAGCTCTGATACCAATTGTTGGGTCCCGGAGATCGTAGAGGGGGGGTGAATACGATTCCAAATTAAAAATTATGACTATTAATTATTTTTGGGACAACATAAAAATTACTTTGGTTCAAACCCGGGTACTGTTCATCATCTTCTTCAACCTCAAGAACACCATTAAAATAACCAAGATAATGAACGGTAAATCATCCAAAACACACAACACAACAAGATCCAAGAATATAACTTTATATTCATTGAAGTGGGGTAGATGCTATAAACAAGTTCAAGAACATTAGCTCAAGAACACAACAAAGAAGTGATTTTTGTCTCCTCTAAAACTATTACATTTTGTAGATCTAGGAGACAAAAATCAACCCTATCTTCTATACAAGATTTAGCAAGTGTTTTCAATAGAAAGATAGAGGAGTGGTATGATAAAGAAAATCATGGCCCCAAAATATTAAAGTATTAGTTCGGCCATGGGGGAGAGAATAATTTCTCTCTCTCTCCCCTTTTCTTTCTCCTGCACCCACTAGAAATTAAGACTTGAGTTTCTTCTTTTATTATAGAAAAAGGTGTAGCTTTTTGCTTTTTCCACCTTTTATTCTTGTCCACTCAAATCATATCTTCAAAGTCATGTGCCAAGCATGCATTTGGAAATATTTAATGTAAAAGTAATATTTAAATAAATATATATAATATAAATAAAGAGTGTCTTTATTTATAAAATATATAAATAATTAAATAAATACTTTATTTAATTAAATTAAATATTTCCATTCCACTCTTCAATTTGTGTAGACTTCCTTATCCAAATACTTGGCCCCGTATACGTGACTCCACCACGTCCAAGTATTTGGCCTTCTAATCTGTGAAGCTTTAGTAAGATCCAATCAGGTTGTGCTGTCTGTCCCTTATCCATTAGGCTGACATTTCTCCAACACTGATTTACCACCTTTGTTGATCCTCCACATGACTCAAGAAAACCAACAACTTTAGAATGATTAAAACCATATTAACCGACGAGAGCTTGCCTCCAATCTCTTGACACTTGATGCAATGGTCTGGTTCATAAGTGACTAGTCTTGATAGGGGCTCTTGATTCCGAACATGATTCCACATTCTTCTTTGCAAACCTTACTTGTAGCTTCGATTGTAATGCACTAAAATCTTTATAGACTAAGACAATCTTCTATAGCTTCCACATCCTTGAATAGATGTCAATATCTTTTATTCTTCACTGAGGCCTGAACATGTTAATGAACTTCTTCCAGTGAGCTTCAAGTCTGTAGATGATCCTTTGATATTTTGTCTTAACTGAACTCTGTGATCCAAGATTTCTGTGCACCTGCATATTATTACATGTCCTGTTCTATCGTTGAGTTATCATCAACCATTACATAGAGATTACATTTAGCATTTCTAGTACACATGAAAGTGCAGTGAGTTACTTCCCTTCACTCCTATCTCCCCTTTCAATATTCCTGGTCCTTTGTTCTGTATGATCAATTCTTAAAAGTTGTTCTGCATCCCTATTACTTGAAGTAGTCAACCCTTGATATTGTGCATCAGGATGAATGAAATTCCGTGGATCCAATTCATTAGCATCAACTTCCTCTTCAATTTCCTTGTCAATTCCACTCCCACTAGCTTCTGCATTTGATACTCCCCATATCTCCTTGACTCCTACCTCTTCTGCCATTAACTCATTTTCCAACTCCTGTGCAAATAGAAGAATTGTTTTATCTCTCTCACTCATCTCTCTATTTTGCATCAGGATCTCATCCTGGAATCTCACCTCTCCCTCACTCATATTCTGTGCACCTTCTAAGGTGGGGCCCTCAAGTGTTTCTCTCACATTCCTGAAAGAAATAGGAATGACCTCACTCACTCCCTCTCCTTTTGCCAGGCTGCAATCCTACCTCTCACTCAACTCACTCAATCCTAAGAGTGTTTGTGCAACATCAATTGAGCATCAATTGATGTATAGATATTATCAGTTGAAGTGTTTGGGATATCCATCGATTGATGCATACCCATCGATTGATCTTGAGTATCGATCGATGGCTTATCAGTTGATGGCTAAATATCAATTGATGAAGGAACATCAAATGATGGAGTAGAAACAGTTGAAGTATTGATTTGAGAAGTGATATTTGAAATGATATGAGATATGGAATCCTGAATTTCCTGGGAAGAAAATTTAGAAGAGAGTGTTGGCTTCTCCTTGAAAAATAAAGAAGGAGAATCTGAAAATGTCTGATAGTCTATCAGAACATTTTCTGAAGAAATTTGTTGAGATGGGGAAACAAGAATAGGAGGAATTGGAATTGAGAGAAAATGGGGTTGCATCTCATCATTTATATGAGATGCATCAAACTGACTATGAGAAGGCTCCACCACAGTTTCCTATGGTTTAGCAGTGTGTGATTCCCCATGTGCAAAGGTGACTTTCTTCTTTCTTATTTCATATGGTGTGATTGTTTTGGCCTGTGTGTCCCCAATTTGGTTCTGTGCCCTTGGTGTTAGTGTAGGTTCCCTAGAGGCAATACAATAGACCTTTATGTCATTTGATTATTCAATAAACATATTTATTATGACTTTAATTACTGCGATATATTTGTTAGCATAATAAATGTCCTTAGAATCATGATACACATTGTATAGTTTAGTACATGACTTGAACTTGAGATTATATAATAGATCATATTCTTAAATGTCCCTAGTCGAGTATTATTATTATAGGACAATAATAATACATAAATAGACTAGTATGTTGTTTAACTGATAACCACATCTCATTGGTTATAAGTATGGGGATACTAAAGTCAACACATAGGTACATGCAGGAGTACATGGTACTGGACAGACCCACAGTGAGATTCTTCATGTTTAATAAAGTCATAAGAAAGACTCACAGTGATAATGGTGTAATGATCCTCTGACTTGAGATCATTATATTTCTGTACGAGGATTAATATACTTTGACAACATTAAAAGTTACCTTTGACCGGGTAATGATAAAAGTGGACATCGGGTATATCATGAGTCGTATAAGAAATATGAATGATAGATAAAGGATTTAACCCTCCTATAATTAGGAGAGATATTATTGGCCTCTTGATTGAGTGAGACTATAAAATGCATGGTTGTGCTCAAATAATGATTTGTTTTCATAGTCTACTCATGGATCAAGTAAACCCGGATTAAATGTTGAAGAGGATGACTAAATACATGCCCCGAGTTTAATCTATAATATATATGGTTAAAGGGATTATATTACACGGAAACATTAATCATGAAAGGTTTTATCGAATCACGATTTAATTATTATTTAATTGGGTAGCAATGATGTATTACTAGATACCGCTCATTGTTTATAATTTTATTGGAGAATAAAATTATTGCTAATTAAATAATAGCCTATAGGGTCACACACATAGAGCACTTCAAGGAATATTTAATTTAAATTATAGATTTAAATTAATTGATGATTATTTGAATTTTATTATATTAATTAAATGAGACTTAATTAATTGAAATAATATAATTCGAATTTGAATTCTGCCCTTAATAATTAAGTATGACTTAGTTATTAATTAAATAATAGAAATTCGGTTTTTATTATTTAATCCTAAACCTAGATGGGTTAGGCTTTGCTGTTATGGGTTACTGATTGGGCCTCTTAACCAGCATTATAAATAGATAATGATAGGGTTAAGAGGGATGACGTTTTTGAAAAAAAAAAACCCTAGAGGCAGCAGGCAGCAGCAAGGAGAAGAAGGCAGAAAGAAGAACAAATTTCGAAATCATCAAAAGGGAGGCTAGTACATCCATTCCATAATCAAGATCGTGAGACGTTCTTGAAGTTACTCGTGTGGATACCATAGAGGTGTTTTCGAGAAGAAGACACAAGTCGTGAAAGCTAGGATCTCCGTTGAGTTCGTAGAAGTCAAGACCAAGAAAAGGTATGATTCCGTTTCACAATAATCAGTTCGAACTTATACATGATCCTACGTTTAGGGTTCCGAATTTTTGTTATATTTACGTTTAATCCGCTGCGTTTTATGCCTCGGAACCCAACAATGGTATCAGAGCTATGTGTATAAGGGACTGATTTGGTTACGTGTTTTATGTATTTGATGCATACATGCCTGTTTTGGTGACTGCCATGCCATGCTACTGCTTTGTCATAATCTGTTATGCCACTGCCATGCTACTGCTTTGTTACTGCCATGCCTGTTTGAGACTGCCATGCTACTGCAATGTTATAATCTGTTATGACATGATATGTATGATTAAAAAACTATTATATGAATGAGGGTCAGTTTGTATAGTGATATAAACTGGTGGACAGATTGTGTTGGACATGATTTGTTAACTGGGATATGATAAGTATGTATATGATACATGCTTCTGAAACTGCATAAGTTGCAGTGGGGAAAAAGGCCAACAGATATGACCTGTAGTTCAGAAATTGATGATTTCTGAATAGGACTGGTCTTCGAAAATAAAAAAAAAATCTGACCTGGCAGCTCCACCCCAGCCTGGGGCTGCCGCCCCCGGACCCCGCCCGGGGCTTCCGCCCCGAACCCCGCCCAGGGGCTGCCGCCCCCGAACCCCCGCATTATTTTTGTTGTGTACTTGAGCATGGTGCTGGTTATGGCCTTTGGACCCCTAGATTAATGGTTTTTGGTTTTGGTTTTATAAATACGACTTGCATGTCATTTTCTTCATTCTTGTAATTGTTTAACCTCGAATGTAACTCGAGTTTTCTTATGTAAGTACATTAGTATAGGTTGTATTCAATTATTCCATGTAATGTACTTGAAGATTGAAGGATGATCCAAGAAGAGGAGCAAGCACCCATGGATACAAGAAGAATGAAGACATGTAATTGTATTTATATTTTACCACCATAGATTGACTTTGATCCTTTCATTAGCTCGAAAGGATCACATAGGAAAGGGGCCATAACCAAGCACGTCTACATACTGCACTTTACATATTGATGTATGAATGTATGTGTAGAGTAGAAGATGCATGCTTTAATTAGATTAATGATGTATACATGTATTAGATACGTCACCCATGCCATGCTTGCCATGCTAAACAAGATAAAATCTTTAACGATTTAAGATTTTAAAATTAACAAACGATCATGAGATTCTTGTGTTTATGAAATATGGATTTTTAAAACACGGAATTGAATATGGATTTTGATATCTATAATTGGGATTTTCTAACAAAAACGGATATGCGTATTCGTAAGGCTGATGGGTTTTAAGTGTGACCACCGGTATCCTCCATCTACCTGGGAAATGAACAATTTAAGATGTCAATTTGAAATATTTAATTCAAGGAAAAATTGAGGATCTCTTCATGATGTGATCATGATCGTCATAAATTTTATAAACCCCTTAACAGAATATTAAGTTTTAATCGGATGCTTTCCAATGAATGAACACTCATCGAATCCTAGATCGATTAGGGGAAAGACTGTCAGTGGCAGGGGACTCCTATCTATCATGGTGAGATGCGAAGAATATAAACGGTTATATTCGGCCGTTGTATCATTGGGTCAAACTTAACTGAGTCGTCATAATAAGGTGAAAGTAAACGGTTATATTCAACCATTATGAACTTAGAAGCATAGAGTTTGGTTAAAAATCTATTAGATAGAAAAGATCAATCGTTGCTCACCAAACTATCCAAGAATTATATATGATATAATTGACAACTGTTGTCTACCTAAATAATCATTTTTAAGGACTTCAAGTGGTTGTCTTTGGACATGACGAAATATGGATCTTGGCTCACTAGAAAGAATTATGGGATATACTTTCCAAATTAATAGTAAGGGCTATTGATTTGATAAAAATAGTGGGAGATATATTATGAATGTATCATAATCATTTGAACATAAAAAATAACTCAGACAATCTAATGTTTATTTATTGCTTTTAACATTGTAGATACCAAGTAATGGCAAACAACACAAACACACTATCCGTACGATCAGTCCTTGAGAAGGATAAGCTGACAGGAGGAAACAACTTCCTAAACTGGCAGAGGAATTTGAGGATTGTCCTCAGGCAGGAGCGCAAGCTTCATGTCATTGATATTCCTCCGGCAGGTCCCCTTCCTGAGGGCGCTACTGTTGAGGAACGATCGGCCCACACAAAGGATGAGAATGATGCAACTGATGTTGCATGTCTTATGTTGGCAACTATGAGTGCTGAGCTTCAAAGACAGCATGTGCATATGGATGCATATACTATCTATGAGCACTTGCAAAGAATGTTTGCAAGCCAAACTCGTCAAGAAAGGTTCAACACGAGTAAGTCACTCTTTAATTGCAAACAAGAGGCAAATGAACCAGTTGGCCCACATGTTCTGAAGATGATTGGTTACATTGAGTACCTTGAAACTTTGGGTTTCCCGATTATTCAGGAAATTGGTATTGACCTAATCATGAATTCTTTGAACAACAAATTCACCCAGTTTATCATAAACTACAATATGAATGAATTTGACAAAACACCTACTGAATTGTTGGCTATGTTGAGAACATATGAGACCAACATGAAGACGGTTGAACCTGCTCCCATACTGATGGTGGGCAATAAAGGTAAGGCCAAAGGGAAAGGCAAGTGGAAGGGTAAGAAGAAGACAGGTTCTGATTCTACACCCAAGCCAAAGTCAGGTCCTAAACAGGCTTTAAAGCCTAAAGGTGGGGTCGCTAAGGGTGAATGTCACTACTGTAAGAAAACTGGTCACTGGAAGAGAAACTGTTCAGTTTACTTGGAGGATCTGAAGAAGAAGAGGGCTGAGCAAGCTTCTACTTCAGGTATATATGTTATAGAAGTCAATGTGTCTATTTCTACATCTTGGGTATTGGATACTGGATGTGCTTCTCACATTTGTATAAATGTGCAGGAAATGCAGAGAAGTAGGACATTGGCTAAAGGAGAAATGGACCTACGAGTTGCCAATGGAGCAAGAGTTGCTGCTTTAGCTGAAGGGACATATTATTTATCTTTGCCCTCTGGGCTAGTTTTAGAACTGGAAAATTGTTATTACTTGCCTGCGATTCGCAGAAACATTATTTCTGTTTCATGTTTGGACAAGAAAGGTTTTTCGTTTACAATAAAGAACAACAGTTGCTCTTTTGCTTTGAATGATTTAACATATGGTGTTGCGCGTTTGTTTAATGTTTTATATGTTCTTGACTTAGATAATCATGTCTGTAATATAGAAAACAAACGACTTAAAGTTAATGACTCAAATCAAACATACCTCTGGCATTGTCGTCTAGGCCATATAAATGAGAAACGCATATCCATATTACATAAGGATGAATATTTGGATAAGTTTGATTTTGAATCATACCAAGAATGCGAATCTTGTTTGCTTGGTAAAATGACTAAAGCCCCTTTCACTGGTAAGGGTCAAAGGGCCACTGAACGTCTGGAGCTAATACATAGTGATGTATGCGGCCCAATGCGTGTGATGGCTAGAGGAGGCTACTACTACTTCATAACATTTACTGATGATTTCAGTAGATATGGATATGTATATCTTATGAAGAATAAATCCGATTCTTTTGAAAAGTTCAAAGAATACAAGGCTGAAGTAGAGAAGCAAATTGGCGGAGGCACAAGTATTAAAATCTTACGATCTGATCGTGGTGGAGAATACTTGAGCACAGAATTTAAAGATTATTTAAAGGAGTGTGGTATTGTATCACAACTCACTCCGCCAGGTACACCTCAATGGAATGGAGTTTCAGAGATGAGAAATCGCACCTTGTTGGACATGGTGCGATCGATGATGAGTCATGCAGATCTTCCAATTAGTTTCTGGGATTATGCTCTAGAAACAGCAGCTTTCACACTTAACCGTGTTCCTACTAAGAAGGTTCAAAAGACTCCATATGAGATATGGGAGAAGAAACGGTCAGGCATGAGCTTTATGAAAGTTTGGGGATGCAAGGCGTTTGTGAAGCGTCAAGTATCTGACAAGCTTGGACCTAAATCTGAAGAGTGCAATTTTGTGGGATACCCTAAAGAAACAAAGGCGTATTATTTTTATAGTCCTTCTGAGCAGAAGGTGTTTATTGCTCGAGACGCTGTTTTCATGGAAAGAGATTTTGTTTCCAAAAGAAACAGTGGGAGAACTATAGACCTCGATGAAGATCGAGAACCACAAAATAGAATTGAACCTGAAGTGGAACTGGAGCAGGATAATGATAATGCTCAACAAACACAGGTTGTTCGTAGAACTGGTAGAATTCGCCATGAGCCAGAGAGATATGGATTTCTCTTGACTCAATGTGGTGATTTGATGCTCATAGATGAAGATGAGCCTCTCACATACCAAGATGCTATGAACAGTCCAGACTCTAAGAGATGGCTAGAAGCCATGAAATCCGAGATGGATTCCATGTACGAAAACCGAGTATGGACTTTGGTTGATCCACCTGAAGGGGTAAAACCTATAGGGTGCAAATGGGTTTTCAAGAAGAAAACTGACATGGATGGAAATGTTCAGACCTATAAAGCAAGGCTGGTTGCAAAAGGTTTCAAACAAATTCATGGTATTGACTATGATGAAACTTTCTCACCAGTGGCTATGGTCAAGTCCATAAGGATTTTGCTTGCTATTACAGCATTCCATGATTATGAAATCTGGTAAATGGATGTCAAAACAGCCTTCCTTAATGGAAGCCTTGAAGAGGATGTGGATGTGTACATGACACAACCTGAAGGTTTTGTCGATCCAAGGAATGTTAGCAAGGTATGTAAATTACGTCGATCTATTTATGGATTGAAGCAAGCCTCTAGGAGATGGAACATCCGTTTTGATGAAACAGTCAAAGAGTATGGCTTTGTTCAAAACGAAGATGAACCTTGTGTTTACAAAAAGGTTAGTGGGAGCCATGTGGCATTCATAGTACTGTATGTTGATGACATACTACTAATGGGGAATGACATACCTTCTCTCAAGGCTGTTAAGATTTGGTTAGGGAGCAACTTCTCTATGAAAGACTTAGGTGAAGCATCCTACATTCTAGGAATGAGGATCTATAGGGATAGATCTAGAAGGATGATCGGTCTAAGTTAGAGTACATACATCGATAAGGTTTTGCATCGTTTTGGTATGCAAAATGCAAAAAGGGGATATGTCCCCGTGTCTCAAGGGATAACGATCTCTAAAGATCAGTGTCCGAAATCATTGGATGAGAAGGACCACATTAGTAAGGTTCTATATGCCTCAGCAATTGGATCCAATATGTATGCAATGATATGTACTCGCCCAGATGTTTCGTATGCTTTAAGCATGACGAGCAGATACCAATCTAATCCAGGTGAAGGTCACTGGACGGCTGTCAAGAATATTCTAAAGTACTTGAAAATGACTAAAGATTCATTCTTGGTGTATGGAGGAGAGGAGAAACTAGTTGTAAAGGGTTACACCGATGCAAGTTTCTAAACAGACAGGGATGATACTGTATCACAGTCTGGTTTTGTGTTTTGTCTAAACGGAGGTGCTGTAAGTTGGAAGAGTTCAAAGCAAGAAATAGTAGCTGATTCTACAATGGAGGCTGAGTACATTGCAGCTTGTGAAGCGGCTAAAGAAGCTATTTGGATTCGAAAATTCATTACTGATTTGGGAGTGGTTCCATCGATCGCAGATCCCATTGATCTATACTGCGATAATAATGGAGCCATTGCACAGGCTAAAGAACCTAGATCTCACTCCCGAACCAAACACATACTCAAGAGATATCACCTCATTCGAGAGATTAATGAAAGGGGTGACATACACATATGTAAAGTGCACACAAATGATAACATTGCAGACCCACTGACCAAAGGCTTGTCACAGACGAAGCATGACGGTCATACTAGTTCCATGGGTATTAGATACATGGGTGATTGGCTCTAGTGCAAGTGGGAGATTGTTAGTGTAGGTGCCCTAGAGGCAATACAATAGACCTTTATGTCATTTGATTATTCAATAAACATATTTATTATGACTTTAATTACTGCGATATATTTGTTAGCATAATAAATGTCCTTAGAATCATGATACACATTGTATAGTTTAGTACATGACTTGAACTTGAGATTATATAATAGATCATATTCTTAAATGTCCCTAGTCGAGTATTATTATTATAGGACAATAATAATACATAAATAGACTAGTATGTTATTTGACTGATAACCACATCTCATTGGTTATAAGTATGGGGATACTAAAGTCAACACATAGGTACATGCAGGAGTACATGGTACTGGACAGACCCACAGTGAGATTCTTCATGTTTAATAAAGTCATAAAAAATACTCACAGTGATAATGATGTAATGATCCTCTGACTTGAGATCATTATATTTCTGTACGATGATTAATATACTTTGACTACATTAAAAGTTACCTTTGACCGGGTAATGATAAAAGTGGATATCGGGTATATCATGAGTCGTATGAGAAATATGAATGATAGATAAAGGATTTAACCCTCCTATAATTAGGAGAGATATTATTGGCCTCTTGATTGAGTGAGACTATAAAATGCATGGCCGTGCTCAAATAATGATTTGTTTTCATAGTCTACTCATGGATCAAGTAAACCCGGATTAAATGTTGAAGAGGATGACTAAATACATGCCTCGAGTTTAATCTATAATATATATGGTTAAAGGGATTATATTACACGGAAACATTAATCATGAAAGGTTTTATCGAATCACGATTTAATTATTATTTAATTGGGTAGCAATGATGTATTACTAGATACCGCTCATTGTTTATAATTTTATCGGAGAATAAAATTATTGCTAATTAAATAATAGCCTATAGGGTCACACACATAGAGCACTTCAAGGAATAGTTAATTTAAATTATAGATTTAAATTAATTGATGATTATTTGAATTTTATTATATTAATTAAGTGAGACTTAATTAATTGAAATAATATAATTCGAATTTGAATTCTGCCCTTAATAATTAAGTATGACTTAGTTATTAATTAAATAATAGAAATTCGGTTTTTATTATTTAATCCTAAACCTACATGGGTTACGCTTTGCTGTTATGGGTTACTGATTGGGCCTCTTAACCAGCATTATAAATAGACAATGATAGGGTTAAGAGGGATGACGTTTTTGAAAAAAAAAAAACCCTAGAGGCAGCAGGCAGCAGCAAGGAGAAGAAGGCAGAAAGAAGAACAAATTTCGAAATCATCAAAAGGGAGGCTAGTACATCCATTCCATAATCAATATCGTGAGACGTTCTTGAAGGTGCTCGTGTGGATACCATAAAGGTGTTTTCGAGAAGAAGACACAAGTCGTGAAAGCTAGGATCTCCGTTGAGTTCGTAGAAGTCAAGACCAAGAAAAGGTATGATTCCGTTTCACAATAATCAGTCCGAACTTATACATGATCCTGCGTTTAGGGTTCCGAATTTTTGTTATATTTACGTTTAATCCGCTGCGTTTTATGCCTCGGAACCCAACACTTGGTTGTGGGCTATTTTGAATACTGTTATCCTTTTGAGAGGATGACAATAGAGGTGTGGTTTTGTCCATATTAACATCCACAGTCTTTTGGGAGATTATGGAGTGGCTTGGCTTGGGTTGCACACCCCCACTCTCCTTATCCTTCTGGGTTTTTTGATGTTCCCCAGTTCCCTCACCACCTACATCTCCTTCTAGTCTATCTACCACAGCATGTGTTTTTCTTTTTCTTGGATTTTATAACAACAGGTTTTTGGGAACCTGTTGAGGTTGGCTTTTTAGATTTGGACTTAGAAACTGGATGTGTGGCTTGGGTAGGAGGGTTGGGGTCATTACAAACACCCTTCATAGCCACAGAAGGCAAAAAAGATTGGGAATTGGAAGAAGTTAAAGTAGAGATAAATACCTGAACAAAAGGTGGATAAATCAATTCCACATTACTGTGAAGATTGATTCTTACCAAGTCTTTGAAGACCCTTTTGTTTTGAGTCCAACACTCAAGGGTTTCAGTTTCCTTGCAAATCTCAATTTCTTTGACAAAGTGGTTAATAAAAATCATGATAAATCTAGCATAGTATATGTGATTAGACCTATCATGCTTCTTACTTAACTTAGCAGCAATCTCAGATAGCAAAATAGAAGATAAATTATTATATCTATCAAACAGAACACTATATGCTATTTGTTGCATGCTAGAAGTTATGCCATCAAAATTACTAATTTTACCAATAAAGCATTTTATTATAGCATCAAAGAAATAAGACCATTCTCTCCTAAGATGTTTTCTAACTACTTGACCTAAATTAATGTCAGGATTTGCATAATTGACAGCCCTAAGCATGTTTCTAATACATGACTCACTAGGCACATTATCAGCATTATTAACAGGCAAATCTAAACATTCATTTAAGATTAAAGTAGTAAGAGTGTACTCTTGCCCCTTGCAATTGAATTTGATGCTTGAGAAGTCATCAGCAACTTCTGCAGAGGACCAAAACTCTTCCACCTGATTGCAGATTATTGTTGGTGCTTCCTTCAATGCCTTTTGCACTTTGCAGCTTTCCAGGAATCTCATTAAAGGGTGAAATTCTGTTGGAGCGTCCTCAACCACAATGCAAGCCACAAAATTGTTAAGCTCATAGATGAAACCGGCTTGCGAGACTTTCTTGGATGAAGATGCCATTCTTTATATTGTAAGTTTAGTAGAGCAAAAGCTTTGAAGTTGTTAGAAGGTTTGAGTACAGAGAGGAGAGAAAAAAAATTAGGGATTGAGTTCGTAGATTAAGAGAGAAAGAGACAGAGAGATAGAAATTGTTAGTAAAAATTGCAAGTAAGAATTAAAAGTTGTTTTAATCTCACTATTTATATTTACTGAGTTCCCAGTCACTTTCTTACTCAAAATAGAACTTAATCGACCGTTGGAAGAAAAATGAAAAGTAGAAATTACCATTTTTGGCAATCAACTGTTATACATACATGGATGTATGTATTAGTCAATTGATAAAATAAGTAATCAACGACTAGATTTTGTACAAGTCGATTGATGACATGGACCCCTTTAATTTCCAGGTCATCGATTGGTAGTAACTTTTCCATCGACAGGTACTTTTATCCATCGATAAATAAATATATCATTAATTGATATACTTTTCAATCGATAGCTATAAATATCCATCAATAAGTAAATATATCATCAATTGATATATTTATATGTCGACAGTTGCAAATATCCATTGATAAGTAAAATGTTTATCAATTGATTATTGAAGAATTAATAGATTAACATAGTCAATGGCTAAAATTAATATAAATACATAACTTGTTAGACATTTTAAAGGATGAAATATAATTAACCATACCTAAATCACAAATTAATCTATTGAAAGTAGATTCATGTAATGGTTTGGTAAAAATGTCTACAAGTTGTCTTTCACTAGGGACAAAATGTAATTCAACTGTACCATTTATTACATGTTCCCTAATGAAGTGATACATTATGTCAATGTGCTTGGTTCTGGAATGTTGCACAGGATTTTCTGTTATTGAAATGGCACTTGTGTTCTCACAAAAAATAGGAATTTTATTCATGTTGAACCCATAGTAAAATAGTTGATTCCTCATCCATAACATTTGTGCATAGCAACTTCTAGCTGCAATGTATTCAGCTTCTATAGTAGATGTAGACACTGAATTCTGCTTCTTGCTAAACCAAGATATAAGCTTATTTCCTAGAAATTGACAGGTGCCTGTTGTACTTTTTCTGTCAATTCTGCAACCTGCATAGTCTGCATCTGAATAACCAATTAGATCAAATCCAGAATCTTTAGGGTACCAAATTCCAAGATTTGGAGTTCCTTTGAGATATATGAATATTCTTTTTATTGCAATCAAAAGAGATTCTCTAGGATCAGCCTGAAACCTAGCACAAAGACATGTAGCAAACATTATGTCTGGCCTACTTGCAGTTAAATAAAGTAATAAGCCAACCATGCCTCTATAACTTGAAATGTCCACTTTAGCCTCCTTGGTATTCAATTCAAGTTTAGTTGCAGTGGCCATGGGAGTTTTTGCAGAAAAACATTCATTTAAATCAAATCTCTTTAATAAATCTAAAATATATTCTGTTTGATTTATTAAAATACCATCTTTGACTTGTTTGACTTGTAAATCAAGAAAATAGGTAAGTTCTCCCATCATGCTCATTTCGTATTTACTCTGCATCAACTTAGCAAACTTTTGACAAAGTTTCTCATTAGTTGAGCCAAAAATAATGTCATCTACATAGATTTGAACAAGAATTATAGAGCCACTAACATTTCTATGAAAGAGAGTTTTATCAACAGTACTTCTTATGAAGTGATTTTCAATCAAGAATTTAGATAATGTGTCTTACCAGGCTCTTGGTGCTTGTTTCAATCTATAAAGTGCCTTGAGAAGATAGTATACAAATCCAGGATGAACAGGATCAATAAAACCAGGAGGTTGTTCTACATATACTTCTTCTTCTAGTTCTCCATTTAGAAAAACATTTTTCACATACATCTGATACACCTTGAAATTATCATGAGCAGCATATGCTAGAAAGATTCTGATTACTTCCAACCTTGCAACTGGTATAAATTTTTCATCAAAATATATGCCTTCTTCTTGTGAATAGCCCTTTGCCAATAATCTTGCTTTATTCCTTGTCACTTTACCAGATTCATCCATTTTGTTTCTGAACACCCATTTTGTACCAATGACAGACTTGTTCTTTGGTTTGGGCCCCAGCTTCCATACCTTGTTTCATTCAAACTGATTCAACTCTTCTTGCATAGCAATTATCCAATCAGGATCATTTAAGACTTCTTCAATCCTTTTTGGTTCTTCTTGAGACAGGAAGCTACTATAAAAGCATTCATTTTGAGTTGCACTTCTAGTTTTGACACCATCATTTGCATCTCCAATAATTAATTTAAAGGGATGGCTTTTTGTCCATTTCCTTTGAGATGGTAAATTTGTCCTTGAAGATTATGCTTCATGATCATTGGAATTGTTATGATCATTGTGATGTGATTGATCATTTGAGAACCCTCCCCCAGAGATGGACACTCTTCTTGAAGATTGTTGGGCAGAATTTTTATCCATCGAATGATTATCAATTGATGTATTATCAGTCGATTGATGATTGTCAACTGATAAGTTATCTGTTGATGCATTGACATCAATTGATGGGAGGATTCTAGGTACTTGTGTTCTTGAAATTTCCACATCATCATCACTATCTTCAATATTGTTTGTGGATTCATTTTCAAAGTGCAGTAGGTCATGAAATCATTCATCAAACAACCCTTGAATATTCTTGTCATCAAAGACTACATGCATAGATTCCATAACAATGTGTAATCTAAGATTGTAGACTCTGTATGTTTTGGTTGTTATCCCATATCCAACAAATATAGCTTCATCAGCCTTGGCTTCAAATTTTCCTAGATTTTCACCTTGATTTCTCAGTACAAAGCATTTGCAGCCAAAGACATGAAGGAAACTTACTGGTGGCTTCTTCTCTTTCTTCATCAAATGATATGGAGTTTTGCCTTGAATTTGATTGACCATGGAAATATTTTGAATGTAGTAAGAAGTATTAATTGCTTCTGCCTAGAAATATGTAGAAAGTTTTGCTTCTTCTAACATAGTTCTAGCAGCTTCAATCAAGGTCCTATTTTTCCTTTCAACTACTCCATTTTGCTGTGGAGTTCTTGGTGCAGAGAAATGATGAGTGATACCTTTTTCCTCACATAATTCTTTCATTGTTGCATTTTTGAATTCAGTACCATTATCACTTCTAATTTTCTTGACCTTCCATTCAGTGCCATTGTCAACATTCTTCACATGATTTATAATTAATTTGATTGCCTCATCCTTAGAGTGTAAGAAATATACCCATGAAAATCTTGTGAAGTCATCCACAATAACTAAGGCATATTTCTTTTTGGAAATTGACATGATGTTGAATGGACCAAATAAGTCCATGTGTAATAATTCCAAAGGCTTGTCAATTGATGATTCAGACTTTGACTTGAATGATGTTTTCCTTTATTTTCCCTTTTGACAAGCATCACATAGTCCATCCTTGGTGAATTCCATCTATGGAATGCCTCTAACCAGATTCTTTCTAACCAATTGATTCATGGCTTTGAAATTCAAATGGGCTAGTTTCTTGTGCCAAATCCAACTTTCATCTGTATTGGCTTTGCTAAGTAGGCATGTCATTGAGTTTGCCTTTACAGAGTTGAAGTCAGCCACATAGACATTTCCTTTTCTTTCTCCACTTAAGAGAATTTCACCAGTTTCTTTGTTGGCAATGATGCATGATTCAGATGTAAACCACACACCATTTCCATTATCACACAGTTGACTAATACTGAGCAAATTGTGCTTCAATCCATCCAATAGTGCTAATGTTTCAATGATAACATTTTCTTTTGCAATTGAGCCATATCCCAGAGTAAAACCTTTGCTGTTATCTCTAAAAGTAACTCATGGGCTAGCCTTTTCCATAAACTTTGTGAGCAGGGACAAATCTCCAGTCATGTGCCTTGAACATCCACTATCCAAATACCAGAGATTTTTCTTCATGTTTCCCTGCACACACATAAAACAATCAAGTTGCTTTTGGTACCCAAGTTGCCTTGGGTCCTCTTTTATAAGTTACAGCCTGAGCCTTGGGTGCCCACTTTGGTTCCTTTTGTTTTGGTGGATTTAGATCCACTTTAACTTTGGGAATTGGCTTTTGTGGCTTAGACACCTTGGAACTCATGGTAAAATTTCCATGCATTTCATTATCTACATTAGGCATGTTCCATGGCATACCAGGTATGTTCATATTTGCATATGTAAAGAAAGGATTATACATGTATGGAACTTGTGCATAAGGCATATGAACATTAGGTGCAACTAAATTAGAAGACATGGCATTCATGAGAATAGGATTGGTAAACATGGCATTTGCAGTCATGGCATGTGCATTTAAATCATTTGAAGATATTGAGTTCTTTTCATTTTTGCATTGCATAGACAAATGATTTATACTACCACATTTAGCACATACCTTTCTAGGGGCATACATATCAGGAGTGTAATTGTTGTGTTTATTTATGCCAACTTTTCCATTCCTATTCTTTTTCTTTTTCTTAGACTTAGGTTAGATGACTTCCACAGGTGCTAACTTTTTTAATTTCTCCTTCAATTGCTTCTTGGATAAGCTACTTATGTTGATCTTCTCAACCTCAGTCTCAACTTGATTTTTGGTTTCCTTAACAAACTTGATAGGGGTGCTAAAATTGTTCTTTTTATTAGCCATTGATGATTTATTTGTCGATGGATGCTTATCAATCGATTCAACATCAATCGATTGATAATCCTTATCAGTTGATAAAGGATTAGCAGTCGATTGATCTTTATCCATTGAAGTATCAACCAATGGATTGCCTATTGATTTAGGGGATTCTCCTAGAATATCTAAACCCTGAACATCAATAATTTGTTTGGCAGTTTTAGCAGACTTGTTCCATTTATTAATGGTTTCTATTTCTTCAGCTAATTGTTCTTTCAACAATTCTTCACTTTTCAAACTATTTACTAGTTCATTTCTAGCATCCTTACTTTCCTGCTTAAATCTATCTAAACAAACAAGTTCATTTTCAAGAAAAATATTCCTCTCGGTTAAGGCATCAATGGTGTTCTTCAACTTGAGGTTTTCTTTGTTTAGAGAATTTAGTGTGACATGCAAATTGTACAATTCATTAGACATTTCATTAATAATACTATTGCATTCATCAGTTGTAAGCTCAGAAAAGTTGGTAGCTAGTACCTGATTAGATGATGAACTGGCTTCTTCATCTTCATGTTTGGCCATTAGAGCTAGATTGATGAATTCTTCAGAATCACTATCCTCAGTAGCCCAGTCCTTCTCCTCAGTAATAAAAGCCTTTTATTTCTGTTTCAAAAGGTCAAAGTATTTCTTTTTGCAATCAATACTTTCATATGACTTTGCCTTTTCTTGTTTTGGCTTTCTGCACTCATTAGAGAAATGACCAGCCAATCCATAGTTAAAGCATTTGAATTTAGATCTATCAACCAGATTCTTGTTTTGATTGTTGCTTCTAAACTGGGATCCAGGCCTTTGAGAATTAGGATTCCTCTTGAATTTAAGCTTTAAAAACTTTATTGAGAGAAATGCAAGGTGCTCATCAATCTCATCCAAATCATCCTGTGAGCATGTTTCATTCTCTTCACACTTGCCATTTCCTTTTCTCTTGGATGATTCTTCAACAGCATCACCAGCCACCATGACAGAATCTTCTACACAGCCAGTTTCCTTCTTCTCTTCATTTCCCTTGACCACCAAAGCCACAGTTTTCTCTTTTCTTTGATTCTTCTCAATCTCCTCATCTTGTTGGATTTCCAACTCATATGTCTTGAGAATACCATAAAGTTTCTCAAGAGTATAATCCTTGAAGTCCTGAGATTGTCTAATGAAAACAATCATTGGTTTTCATTCCTTTAGAAGAGATCTAAGAAATTTTAGATTTGTATCTTCAGTTGCATAAACCCTACCATATAGTTTCAGTCCATTAGCAACTTCTGAAATCTGCTATAGGTGTCATTGATGGATTCTCCACTCTTGAAATGAAATGACTCATATTTTTGAATCAAGAGTTGCATTTTGTTCTTCCTTACTTGTTCATTTCCTTCACACAGAGTTTGAAGAGTGTCTCATACTTCTTTTGATGAAGTACAGTTTATCACATTGTCAAACATATATGTTCATGGTCTTCTTGTCTTTAAGTACTTCTTTTTCATCCTCTTCTGTGAACTCAGAGATAAGTTTTGGAACATATTTATCAAGTGCAGGAGTTCCATCAGGGTTTAGACCTGTGACTAGCTTTATGGGAATATGAGGATATTTCTCTATGCAGTGAACATAGGAAGGGTCGAGAGAAACAAGATGCAGATGCATTTTTACCTTCTATGGAAAGTATTCATCCTTTTCTAACACTGGAATTTTTACACCTGAATCTTTTTGGCCCATATTGACTGTTCTTGATCTTTAAAATTTCTGTATGTTGAAAGTATGCTCTGATACCAATTGTTATTCCTTTGAACAATGCCAATATTTGTAGAGGGGGGGGGGGTTGAATACAAATATTAAAACTTTTTACTTCTTTCTAATATTTGTTCTTGATGTTTGAGAGTTAGAGAGAATATGTTTGAACAAATTAAAAACTGAAAATAAAAACTGAACAAAGAGATTTAAAATTACTAATGGATTGGTTTTTCCATCAGTGTATATTTTTGCTCAATGTTCCTAGGTTAAAAAAAACCTAGCTTCGTTTTACAAGGTTAGAAAATAAATCAACTACTCTTACAATGTGCTCTAAGGCTTGAACAGTTGATTAAGAAATATTGTCTAACTTGTCTATTTTCTAACAATGCTTCTATACTTGTTTATATACAACAAGTGTGTTTTTACAATTCCTATTCTAGGATTGTTTCTATTTACCTTTCTTTTACCTTTTTCCTTTTGAGGAGAACAGGCTTGAAAGACAGCTACATATTGAGTCTTCACAGCCGTCATAGACTGTCTTCCATAGGTTTACTTTTGTCCTCTGGATCTACAACAGATAGTCCTCATGTGTTGTCACAATTAATTGATAATTTACTATTAAGTATATTAATTGATTCATCCTTTAATCCATCAACTGATATTCTTGTTCGATTGATCTTTATATCCATCGATTGATAAATAAAGACTTATTGATTGATAGATGTTATCAATCGATGGGTCTTCACATCAGTCGATGGTCTTCAATACTTGACTTGGCTTCTTCGATTGATCTCTCATCCATCGATGCTTCAATATCAATTGATCATCCTTCACTTGTGCAATTTCCTGTCTTCAAATAATTACAATTTGACAGTTTAATTTACACATCAATTGATGATCTATATCAATCAACTCTAACATCAATTGATAAGAATAATATCAATTGATTTATACTTTATCAATTGAAATAGATTAAGTACACCTATGCTACAATCCAAATTATCAGTTGGTTCATATAAACACTTCAACTGATAAAATGGTTTCATGATCAATTGATATTTATAACTTTCATATCAATTGATCAGTTACATCAAATAAGATTTCTATGATTCTAAGATTAATGTTATCATCAAATTACATGTAGATTCCTAACAGCATTCTCTGTAGTCTTGATCACGGCTTCAATCTCCCTTCTCCTTAACTCCTCATCCTTCTTCCCCTTTTTGTTATCAGCAACAGGTTCTTGTTCCAAGGACTGAGAAATAAGAGGGGTTTCCAAGAGTCTGTTTAGAAGTTTGATTTGAGTGACTTGATTCTTCAAAAAAAATTCATGCTAACTTCCATGGCAGTCACTCTTTTCTCTAATAAAACAAATTTGTCCTTGGTTGTAGACTCAGTATCAAGCCTTTGCTTGATTCTTGTTAACATGGTGAGGCTGAATCTAGAATCAATAGTGGAGTCAAAATGTGTCCTTGCACTATCAATTTTTTCCCTGATCTTCTTGAGTTCATACTTGGAACTTGTTACATGCATCTTTTGAATTTTCAAGTTATCTCTATAGAAGTTAAGAATTCTTCTGTGTACAGGATCCTCTACATTTACTTCAGCCATAGATCTCCTGTAGTGTGAAACTATGGCCCTTTCAGTGTCAGTCAAACTAGTTTCATCACTATCCATTGCAGGCTCCAATAGCTTATCATTATAATTATCTTCAAAATCTTCAGGATTCATGTGAGACACATCATCAGGCTGTCTTGCCAAACTCTCCTTGCCACTCCTGAATTGTTCTTCTGTTTACACTAATCCCAACATCTTTTCAGCCTATTGATTAGTGGTTGCCGCCAATTCTTGGTAGTGTGGATCTTCATGTTAAAATGTTATAGCATCAAGATTAAATTCAATCTCATCATCCACCTCCATGTGGGCATCTGCTACTCCTGCAGGAACTCCATATTCTCCATTTCCTCCATCTCCCCCTAACTCCAACGCCAACTCCTGGGTGAGTTCAGCTGCAACCTGTTCAGTTTTAGAAGATGATGCTTCATGAGATGGTGAAATCGGTTTCTCTCTATTTTTTTCTTTCTCACTCTCTTCTCTCTATTTTTGCATCATGATCTCATCATGGATTCTCACCTCTCCCTTACTATTCTCTCCTTTTTGCATCACCTGCTAAGGTGGAACTCTCTTTGCTCACACCCTCTCATGTTGCCACCTACGAAGAAATTAAGGGCCTCTCATTCACACACTCTACTTTTGTCAAGGTATGCAAACCTTGCCTCTCACACACCTCACTCACTCCACTCAATCCTAGTAGAGTATTGGCCACTTGAATGGTTTCAATGGATGATTAATGAATTGAAAGTGAAGTTTCAATCGATGGATGAGGAATATCCATCGATTGATGAATATCCATTGATTGGAGCTCGTCGATGGATATAAGGATATCCATCCATGGAAGTGAACTGGTCAGTGGATGTTGAAAATTATCAGTTGATTGAGTAATATCCATTAACTTGTGAGAATTATCAGTATTTTCCTGATTAACCAAGGTGTTAACCTTATTTGGTGATACAGGTAAGAGTGTTGGCTCCACCCTGAGTTGCAAAGAGGGTTAATTTGAAACATTGAAGCTGTCAATCAACAAAGTTTCTGAAGAAATGGATCTTAAAGGAGATTGAGGAGATGGAATAGATAGTGAATGGGGTTGTGCCTCAGGAAAATTCTGAGACACATCAAAAGAAGAAATTGAAGGCTCCACCAAATTTTCATTTGGCTTTGCAAGTGTGTGTGCTCCCTGTGCAATGTTACTGTCCTTCTTTCTCCTTTTGTATGGTTGAATTATTTTGTGTCCCTCACCCCCATCAATTGGTCCAGGTTGAGACCTCTTTTCAATAGCTACACTTTGTTGAGAAGGTGCAACTAGGGATGTGCTAATATCCTTTAACACATCCTCAATCTTTTGAGAGATTAGGTCGGTGGCTGGCTGGATACTCTCATCCTCTCCTTCCTTATTCTTCTGGCTTTCTTGATGTTGGCCAGTTCTCTCACCCTTATCAACCACCTTCACACTCCCCTCAGTTGTTTTTCTTTTCTTGGTTTTTACAACAGTAGTCTTTTGAGAAACTACTGAGGTGGTTTGTTTAGAGTTGGTTTTAGAAGGTTGTGCAACTTGGGTAGGAGGGATGGAGCATTTCGAACTCCCTCCATTGTTGCAGAAGGAAAAGAAATTGGGATGCCAGAGGAAGTAAAAGATACATTAAATTTCTTGAGATATACCCGCACAAAAGGAGGATAGATGAGGCACAACTTAGGGTGTAAGTTGATTCTCACCAAGTCCTTGAAGACCCTTTTGTTCTGTGTCCATGGCTCCATTGTCTCCATGGTTCCTATAACTTCAAAATCTCCAATTGCATTTTGAATAAATAGCATAGTGAATCTAGCAAAGTAAATATTCTATTTTCTAGATATTTTATTTCCTAATTTAGCAATTAACTCATTTAATAGCAGGGAGCTAAGATCAAAGTATTTATGAAACAGGATACTATAAGCAATTTGTTGCATACTTGTAGTAATAACATCAAAATTACTTATTTTTACAGAAAATATCTTAATAATAGCATCAAAGAAATAGCTCCATTCTTTTCTCAAATTCTTTCTAACTACCTCTCCTAGACTGTATTCAGATTCAGTATAATTAACTGCAGCAAACATGTTCCTAATTTCCTCATCACTAGGCATGTCATCACAATTGTTACTTGGAATTTCTAAGCATTCAGAAATAATAATGCTAGTACGAGTATATGTCTTACCTTTACAAGTATAAGAAATTACCTTCACATCACTGGATATCTCTGCAGACTTCCAGAATTCTTCTACAAGTACACACACAATAGCAGGTGCCTTTCTTAGAGCCTTTAACAACTTGCATTCATTCAGGAATTTCATAAATGGATGAAAGTCTGCAGGGGCATCCTCCACAGTCATACATGCTATGAAATTATTCTGCTCGTAGATGAAACCAGTAGAGGAAGTAACCTTCTTTTGAGGTGTCATTGTTGTTCTTAGAGAGATTAGAAGATGAATTTAAAGAAAATTTAGAGAAATTGCGTTAGGGTTCTTAGAGAGCAAAGAGCGATACAGAGTTTAGAGATAGAGAATAAAATAGCAAGTAAGAATGAAATGAGAATTGAAATTGCTATTTATATTTTTAAGATTAAAATAACTTGAATAGTTAGTTTAATTAAGAATATAACTGTTGAAAGATAAAAAGAATTAAAGTAAATTACTCTAAATGGCAATCGATGTATATATTCATCTATTGACAAATAAAGTAAAGAATCAACGGCTATAATTTGATCAATGGATGTGTATAACTGTAGAAATTCTATTACCATCGATGGGTAATTACATCCATTGAGTCAGAAAAATTTATTTATCGATCGATAAATAATTACCAGGGTAATTATCCATCGATAGATAAATATCCATCGATAGGTATATATCAGTTGAGAACAGCTTATCAGAGTTTATAAAGAGTTGGGTCAAAGTTTATTAATCTCTAAACTCTGATGAACTAGTCAGAGTTTACAGATAAACTCTAATGAACTAGTCAGAGTTACAGATAAACTCTGATGAAACTGCAATATCAATCGATGGTTGAAGAATATCCATTGATAATTAACATAGTTATCAATTGATCACTTTATTTCAACAGATAATTGTGAACAATGGCTACAATTAGAAAAAAAATTAACTTAGCAAACATTTAGGTTTGAGCAAAATTAAGCATACTTAATTCATATACTAATCTATTAAAAGTAGATTCATCTAGAGGTTTGGTAAAAATGTCTGCATGTTGTTGTTCACTAGGGACAAAATGTAATTCAACTGTACCATTCATTACATGTTCCCTAATGAAATGATACCTTATGTCAATGTGTTTGGTTCTAGAATGTTGCACAAGATTTTTTGTTATTGCAATGGCACTTGTGTTATCATAGAAAATAGGAATCTTGTTCATGTTGAACCCATAGTCAAATAATTGTTTCCTCATCCATAATATTTGTGCACAGCAACTTCCAGCAGCAATGTACTCAACTTCTGCATTTGAAGTTGATATTGAGTGTTGCCTTTTGCTAAACCATGACACAAGTTTGTTTCCTAGAAATTGACAGGTGCCTTTAGTAATTTTCCTGTCTATTTTGCAACCTGCATAATCTGCATCTGAGTAGCCTATTATATTAAAACCAGAATCTCTAGGATACCAAATACCTAAATTTGATGTACCCTTGATGTATCTAAAAATCCTCTTAATAGTCACTAAATGAGATTCTCTAGGATCAACCTGAAACCTAGCACACAAACATATAGAGAACATTATGTCTGGCCTACTAGCAGTTAAATATAGAAGTGAACCTACTATGCCTCTATAACTTGAAATGTCCACTTTAGCTTCCTTAGTGTTCAATTCAAGTTTGGTGGCGGTGGCCATGGGAGTTTTTGCATAAGAACATTCACTTAAGTCAAATTTCTTTAACAAGTCATGAATGTACTTTGTTTGATTTATAAAAATATCATACTTAACTTGTTTGACTTGCAAACCAAGAAAGTAAGTAATTTCTCCCATCATGCTCATTCCATGCTTACTCTGCATTAAATTGGCAAACTTTTTACAAAGTCCCTCATTAGTTGAGCCAAAAATAATCTCATCCATATATATTTGGACAAGAATGATAGAGCCATTAACATTTCTACTAAATAGAGTTTTATCAACAGTACCTCTTGTGAAGTGATTCTCAATGAGGAACTGAGATAAAGTATCATACCAGGCCCTTGGTGCTTGCTTCAAGCCATAGAGTGCTTTGAGTAGATATTAGACAAAGTCAGGAAAATTTGGATCTTCAAAGCCAGGAGGTTGTTCCACATAGACTTCCTCTTCTAACACTCCATTCAAAAATGCACTCTTCACATCCATCTGGTAGACCTTGAAATTAGCATGTGCAGCATAAGCTAGAAAGATTATGATTGCTTCCAGCCTTGCAACTGGTGCAAATGTTTCATCAAAATCAATTCCTTCTTCTTGTGAGTACCCATTTTCCACAAGCCTTGCTTGGTTTCTAGTCACAGTACCAGTTTCATCCATTTTATTTTTGAATACCCATTTTGTACCAATTACTGATATATCTTTTGGTTTGGGCACTAGCTTTCACACTTTATTCCTTTCAAATTGATTAAGTTCCTCTTGCATAGCTAAAACCCAATCAGGATCCTTGAGAGCATCTTCAACTCTTTTAGGTTCTTCTTGAGATAGGAACCTGCTATACAGACATTCATTTTGAGTAGCACTTCTTGTCTTGACACCATCTTCTGCATTTCTAATGATTAATTCAAATGAATTGCTTTTTAACCATTTTCTTTGAGGAGGCAAATTTTGCCTTGATGATGAAGCTTTATGATCATTGGTATCGTACTCAAACTGATTTGAGTTTATAGTTTGACTTTGAAACCCTCCCCCTGAATTGGATACCCTTGATGTAGAGTGTTGATTATCCATTGATGAATTATCAGTTGATGCATTTTCAGTCGATGGATGTCTGTCAACTGGTAAATTATTCATTGATAATGTGATATCAACTGCCATTGGGTTTTTGAGTACTTGTGTATTTATAATTTCTGCTTCTTCATCATCATCTACATCATTTGATTCATTTTCAAAATGCAGTGTGTCATAGCATTTGCAGCCAAAGACATAAAGAAACCCCATTTTTGGCTTTTTGTCTTTCTTGATCAATTGATAAGTTATTTTTCCTTGAGCTTGATTCACTATGGAGATGTTTTGAACATAACATGTTGTATTAATGGCCTCAGCCTAGAAGTATGTTGGTAATTTAGCATCTTCCAACATAGTTCTAGCCGCTTCAATCAATGTACTTGCCTTAGAGAAAAGACAAGGCATTGAGTCTGCACTTGTTGAGTTGAAGTCAGCTATGTACACATTTCCTTTTCTATTCCCAGTCATAAATAGGCTTCTATCTTTCTTGTTAGAAATTATGCATGCTTCAATTGGGGAAAAAACATTATTTCCATTGTCACATAGTTGACTTATGCTTAACAAGTTGTGTCTTAAGCCTTCAACCAATGCAACAGGTTCAACGATGACATTCTCTTTTGAAATCAAGCCATATCACATGATGTATCCTTTATTGTCATCTCCAAAAGTTATTCCAGAACCATCTTTCTCCTCAAACTTTATGAGCAGAGATCTATCTCCAGTCATGTGTCTTGAACACCCACTGTCCAAGTACCAAAGATTTCTTCTTTTTCCCTGCACACATCTAAAAACAATCAAGTTAATTTTGGTACCCAAGTTTCCTTGGGTCCTTTCTTATTAGTTGCTACCTTTGATTTGGTTTCCAACTTTTGTACCTTTGGTTTAGGTGGTTTTACTTCCACTTCAACCTTAGGTGTTGGTTTCCTCACCTCAGGATTCTCAGTGCTAATGTTTGGAATATTCGTGCTTGCAGAATTAGAGAAATTTGGAGCATGAAAATTGTTATGCATATTCCAGGGCATAGCATGCATATTCATGTTTGCAAATGCAAGATATGGATTAAAAATATAAGGTATTGATGAATATTGAGCATGAATATCATGAGGATCAACTAAATGAGGGTAAACAGAATTAGAATGCATGTTAGGTATAACATGCACATTGGATGATGCAGGCATGTTGGACTTGCATTGCACAGATAAGTGATTCTTACTACCACACTTAGCACATATCTTTCTAGGAGCATACTTGTCATGTGTATAGTTATTGTGCTTGTTTATGCCTACTTTACCATTTCTGTCCTTTTTCTTCTTTTCATTAGGCTTAATATCAGGCTCTATCTTCTCTAACTTATCCTTCAATTCGTCTTTAGATAATAAACCTATATTAGACTTTTCAAATTTGATTTGAGATTTAGAGGAGCTTCCTTCTTTTACAAATTTAACAAGTCTGTTAAACTTGGTTTTTAAAACAGTTTGTTTAGCAGTTGATGATTCATCAATCAATGGATGATTATCCATTGAGATAACATTATCAATCGATGGATAATCCTTATTAGTTGATTCAGGATTAGCAATCGATTACTTCTTTTCCAAAGATTGATTTTCATCAATGGCTAATTTCTCAAGAGTCTTAGACAGCATGGTGAAAGAATTTGTTCCATGAATGTCATTCATATTTTTACTAGCTTTACTTGACCTGTTCCATTTGTCAATGGTTCTTAGTTCTTCTTCCAATTTTTCTTTCAAATTTTCTATTTCCTTTTTACACTCAACTAGTTCTTTTCTTGCATCTCTGTTTTCTACCTTGAGTCTGTCCATTTGCACTAACTCACTCTCTAGATAAATGTTTCTTTCATTAAGAGATTCTAAGGTGCTCTTGAACCTAGTATTTTCTTTGTTTAAAGATTTAAGAGTGATATGCAAATTATACAGTTTATTTGACATTTCAGTAATGGTAATATTGCATTCATCTTTGGATAGCTCAGATAGATTTGTAAAAATTACCTGATTGCTAGAAGAACTAGCTTCTTGGTCATCATGATTGGCCATTAGTGCAAGATTGATATATTTCTCTTCTTCAGAATCATCCTCAGCAGCCCAGACCTTTTCTTCTGTTACAAAAGCCTTCTTTCTTTTTTTGAGCAACACAAAGTACTTCTTCTTATAGTCAATACCATCACTAACCTTTGACTTCTTCTCCATTTTTGGCTTTCTGCATTCATGAGAAAAATGACCACCAATCCACAATTAAAGCATTTGAATTGAGTCTTGTCAACAAGATTTTTGCCTTGTTGATTGTCTATCTTAAAATGAGATCCAGGCCTTTGCATGGGATTCCTCTTGAATTTGAGTTTTGAAAATTTCCTTGATAGAAAATTTAAATGATCGTCTATTTCATCCATTTCATCCTTGGTGAATGACTCATCATCCTCAACTATTTCTTTTCTTTTGCTAGTTGAAGATTCATCATATCTAACACCACTTGCACTATTGCCATGAATTTCCTTCTTCCCTTCTTTGACAGAAACATCTTCACAAGATTCTGCAACTTGCTTATCCTTGACCACCAAGGCAACAGTCTTTTCTCAATCTCCTCATCTTGTTGTAGTTCTAACTCATAGGTCTTCAAGATTCCATACAGCTTGTCAAGAGTGTATTCTTTAAAGTTAGGAGATTGTCATATAGAAACAGTCATTGGTTTCCATTCCTTGGGTAAGGACCTCAAGAATTTGAGCTTAGTATTTTCAACAGCATATATTATTTCATATAGTTTTAGCTCATTCAGCAGCTTTTGAAACCTACTATATGTGTCATTGATTGCTTCACCACTCTTGAAGTGAAAGGACTCATATTTCTGAATCAAGAGTTGCATCTTGTTCTTTCTTACTTGCTCAGTGCCTTCACATAGAGTTTGAAGAGTATCCCAGACTTACTTGGAGGTTGTACAGTTTATAAAATTGTTAAACATGTCCTTGTCAAGACCATTAAACAAAATGTTCATAGCATTTTTATCCTTGTGTACTTCCTTTTCATCTTCATCTGTGTATTCACTCACAGGTTTTGGAATAAGTTTGTCTGGTGCTTGAGTACCATCTGCATTCACACTTATAACTATCTTCATAGGCACATGTGAACCTTTCTCTATGCAGTTGACATAGGAAGGATCAATGGATAGCAGATGCAAGTGCATTTTGACTTTTCAGGGAAAGTACTCATCTTTCTCCAGAACTGGAATCTTCACTCATGTGTCTTTTTGACCCATGCTTGATGTACTTTAGATCTTAACTTTCTGTATGTTAAAAGCTAGGCTCTGATACCAATTGTTATTTTCCCTTAAGTACACGAAGTTTGTAGAAGGGGGGGTTGAATACAAACTTAAGAATTATTTCAGATTCTTGCGGATTTAAGTTGTTCAATAATAGTGTTTGAGTGTTTGGACAGATTAAATAAAAAAAGAAAAGTAAAAGAATTAAAAAGGAACTTGAAAACAAATCTTTTAAAATTATTAGTGGATTGATTTTTCCACTAGGGTATTTTTGCTTTTAATTAATCTTGGTAAAGATACCAAGCTTATTTCAAAATGTGACTTTTGAACTGAGAAAGCACTACAAATATTATATATCCTTCTATTGTGCCTTTCTTGAGTTCTTGATATTTTTCACACCTCATGCTACAATGGACTATTACTACATATATAGTAGTTCAGTTTCTACTTCTATTTTCTATTCTTCGATTGATAACATTGTAAATTACAAATTACAGTTTATAATGTATTCACTAAAATAGATTGTAGCTTCTTTTCACAGCCTCCTTTGCATTTGTCTTGTTTTGGAAAAATCTTTGTCTTGATCTTTTCCTTGAAGACTCTGTTGCCTTGAAAGTCTTCACAGTCCTGACAGGACTGTCTTCCATTAATTCAGTTTTTGCAAAGATCTCATTTATTTTGTCTTTAACTAATTTGGGAAACCTTGATCAACTGATAATTGTTGTCAAGCTTATCAGTCGATCCTCCTTTGCTCATCCATTGATGGTCTTTTATCTGTTAATTGCCTTTATCCATTGAGTAGTGTCTTTATCCATCGACTCCAATATATGTTGATCACTTCATTTGTGAGAATTCTGACTTAGAATATTTACAATTGATCAGCCATTCTTCACATCAGTTGAGAAGCTATAAATTGAAGTCAATAACATCAGTCGACTACTTCACAGCATCCATCGAGGCAACACAATCAATTGATAATGAAACGTAAATCAAATGTTACAATCCAATTTATTAGTTGATAAACAAGCTTCAACTGATAACTGGTTTCCTAGTCAATGGATATTTATAAGTCATATATCCATCGACTAGTTACAATAAAATTTAAATCCCTATTGTAATTCTAAGTAATTTGTTATCATCAAATCTCATAATTCCTAACAAACTTCTATCTGTAAGTATATTGAGATAATCTAAGTACCCATCCTAATATCGAAGCAGTACATGTGTTACAGATAATTCCATAGAGTAGGCGTGATCTAGTCCAACAATATGGTTATGTACCGGTATAAGGTCTTTAGGGATTAAAAGTGTCAAAAGTTTAGTCTGGTAGCTGTAATGGATTTCTTCCGAATATTAATATTTTTTCTTATAAAAAGAATGTAATTAGAAGTTTTAATATATAAAACTTTTAATATTGCAAATTATTTTAGAAATTGACTAAATAATGATTGTCCTATTTCTTAAATCAATTTTCAACTAGATATATTTTTTTGGACTAATTTAGCTTATATGCCTTACAATATGAATATATGTTCTAACAAATCTTCCTGAGCGAGAATCGAACCCAGGACCTGGGACGACAAGAGATAAGCTCTTACCACTTGAGTATCTCATCGCGCTCAACTAGATATTTAAATGCTCGGAATTTTAAAGGTCAAGTATTTAATATAAATAATATATATTAAATTATTTGTCACTAATGAAAGTATAGCACATATGATACATATAGGTCCTAGACTGGCTAGAAGTAAGTTTAAAAATTAATAATTGCTTCAAATTTGGAAAATAATTAACTTTCCCACAAAAGTAACCATTATTTATAAAATATAATATACTTCTATTCTTTTTTTTTTTGCAACAAAATGAATTCCATTAATTGCTAGAATCAGACAAGAGAGTCTCCAACAATAACGATGGAGGAAATGTGAAAATGTTTTGGCAATTCGGCAAACAAGGCATCCTAGCCATTTCATGGGCTGTTTTGTTTGCCTACCTTTTAACAAACGAAATAGAGTAGTATTCTTTTTATTTTATTTAACCATTATAAAATAAGTCTCAAGTTCGGTTCGGCTCAGCTCATTTACGCCCCTATTTCTACATATAATACAGTGTACCTAGCAATCATGTGTCAAATTTTTGAAATAAGTTTAATTTAAAAATAAATTTATAATTCTATATAATGTTAAATATATACTAATATTTCAATATATTTTATGTAATGCTAATTGTATACTAATATTTCAATATATTTTATATAAATATCAATATAAAATCATTTTATTTTAATTTTCAAAAATTACTATACACTGTGTGCGTAACACGAGCATATTACTAGTATAATTTAATATGTATGTATCATGTCGTATACTTGTATACCGGTGAGATATGTACCTGTGTTTATATTTGTGACAAGAAGCACCGAAGTAGTAGTATTATTTTATTTGGTTTAGTTTGAATGCCCGCTTGATTATTATTATTATTATTATTATTATTATTATTATTATTATTATTATTATTATTATTATTATTATTATTATTATTATTATTATATATAATAATATTTTAGTAACCGCCGAATCCTCCGCACCCGAATCCCCATATTTTTAAAATTGCTAAGTTCTCGTATCCTCACACTGCGCACCCGTGCTTCCTAGCATGTAACAAAAATTCTATTCAGGTTTAATGGCTTGAGGAATATAGCACAAAAGCTTTTCCAAGAACCTGTAGAAGGGAGCTTTTGTGAGAGTCCCTTCTCACAAGGAGGTCGAATTTTTAGGTTAAATATTTTTGGGACAAGTTCCACTTCTATACTTCCTCGAGTACGGATAAAAAGTAAAAGGATAGCATAAAATGTGACAGAAATTCCATCAATTCTTTTTACCCCATTCACAATTGCTATGTCATAGTTTCAACTTTTGCAATGACCTTAATAATCATACAGATGTATATAGTAGTGAAATGTAATCTATTATTATATTTATTGTGAACTCTCTCCACAAGAATAGAAACCCCGAGTTGATGAAAAACTTCTAGGAGAGAGCCAAGGCCCTGTAGTCGATTTTGAAACGTAATGAAGTTGTGTCATGAAGATGCAAGAATATGTTCTAGTGGTTTTCACTGGTTTTCACTATTCTATAAATGCAATCAAGTGTTCTAGACAATTGGATTCTTTGTCTATGGGAATCAGACATCGGAAGTAAATGGTGAAAATATCTTAGCAAAATGCCAATTCAGTTAGAATCATTTGAACATGCTTTGGCTTCTACTTTGCACGTAGTTCTACACCAAAAAGTAATCGTTAGTGACTTGAGGATTATGCACACTACTCTAGTATATCTGCCAGAATCGTAGCCAGAAGAAAGTTAGTTTAGCAATGTCAAGTATAAAGAGTTAATTTAACAGATCATACGAAACCAATCAAAATCCTGCGGCAAACTTGGAAAAAAAGGAAAACTGTAAGCTCCAGGAAGATCGATTCAGAGAAGAAAAACAAGTAAATACTAGACCATCAGCAGAAGACATATCTCGACACTTGTTAGTTGAAGAACATGCAACACGATATAGTAAAAAAATATTATTGATGGAGAATCAAATAGGTCTTTGCAAAACTAATTACCCGCTCTATAGAATATAAGTTGAAATTAGTAGGAAAAAAATAGTCAGTTGGATAGTTTATATCCTTGTAAGAACCTTGATGCTGATGTTTGCAGTGAGGTAATGTAATGACTACAAAACCCTAACCTCTGCTATTTAGTACTATACAGAAGTGCTGCACATGCAGAAACTGAAGAACCAGTATCATTACTATTGCCTGAAGACTGAGTATGGCTGCTCTGAGTGGTGGCCACATCATATCCCAAAGACATAGAAGATAAGTTTAATGGGGTGGATCAAATAGGTTGCCACAGGAATCTTGGGTGGAAGATTAGGCAATGGAGCATCATGGTCAAGAACATGTATCACTTTCCTAATAGTAGGCCGAATGGTATTACCTGGGTGTGCACACCAGAGCCCGACGATCATCAATGGTTTCAGTTCCTGCTTGTCGTAATCCCCAGCGAGTTTCGGGTCAGCTGATTCAAGAATTTGTTCTACTCCATAAAGGTCCCAAACCCATTTTACCAATTCTCCTGGCTTTCTTCAACCTTGGGGTCAAATGTGATAGCTACTATATTAATATATATATATAACTGTTTGATATGGAAGTGAATGCAACTTGAGTTTGTCAAAGACGTTATTATATTATGAATGGAAGCATTACAATATATAGCAGTTCACAGAACTGAAAATGCTAGAAAAAAGGATCACTAAACCACAACTCCTAAACACTCTCTACATTAATCTTATTTGGAAACTACTACCTAAAAACACTCCACGACTACTGCAGACCAGGTCGTGTACTTGGACTAAAATAAACAATTAAATTATTATCATTTGAGATTAATAAAACCAACAATTCCCCCCTTAATCTCAAACCTGCTTTCCCAATTCTTTCACACCCAATAGACTTCGCATTTTCTCAAACTTCACAGTAGCTAGGCTCTTTGTCAAGCAGTCTGCACGTTGTTTATTACTACTAACATGCTTCACCACAATCTCTCCCCGCTCCACACATTCACGGATAAAGTGGTAGCGTATATCTATATGTTTACTCCTTCCGTGGAAAACTGGGTTCTTGGCCAGATCAATCGCTGATTTATTGTCGATAAACAGGATAATTGGACCTATCGGATCAGCTGTAATTTGACTCAAAACATTCCGTAACCAAATACCTTGGCAAGCCGCTGCAGTAGCCGCCATGAACTCGGCTTCACACGACGACAGTGCCACACACCTTTGTTTCTGAGAAACCCAAGACACTAAACTCTCATTCAGGTAATAGGCCATTCCACCTGTGCTCCTTCGATCTTCCACACAACCTCCCATATCACTGTCAGAGAATCCAGTAATGAAGTTATTACCACTGCTCCTTGAATAAACCAACCCATATTGTATTGTGCCTTTTATATACCGCAGAATTCGCTTCACAGCACTCACGTGAAGTGTGGTTGGTCGCTCCATGAAACGACTTACCATCCCTACTGAGTAGGCTATATCAGGACGCGTATTAACTAAGTAACGCAGGCCTCCAACTAAGCTCTTATACATTGAAGTGTCAACAGCCTTTCCATTCTCATCCTTAGTAAGTTGTTCCTTAGTATCCATAGGATACTTTGTAGGATTGCAGTCCTTCATACCCGCCTTTTCCAGAATTTTCACAGCATATCCGGATTGTCTTAACTCTATATGACCCGTGCTCTGCTTCACTTCAATTCCCAAGTAGTAGCTAAGCCTCCCAAGATCAGTCATCTCGAACTTATTTCCCATTTGCAACTTAAACTCCTCAATTTTCTGCACACTTGCTCCAGTGATTAAAATGTCGTCCACGTACACTGCAATTATGAGGCTGTCACTACCCTTTCCTCTTGTGTAGACTGCATTTTCATAAGGACACCTGTTAAAACCCAAGCTCTCCAAACTCTGATTCAATTTGGCATACCAAGCACGTGGCGCTTGCCATAATCCATACAAGGCTTTTATCAATTTATAAACCAAATTTTCTTTGACACGCCTTTCAAAACCTTCAGGTTGAGCAACAAATACGTCTTCAGTTAGCTCTCCGTTCAGAAATGCTGTTTTAACATCCAAATGGTGCACTTGCCACTCATTCTTGGCTGCCAATGCTAGTAGCATACGCACTGTTTCTAAGCGTGTCACTGGTGCATAAACTTCTTCAAAATCTATTCCATGTTCCTGTGTGTAGCCCTTTGCGACAAGTCTCGCTTTGTACTTCACTATCTTTCCAAATGCATCCTTCTTCAGTTTGTAGATCCACTTTAATCCTATGACTTTGTGGCCTGGTGGCAGTTCCACGAGATTCCAGGTACCATTTCTTTCAATGGAATCAAGTTCTGCTTCCATAGCCTTTCTCCAATTCTTATCCTTCGATGCTTCTTTGTAATTTGTTGGCTCCTCAATACCCATCAGAAATAGCTCCTCATCTAGTGTCACTTCTTCAGTATCATTGTATATTTCACTAATCAACCTTGTCCTTTTTGGTTCCCCACTATCGTCGTAATTTTCTGGATTCAGCCTTGTCGATGATTCACCTGTTAAAGGAGTGACATGTTCTTGCTCTTCAGATTCGTTCGAACCCACCGAATTGGATTCACCATCATCACCTTCACCAGTCACAACAGGAAAAATAACTGGCCTTATCTCGCTTTCATCTTCACCTTCCCACGGCTAGCATTTATTCTCTTCAAATGCAACATCATTACTTACATAAATTCGCTTCTCCTTCGGGTTGTACAAACGGTACGCTTTGGAACCAGGCTCCCTTCCCAGGTTGATCACACGAATGCTACGATCATCCAATTTCTGAGTATTCACGTTAGGCACCTTCATATGACTAAGACAACCAAACACTCGAATATGTCCAACGTCAGGTTTTTTCTCATACCATGCTTCATATGGCGTAACACCTGTCAGTGCACGAGTTGGAAGTCTGTTTAACACATACACTGCATGCCTGACTGCTTCTCCCCACATCATACCTGGCAATTTCATTTCCTTGAGGTAGCTTCTTGCCATTTCCATCACTGTACGGTTTCGGCGTTCCACTACGCCATTTTGTTGAGGCGTATAGGGAGCTGTGCAGTGCCTTGTTATCCCTGCCTCCTCACAATAACTTTTGAATTCATTTGACATGAACTCACCTCCCCTGTCAGTCCTAAACACTTTAATTTTCCGCTTGTCTCCATCCTCGACTAAAGCTCTGAAATTCTTAAAGATTCCAAACGCCTCACTCTTCTTGTTAAGCATATAGACCCACATAATTCGACTGAAATCGTCCACCAATAAGAAAAAATACCTTTTTCCAAAAGCCGTTTCGGGTGCAATTGGACCACATAGGTCGCCATGAATGAGTTCCAGGACCTTTTTCGCACTAAAGTTTGCACGTACTGGCACATGTCTTCGAATCTGCTTCGACATAAGACAACCAGAGCACAATTCCTTTGGTTGTACAATCTTAGGCAAACCCCTGACCATCCTATCTTTAAACATCAAAGACAATGCTTGATAGTTAACATGTCCCATACGAGCATGCCACAATTTTGCTATATCAACTGAACTCGACAACAAACATTCTGCGTTATCAGACTCAATAATCAGTTTGTACAACCGATTTGGTGACCTCTTAATTTTCATCAGCAATTTTTCTTCCTTATCATATACCCAAAGAAAATCTCCTCTAATTACGACCTTATTTCCATCTTCAGCTAACTGTCCAATACTTATAATATTATTGCGAAGATTTGGAATGAAGTATACCTCGTCAAGAGTTCGCTCAGTTCCGTCTTTGCATTTGAGAATGATCGAACCTCTTCCCTTAATTTCAACAGTAGACCCATCACCAAATTTCACTCGTCCTGTAATACTTTCATCAAGCACACTGAATTTTGATCTATGCCCAGTCATGTGATTGCTAGCACCATTGTCAAGGTACCAAAGGTTGGACTCTGATCGTTTGCTCTCACCATTTGTCACCAGATGTGGCTTTACATCCCTTTCTTCAAGCAGCAACATGTTTGGAGCATCTCTGTCATGCTTAGCCAAAAGTAGAGCTGGTTCATCGTCAACCATTTGTGCCAAATTCACTTCTTGATTCTGTTCCTCGTTTCGCCTTGATTTTGGACACTCTCTAGCAAAATGCCCATACGAACCACAACTGAAACAACGTACTTTGCTCTTATCTCGAAGCACTCGACCTTTGAAGCCTGAGGTCTGTCCATTTGTCACTCCTTTGTTGCTACGTTTCAGCCATTCTTCTCGTGTAAACAACAATTTTCCTTCATCTGCTTCCCTCTTTCTCCACTGATCTTCAGTTAGCATCAATTGACTTTCAGTCGAATCCCCTTTCCCTTTGATTCTTTCGTCATGTGCTTTCAACGAACCAATGGCTTCTTCTACAGTCATTGTCTCTAGATCACCGAATTGCTCTATCGTCGATGCAATTTGTAAGAACCTGGTGGGCACCGCACGAAGTAATTTTTTTACGACATATGATTCCTGCACCTCTTCACCCAGTGCACGTATGTTTGTGACAATTCCATTTAATTTCATGAAGAAATCATCAAGCTGCTCTGAGTCTTTCATGCTTAAGGCCTCGAACTCAGACCTTAGAGTTTGAATCCGTGCTTTTTTCACCTTCTCAGCTCCTTGGCAAAGTGTCTTAATGGCATCCCACGCCTCCTTAGCCGTTTTCTTTTCTGCAATGGCGAGTAACACATCTTCAGGTATGCCCTGATATACCATGGCCAGAGCGATCTTGTCTGTCTTCTCCTCAACTGTAGCTTTCGGGTCTGTAGATTCAATGGCTGCCCATGCTCCTTGAGCCTGCATAACAACCTTCATTTTTAGAGACCAAGCTGTGTAATTTCCTCTGGTCAGAGTTGGGTAACTCAGCCCAAGCGACCCTCCTTTTCCCTTGGATGGATCCATCACTGACGTCCTCTCCGTGACTTACTGACTCCTGGTTGCTCTGATACCAAATGATAGCTACTATATTAATATATATATAACTGTTTGATATGGAAGTGAATGCAACTTGAGTTTGTCAAAGACGTTATTATATTATGAATGGAAGCATTACAATATATAGCAGTTCACAGAACTGAAAATGCTAGAAAAAAGGATCACTAAACCACAACTCCTAAACACTCTCTACATTAATCTTATTTGGAAACTACTACCTAAAAACACTCCACGACTACTGCAGACCAGGTCGTGTACTTGGACTAAAATAAACAATTAAATTATTATCATTTGAGATTAATAAAACCAACAAAATGTCAATAGTTTTTCGACACATATTAATTTCAATGCTACAACACAGAAGCTGAAAACATCTGATTCCCTGCTAGCTTGGCCTGTACAACACATTCAGGGGCCATGTAGCCTCGTGTCCCGACTACAATAGTTGTTTGTGCACCCTTGTCATGATCAACCAATCTTGTCAGCCTGAAATTGGCTAGCTTAGTGTTAAAACTTGAATCTAACATGACATTGTTTGATTTAATATCTCTGTGCACCATACACTGCTCCCATTCTTCATGTAGATAAAGCAATACCGAAGCCAAGCCTTGAGCAATTTTGTACCTTACTCTCCATGACAACAAGCACTCCCCCTTGAAAAGATGGGAATCCAGGCTACCATTTTGCATGTACTTATAAATAAGTATAAGATTTCTCTGTTCATTACACCAACAAATGAGCTGCACCAAATTTTTATGTCTCAAAACGACTGATATAATGGACATAGGGGGTAACAGACACAGTGTTTTCCTTGAACCTAGTGCGCCTGACTTACTAGCATCAATGTCTGCAAGACTTGCCTCGTATCTTATGGCAAAAGCTCAATATGTTATCACTGCACGTCTGCACCAAAGTTTATACTAATCCCATTTGAGACATGATCATCACCATCGACTTTGACACTCTTTCGAGGATACCGAGCAAAGAAGAAGATGAAAAGGAAGGATTAGAAGCCACATTCATTGTCCAGTTTTGTAGAGGTTATACACTGGTACTCCTAGTGTAGAACCAGAATCTACAATATATAATTGGACTAACCTCAATTTCTGCAATAATGGCTTATGTTTTAATTTATATACAAATATATATATACAAAACAAAGCTCGCGCTTTCCCTTTTCAATTTAGAATCGAAAAATTAAATCATCGAAGAATTGTTTCCTTCTCTGTTTTTAAAACAATGAATTATTTCCTTTTTAGACAACCTCAAATCACCTTGATGCAGCTGGCCTGCCAAGTCTAATTTTTTTCAACCCAAGTGAATAGGTAGATGGACCAATATATCAAAAAAAAGCCGCTAGGAAAATCAGTTCTTACTCGAAGAACCTCAACTATCTCAGTTTGCAATCTTTAGAGATCTTTTGGATCAATTTCTTTAGATCATATAGCTTAGAAAACTGCACTCAATCTTGTTAAGTGAACTGCAACATCTTTATGTAATGTCGTGCTCACAACCATTGGAAGTAAGTGATGCATCGTGTAGCTTTTATAGCCTGCAATTTTCCAAGTTGCACATATCGCTTGATATTACACCGCAACCTTGTGGTGTCTTTGCATTTTTAAGTTCTTGACAAAAGATGTCCTCTTGATATACACCCGCAGCCTTGTGGTATCTTTGCATTTTTAAGTACTTGACAAAAGATACTCTTCACTTCTAATAACATCCAAAATTGTGCCTTTGGAAAATATATTATTATCATCGGTAGATTCTTGATCTTGAAGTTCTGGCATAATACGAAGTTCTAACAAATCTTTACGTGCTTTTTCATGATCATAATTTTTTTTGGTAATGTGAGAAATCGAAAACCAAAACACGAAATCCTAAACCAAAAATCCCAAAACTTGAAACCCCGAATCCCGTAAATCCGAAACCCCAAAATCCTTGAACCCCGAAACCTCAAATTCATAACCCTGAATCTCGAAATCCTAACATCCTAAAACTCGAAACTCGAAATCCGAAAACCCTAAAACTCCCAAACCTGAACCCAAATCCCAACTAAGAAACCCAAACCCGAAATCTAAAACCATGTTTGTATGCAAGTATCTAGGAAGAAAGAAGATTTAGATAGAAGAATGCAACTGACCTCATAGATTATAAATGAGCTGCAGAAGATAAGTAGGTCATCGTATTTGAAAATTTTTGAAAATGAAAAGAGTTGTAAAGCATGTGAAAAGTAGCAATGAAAATAAAAATAAACCACCAAAAAATTGCAAAAAGGTTTTTTAAAAACTGTATTTTATGTATATTAGGTATAAATAAAATTTTCATGTCAACAATAAGTAATAACCACCACAATAACAGAGTAAAATAATTTTCAATAAAACAAATTTGGCTTTCATATGGATGTACTCGTGTAGAATGTACGGAGCATAAATCAATCATCTTGCAATTCTTAAAAATTCGTAAGCTAAAATTCACATTAACAATCTATAAAGTAAGCTTATATTGTTACAGTTTTTATCAAGGCTCGATTAATGCACATACACAAGTTACATTTCTAGTTCCTAGTGTGTCGAGTTTTACTAGCCAGTGCAATTGCTTTTGCATCAGTGCTCACTGCAACCCAATCCCTCTCTGCACGTCTTTTATGCTGCCTCACATTTTTGGCTCGTTTTGGGGCCAATCGGGCATCTCTCTCCACAAATGCAAGTCTGAATCTTTCTGCTATTGGTAATGCATCGGAATCAACAGCCAAGGATTTTGCAATTTTAACTTCCCATGTCTCTGCATCAATATCTCTGAGTATGAAATCGTCCAACACTGTTTTCATCAACGCTTCACATGGAACATGCACCCCTCTATAGCCGAAGAGTGATGACTTCGGATTTACTATAATGCGTGGCCTTGTCAATTTTCGGCTGTAAATACAAAAATGTTAAATCTTCAGCAACAAACTCAAGATAATAATTGTAATAATAATTTATTACGCAAAGTGTCCCACTGTATAATTATATTGCATACGTGTTTGATAGAACAATCGAAGAAGCTAAAGACAAAATTCCATACATAATTATACAAAAATATGGATGCAAAAGATCAGAACATGATACCCATACAAGCCAGCGAAGTGAATATGCACCTTGACCAATCTCGGCGGTAACAAGTTCCTCCCAAGACTCTCCTTCAACATTATCCAGGGTTGGTTTCAGGATTCCCAAACAACTACGAGCAGTAAGCTCACTCCGCAGGCACCCTCTGCAACATTTAGTTTGGTTCATAGCCTGATATCAGAATATATATTATACCTTATCAAACCCAGTACCTTTATTAACCCCCAGTATTCTGGGCCATTAAGTGTAACAACATTAAGTAGAATCTATTTTAGAAGTAGATGGGTAGGCTCTGAAACTCAAAGTTTAAGTCAGGATTAGTGTGCAATAGAGTTCATCATCCAATAATTCATTTTGATGTGAAACAAATGTTCCACAAAATGTACAGATCTATGCCTTTGGCCTTATATGCAGATTAAAATTTTCAATATGTTGCACGTTAACTTTTGACACAACCAGCTGAAATTAGCAAATACTCACTCTAACAAAATAACAAGGCATAAAAAGCTAAGGTCTCAAGCGATCAATGCTAATTTCCATCTAGACATAATCAGAGTAAAAAATTTCTTCTAACAACGCACTAATATGGATAACTTGTATATGATATCTTAATGTGGAAGTAATTGTTCCAAGGGCTGGAAATGACATTTTCCGGTCAGTGTAAGTTTGATCAATCACTTTTAACTTTTTAAGTAACTTAGCCTTTAAAGGACTAGGAAGTAGGAAAAAAGGAATGGCTGAGCTCATCAAACTATTATAATAGTCATCAGTAACCAATTTACAGTCAAAAAGAGTATATTTATCATAAATATGAAACTTCGATGTAATTAATAACACTGAAATCTCATAGTAAATGAGCTTAATACTTTTTAGTAAACCAAAAATCCTCAGAAATATGTACGGAAGCTTTAATTAATAATTCTAATTAGTTAGCCTGAGTTAATGAACATGAACACTAGTAGAGATAAGGAGTAATGAACTGTCTTTATGTTAAGGTGCTAAGGAATCAGATACTACGCAGATACTCAACATTTAGTAAATTGCAATTTCAAAGAATGAATAAAGTTCTTACTATTAAGATTTTTTACAAAATAGTGACATCTGTGGCAGGTTCAACAGCAAAACCAATGGTAGTCATTTTAACTATGGATATGAATATTAGCGGAAGCCAATATCATCTGCATTAAGTTTAAGGAAATTTCTGCTTTAATTGGATGCAATAATAGTTGGGTACAGTGTCAGATGTAGTATGATGTACTAGCGCTTACAGCCCTGGGCTACTAAATCTTCATTTAGCATCACTCAGCCAACCCTAAAAGCTTAAAATTACAAGAACAAAAGGTAGTACTATAATTTTTTCATTGGAACTAAATTTTATAAAAGCTTCACAAAGTCATTTCTTCTTTTAAGAAGCTTACCCCCATCTTAAAATCTGTAATGAATTGCAATTCTGCAGAAGTTGAGAAACACCAAATGATGAGATTTTGCTACATCGGCTGCACAAAAATATTCTACATGCGAAAAATGTTTATGAAACAAAATATTGCAACTTCACCAAGCACAAGGAGACAATGTTATGGTATTCGAATTTCAATATCAATCACTATTACATTCAATTTAACATCAGTAAATAAGAAATGACTTATCAACTTGTAAAATAAATAGCTATTTATGCTTATCGATCTATAGCACCAGCAAGATTGTAGATACAGCGCAGATCATCATAGATAGAAGAAACAATTCCATTATTTCACAAATATATAAATTTAATACATAGAAGGTTCCGAGTAACACGTGGTCGCTTGTTTTCAATAGCGCACTAAAGTTCTATTTCAGTAGTGTTTGTGATCACTCCTTATCCATCATGAAGAAAATGAATTTTGAGGACTACTGGGATTATCTTATTTCATCTATTTCTATATGTAGAGAATAATATACTATCACTATCTAGAATTATTTAATTTTGAGGATTAGTATTTAGAAGGGATATTTCCTCAAATATAAGAATATTATTGTGTAGACAACAAAAATATTAGGTTCATGTATCACTAAATCTTACCCTACAGGATACTTGGTGTTTGTAAGTTAAATTTTAGGGAGCTTACAAGAAAGAAGTGCTGCCTTACTCGAAAAGTATTTAAATCTTTCATCTTAGGACTTAGATTATGAGGAATCTAGAATTATTTACATTTAGACGTTAGTAGTATTCTCACTGAGTATTTTGTTCACTCGTGTATTTTTTATTACTTGACTAGTTGAGAATAAGAATAGGAAGAATGAACATCAACCTTGAAAGAAATGGAAAGCTGTAAAAGTGGTTTAATCCTGTAGTGACATGTAATTATCTCGTATTAGCTTAATAAGTTTAACGAAGACCAGAGTGTGCTCAGATTTAGGGTCATTACAAGTTACATCATTTGCCTCGAGAAAATTGAGGAAATTACATTACAATTAGTCCAAAAAGATAGAGGCCATGCCATTTTAACATAATGGCCTGCTAATAATATTATTTTGAAAAATAAACAAGGATAAGCCACATAATAAGCCTTCATTTTACGCAGTCTTGACTCCTAAGCTGGCTGAACAGATTTGAATTATAATCTATACCTTATATCAGCAGCACGTAGACATTTGAATCTCTTTCCCATGACTGATATTCCATAATCAGACACATGTGAATCAGATACGTCAAGAATATCCCAGGAACTTTCAGCCAATGCAATCATAATATTATCATCCAATCAGTGTTATTAAACGCGCAACGCGCACCGAAGCGCAAAGGCCTCCCAGAGCTTAAGCGAGAAGCGCAGACGCGAAGCGCGGATTCATCGAAGATGAGAAAATATACATATATACATATATAAATATATATATATATATATATATATATATATATATATATATATATATTGTCAAATAGATAAATAATAAGCAACCAAATTGTCATAAAATAGTCAAATTAAAAGATGAGGTGTAAAACATAGGTAAATTAAGAGATCTAAGGTCTAAAGAATATTATAGTCATAATAAAAACGAAATACATAGCTAATTAACTATTCTTCAGCACTATCTTCATCATCAAGATTCACAAACTCATCTACTTCACCATCATGATTTGAATTTTGATCAAATTCAACTTCATCTTCGTCAGCGACTTCATCCTCGTCAACCAAACGTCTTTTAGATAATGATCCCTCCGAGGCATACCAGCTGTATAGATCATCAGGAGAGAAGAAACAAAACAGAGAATATGGAGTTGTAGGCTTGTAGCAATCGGCCTCTTGAGGGGGTCTGAGTATGGGTGGTCAGGCGGGTATTTATATTTAGGGACTTTTATAAAATAAAATGGGTGGGTATGGTTTTTTTTATAATCTGGTCAAAATATACGGTCAAAATAAAAAAGCGCACTTCAGTGCGCTTCGCGCTCCGCGCATAAGCCCCAGAAGCGCTCGCTTCATTGAATGCGCTTCGCTCTAGCTGTGCGATGCGCTTTTTCTGCGCTTCGCGCTTCATCGTGCGCTTCATCGCGTTTTTAACAACACTGCATCCAATAATCCTCTTCTTCTTGCAATCGCTGCTATTGTTATCTACCACATGTCGATAGATGTCAATGCAAAAAAAAGGCCTCAAATCAAGTCAAATTAATTCAATTGACCAAAGAAATTAAAGAAAATAATGACCATGAGCTGAAAGGTGTAAAAGAAACAATTGGAGAGCTCAAGGATGTGTTCCCTGCAAGAATGATTCGTAGTGTATGGAGTTACTAATTTGTTTTGTTACTTAAAATTAAATTGATATTAATTACTATCTGGATTTATTAAATAATGTCAGTTTCCCAATAAAAATGTTATGAATACTATATAATAGCAGTAAGGTTATATTTAGAAAACTTTCAGGCAGTGGGGAACTAGGATTTCATAATAGGGTGGCCTCATTTAGATTATTTTTTAAAAAAAACTTTTTTAAACCCAAAGTTATACATAATCATCAATACAAATCTAACATTTTACATTTTATCTGATTCTACTACAAGATAATAATTCAATCCTACGAGTCAACATGTTTCGAAAATGATGTAAAATTACATTACTGTCAAAGTAGAGGGCGGGAAGAAAATGTGCAAGGGACAAGTTGTTGGATTGTACTAAAACAAACTAGGGATTTTGTAATATTCCGATTTCCGTATTAACAAAATAAATTTATTTAAATTGCATGCGACTAATTTTAAGATTTTTTTATAGAAATTAAGAATGCATATTTTATGTTTGCAGATTATCCTTAAATTTATAGAATATGGTCATTTTATTATTGGTGGACAAATACATTTATACAAAGTAATATAATTAAATTTAATTCAAGCATTTAATCAAAATTATATAATGTGTTGGAAATATTTGTAATGATACACCAACACATGGTTGACATGAGGTGCCCAGTGATATGAATAATTATTAAGGTTAGTATATTTGTGTAGTAACAAAATATAAATTATGAGAAAATAAAGTATATTAAAATAGTTGTGCAGAGTAAATAAAACATAATATTAGTACTATTTTTATTACATTACCAGAATCAGTATTTGTAACAAGATCATGTCAAAAGAATGAGTCATGTTTTAATAATTAATCAGTTCACATCTATGAAGCACGGGTGCGGGTGCGGGGGTACGGGGATACGGGAATTCGGCAAATTCAAAAATATGAGGATACGGGTACGGGGGGATACGGCAAATATTAGAATATTAAAAATATTATTTATATATATATATAATTCAAAAGATGCATTTTAATTAAATAAAATATAAATAAGTTCATCAATCATCATCCTTAATTCATAACAATTAAATTTAAAAGACATAAAATAACTAAAGTAGAAATATACATTACTAAAAGTTAATGGAAGAGTAAGTCCACTAGCCACATTAAGGAAAACAAAATCAAGTGTTTTTATAAGCTATATTTGCTTGTGTTTATTGGCTGAAATGAGAAAAGCAAACTGCAGGACACTTAAATAACATAAAATGCAATCTGCAGAGTTAGAATATTAAGGTATCTCATATCATATGTTTTAAGACTCTTTGACCAAGTCTAACTAAAAAAAAAGTTGTTAAAAATTACGAAATATGCCACTGCCGCACCCCACTGACCGCACCCCCGCATATCCCCTCCTTTGACTTCGCGGATACGCCACATGGTGTATCCTGTGCGTATCCCGCGTATCCCCGCACTGCAAAGCACGGGATATGCAGTCCTTCAACAGATTGAAGTATCCCTGCTTTCTAGGTTCACATGTAAGTTAGTTAGAGCACTTAGAAATGACTCTTTGCTTCAAACAGTATATCCCATAGAGGTATACATATCTTAAACAAAAAGAAAACCCCTCAAGTACTTCCGTCTAGTCATTGTAAGTCCTTTCTCTCTATTAGAAGATATTGGTTAAGGGTTCTTGCTGAAAATTATCTCAGAAAGAGAAACAGTAGTTGCTACAGAGATGGGAGAGGTTGCAGAGTTAATTTGGAAGCACTAGTTGCTACAGAGATGGGAGAAGTTGCAGAGTTAATTCGTGAAGATGAAACAGAGTACGGGCCTTCTTATTCTAGATGTTTGAGGTGAGTTTTAAGTGTGTTATCATTTAGTTTCTTCCATGTAGCATCATCTCTAAGAGGAAGTTGTAAACGTTATTGGATTTATGAGTAAACTACGCTAAGAAATTTGGAACACTATTTTCATGTCATTGTAGTTTATGTTTTTGTGTTTTGGGACCTTCAAAGAATCATTAATGAAGTTTGGATAAGAGAGAGTTCAATATTTGGTGAACTGTATTATACATACCTCCATTGACCTTTGAGGAAATTTAGGATTTGTGTACATTTTTATGAAGTGATTAGCCCTCTGGTGAATTTAGTGGTGGTGTAGATTAAGTTTGTTGCTACGGTTTAAAAGAGGCGGGAAGCAGGGATCACACTAGACGTAATAATAGAAATACTTGGAAAACTGATGTGTAACGTCCAATGAAGTGTGTAATGTTAAATTGAGTCTGCTGAGGCAATCGTTCTACACATGGAAATGTACTGACTTGCAGAATTTGGGTTAGAAAACACTGGCAAATAGTGAAGAGTTAAAAAGAGGTGAAACCGATGTGCTATGGGAATATGGTCATATACTATATATTGGTCTGGGAGATACATTTAATGACATCAACGTTTTACAATTATTTGTAGAGCTGGCTATGAATCTATTTCAAATATTGAGCAAGCAAGGAAATATTGATCAGGATAGGCACTGCCCTAAGTTTAAAAGGAGAATGCTACTTTAAGTGAATGTTGGGTTGGAGGATTTGTTGCTAGTAAATATTCACATTATGTTCACTCATTTGGGGAATATGCAGGAAATTGCAGTGAGATTTATAGTAGTTGAAAGGGAGATTACTGGGAAGGGAAATAAATGTGCCATCTTTAACTTGTAAATAAGATGGAAGCTAGATATGCATACAAAAGGCTAAGGAGTTTCATAAAGACAAATGTTGTGTTTGGTTGGGATGAATGAATTTGGAAGGAATGGAATGAGATTTGAACTAAATTATGAGTGAATTTTAAAATTTTCATTCATTCCCTCATTACATTCCTAACAACCTAAACTAGAACTCAAATCTCCCGATTTGAGATGGAATGCTCCATTCTCCCTCGTATACATTTTCTTCTCAATTCTTATCAAAGAAATTTGCACTCACCCATTTTTTTTTCAAATCTTCCCTCCTACTTCTATAAATTTCCTTTATTTTCACTCATTCCATTCCATTCTTCCCAACCAAACACAACAAAAGAGTTCGAGTCCATTTTAGATTACGTTAACCAAAGGAGTGAGGCAAGTTCTCTATTCTCTTAATTTATTCTGCAAGTTTTCTATTATCTTGTCTGCAAGTGCCCTATTATCTTATTTTACTTCACTTATTTCAAGTATACTATTTTCTCGTATTTCTGTATAAGCAGTGAGCTTGATTTTAACCGACCTTGATGACATGCAGATGCAGTGAGCTGTATAAGTATACTATTATCTTGGTGTTTTAATGTAAAGTTGTGTTTGGAATCAAAGCAAATGTTTTAAATTTTTGAGCACAGCATTATGGAAAACAAAGATGAAACTTACATTTACTTTATAAAATCTTGATTCTATTTTTGTTGAAAAACCCGGGTCGTTACAGATTTGACCTTTGAGAATCACAAACATCACAATAAATGGATTAAAGAATGTGTTTGTAAAATAAACGGATTAAAGAACTGATATTTATGTCTAGTAGAATGGTACAGCGACCTCACAAACATAACGGGATGATGATTTCAACCTTGTAATAAAATACAGTTATTTCATTAGTACAGGTAAAATCTAAGAACATACGATTCATTCATCAACTCATAAACAATCAATCCTGAAAGACGAAAATAACTAACCTTAACATGAGAAGGTAACATAAGAGCAATTTGGGGCAAGTCATGAATGATATCTTCTATATGCTTACCAATTACTTGAATGCATAAAGTAACCAAACTTGGAATAGGTTTTGGCTTGTCAACTGTTGATAATCATTTCCCATTCAAATTAAAATTATTGATTAAATAAATAATATATATTTTCACATCATAATATACTTACTGGGCGATTGGATAGTATAGAAATTGGCAGAGTTATTGAAATTAGGGTTCAAATTAAGCTTCTGAAACGAATATCCCAATTCTCAAGAAGACTGAATATCCCACCACATGGAGAGTGAAGATGTTGATATTTCTGGAAGCAACTAATCCTGACTATCTAGAAAGCCATTCACGGCGTCATTCTTCTCGTCGCTCAGAGGACAATCCAGTCGTTGAAAGAATTGAAGGTGCTCCAGTTGCTTCTCATTCTTCTGCAATTGGTCAGTTAGCGAGTCGCCCGTCGCTTACTTTGCCTCCAATCATTCAGCCTCGACCACGAATTCTGATGGAGGTCGAACCCACGGAGCGTTGGTGTGCTGGAAATCACCAACTAGCCTTCGTCCTTAAGCAGACGGTGGTCAGATGGTTGAAAGTGCCAGCAGCATTACTTTGATAGGAAGTGAAGCTACTGTTTCCCTCATCACCATACAGAGTCTAAAGGTTCCGGATCTTTCACTGGTGGAATAGAATCATGTCACTTGTACTCTAGAGGTTCCGGATCTTCCACCGGTTTCCCTGTTCTTAGCGAAGTGGCTGATGGTGGAGTAGTTACGTTTCGTCCAGTGTATATTTTCATGGAACTGAAGCTGCTGCACTTCATGGTTGTCACGGCGGTCAGTCGAGTCGAGTCGATGGAGGTTCGGCTAGTCGACTAGTCTGACTAGTCGAGACTAGTCGACAAATTATATATATATATTATATATATATATATATAATTTAATTAATAAACTATATATGTTATATTTGTTAAACTATATATGTTATATACTTATATAATTCTTTAGTTTTAAGATTTATGACTTATCCAAAACTTATAATTTATTTCTGCAACAGGCCAACAACCAAACGAAGTAACCAACAATGTATTGCTGCTGTTATCCCCGCTCTCTCCACTTTTTTTGGCTTTGTAGCTGCTAAATTAGGTTATAATTTATTGTTTTTAGGTTAAAATCGTATTTATATGACTAGGTTTGACTGGGTTTGACCGGGTTTTTTGAACCAGTGGACAGCCCATATGACCAGTCAGTCGACTAGTCGGCCGAAATATCAATTTTTTCAAGTCGGTGGTTTCAATCGACTATCCTAGCTCGACTGCTCGACTAGTCGCCGACTAGTCGAGCGCCGTGACAACCATGCTGCACTTGCAATTTCCTTGGATCCCCTAAACCTAACAGGTCCTCGATCACTCATTGATGAAAAATGAAGCTAAAGTGGGTCAATTAGAAGACATCAAGGCAGCGATTGTTGCAAATCATGACAGTGATACCGACAAAGACCAAGTTAATTCTATATCTAAAAGAAGTTCGCATGGAGGAGATTTCCATTGTGTTCAAAATCCAGATCAGTATGGATCTAAAGTCTATGACAAAATTCTTGTAGACAATCATAATAAATCAGATAAGCTAACAATGGAGGATAATGTGCATAAGCATTCCAGTGATACGTTGCCTTCACCAAGACATCCCCCTGAAGCAAGCACTGCTTTTAAACATGAGCTCAACTTATAGACTGATCAATTCGGTATTGAACACCTGCATATGGATGAATCAAAACCCAAGGAAATATCTTAGTCAGAACAGTTATGTTGTTCTAATTACCTAGGTGAAGGAAGCAGTGATGCTCATTCCGAACCTTGTTTTGTTGCAAGTAAGTCTGTAGTTGGCTGACAGCCTTGATAGGGAGACTCTGAATGATGATGAGGCAAGCTTTAGGTCGTCATATAAATTGGAATTAAATCATATTGATCATGGAGGAAACTTTATTACTTCTACAAGGCCACTCATTTATCAGAACCCTCTGAACTGCGAAGCCATGAAGCTGAAATCTCTGCAGAAGCTAGGGATGAATTAAGTGCAGTCCTTTGGGCTTTCTTCCCCATCCTGAATTACCTCAATTTAGTTTTCTTGAAATGCCTCATTTTCCACCTCTACCTCCACTGCTGTGGAGGATAAGGAGGGCTCATCAACATGCTTCCCTACCTTCAGATACGGACTCCGTGCAAAATACTTTTGGCCAGTTTCCACCAATGCTTCAATCTAAAACCAGCACTAACTCTCAAGTGGGCTATCTAACTAATAGGGATGAATCCGTGCTTCCATTGCCAATTTTGCCACTGCTTGCTGTCAAAGATGAGGACCATCAACATGTTTGTGAGCATTTGCTGGGCACTTCGGCATATTCCACTCCACTGTCGATGCAAATTCCCCTCACCTTTAATAATAGAAGCAGAGACGTTCTAAATTTTGATAAAACTAACAGAGACCCATGCTTAACATTGCCTTCAACAGATAATGAGAGCCCTGGTCACCGTATGCATGCTAGAGAAGCAGGAAGTATGTGTTTAATGTCACTCTATCTTCGAATATTATTGGTGCAGATGCATCATGTTTGTCTGCATCTGTACATATTCATCCTTCGAGTCAAATGCAACCGGAGGTATGTGTTGAACCTGAGAGCACTTCTGCAAGTTTGGAAATAGGGCTATAATGTTTTCTCACAAATTTTCCACAACTAACAATAGCAGATGAACATCCTAAGGATGTTTGTATGACTACGGAAGGTGAAAATATAAGGTCAACCAGCAACTCCTTGTATTAAGCTAACGCAGATGGAACACTTAATGAAAGTTGACCCATGAAGCTTTTGCAGCGTCGTAGTCCTCCCATTGATGCTCTTGCTTCGCATGACAAGAGCATGGTAGTTATTGTTCTTCCACTTATATAAATAAATATGGTTTTCGAAACTCTTGTTTGATATGTTTATGGACCGATATGCAGCTGAGGAAGGTTACAGAAAGGTCTCGACTTGAGACACAGAAGGTAGAAGAAAAAGATTGTCTGTTGGATCAAAAAGGCTAGTTTTGGCTTATATACATCTTGTGGTAATGTTAGTCTACTTCATCTATCAAACTATTATGATGACTCAACTTGTATTCTATGTATTGCCAATATAATTGCTCTTTCATGTCTGCTTTCCACAGGTGATATGGCTGGAAATTGGATGCTCTAGTTCCTCGAAAATTTGTTATAGACGTGGTGAGATAATACTTCCTCCGTCTCTATTTAGATGTCCATTTTGGAAAAATTACACATATTAAGAAAAAGTTAGTTAGAATAAATTTTGCATATGCATACCCCAAATTAATATCTTGGAAAATGACAATTCAAGTAAGTTTTGAATAAGACAAACCTTGAAAATAATAAATATAGAGATAGTTTTGGAAGATTATCACTATTTTTACTTTGAAACTAGAAATGAACATGTATTTAGGGACAAAATTCATTTTGAAAGTGGACATGTAAAAGGAGACGGAGGAGTAATATTTATTGGTGTATTTTTGTTTCACTACATATTGATTGATTGTTGCTCTACTGACCACTTTTCATTTGATTCTTCTATATTTAACATTATGTTGGAAATTTAGCATCGCAATTCGAATTCTGATATCTTTTTTATTTTTTCATTTCCATGTTGGTGTTTGGTTGTACGTAGTTTATGAGTTCCTATTTAAATAAATTTGATCTGCTATTAAATATGTTTTGATTTTTATTGTTTTTATTATTAATATATTTTTCCCTTTTAAGTTAAACAAGTATAAAGTCCTAATGCTTCAATGGATTTTACTTATCGCCCTGGTGTAATTCGTTTACGATTTTGTTATTAATTTAGGTATAAAATTATTTTTTAAGGGTTTCTTCACTATAATTCTATATCAAATAAATATGGGATAATACTTTTAAAGATAATAGTACAATCTCATATATTATCCTTTAAAATAAGGATTATAATCCAATATACTTCATTTAATCCTTTCAAACAAACATGATATTGGATTTAACGGATTATAATCTTTGGGATAAAATTAAAAGGATTATAATGTATGGACTATAATCCTTAAATTATAATCACGTAAAACAAATATGATCGGAGAGTATATTTGTGTATCATATATATGAGTACGAGTATCATTATTATCATTAATATTATACGAGATTTAAAAAATTATTTAATTAATTTAAAAAATTGACTCTCAATATCATTAAATAACATTCACCTTACATTTAAATTAATAAATTTTTCAACGTACGTAATCATGTTATTTTGAAACTTTTTTATCTTTTTTCTAGTGAAAAGAATGTTTTAATTCATGTGAATGAAGTAAATTAAAAACATAACTATGTGAATAAATTAGAAATTTGAAAGAAATTAAAAAAGGTAATTTATTTCATAAATGATATATTGTTAATATTATTCGGGTTAAGCATAGTAAGACAAAGACAGTTTGGTATTTACTGAGGTAAAAAAAGGAAGAGAGGCTATACGGACATGGAGTAGGGTTTTAGAAAAGGAGAAGGTGAGTATTTGGATGACATGGAAGGGTTGGGAGAAGCAATGCACAACTTGTTCACTGAGAGTCATGTTGGTGGGCTTCGTCAGGCACCAAACCCGGAGGCAGTTGAACTCACATTTTTCATGGTTTCAATGTTGGGCTTGTTTTCGGTAGAAGATGTTAGTGCTTTTTGGGTGGAGAAGTGCTCGGTTTGTTTGACGCATGCTGCATATCTACCTTACAATCTCGTACGGAGTTGTCAACACTGGTTTCATTTGTATTGTCATTTAGGTTTACATAATAATAAAGATGTAACGCGGTGTCCTAATTGTAGGGATTTTGATTTTTGGTGATGCAATAATACGTTTACCAGAATTGATGCTTGAGAATGATAGCGATGGGAGTAGTGATTCGGACTTGGATTTGAATCTTGTGTTTGAGGAGGATCAACCAATAGAAGAATATAATGAGTTTGTAAATACCAGTTGTAGTAGGTGCTGCGATATGTAATTTACGAGCCAGAGATTTCATTGTTGCATGAATTGTAGTGAAAGTTTCTGTGAAAATTGCCTAATGAATTCGCAAATTTGTAAATGTGAACATATGGTGTTTGAGTTTAACAGATTTCGAGTCTCTCCCCATTTGATAGGCGAATATAGCGATGATGAATCTGATGTGATTCTTTAGATGTAATGTTTGATTAATATGAATTGGAAGAGATGTATGGGGATGTTAAAGATATTGAGATGATTATGGGAGAGATATCAACGACCAATTTTCGCATGAATTGCTAAAGATCCAATAAGTCCGACATTTATTCCTTCAAACGTGTTAATTGGGCAAATACGCCCATAATGACTAGGATGGATATCTCGTATTCGAAAACTAACAATTCGCCCTGTCAATCCTCCAAGGCCCAAATAACTCAATTTTCTCCCATGAACTAATGGGTGTAAATCGAAAAAAGATTTATAAGTAGTTGTTAATGGAGTGGAAGTTACCAAATTATGAGGAGCCGATATCAATTTATGCCTAAATGCTCCACATATAGTTCCTCAAATCACATTTTCTAAACGAACTAGAGCCAATCCTAATTGATATTGTATAAGATCTGCTACAAAACGAGTGCGTTTATTTTTCAAATGATTCATATCGTCAAGTGTACCCATTCCAAATTTCATTCCAATCAAATGATCCACGGTTGCCAATATATCTTGCGGTAACAAAATGTATTGTTCTGGGATATATCAAGGTGCAATCTCCGATTCATATTTCGTCGACCAATCTTTCCTAATTCACATTTTTGTTGAAAGAATTTCTTTTATAATTCCTTACATAAGGATTCAGAAAATATCGGATCCCCGCCTACACAAGCAAATTGTTGGTAAAACTCCAAAATAGTATTTTCTTTTTATCCTATTTTTTTCCCTTATCGGTCAGAAAAGATAAAAATATTTCAGGATAGCAAACATTCTCTATAATTTCTCTTAGATTCGAACCCATAGCCGATGATAGATCTATAATAGATATTTTTTGTTTTCTACTCACACGAGCCCACATCCTTGATTTTCTATTAATCTCTAATTCTAATCTTCCTCCCCAATCCGATATTACGGTACCGGTATACATCGAAATTTCAATATCTCTCCCATAATCATGTTAATATCTTCAATATCCCCATACATCTCTTCCAACTCATCTCAATCAAACATTACAACTAAAGAATCCACACCAGATTCATCATCGCTATATTCGCCTAGCAAATGGGTAGAGACTCGAAATCTGTTAAACTCAATCACCATATATACACATTCACAAATTTGCGAATTCATTAGCCAATTTTCACAGAAACTTTCACCACAATTCATGTAACAATGAAATCTCTGGCAAGTAAAATACATATTATGACACCTACTACAACTGGTATTTACAAACTCATTATATTCTTCTATTGGTTGGTCCTCCTCAAACACCGGATTCAAATCCAAGTCCGAATCACTACTACCATCACTATCATTCTTAAGCATTAATTCCGGTAAACGTATTATTGATTCACCAAAACCAAAATCCTTACAATTAGGACACCGCGTTACACCTTTATTATTTTGTAAACCTAAATGGCACTGCAAATGAAACCAGTGTTGACAACTCCATACGATACTATAGGGCAGATATGCAACATGCCTAAAACAAACTGAGCACTTTTCTACCCAAAAAACACTAAAATCTCCTCCCGAAAACAAGTCCAACATCGAAACCATGAAAAATGGAAGTTCAACCGCCTCCGGGTTTGGTGCCTGACAAAGCCCACCCACATAACCCCACAGTGAACAAGTTGTGAATTGCTTCTCCCAACCCCTCCCTGTTATCCAAATGCTCACTTTTTCCTTTTCTGAAACCTCTTCCATATCTGTACAGCCTCTCTTCCTCTTCTTACATCAGTAAATACCAAATTGTCTTTGTCTTACTATATTTACCCCGAATAATATTAACTATATATCATTTATGGAACTAACTAATTAGACTTTATTTATGAAACTAAATTATCTTTTTTAATTTCTCCGAAATTTCTACTTTATTCACATAGTTATATTTTTAATTTAATTCATTCACATAACTTAATACATTCTTTTCACTAGAAAAAAAAATTAAAAAAAAGTTTCAAATAACATGATTACATATGTTGAAAAATTTAATAAATTAAAATATAAGGTGAACACTATTTAATGATATTGAGAGTCAATTTTTTAAATCAATTAAATAATTTTTAAAATCTCCTTTAATAATAATAATAATGATACTCGAACTCAGATAAATGATACACAAATATACTCTCCAATAATATTGTTTTACGGGATTATAATTCAAGGATTATAGTCTATAGATTATAATTCTTTTAATTTTATTCCAAAAATTATAATTTGTTAAATCCAATATCATATTTGTTTGAAAAGATTAAATGAAGTATAATCTATACCTTATATCAGTAGCACGTAGACATTTGAATCTCTTTCCCATGACTGATATTCCATAATCAGACACATGTGAATCAGATACGTCAAGAATATCCCAGGAACTTTCAGCCAATGCAATCATAATATTATCATCCAATAATCCTCTTCTTCTTGCAATCGCTGCTATTGTTATCTACCACATGTCGATAGATGTCAATGCAAAAAAAAGGCCTCAAATCAAGTCAAATTAATTCAATTGACCAAAGAAATTAAAGAAAATAATGACCATGAACTGAAAGGTGTAAAAGAAACAATTGGAGAGCTCAAGGATGTGTTCCCTGCAAGAATGATTCGTAGTGTATGGAGTTACTAATTTGTTTTGTTACTTAAAATTAAATTGATATTAATTACTATCTGGATTTATTAAATAATGTCAGTTTCCCAATAAAAATGTTATGAATACTATATAATAGCAGTAAGGTTATATTTAGAAAACTTTCAGGCATTGGGGAACTAGGATTTCATAATAGGGTGGCCTCATTTAGATTATTTTTTTAAAAAAAAACTTTTTTAAACCCAAAGTTATACATAATCATCAATACAAATCTAACATTTTATATTTTATCTGATTCTACTACAAGATAATAATTCAATCCTACGAGCCAACATGTTTCGAAAATGATGTAAAATTACATTACTGTCAAAGTAGAGGGCGGGAAGAAAATTTGCAAATAAAAAAATAGTAAAAATAATTTCATAAAATTTATAAGTTTTTATTTGGTTATAATGGCATGTAAAACAAATATGTAAAACTCGAAAGAATGTCACTCTGACTTTCCTGACCAAAATCGGTATCTTCTTCATCGTCAAGAGAGACAGCATCATCGCTTGTAGTAAGGTCCTCCTAATATTATCAGCAACCAGAAAATTTCAAGTCACATAAAACTTTTTCCAGAAAGTATATCATATATTTGTTAAACCAGGAACTCCAAGTTATATTTCTTATATTCTGGGCCACGCCTTTAACTATATTGATCAGACAAGTCAGCCATTTTATTATATAATTAGCAAAAACGAGGGGAAAAAATTAAAAAGGAAAAAGAAAAAAAGAACTGCAGTACCAAAATTACTAAATTAACTTAACATTCTATAATAGGACCACCGAACAGATATTTTACAAGACATAGTGTACCTTATTTTCCGTAAAATCACTCTGTTCTGATCCGGAATCACTCAAACTTCCATCAGAACCTTCATCCACCGACCATTCCTACACATGAAAAAGCAAAATGATAAAAAAAAAAAAACCTAAACAAGTTATTTCAGTTTATTAGGAAATTATAAAACGAACAATTTTAACGAAATCTTTCAATTTTGACCAAAACACAGTAAAGGTTCCATTTAGCTATATGCAGTAACAATTCTCACTAACTTTGTGATATCGAAAACAAACTCTACTCTCAATTAAGGCAAATGACTAATACAATATTCACAACTTGCCGCCTCATCGATGAACTAGATAATCAACACAACAAAGCCAAATGCTTTGCATAAACAAAATACCATATACATAAGCATTCATTCATATATATATAAACAAAATGCAAGTGTCAAACTAATATTCTAGCATTCGCAATCGAACAGGTAAAATTTATACAAGTATCAGAAACTATCAATCACGATATAAACAATAAAAAACAGATTTTTAACTTTTATCAACTACTTGTAAGTTATACCTCATCATCTGAATCAGAAACAACTGGCTCTACTTGTTCAATTACATGTTCTTCTGGATCTTTCTCTTTGGGCTTTGATTCTCGCTTTGATTTTGGTGCCTTCATTGTATTCACTTAGAAAAGTGGCGAGAGAGAGAGAGGAGAGACTAGGGTTTAAAGAGGTTTAAGACGATAAAGAAGAAGATTGTTTACACTCGGGTCATGAAATTGGGCCCATTTTGTTGAGAAATTGTTTAGGGTTTTCGGTATTTCTTGTTTGGCTATATATATGGACCAAGGGAACACCATATAATATTAATATTAAATTTAAAAAATTATTAATTAAATTTATTAATTTTTAAGTTGTTTAAATTAAAATTATTTTATAATTTTATATTTAATAATATGATTAATAAATTTTAATATTATAATAAATTGTATGCTTATTACTTATATTATATTTAATATAATAAATTTGTCAAAAAATGGCTTAATCAATTAGTAATACATATTCAAGAATTTTTTTAACTAATATCATTTATTTATTTAGTTAAATATGTTTACTGTGTTATGTTTCACAAAAGTATTTTTCATAATAATAATTACGGTTTTTCTAGTATGTGCTCACGGAACATATTAGAAGCTCAAAATTTTATTGATTTGTTTTTCATTAGTAGTGATGGACCTTGTATGTATAAAAATCTCATCAATTAAAATGAGTCAAACTCATAAAATTTAAGCATATAAAAATCAGTGCTTAATGTGTGCCCATTGCCACACATACCGGAAAGACCTAATATTTACTTATTAAACTTGTTAACCATGCTTTTTATTAAAAAAGAAAAACGTTAACTAGCATTAATCATTGTATTTTATGGGGACTTCAATTGTGTTGGGAATTTTTCGGAAAAAGAGGATGTAGTAGTGTCAGGATAGTCCCTTTAAAATCCTAAATAAATTTATGGAGAATCTACCCCTAATTGATGTTTTAAGTCCTGAACTTCAAGTTCTCGTGATTTGGTTCAAAGTGCATGAAAAGTAGAAGAAAAGTGGAACCAGAAGCATAATGAAGGGTTAAATAAGAGTATTAAAGTTGTAGAAGAAGAAAGGGATACATGGGATGAAGATTGACAATAAAATGGTAAAAGTTATCAAATAGGAAGAAGGATGCATGCTGTATATCAGTTGAGAGTATTTAATTTAATTAATTAATATAAAATTTTAAATAAATTATAATTTAATTTAATTATTTATTTGTATATTTCCATTACATGTGTATCATACTATACTAAGACATCTTAAAAATTATTATTATAATTATAATTATTAATAAAGATAAATTTAAAATTACAATGACGGTGGGATATGATGTGGCCACCACTCAGAGCAGCCATACTCAGTCTTCAGGCAATAGTAATGATACTGGTTCTTCAGTTTCTGCATCTGCAGCACTTCTGTATAGTACTAAATAGCAGAGGTTAGTGTTTTGTAGTCATTACATTACCTCACTGCAAACATCAGCATCAAGGTTCTTACAAGGATATAAACTATCCAACGACTATTTTTTTCCTACTAATTTCAACTTATATTCTATAGAGCGGGTAATTAATTACAAAATTTACTAGCAACAAATCCTCCAACCCAACATTCACTTAAAGTAGCATTCTCCTTTTAAACTTAGGGCAGTGCCTATCCTGATCAATATTTCCTTGCTTGCTCAATATTTGAAATAGATTCATAGCCAGCTCTACAAATAATTGTAAAACGTTGATGTCATTAAATGTATCTCCCAGACCAATATATAGTATATGACCATATTCCCATAGCACATCGGTTTCACCTCTTTTTAACTCTTCACTATTTGCCAGTGTTTTCTAACCCAAATTCTGCAAGTCAGTACATTTCCATGTGTAGAACGATTGCCTCAGCAGACTCAATTTAACATTACACACTTCATTGGACGTTACACATCAGTTTTCCAAGTATTTCTATTATTACGTCTAGTGTGATCCCTGCTTCCCGCCTCTTTTAAACCGTAGCAACAAACTTAATCTACACCACCACTAAATTCACCAGAGGGCTAATCACTTCATAAAAATGTACACAAATCCTAAATTTCCTCAAAGGTCAATGGAGGTATGTATAATACAGTTCACCAAATATTGAACTCTCTCTTATCCAAACTTCATTAATGATTCTTTGAAGGTCCCAAAACACAAAAACATAAACTACAATGACATGAAAATAGTGTTCCAAATTTCTTAGCGTAGTTTACTCATAAATCCAATAACGTTTACAACTTCCTCTTAGAGATGATGCTACATGGAAGAAACTAAATGATAACACACTTAAAACTCACCTCAAACATCTAGAATAAGAAGGCCCGTACTCTGTTTCATCTTCACGAATTAACTCTGCAACTTCTCCCATCTCTGTAGCAACTAGTGCTTCCAAATTAACTCTGCAACCTCTCCCATCTCTGTAGCAACTACTGTTTCTCTTTCTGAGATAATTTTCAGCAAGAACCCTTAACCAATATCTTCTAATAGAGAGAAAGGACTTACAATGACTAGACGGAAGTACTTGAGGGGTTTTCTTTTTGTTTAAGATATGTATACCTCTATGGGATATACTGTTTGAAGCAAAGAGTCATTTCTAAGTGCTCTAACTAACTTACATGTGAACCTAGAAAGCAGGGATACTTCAATCTGTTGAAGGACTGCATATCCCGTGCTTTGCAGTGCGGGGATACGCGGGATACGCACAGGATACACCATGTGGCGTATCCGCGAAGTCAAAGGAGGGGATATGCGGGGGTGCGGTCAGTGGGGTGCGGCAGTGGCATATTTCGTAATTTTTAACAACTTTTTTTTTAGTTAGACTTGGTCAAAGAGTCTTAAAACATATGATATGAGATACCTTAATATTCTAACTCTGCAGATTGCATTTTATGTTATTTAAGTGTCCTGCAGTTTGCTTTTCTCATTTCAGCCAATAAACACAAGCAAATATAGCTTATAAAAACACTTGATTTTGTTTTCCTTAATGTGGCTAGTGGACTTACTCTTCCATTAACTTTTAGTAATGTATATTTCTACTTTAGTTATTTTATGTCTTTTAAATTTAATTGTTATGAATTAAGGATGATGATTGATGAACTTATTTATATTTTATTTAATTAAAATGCATCTTTTGAATTATATATATATATAAATAATATTTTTAATATTCTAATATTTGCCGTATCCCCCCGTACCCGTATCCTCATATTTTTGAATTTGCCGAATTCCCGTATCCCCGTACCCCCGCACCCGCACCCGTGCTTCATAGATGTGAACTGATTAATTATTAAAACATGACTCATTCTTTTGACATGATCTTGTTACAAATACTGATTCTGGTAATGTAATAAAAATAGTACTAATATTATGTTTTATTTACTCTGCACAACTATTTTAATATACTTTATTTTCTCATAATTTATATTTTGTTACTACACAAATATACTAACCTTAATAATTATTCATATCACTGGGCACCTCATGTCAACCATGTGTTGGTGTATCATTACAAATATTTCCAACACATTATATAATTTTGATTAAATGCTTGAATTAAATTTAATTATATTACTTTGTATAAATGTATTTGTCCACCAATAATAAAATGACCATATTCTATAAATTTAAGGATAATCTGCAAACATAAAATATGCATTCTTAATTTCTATAAAAAAATCTTAAAATTAGTCGCATGCAATTTAAATAAATTTATTTTGTTAATACGGAAATCGGAATATTACAAAATCCCTAGTTTGTTTTAGTACAATCCAACAACTTGTCCCTTGCACATTTTCTTCCCGCCCTCTACTTTGACAGTAATGTAATTTTACATCATTTTCGAAACATGTTGACTCGTAGGATTGAATTATTATCTTGTAGTAGAATCAGATAAAATGTAAAATGTTAGATTTGTATTGATGATTATGTATAACTTTGGGTTTAAAAAAGTTTTTTTAAAAAAATAATCTAAATGAGGCCACCCTATTATGAAATCCTAGTTCCCCACTGCCTGAAAGTTTTCTAAATATAACCTTACTGCTATTATATAGTATTCATAACATTTTTATTGGGAAACTGACATTATTTAATAAATCCAGATAGTAATTAATATCAATTTAATTTTAAGTAACAAAACAAATTAGTAACTCCATACACTACGAATCATTCTTGCAGGGAACACATCCTTGAGCTCTCCAATTGTTTCTTTTACACCTTTCAGCTCATGGTCATTATTTTCTTTAATTTCTTTGGTCAATTGAATTAATTTGACTTGATTTGAGGCCTTTTTTTTGCATTGACATCTATCGACATGTGGTAGATAACAATAGCAGCGATTGCAAGAAGAAGAGGATTATTGGATGATAATATTATGATTGCATTGGCTAAAAGTTCCTGGGATATTCTTGACGTATCTGATTCACATGTGTCTGATTATGGAATATCAGTCATGGGAAAGAGATTCAAATGTCTACGTGCTGCTGATATAAGGTATAGATTATAATTCAAATCTGTTCAGCCAGCTTAGGAGTCAAGACTGCGTAAAATGAAGGCTTATTATGTGGCTTATCCTTGTTTATTTTTCAAAATAATATTATTAGCAGGCCATTATGTTAAAATGGCATGGCCTCTATCTTTTTGGACTAATTGTAATGTAATTTCCTCAATTTTCTAGAGGCAAATGATGTAACTTGTAATGACCCTAAATCTGAGCACACTCTGGTCTTCGTTAAACTTATTAAGCTAATACGAGATAATTACATGTCACTACAGGATTAAACCACTTTTACAGCTTTCCATTTCTTTCAAGGTTGATGTTCATTCTTCCTATTCTTATTCTCAACTAGTCAAGTAATAAAAAATACACGAGTGAACAAAATACTCAGTGAGAATACTACTAACGTCTAAATATAAATAATTCTAGATTCCTCATAATCTGTCCTAAGATGAAAGATTTAAATACTTTTCGAGTAAGGCAGCACTTCTTTCTTGTAAGCTCCCTAAAATTTAACTTACAAACACCAAGTATCCTGTAGGGTAAGATTTAGTGATACATGAACCTAATATTTTTGTTGTCTACACAATAATATTCTTATATTTGAGGAAATATCCCTTCTAAATACTAATCCTCAAAATTAAATAATTCTAGATAGTGATAGTATATTATTCTCTACATATAGAAATAGATGAAATAAGATAATCCCAGTAGTCCTCAAAATTCATTTTCTTCATGATGGATAAGGAGTGATCACAAACACTACTGAAATAGAACTTTAGTGCGCTATTGAAAACAAGCGACCACGTGTTACTCGGAACCTTCTATGTATTAAATTTATATATTTGTGAAATAATGGAATTGTTTCTTCTATCTATGATGATCTGCGCTGTATCTACAATCTTGCTGGTGCTATAGATCGATAAGCATAAATAGCTATTTATTTTACAAGTTGATAAGTCATTTCTTATTTACTGATGTTAAATTGAATGTAATAGTGATTGATATTGAAATTCGAATACCATAACATTGTCTCCTTGTGCTTGGTGAAGTTGCAATATTTTGTTTCATAAACATTTTTCGCATGTAGAATATTTTTGTGCAGCCGATGTAGCAAAATCTCATCATTTGGTGTTTCTCAACTTCTGCAGAATTGCAATTCATTACAGATTTTAAGATGGGGGTAAGCTTCTTAAAAGAAGAAATGACTTTGTGAAGCTTTTATAAAATTTAGTTCCAATGAAAAAATTATAGTACTACCTTTTGTTCTTGTAATTTTAAGCTTTTAGGGTTGGCTGAGTGATGCTAAATGAAGATTTAGTAGCCCAGGGCTGTAAGCGCTAGTACATCATACTACATCTGACACTGTACCCAACTATTATTGCATCCAATTAAAGCAGAAATTTCCTTAAACTTAATGCAGATGATATTGGCTTCCGCTAATATTCATATCCATAGTTAAAATGACTACCATTGGTTTTGCTGTTGAACCTGCCACAGATGTCACTATTTTGTAAAAAATCTTAATAGTAAGAACTTTATTCATTCTTTGAAATTGCAATTTACTAAATGTTGAGTATCTGCGTAGTATCTGATTCCTTAGCACCTTAACATAAAGACAGTTCATTACTCCTTATCTCTACTAGTGTTCATGTTCATTAACTCAGGCTAACTAATTAGAATTATTAATTAAAGCTTCCGTACATATTTCTGAGGATTTTTGGTTTACTAAAAAGTATTAAGCTCATTTACTATGAGATTTCAGTGTTATTAATTACATCGAAGTTTCATATTTATGATAAATATACTCTTTTTGACTGTAAATTGGTTACTGATGACTATTATAATAGTTTGATGAGCTCAGCCATTCCTTTTTTCCTACTTCCTAGTCCTTTAAAGGCTAAGTTACTTAAAAAGTTAAAAGTGATTGATCAAACTTACACTGACCGGAAAATGTCATTTCCAGCCCTTGGAACAATTACTTCCACATTAAGATATCATATACAAGTTATCCATATTAGTGCGTTGTTAGAAGAAATTTTTTACTCTGATTATGTCTAGATGGAAATTAGCATTGATCGCTTGAGACCTTAGCTTTTTATGCCTTGTTATTTTGTTAGAGTGAGTATTTGCTAATTTCAGCTGGTTGTGTCAAAAGTTAACGTGCAACATATTGAAAATTTTAATCTGCATATAAGGCCAAAGGCATAGATCTGTACATTTTGTGGAACATTTGTTTCACATCAAAATGAATTATTGGATGATGAACTCTATTGCACACTAATCCTGACTTAAACTTTGAGTTTCAGAGCCTACCCATCTACTTCTAAAATAGATTCTACTTAATGTTGTTACACTTAATGGCCCAGAATACTGGGGGTTAATAAAGGTACTGGGTTTGATAAGGTATAATATATATTCTGATATCAGGCTATGAACCAAACTAAATGTTGCAGAGGGTGCCTGCGGAGTGAGCTTACTGCTCGTAGTTGTTTGGGAATCCTGAAACCAACCCTGGATAATGTTGAAGGAGAGTCTTGGGAGGAACTTGTTACCGCCGAGATTGGTCAAGGTGCATATTCACTTCGCTGGCTTGTATGGGTATCATGTTCTGATCTTTTGCATCCATATTTTTGTATAATTATGTATGGAATTTTGTCTTTAGCTTCTTCGATTGTTCTATCAAACACGTATGCAATATAATTATACAGTGGGACACTTTGCGTAATAAATTATTATTACAATTATTATCTTGAGTTTGTTGCTGAAGATTTAACATTTTTGTATTTACAGCCGAAAATTGACAAGGCCACGCATTATAGTAAATCCGAAGTCATCACTCTTCAGCTATAGAGGGGTGCATGTTCCATGTGAAGCGTTGATGAAAACAGTGTTGGACGATTTCATACTCAGAGATATTGATGCAGAGACATGGGAAGTTAAAATTGCAAAATCCTTGGCTGTTGATTCCGATGCATTACCAATAGCAGAAAGATTCAGACTTGCATTTGTGGAGAGAGATGCCCGATTGGCCCCAAAACGAGCCAAAAATGTGAGGCAGCATAAAAGACGTGCAGAGAGGGATTGGGTTGCAGTGAGCACTGATGCAAAAGCAATTGCACTGGCTAGTAAAACTCGACACACTAGGAACTAGAAATGTAACTTGTGTATGTGCATTAATCGAGCCTTGATAAAAACTGTAACAATATAAGCTTACTTTATAGATTGTTAATGTGAATTTTAGCTTACGAATTTTTAAGAATTGCAAGATGATTGATTTATGCTCCGTACATTCTACACGAGTACATCCATATGAAAGCCAAATTTGTTTTATTGAAAATTATTTTACTCTGTTATTGTGGTGGTTATTACTTATTGTTGACATGAAAATTTTATTTATACCTAATATACATAAAATACAGTTTTTTAAAAACCTTTTTGCAATTTTTTGGTGGTTTATTTTTATTTTCATTGCTACTTTTCACATGCTTTACAACTCTTTTCATTTTCAAAAATTTTCAAATACGATGACCTACTTATCTTCTGCAGCTCATTTATAATCTATGAGGTCAGTTGCATTCTTCTATCTAAATCTTCTTTCTTCCTAGATACTTGCATACAAACATGGTTTTAGATTTCGGGTTTGGGTTTCTTAGTTGGGATTTGGGTTCAGGTTTGGGAGTTTTAGGGTTTTCGGATTTCGAGTTTCGAGTTTTAGGATGTTAGGATTTCGAGATTCAGGGTTATGAATTTGAGGTTTCGGGGTTCAAGGATTTTGGGGTTTCGGATTTACGGGATTCGGGGTTTCAAGTTTTGGGATTTTTGGTTTAGGATTTCGTGTTTTGGTTTTCGATTTCTCACATTACCAAAAAAAATTATGATCATGAAAAAGCACGTAAAGATTTGTTAGAACTTCGTATTATGCCAGAACTTCAAGATCAAGAATCTACCGATGATAATAATATATTTTCCAAAGGCACAATTTTGGATGTTATTAGAAGTGAAGAGTATCTTTTGTCAAGTACTTAAAAATGCAAAGATACCACAAGGCTGCGGGTGTATATCAAGAGGACATCTTTTGTCAAGAACTTAAAAATGCAAAGACACCACAAGGTTGCGGTGTAATATCAAGCGATATGTGCAACTTGGAAAATTGCAGGCTATAAAAGCTACACGATGCATCACTTACTTCCAATGGTTGTGAGCACGACATTACATAAAGATGTTGCAGTTCACTTAACAAGATTGAGTGCAGTTTTCTAAGCTATATGATCTAAAGAAATTGATCCAAAAGATCTCTAAAGATTGCAAACTGAGATAGTTGAGGTTCTTCGAGTAAGAACTGATTTTCCTAGCGGCTTTTTTTTGATATATTGGTCCATCTACCTATTCACTTGGGTTGAAAAAAATTAGACTTGGCAGGCCAGCTGCATCAAGGTGATTTGAGGTTGTCTAAAAAGGAAATAATTCATTGTTTTAAAAACAGAGAAGGAAACAATTCTTCGATGATTTAATTTTTCGATTCTAAATTGAAAAGGGAAAGCGCGAGCTTTGTTTTGTATATATATATTTGTATATAAATTAAAACATAAGCCATTATTGCAGAAATTGAGGTTAGTCCAATTATATATTGTAGATTCTGGTTCTACACTAGGAGTACGAGTGTATAACCTCTACAAAACTGGACAATGAATGTGGCTTCTAATCCTTCCTTTTCATCTTCTTCTTTGCTCGGTATCCTCGAAAGAGTGTCAAAGTCGATGGCGATGATCATGTCTCAAATGGGATTAGTATAAACTTTGGTGCAGACGTGCAGTGATAACATATTGAGCTTTTGCCATAAGATACAAGGCAAGTCTTGCAGATATTGATGCTAGTAAGTCAGGCGCACTAGGTTCAAGGAAAACACTGTGTCTGTTACCCCCTATGTCCATTATATCAGTCGTTTTGAGACATAAAAATTTGGTGCAGCTCATTTGTTGGTGTAATGAACAGAGAAATCTTATACTTATTTATAAGTACATGCAAAATGGTAGCCTGGATTCCCATCTTTTCAAGGGGGAGTGCTTGTTGTCATGGAGAGTAAGGTACAAAATTGCTCAAGGCCTGGCTTCGGTATTGCTTTATCTACATGAAGAATGGGAGCAGTGTATGGTGCACAGAGATATTAAATCAAACAATGTCATGTTAGATTCAAGTTTTAACACTAAGCTAGCCAATTTCGGGCTGACAAGATTGGTTGATCATGACAAGGGTGCACAAACAACTATTGTAGTCGGGACACGAGGCTACATGGCCCCTGAATGTGTTGTACAGGCCAAGCTAGCAGGGAATCAGATGTTTTCAGCTTCTGTGTTGTAGCATTGAAATTAATATGTGTCGAAAAACTATTGACATTTGACCCCAAGGTTGAAGAAAGCCAGGAGAATTGGTAAAATGGGTTTGGGACCTTTATGGAGTAGAACAAATTCTTGAATCAGCTGACCCGAAACTCGCTGGGGATTACGACAAGCAGGAACTGAAACCATTGATGATCGTCGGGCTCTGGTGTGCACACCCAGGTAATACCATTCGGCCTACTATTAGGAAAGTGATACATGTTCTTGACCATGATGCTCCATTGCCTAATCTTCCACCCAAGATTCCTGTGGCAACCTATTTGATCCACCCCATTAAACTTATCTTCTATGTCTTTGGGATATGATGTGGCCACCACTCAGAGCAACCATACTCAGTCTTCAGGCAATAGTAATGATACTGGTTCTTCAGTTTCTGCATGTGCAGCACTTCTGTATAGTACTAAATAGCAGAGGTTAGGGTTTTGTAGTCATTACATTACCTCACTGCAAACATCAGCATCAAGGTTCTTACAAGGATATAAACTATCCAACGACTATTTTTTTCCTACTAATTTCAACTTATATTCTATAGAGCGGGTAATTAGTTTAGCAAAGACCTATTTGATTCTCCATCAATAATATTTTTTTACTATATCGTGTTGCATGTTCTTCAACTAACAAGTGTCGAGATATGTCTTCTGCTGATGGTCTAGTATTTACTTGTTTTTCTTCTCTGAATCGATCTTCCTGGAGCTTACAGTTTTCCTTTTTTTCCAAGTTTGCCGCAGGATTTTGATTGGTTTCGTATGATCTGTTAAATTAACTCTTTATACTTGACATTGCTAAACTAACTTTCTTCTGGCTACGATTCTGGCAGATATACTAGAGTAGTGTGCATAATCCTCAAGTCACTAACGATTACTTTTTGGTGTAGAACTACGTGCAAAGTAGAAGCCAAAGCATGTTCAAATGATTCTAACTGAATTGGCATTTTGCTAAGATATTTTCACCATTTACTTCCGATGTCTGATTCCCATAGACAAAGAATCCAATTGTCTAGAACACTTGATTGCATTTATAGAATAGTGAAAACCAGTGAAAACCACTAGAACATATTCTTGCATCTTCATGACACAACTTCATTACGTTTCAAAATCGACTACAGGGCCTTGGCTCTCTCCTAGAAGTTTTTCATCAACTCGGGGTTTCTATTCTTGTGGAGAGAGTTCACAATAAATATAATAATAGATTACATTTCACTACTATATACATCTGTATGATTATTAAGGTCATTGCAAAAGTTGAAACTATGACATAGCAATTGTGAATGGGGTAAAAAGAATTGATGGAATTTCTGTCACATTTTATGCTATCCTTTTACTTTTTATCCGTACTCGAGGAAGTATAGAAGTGGAACTTGTCCCAAAAATATTTAACCTAAAAATTCGACCTCCTTGTGAGAAGGGACTCTCACAAAAGCTCCCTTCTACAGGTTCTTGGAAAAGCTTTTGTGCTATATTCCTCGAGCCATTAAACCCGAATAGAATTTTTGTTACATGCTAGGAAGCACGGGTGCGCAGTGTGGGGATACGAGGACTTAGCAATTTTAAAAATACGGGGATTCGGGTGCGGGGGGATTCGGCGGTTACTAAAATATTATAATATATATATATATATATATATATATATATATATATATATATATATATATATATATATATATATATATAATAATCAAGCGGGCATTCAAACTAAACCAAATAAAATAATACTACTACTTCGGTGCTTCTTCTCACAAATATAAACACATGCACATACCTCACCGGTATACAATTATACGACATGAAACATACATATTAAATTATACTAGTAATATGCCCGTGTTACGCACACGGTGTATAGTAATTTTTGAAAATTAAAATAAAATGATTTTATATTGATATTTATATAAAATATATTGAAATATTAGTATACAATTAGCATTATATAAAATATATTGAAATATTAGTATATATTTAACATTATATAGAATTATAAATTTATTTTTAAATTAAACTTATTTTGAAAATTTGACACATGATTGTTAGGTACACTGTATTATATGTAGAAATAGGGGCGTAAATGAGTCGAGCCGAACCGAACTTGAGACTTATTTTATAATGGTTAAATAAAATAAAAAGAATACTACTCTATTTCGTTTCTTAAAAGGTAGGCAAACAAAACAGCCCATGAAATGGCTAGGATGCCTCGTTTGCCGAATTGCCAAAACATTTTCACATCTCCTCCATCGTTATTGTTGGAGACTCTCTTGTCTGATTCTAGCAATTAATGGAATTCCTTTTGTTTCAAAAAAAAAGAATAGAAGTATATTATATTTTATAAATAGTGGTTACTTTTGTGGGAAAGTTAATTATTTTCCTAATTTGAAGCAATTATTAATTTTTAAACTTACTTCTAGCCAGTCTAGGACCTATATGTAGCATATGTGTTATACTTTCATTAGTGACAAATAATTTAATATATATTATTTATATTAAATATTTGACCTTTAAAATTCTGAGCATTTAAATATCTAGTTGAGCGCAATGAGATAACTCAAGTGGTAAGGGCTTATCTCTTGTCGTCTCAGATCCTGGGTTCGATTCTCACTCACGGAAATTTGTTAGAACATATATTCACATTATAAGGCATATAAGCCAAATTAGTCCAAAAAAAATATCTAGTTGAAAATTGATTTAAGAAATAAGACAATCATTATTTAGTCAATTTCTAAAATAATTTGCAATATTAAAAATTATATATATTAAAACTTCTAATTACATTTTTTTTATAAGAAGGAATATTAATATTTAGAAGAAATCCATTACAGCTACCAAACAAAACTTTTGACACTTTTAATCCCTAAAGACCTTATACCGGTACATAACAATATTGTTGGACTAGATCAAGCCTACTCTATGGAATTACTTGTCTTGATGTAACACATGTACTACTTCGATATTAGGATAGGTACTTGGGAATTATGAGATTTGATGATAACAAATTACTTAGAATTATAATAGGAATTTAAATTTTATTGTAAATAGTCGATGGATATATGACTTATAAATATCCATTGACTAGGAAACCAGTTATCAGTTGAAACTTGTTTATCAACTGATAAATTGGATTGTAACATTTGATTTATGTTTCATTATCAATTGATTGTGTTGCCTCGATGGATGCTGTGAAGTAGTCGACTGATGTTATTGACTTCAATTTATAGCTTCTCAACTGATGTGAAGAATGGCTGATCAATTGTAAATATTCCAAGTCAGAATTCTCACAAATGAAGTGATCAACAGATATTGGAGTCAATGGATAAAGACACTACTCAATGGATAAAGACTATTACCAGATAAATGCAATTAACAGATAAAGGACCATCAATGGATAAGGAGTCGATGGATAATCTAACTATCCATCGACACATCAATTGATCGATGGATAACCTATCCATCGATGGATGAGCAAAGGAGGATCGAATGATAAACTTGACAACAATTATCAGTTGATCAAGATTTCCCAAATTAGTTAAAGACAAAAGGAATGAGATCTTTGCAGAAACTGAATCAATGGAAGACAGTCATGTCAGGACTGTGAAGACTTTCAAGGCAACACAGTCTTCAAGGAAAAGATCAAGACAAAGATTTTTCCAAAACAAGACAAATGCAAAGGAGATTGTGAAAAGAAGTTATATTCTATTTTAGTGAATACATTATAAACTGTAATTTATAATTCACAATGTTATCAATCGAAGAATAGAAAATAGAAGTAGAAAGTGAACTACTATATATGTAGTAGTAGTCCATTGTAGCATGAGGTGTGAAAAATATCAAGAACTCAAGAAAGGCACAATAGAAGGATAGAAAATATTTGTAGTATTTTTCTCAGTTCAAAAGTCACATTTTGAAAGCAGCTTGGTATTTTTACCAAGATTAATTGAAAGCAAAAATACACTAGTGGAAAAACCAATCCACTAGTAATTTTAAAAGATTTGTTTTCAAGTTCTTTTTTTATTTTTCTACTTTTCTCTTTTTGTTTAATTTGTCCAAACACTCAAACATTTTCGCAAGAATCTGAAATAAACTTAAATCTGCAAGAATCTGAAATAATTGTTAAGTTTGTATTCAACCCCCCCCCCCCTTCTACAAACTTCGTGTACTTAAGGGAAAATAATAATTGGTATTAGAGCCTAGCTTTCAACATACAGAAAGTTAAGATCTAAAGTACATCAAGTATGGGTCAAAAAGACACATGAGTGAAGATTTCAGTTCTGGAGAAAGATGAGCACCTTCCCTGAAAAGTCAAAATGCACTTGCATCTGCTATCCATTGATCATTCTTATGTCAACTGCATAGAGAAAGGTTCACATGTGCCTATGAAGATAGTTACAAGTGTGAATGCAGATGGTACTCAGGCACCAGACAAACTTATTCCAAAACCTATGAGTGAATACACAGATGAAGATGAAAAGGAAGTACACATGGATAAAAATACTATGAACATTTTGTTTAATGTCTTGATAATGATATGTTTGACAATGTTATCAACTGTACAACCTCCAAATAAGTCTGGGATACTCTTCAAACTCTATGTGAAGGCACTGAGCAAGTAAGAAAGAACAAAATGCAACTCTTGATTCAGAAATATGAGGCCTTTCACTTCAAGAGTGGTGAAACAATCAATGACACATATAGTAGGTTTCAAAAGCTGCTGAATGAGCTAAAACTATATGAAAGAGTATATGCTATTGAAGATACCAAGCTCAAATTCTTGAGGTCCTTACCCAAAGAATGGAAACCAATGACTGTTTCTATAAGACAATTTCCTGACTTTAAAAAATACACTCTTGACAAGCTGTATAGAATCTTGAAGACCTATGAGTTAGAACTATAGTAAGATGAGGAGATTAAGAAAAGTCAGAAGAAAGAAAAGACTGTTGCCTTGGTGGTCAAGGATAAGCAAGTTGCAGAATCTTATGAAGATGTTGTTGTCAAAGAAGGGAAGAAGGAAAGTCATGGCAATAGTGCAAGTGGTGTTAGATATGATGAATCTTTAACTAGTAAAAGAAAAGAAATAGTTGAGGATGATGAGTCATTCACCAAGGATGAAAAGGATCAAATAGATGATCATTTGAATTTTCTATCAAGGAAATTTTCAAAACTCAAATTCAAGAGGAATCTCATGTAAATGCCTGGATCTCAGTTTAAGAGAGACAATCAACAAGGCAAAAATCTTGTTGACATGACTCAATTCAAATGCTTTAACTGTGGATTGGCTGGTCATTTTTCTAATGAATGCAGAAAGCCAAAAATGGAGAATAAGTCAAAGGTTAGTGATGGTATTGACTATAAGAAGAAGTACTTTGACTTGCTCAAACAAAGAGAGAAGGCTTTTGTAACAAAAGAAAAGGACTGGGCTGCTAAGGATGATTCTGCAGAAGATAAATACATCAATCTTGCACTAATGGCCAATTATGATGACCAAGAAGCTAGTTCTTCTAGCAATTAGGTAATTTTTACAAATTTATCTGAGATATCCAAAGATTAATATAATATTACCATTACTGAAATGTCAAATGAACTGTATAATTTGCATATCACTCTTAAATCTTTAAACAAAGAAAATACTAGGCTCAAGAGCACCTTAGAATCTCTTAATGAAAGAAACATTTATCTAGAGAGTGAGCTAGTGCAAATGGACAGACTCAAGGTAGAAAACAGAGATGCTAGAAAAGAACTAGTTGAGTGTAAAAAGGAAATAGAAAAATTGGAAGAAGAATTAAGAACCATTGACAAATGGAACAGGTCAAGTAAAGCTAGTAAGAAGATAAATGACATTCATGGAACAAATTCTTTCACCATGCTGTCTAAGACTCTTAAGAAATTAGCCATTGATGAAAATCAATCTTTGGAAAAGAAGCAATCGATTGCTAATCCAGAATCAACTGATAAGGATTATCCATCGATTGATAATGTTTTCTCAATGGATAATCATCCATTGATTGATGAATCATCAACTGCTAAACAAACTGTTTTAAAAACCAAGCTTAACAGACCTGTTAAATTTGTAAAAGAAGGAAGCTCCTCTAAATCTCAAATCAAATTTGAAAAGGCTAATATAGGTTTATTATCTAAAGACCAATTGAAGGAAAAGTTAGAGAAGATAGAGCCTGATATTAAGCCTAATGAAAAGAAGAAAAAGAACAGAAACGGTAAAGTAGGCATAACCAAGCACAATAACTACATATCTGAAAAGTATGCTCCTAGAAAGATATGTGCTAAGTGTGGTAATAAGAATCATTTATCTGTGCAATGCAAGTCCAACATGCCTGCATCATCCAATGTGCATGTTATACCTACCATGCATTCTAATTCTGTTTACCCTCATTTAGTTGATCATCATGTTATTCATGCTCAATATTCATCAATACCTTATATGTTTAATCCATATCTTGCATTTGCCAACATAAATATGCCTACTATGCCCTGGAATATGTATAACAATTTTCATGCTCCAAATTTGTCTAATTCTGCAAGCATGAATATTCCAAACATTAGCACTGAGAATCCTGAGGTGAGGAAACCAACACCTAAGGTTGAACTGGAAGTAAAACCACTTAAACCAAAGGTACAAAACTTGGAAACCAAACCAAAGGTAGAAACTAATAAGAAAGGACCCAAGGCAACTTGGGTACCAAAATCAACTTGATTGTTTTTAGATGTGTGCAGGGAAAAAGAAGAAATCTTTGGTACTTTGACAGTGGGTGTTCAAGACACATGACTGGAGATAGATCTCTGCTCATAAAGTTTGAGGAGAAAGATGGCCCTGGAGTAACTTTTGGAGATGACAGTAAAGGATACACCATGGGATATGGCTTGATTTCAAAAGAGAATGTCATCATTGAACCTGTTGCATTGGTTGAAGGCTTAAGACACAACCTGTTAAGCATAAGTCAACTATGTGACAATGGAAATAAAGTTTTTTTCACAACTGAAGCATGCATAATTTCCAATAAGAAAGATAGATGCCTAGTTATGACTGGGAATAGAAAAGGAAATGTGTACATAGCTGACTTCAACTCAACAAGTGCATACTCAATGACTTGTCTTTTCTCTAAGGCAAGTACAAATGAAAGTTGGTTATGGCACAAGAAATTAGCTAACTTAAATTTGAAAGCCATGAATCAGTTGGTCTAGAAAAATCAAGTAAAAGGTTTACCACAAATGGAATTTGTCAAGGATGGACTATGTGATGCCTGTCAGAAAGGAAAACAAAGGAAGGCATCATCCAAGTCAAATTTGGAATCATCAATTGAGAAGCCACTTGAGTTATTACACATGGATTTGTTTGGTCTTGTGAATATCATGTCCATTACAAAGAAGAAGTATGCTTTAGTCATTGTGGATGACTTTTCAAATTCTCATGGACTTATTTTCTGCATTCAAAAGATGAAGCTAGTGATCTAATCATCAAACACATAAAAGAAGTTGAATTTTTTTTTGAATTGGATGTAAAGAAAATAAGAATGACAATGGAACAGAATTTAAGAATTCCATAATGAAGGAGTTCTGTGAATCTAAAAGAATCATACATACCTTCTCTGTACCAAGGACACCTCAACAAAATGGGGTAGTTAAGAGGAAAAATAGGACATTGATTGAAGCGGCTAGAACTATGTTGGAAGATGCTAAATTACCAATATACTTCTGGGCTGAGGCCATTAATACAACATGTTATGTTCAAAACATCTGTTAGGAATCTATGTAGCCTTGATGATAAACATTAAATCTTAGAATCATGAAATTATACTTTTATTGTAACTGATCAATTGATATGAAAGTTATAAATATCGATTGATCAGGAAACCATTTATCAGTTGAAATATTTATGTTAATCAACTGATAATTTGGATTGTAGCATAGGTGTACTTAGTCTATCTCAATTGATATGGCTTTAGTCGATTGATAATTTTTTATCGACTGATACTGGAGTCGATTGATGTTGGTTATCAATTGATTTATATTTTAGGCTGTTAAATTGTAATTATTTGAAGACAGGAAAATTGTACAAATGAAGGTTGATCAACTGATATGGAGGCATCAACGGATAGAGGATCAATTGATGAAAAGTCAAGTCAAAGGTTGAAGACCATCAACTGATATGAAGACCCATCGATTAATCTATCGATCGATATGTCATCAATCGAGAAGTCATCATCTATCGATCGATAAGTCACCAATCGAGAAGTCATCATATACCGATCGAGAAGTCATCATATACCGATCGAGAAGTCATCATCTATCGATCGATAAGTCACCAATCGAGAAGTCATCATATACCGATCGAGAAGTCATCATATACCGATCGAGAAGTCATCATTTATCGATCGAGAAGTCATCAACTGATAAGTCATCATTTATCAATCGAAGAAGAATATTAGTTGATGAATACAAGGAAGGATCGATCGATATGCTTAATAGTAAAATATCAGTTGATTGTGACAACGCAAGTGGACAATTTGACAGACAAAAGAACACCTATGGAAGACAGTCTGCACAGACTGTGAAGACTAAAAAAGAATCTGTCTTTTTCAAAGCCGTAAAAACTTTCTAAAGATAGAAAAAGGCAGACAGAAAAGACAGATAAATAACAATTCTTGAATAGATTAAATGATTTTATTCTTTCTATGAATTGTAAACATATTTGTGTGATATAAACAAGTGTGGTACCATTGTTAGAAAATACACAAGTTAGACAACATCTTTGAATCAACTGTTCAGCCGTTGAGCACTCTGTAATAGCAGTTGATTCATTTTCTAACTTTGTCAAAACGCAGCTAGGTTTCTTTTAACCTAGGAACTTTGAGCAAAAATATACACTGATGGAAAAACCAATCCATCAGTAATTTTAAATCTCTTTGTTCAGTTTATTTTTCAGTCTTAATTTGTTCGAACATATTCTCTCTAACTCTCAAACATCAAGAACAAATATTAGAACAAGCAAAAAGTTTTAATATTTGTATTCAACCCCCCTTCTATAAATATTGACATTGTTCTAGAGGAATAAAAATTGGTATCAGAGCAGACTTTCAACATATAGAAAGTTTAAAGATCAAGAACAGTCAATATGGGCCAAAAAGATTCAGGTGTGAAGATTCCAGTTTTAAAGAAATATAATATTTTCCATGGAAGGTAAAAATGCATCTGCATCTTCTTTCTCTTGACCCTTCATATGTTCACTGCATAGAGAAATGTCCTTATATTCCCATGAAGCTAGTTATAGGTGTAAACCCTGATGGAACTCCTACAGTTGATAGACATGTTCTACAACTCATCTCTGAGTTCAGAGAAGAGGATGAAAAAGAAGTACTTAAAGACAAAAAGACCATGAACATTCTGTTTAATGATCTAGATAAAGATATGTTTGACAATGTGATCAACTGTACTTCATCAAAAGAAGTATATGACACTCTTCAAACTTTGTGTGAAGGAACTGAACAAGTTAGGAAAAATAAGATGCAACTCTTAATTTAAAAATATGAATCATTTCATTTTAAGAGTGGTGAAGCCATCAATGATACCTATAGCAGATTCCAAAAGTTATTGAATGGTCTAAAGCTATATGGTAGGGTTTATGCAACAGAAGATACAAATCTTAAATTTCTTAGATGACAATCTCAAGATTTTAAAGATTATACTCTCGAAAAACTATATGGTATTCTCAAGACTTATGAACTAGAGATTCAACAAGATGAAGAGATTGAGAAGAATCAAAGAAAAGAGAAAACAGTGGCTTTGATGGTCAAAGGGAATGAAGACAAAAAAGAGAAGAAGGAATCTGGTTGTGTAGAAGAATTCATCATGATGGCTAGTGATGCTGTTGAAGAATCATCCAAGGGAAAAGGAAAGGGCAAGTGTGAAGAAAATGAAACATGCTCACAGGATGATTTGGATGAGATTGATGAGCACCTGGCATTTTTGTCAAGGAACTTTTCAAAGCTAAAATTCAAGAGGAATCCATATGCTTAAAGGCCTGGATCCCAGTTTAGAAGCAACAATCAAAATAAAAATTTAGTTGATAGATCTAAATTCAAATGTTTTAACTGTGGATTGGCTAGTCATTTCTCAAATGAGTGCAGGAAGCCAAAACAAGAAAAGGCAAAGACATATGAGGGTATTGATTACAAAAAGAAATACTTTGACCTTTTAAAACAGAAAGAAAAAGCTTTTGTTACTGAGGAGAAGGACTGGGCTGCTGAGGATAGTGATTATGAAGAATATATCAATCTAGCTCTAATGGCCAACCATGAAGATGAAGAAGCTAGTTCAGCATCTAATCAGGTACTAGCTACCAACTTTTCTGAACTTACTGTTGATGAATGCAATAGTACTATTAATGAAATGTCCAATGAATTGTACAATTTGCATGTCACTCTTAAGTCTCTAAACAAAGAAAACCTCAAGTTAATGAACACCATTGATGTCTTAACTAAGATGAATATTTTTCTTGAAAATGAACTTGTTTGTTTAGATAGATTCAAGCAGGAATGTAAGGATGCTAGGAATGAACTAGTAAACAGTTTGAGAAGAGAAGAATTGTTGAAAGAATAATTAGCTGAAGAAATAGAAACAATTAACAGATGGAATAGGTCTGCTAAAACTACCAAACAAATCATTGATGTTCAGGGTGTAGATACTCTAGGAGAATCCCCCAATTCAACTGGCAAGCCATTGGATGATGCTTCAAGGGATAGAGATCAATCGACTACTAATCCTTCTTCGATCGATAAGGATTATCAATCGATTGATGCTGAATCAATCGATAACCATCCATCGACAAGTAAATCATCGATGGCTAATAAAAAGAACAAATTTAGCACTCCTATCAAGTTTGTTAAGGAAACCAAAAATCAAGTTGAGACTGAAGCTGAGAGAATTAACATAGGTAGTTTATCCAAGAAACAATTAAAAGAGAAATTAGAAAAGATAGCACCTGTGGAAATTACTCTGTTGGTCCCTGATATTGTAGAAGGGGGTTGAATACAATATCTTAATTTAATCGCGGAATATTGGATTTAAAAATATTATTTTAAATTCACACGAAATATTAATTATGATGAAATACTGTTCAAGTAAAAGATATAATTTTAACTTGATTAGTATTACAAAATTAATATGAAGAAAACTGTTATATAATTGATAAAAGGATCTAGAACAAATTTGACATGAACTGTTCGTGTTTAACAATTATATTCCAAACTCAGCACAGAAATCTGTGAATATTACAATGCAGACAAATTTCTGAATTTGATCTGATTTTCTAACTCCTAACAAGTGAAGCATTCTTCTCATATTTATAGAGAATGAAAAAGGCTTGTATGACCTTTATCAGTATGACTTAATTTATTGAAATTAAGCCTTGTATGACTTTTCAAAAAGACCGGGCATGACATTTTCTCTCGGTATGACTTATTTTATTAATTAAAAAATCGGTATGACTTTTTAATTAAATAAAAAATCAATCCAGTAAGACCTTTTGAGCATAGAAACTTCGGTATGACTTTCATTTAATAAGCTCGGTATGACTTATTAAAAAGGAAGGTCGGTAGAGCTCGGTATGACTTATCTATCTATCTATATATATATATATATATATATATATATATATAACTCTCGGTATGACTTATTACTAAGTCATTCGGTATGACTTATTAATAAGTCATTCGGAATATATATATATATATATATAAGTCATATTAATCCAATTCTTTTATAATAAATTAATTCTACTTAAATTAATTAAATAATTTATAAATTAAATTAAATTCAAGTTGAATTAATTTAATTAAATAAATTAAATAATTTACTTACTTAGATTGTAGAATTAAAAATACTATAGAGATCTGATCAAACTGCAATCAGCTTTGAAATCTTCTTGACTTTTCTTTGTCTTCTGATCTTGAAACCTCTTGAATTAAATGAAGAATAAATATTATTTTAGTTGACACACAAATGTACTGTCTGGTTCATTTGTGTCATACTAATAAATATTCTTCATTTATTAAAACTTTAACTTGAGGCCTTCTGTCATTCTTCTGCTTCACTGTCTTCATTCTTCTTCTTGAATCTTCTGTAGTAATCACTTGGAATCTTCTATATCTTCTATCTTCTATAGAAGTACTACCACATTATTATTTTCACTGACGCTTGAACATATAAATGAACTTCTTCCAGTGTTGAGTAACAATCCCATAAAATTCTTCTGATACTTAGATCCTTTGTGATTAGTTGACTGTCTTCGTCTTGATTCCTGATTAGTGATTATTATTTACTTCTCTTTATTAGCTAGAGTTGAGCTGTCATCTAATTATTACAAATAGGCCTTGTCATATGCCTTTCAATCTCCCCCTAGTTGTTGTTAAACATTTAACACACAAATTGGAAATCATATGACTAGTCCTATTTGTAATAAGTAGATGACAACTCAACTCAGATAAGAAAGCAAAGTAAATAATAAATATTGAGTATAGAGGAAGAAAAAAAAGAAGCCAAGATAGGACATGACAAGACACAAAGACCACTACAGCAGAAATGAGAATCAACATTGTAGTTAGTCATCCGTGAACCAGACCAATGCACAGGGTGTCAACAATGTCAGTGAAGATTCGTCATCAAAAAGTTCAAGTGGTTAAAAAGGTTATTGTTGAAGAACAGAAGAGTCTTATCTACATCAACAATAGTCAAGCCTTTAATTTAATTCTCTATTAATTAATTAAATTAATTAGTTAATTTAATTAGTAAATTGATTCACTCAGAATTAATTTATTTCTTAAATTGATTAAAGGATTAATTAATTTAGAATTATTTTAGAATGACAGAAGACAGAAGTTGGAAGCTCAAAGGGATACAGGTTTGTTTGGAATGTAGTGTACAAGAGTCAGAATCCAAGATTGAATATTTGACTGGGTACATGCAGTGGTGAAAAGAAGTATTGTCTAGTTTAAAGAGTCAGATTATTTCAGTAACAGAGGTACTTCTAATTGCAACTGTAGAAATAACCAAATATGCCTGACGGTACTGACTTGAAGTAAAGACGGAAAAAGAATTGACACGGAAGAAATGCAAAGTCATATATTCTTAAAGGTGGAACCCCGGTTGGAATTGATTTATCATTTCCAAGTCAAAAGGAGTTCGGTTTCAGACGTTCAGAAGACCGCAGCTTAGAGCGTAAGGATTTATTTTAATTAATAAATATTTTATTTATTTAGTAAATTATATTTATAAATATCTAAATATTATTAGATATTTATTTTTATAATTTCTTAATTAAAATTATTATTTATTAATTAGAGATTATAAGCTGTGCGGGTCGAAAATCATTTTTACGGAGCCTGTCTATAATAAGACGAAATAGGCCCCTTTTCAATTTAAATTTGCTAGGAGAATTCATCAGCCAATCACATGCTGACACTTTTCAATAAAGAAGAAAAGAAATGAACAAAGGCAGTTGATTGAAGAGTCATACCGAAGAAATTCAAAGTGTCATACCGAACTTTGATTTAAAAGAGTCATACCGAGCAAATTCTAATATAAGTCATACCGAGCTTATTAATATGAGTCATACCGAAACCACTTGCAATGAGTCATACCAAGCACCTTTGCAGTGAGTCATACCGAATTCTAATATGAGTCATACCGACCATTATAAGTCTTGCCCAGCCTTTTTGTGAGTCATACAAGTGTTAATTTTAGGTGAAAAAGGTCATATTGGGATAAGTCATGCTAGCTTTCCACCTCTATAAATATGAGGCATTTGCTTCATTTTTAGAAAAAAGAAAAACAGTCAAATTCAGCAATTTGTCTGCAACGTCATATTCACAGACTTTCTGTGCTGGTTGGAGTTTAATTCCTTAAGTAGAACAATTCATGTCAAATTTGTTCTAGGAATTAAATGTTTATTCTACCGCATATTGTAACACCCATTCAAGTTTAATATACGTATTTAACTTGAATCTTGTTTACTTACTTGCTAATTTTCTATATCCTAAATGTTATATCATAAAAATAGAAAGCTAGTAAGTCAGCCTCCCAAACACTACAAGGACTTTAACCCTCAGCTTAAGCAATAATTTAATTCCGCAAATTCTGAAAAGAATTTTAAATTGTTGTCAGTATCGCATTCAACCCCCCTTCTACGATACTTCCGGGACCCAACAATTGGCATCAGAGCAAGCTGATTGATATACAAATCAAGATCCGCAGTCTAGTGAAGCTCAGGGTACCGAAGCTGTTTTGAACTCTGAATGTCTAGAGGCCTTTTAAATAAATTTAGTTTATAAATTTAAATTTAGATAAATTTATTTTATAAATGTTATTTAAAATAAATTTATTTTGTGAATTTAATTTAAATGATTTTATTATTGAAACTTGAAAAAGTTTCTTTTATAAACTTAATTTAAATAAGTTTACTTTATAAATTTTAATTTAAATAAATTTATTCTTTAAATTTAAATAGATTTCCTTTTATAATTTAAATTTGTTTAGATAATTTTATTTTATAAATTTAACTTTATATAAATTTATTTTATAAATATTATTTAAAATAAATTTATTTTGTGAATTTAATTTAAATGAGTTTATAATTTAAACTTGAAAAAGTTTGTTTTATAAACTTAATTTAAATAAATTTATTCTTTAAATTTAAATAGACTTACTTTTATAATTTAAATTTATTTAGATAATTTTAAATTTAGATAAATTTATTTTATAAATGTTATTTAAAATAAATTTATTTTGTGACTTTATTTTAAATGAGTTTATTATTTAAACTTGAAAAAGGTTTATTTTATAAACTTAATTTAAATGAATTTATTTTATAAATTTAATTTAAGTAAATTTATTAGTTAAATTTATATAGATTTAATTTATAATCTAAAGATATTAAAACTTGGACCATTTTTTCAAAAAAGGTTTGTAGTTGGAAAATTCTTCGTTTTGACTCAGAATTAATTCCCAGAGCATATGACCTGGTTTCGAGGAAAGTGGTCATTTCGTATTAGTAGGTTTATTCCGGAGCATTTGAATTTTATTGTGGATGATACGGCTATTAATGTTATAGTTCCACAAACTGCTCAAATGTAAAGATATGATAGACTTATTAGTGGGGAACTCTGAAGATTTTTTTTCTGACTGTAATAATCATTCTAGTTTTTGTACTTATACAAAACGGATTTAAGAATCGTTAGAGGTCACAACTGAAGAAACATATGAGGCTACAAGTAGCAAGACAAGATCAGGGCTGTGCTATAATATTCAAGAATCTTGAACAAGCAAATGATGACAGAGACTGTGATGAGTTAAAAACAGGAATGTCAAGCATTAGTAAGGTTACAGCAAGGGAAAACATTTATTGGTGAAGTTAAATGCAAAGTTGGTTCTATCTGTGATAGTGTTGAACCACATGGATATCTAGCATCAATAACCAACACTGGAGATGAATCACTAAGCACTTCAAAGGTACGCATTCTAACTAGTATACCTTTATCTAATTCAGAACTGTATGATTTTCAATACAGTAAAATGAATATCTAGAATTAGATAGGATTATTCTAGATGATTAGATGTATCCTGAATATTTGCTTGAACTTGATTTAAATCTTCTGTGATTTAATACCTTTGCTAATGTTGAATTAATCACACTCACAAAGTTGTACTCTAATGTCAAATCACTTGGTGCATTACTTGTTAAGGTATAGTAGATTAAAAGATGGTAGAATTATCTAAGTAGTCAGTAAAATTTGTAGATTCGAGGCTTAATCTAAAACTGACTTAGGTAATTAGAGATAATTAAAATGTTAGATAACAACATAAATGGATTAGACATAATTAGTAATTAAATTGTTAGTTCGTCTATTCCATGTGCTTTTAGAAAATTATTGAATATCTGTAAATCTACTTGACACCTATCACAATTGTGTAGAATGGTTAAAGTAGATAGTACTGAATTTTCTAATATGCATAACATGCCTGAATTGCATAATTCTTATCTATAATGCATTGAAGCTGAATGTTTACCATGTGTTCTTATTATGATTTTGATATCTATAACTAGAATTTTCTGACAAAAGCGGATATGTGTATTCGTAAGGTTGATGGGTTTTAAGTGTGACCATTGGTATCCTCCATCTACCTGGGAAATGAACAATTTAAAATGTCAATTTGAAATATTTGGTTCAAGGAAAAATTGAGGATCTCTTTATGATGTGATCATGATCGTTATAAATTTTCTAAACCCCTTAACAAAATATTAAGTTTTACTCGGATGCTTTCCAATGAATGAACACTCATCGAATCCTAGATCGCTTAGGGGAAGGACTGTCAGTGGCAGGGGACTCCTATCTATCGTGGTGAGATGCGACGAATATAAAAGGTTATATTCGACCGTTGTATCATTGGGTCTAACTTAACTGAGTCGTCATAATAAGGTGAAAATAAACGGTTATATTCAACCATTATGAACTTAGAAGCATAGAGTTTGGTTAAAAGTCTATTAGATAGATAAGATCAATCGTTGTTCACCAAACTATCAAAGAATTATATATGATATAATTGACAACTGTTGTCTACCTAAATAATCATTTTTTAAGGACTTCCAGTGGTTGACTTAGGACATGTCGAAATATGGATCTTGGCTCACTAGAAAGAATTATGGGATATACTTTTCAAATTAATAGTAAGGGCTATTAATTTGATAAAAATAGTGGGAGATATATTATGAATATATCATAATCATTTGAACATAATAAATAACTCAGACAATCTAATGTTTATTTTATGCATTTTAAACATTGTAGATAATTAAATGGCAAACAATACAAATACTTTTTCCTTACGAGCAACCCTTAAGAAGGACAAGCTGACAGGAACTAACTTCCTGGATTGGTATAGGAATTTGAGGATTGTCCTCAGGCAAGAGCGTAAGCTCCATGTCATTGAAATTCCTTCACCTTCTCCTCCTGCTGAGAATGCAACTCGCGTTCAGCAAAATGCTTATCAGAAGTATATTGATGATGTGAATGATATTGCATGTCTCATGCTGGCAACCATGAGTGTTGAGCTTCAAAAACAACATGAGCATATGGATGCTTATGAGATGATTGAACACCTTCAAAGAATATTTGAGGGACAAGCTCGTCAAGAAAGGTTCGACACGAGCAAAGCACTGTATGCTTGCAAACAGGGAGAGCGTGAACCTGTTCAACCACATGTTCTGAAGATGATAGGTTATATTGATTATCTTGATACTTTGGGTTTTCCGATTGGTTTGGAAGCTCAGATTGACTTAATCTTGCAATCTTTGAACCGCAACTATACTCATTTTGTTATGAACTACAATATGAATGAGATAGACAAAACACCCACTGAATTGTTGGCCATGTTACGAACTACTAAAACCAACATGAAAAGGCTGAACCTGCTGCCATGTTGATGGTAGATAACAAAGGTAAGGCTAATAGGAAAGGCAAATGGAAGGGAAAGAAAAATATTGGATCTGCTTCTGGTCCCAAGCCAAAGGCTAATCCCAAACAGGCTTTAAAGCCTAAGGGTATTGTTGCAAAGGGTGATTGTCACTACTATGGTAAACTAGGTCTTTGGAAGAGAAACTGTCATGCTTATTTGGAGGATCTGAAGAAGAAGAAGGCTGGTCAAGCTTCTGATTCAGGTATTTATGTTATAGAGGTCAATTTGTCAACTTCTACATCATGGGTATTGGATACTGGATGTGGTTCTCACATTTGTATAAATGTACATGAACTACAAAGGAGTAGGACTTTGGCTAAAGGAAAGGTCGACCTATGAGTTGGCAATGGAGCAAAGGTTGCTGTTTTAGCTGTAGGGACTTATTATTTATCATTGCCCACTGGGCTTATTTTAGAACTTGAGAACTGTTTTTACGTGCCTGCAATTTGCAGAAACATTATTTCGGTTTCTTGTTTAGACAAGAAAGGTTTTGCATTTTTAATTCAGAACAATAGTTGTTCCTTTTCTTTGAATAATGTTACCTATGGGGTTGCACGTTTATTTAACGGTTTATATGTTCTTTATTTAGACACTCCTATCTATAATGTGAATAATAAACATCTTAAAATAAATGACTCAAATCAAACATATCTCTGGCACTATCGTTTAGGCCATATAAATGAGAAGCGCATTTCCAAGTTACATAAGGATGGATACTTGGATAAGTTTGACTTTGAATCATACGAAGCATGCGAACCTTGTCTCATTGGAAAAATGACTAAATCTCCTTTTACTGGACAAGGTGAAAGGGCTACTGAACGATTAGAACTTATACATAGTGATGTATGTGGTCCTATGCGTACTATGACAAGAGGTGGCTTTTACTACTTTATCACTTTTACTGATAATTTCAGTAGATATGTGTATCTTATGAAGAATAAATCCGATTCTTTTGAAAAGTTCAAAGAATACAAAGCTGAAGTAGAAAAGCAAATTGGCGGAAGTATTAAGACTCTACGATCTGATCGTGGAGGTGAATACTTAAGCCATGAATTTAAGAGTTTATTAAAAGAGTGTGGTATTGTATCACAACTCACTCCTCCCGGAACACCACAATGGAATGGAGTTTCTGAAAGGAGGAATCGTACTTTGTTGGACATGGTACGATCGATGATGAGTCATGCAGATCTTCCAATTAGTTTCTGGGGCTACGCCCTGGAGACGGCTGCTTATACACTTAACCGAGTTCCTACTAAAATGGTTCAGAAGACTCCATATGAGATATGGACTAAGAAACGTCATAGCATGTCATTTATGAAAATATGGGGATGTGAAGCGTTTGTGAAACGTTTAACTTCTGACAAGCTATGACCTAAATCAGACAAATATAATTTTGTGGGATATCCAATTGAAACAAAGGGTTATTCATTCTATAATCCTTCCGAGAACAAAGTGTTTGTTGCTCGAACTACAGTTTTTCTTGAAAGAGAAATGCTTTCAAAGAAAAACAGTGGGAGGATATTAGATCTCGATGAAGTTCGAGGCCCACAAGATAACATTGAACCAATGGAGGAACTTGAGCAGGATGTACAAGACCACAACACTGCTCAAGAAACACAGGTTATTCGTAGGTCTAGTAGGATTCACCATGAGCCTGAGAGATATTATGGATTTTTCTTAACTCAAGATGGTGATGTGATGCTTATCGACGAAGATGAGCCTCTCACCTACTAAGATGCTATGAACACTCCAGAATCCAAGAGATGGCTGGATGCCATGAAATCTGAGATGGAATCCATGTATACTAATCAAGTATGGACTTTGGTTGATTCACCTAAAGGGGTAAAACCTATAGGGTGCAAGTGGGTTTTCAAGAAGAAGACCGACATGGATGGCAATGTACAGACCTATAAGGCACGATTGGTGGCAAAAGGTTTCAAGCAAATTCATGGTATTGACTATGATGAGACTTTTTCACCAGTGGCTATGGTCAAGTCCATCAGGATTTTGCTTGCTATAGCTGCTTACTATGATTATGAAATCTGACAGATGGATGTCAAAACCACTTTCTTAAGTGGGAGCCTTGAAGAAGATATGGATGTGTATATGACACAGCCTGAAGGTTTTGTTGATCCAAAGAATGCTGTAAAGGTATGTAAGCTGCGTTGATCCATTTATGGATTGAAACAAGCCTCAAGGAGATGGAACATTCGTTTTGATGAAACTGTTAAAGAGTTTGGGTTTATTCAATATGAAGATGAACCATGTGTTTACAAGAAGGTAAGTGGGAGCAATGTGGCATTCCTAGAATTATATGTTGATGATATATTAATAATAGGGAATGACATTCCTTCTTTACAGGCTGTTAAGACTTGGTTGAGTAAGAATTTCTCAATGAAAGACTTAGGCGAAGCGACCTATATTTTAGGTATCAAGATCTATAGAGATAGATCAAGAAGAATGATCGGCCTAAGTCAGAGTAGATACTAGTCTAATCCAGGTCAAGGTCATTGGACAGCAGTCAAGAATATTCTTAAGTACTTGAAGAGGACTAAAGATTAATTCTTGGTATATGGAGGAGAAGATAAGCTGGTTGTAAAAGGTTACACCGACGCTAGTTTCTAGACAGACAAGGATGATTCAATTTCTCAGTCTGGATTTGTGTTTTGTCTAAATGGAGATATTGTATGCTGGAATGGTTCACAGTAGAGACAGTTGTTGATTCTACAATAGAGCCTGAGTATATTGATGCTTATGAAGCAGCCAAGGAGATTGTTTGGGGATGTACTTAGGAGATATCACCTAATTAATGAGATTAATGATCAATGAGATATACATATATGTAAAGTGCATACTAATAAGAATAATGCAGACCCACTGACTAAGGCTTTGTCGCAGTAGAAGCACGAAGGTCATACTAGTTCCATGGATATTAGATACATGAGAGATTGGCTCTAGTACAAGTGGGAGATTGTTAGTATTGGTGTCCTAGAGATAATACTTTTAATGTTTTATTGAAAACAATTAAGGATTATGTTTTATGTGATTATTTAATTAATATTTATTATGTCTTTATTTACTGCGTCATAAATTGAAAGAATAATAAATGTCCTTGGAATATTAATACGTAATATATATCTTTAAGTATGTGACTTAAAAAAATGAGATTATATGAATAGTATTTTATTCCTAAAATTCCCTAGTCAAGTATTATTATTTAAGGACAGTAATAATGCAATAAGACTAGTATGTTTGTTGACAGATGACCACTGAAAGGCATATGACTAGGCCTATTTGTAATAATTAGATGGCAACTCAACTCTAACTAATAAAGAGAAGTAAATACTAAACACTAAACAGGAATCAAGACGAAGACAGTCAACTAATCACAAAGGATCTAAGTATCAGAGGTATTTTGTAGGATTGCTACTCAACACTGGAAGAAGTTCAATTATTTGTTCAAGCGTCAGTGAAATTAATAATGTAGTAGTACTTCTATTGAAGACAGAGGATATAGAAGATTTCAAGTGGTTACTACAAGCAGATTCCAGAAGAAGAATGCAAACAATGAAGAAGAATTAATGACAGAAGGCCTCTAGTTAAATGTTATTTAAATGGAGAATATTTATTGGGATGACACAAATGAACCAGACAGTACATTTGTGTGTCAACTAATATAATATTTATTCTTCATTTAATTCAAGAGGTTTCAAGATTAGAAGACGAAGAAAAGACAGGAAGATTTCAAGACTATCAGCACGGCTGCGACTAAAGATAGTATTTTAATTCTACTATCAACTGTTAATTAATTATTTAATTTATCTAATTAAATTAATTCAAGGTGAATTTAATTTAATTTGTAAATTAACTAATTAATTTAAGTAGAATTAATTTACTATAAAAGAAATGGATTAAAATGACTTATATATATATATATAATCAGTTAGTATGACTTATTAAATAAGTCATACCGAATTTCTTATATATATATATATATAAATAAGTCATACCGAGCCTATTTAAATAAGTCATACCGACCTATTTGAATAAGTCATACCGACCTATTTACATAAGTCATACCGAGCTCTATTCATAAGTCATACCGAGCAGTTTTAAGTAAAGGTCATGCTGATTGAATTTTGTTTAATTATAATAAGTCATACCGACTTACTTTAATTAAATATAATTCGAATATGACTTTCAAATAAGTCATACCGAAATTTAGAAAGTCATACCGACCAGAAATAAGTCATGCCCAGTCTTTTAAAAGTCATACAAGTGTTAAAATAAGTCATACAGACTTATTTTCTTGAAATTAAGTCATGCTAGAAAAGGTCATACCAGCCTTTTCTAATCTCTATAAATATGAGATGATTTCTTCATTTGTTAGTGTTCAACTTGTTAAGAGTTAAGAAAATCAGTTCAAATTCAGAAATTTGTCTGCATTGTAATATTCACAGATTTCTGTGCAAGTTTGAATATAATTGATTAAACTCGAACACTTCATGTCGAATTCGTTCTAGACTTTATATCAATTATATAACAGTTTTCTATATATTAATTTTGTAATACTAATCAAGTTAAAATTATATCTTTCACTTGAACAGTATTTCATTACAATTAATATTTCGCGAGTAATTAAAATAATATTTTTAATCTAAATTATTCCGCGATTAATTTTCAGACATTGTATTCAACCCCCCCTTCTACAATGTCAGGGACCAACAATTGGTATCAGAGCAGGTTGATATAGAAAATATCAGATCCAAACCAAAAATTCCGCAACTCATACAGATCTCAAAAATTATTTTTAATTCAAAATAATTTTTTATTCGAAATAATTTTTCACTAAAAATTATTTCTGATCAAAAATTGTTTTCAGTCAAAAATTAAAATATTTTTTTTGAAACATTTAATTTTTAATCTTATTAAAGATGAGTACCCAGAAAGTTACAAGCATCAAGATTCCACAGTTCGACAGAGAACACTACAACTTGTGGAAACAAAAAATGCTACTGTTTATCGGGATTGCAAATCCTAAGTATGCATTGATTATGGCTAAAGGTGTTGAGCTCCCTATATCAGTTGTTCTCGAACATACAGTAGATGGGGTCGTAATTCCCCACAGACAGTTTCCGAAAAGTCCGGCAGACTATACAGATGAGGAAACAGAAGCTGTGTCCCTTGATAATAATCTGAAGCTCATATTAATTGAATCCCTAGACTACATCATGTACAACCAAGTAGTCAATTGCAAGAATGCAAAACAAATCTGGGAAACAATTGAAATTATCAATGAGGGAACTGAAGAAGTTAAGGAGAATAGACTGGAGATCCTGACCACCCAATATGAACAGTTTAGATCCAACCCTGGTGAGGGTATCTCTGAGGTGTTTCAGAGACTAAACAAATTGATAAACGAGCTAAACATGAATGGAAAGTTTTATCAGAACCAAGAGGTGAACAGGAAGTTTTTGTTGACCTTACCAGAGCATCTGGAGCACAGGATTGCAGCCATCCGGGAATCTAGGGACATGAAAGAAGTAACCCTAGAAAGACTCTACGGAGTTTTAAAAACTTATGAGCTGGAACAGATCCAAACCAGAGAAATGTATGGAAGAGGTAAGGTACTGAGTTCCTCCAAGGCATTAATGGTAGAAGCACCAGAGAAAGAAGAAGTGAAGGCTGTTGCACCTTCTAACAGTTCAACAGAGTATGTGGTTCCAGAACTTGGACATACTGCTGACAAACAAGAAGATGGTGATTTCTACTCACTGGAAGAACTAGATCAGCTAGAAGATGAATCTCTAGCTATGGTTGCCAGGAAGTTTGGCAACATGAGATTCCGAAGAAACTCCTCATTCAGAAGTAAGCCTAATTTTGGAAGATTCCAAAGAGGAGGTTCTTCGACAGCAGTATCAAAAAGCGGCTACAAGACCGGCTTAGTTGATAGAAGCAAGTTTCGTTGCTTCAACTGTAATGAGCTAGGCCACTTTGCAACTGAGTGCAAGAAGCCTAAGCAAGGGAAGAAGAGAGAGTCTTATGAAGAGCTCAAGGAGAAGTATGATGCGCTAGTGAAAAAGCATCAAGGAAAGTCCTATCTAGCAGCAGGCAAAAGCTGGGATGACTCAGATAACGATGATGAGGAAGAGCTGGGAAATCTTGCTCTTATGGCTTCATCAAAGGAATCACTGTCTCCCACCAGTGACAGAGGAATAGAGGTAAATCCTTCGTGTCCTAAGATGTTTGCTTTGCTAGGTAAAGAACTAGATGGTGAAAGAGATAAAGTTAAGAAACTCAGACTCAAAGTCAAAGAGTTAATTGATGAGACTGAAGTTTTTAAACAGTTAAAAAGAAATCATGACAAGTTGACTATTAAGTTGACTGAAGACTTAGCTGTTCAAGTCAGCAAAGTCAGTTGTCATGTTGTAGTAGAAACTAATCTCAGAAACCAGATAGAAGAAGAAAAGAAGAAGTGTCTTGCTTATAAGAATTCCTCATATATTGTTAAGAACCTAGTTGACCAACAAGAAATAAGTCGTAAAGTTGGAATAGGCTTCGAGTATAACAAATCTGTAGGAAAGCCAAGCAACATAACCCCCTTTAGAAAAAGTGCTGTAGAAAGGGGTATCTCACATGTTGTTAAAGACACACCGAAACCTCTCTTCATAACACCGATAGCTGAACCCATCCTTGAGAGCTCTGTTCTAATTGCATATGAAATGCAGTTGGAAGATCTTGAGGAAGAGAAGAAGAGAGGAAAACAGGTTAAGGACATAAAAGGAGTTAATGTCCAGAAAGAAAAATGTGCACTAGAAACACCAGTGAAAGATGTGGGAACTTCTGATTCCCCCAGACCTGGTGTAGGTGCAAAAGACTTAAAGAGTAAAATGAATAGACCCAACATATTTGTGAACAGTAGGAACAGTAACAATAAATTTCATTCTACTGAAAACTTCAAATCTGCTGAGAAAATTGAAGTAGAATCTGTTAAGCCTCCTACTGTATTGAATAACATGCCTACTATTGATGCTTTCCATAAACCTTGTGGTATAATGAATTGCATGTTATGTGCCTTTAATGCTATGACTGCTTACTTTAAATGCATGATAGCTAAGAAAGATAACATGACACCTAGACAGCACATCAATAGTAAATTTGCTAAATCCAAGACTGCGACTCCTTCACCTGAGAAGAAGGAATCATATATTCCTAAGTCTAAACAGAAAGTTGTTAAGACTGTTTATAGGAAGGTAGGAACAGTCAAGGAAGAAAATAATGTTGTTCGAAAAGGATCTGTTGTCAAAGCAGACAAAGGTCAATTCTTTAAATATGCCGGGCCCAATCAATTTTGGGCTCCGAAGACAAATTAATCCGTTTGATAATTGCAGGGAGTTAAACAGGCAAACCGAGTTATATGGATCCTGGACAGCGGATCGTCAAGGCATATGACCGGAGATAGAGCCCTGCTATCAGACGTGGTTGAGAGAGCTGGCCCAATCGTCACCTTTGGAGATAACAGCAAAGGAATGACTACGGGTTATGGCAAGTTAAATACAGGAAATGTTATCATTGAAAATGTCTCTTTGGTGGAAGGACTTAAGCACAATCTACTCAGCGTCAGTCAATTTTGTGATAGAGGTTACAAAGTAAACTTTATCAAGGAGAAGTGCTTAATAGCTCATTCTAAAGAAGACAGATTAGCCTTGCATGGAGTAAGGAAAGGAAACTTGTACGTAGCTGATCTCAACTCGGGAACTGAAGCTGAAGCAAACTGTTTTTATTCAAAAGCTTCAACAGAGGAAAGTTGGCTATGGCACAAGAAGCTCTCACACCTGAATTTCAAAACAATGAACTCTCTAGTCAAGAGGGATTTGGTGAGAGGACTGCCTCCGATGGAATTTACACAAGAAGGATTGTGTGAGGCATGTCAAAAAGGGAAGTCAAAGAAAGCAACTCACAGAGGCACAGACACTACAAACATCACTGAACCACTTCAACTCCTTCACATGGATTTATTTGGTCCAGTAAATATTCTGTCTATGTCAAGGAAGAAATACGCCTTAGTGATTGTGGATGACTTCACAAAGTATACATGGGTTTTATTCTTGAATTCTAAAGATGAAACTCCACATTTGGTGATTGATCATATAAAGCTGATTGAGTTAGATTCAAAGTTACCTGTCCGAGCAATCAGATCAGATAATGGAACAGAATTCAAAAATGAAGTTCTGAATAACTTCTGCTCAGACAAGGGGATAACATGGCAGTACTCAGCACCAAGAACTCCACAACAAAATGGAGTTGTAGAAAGGAAAAATCGAACCCTGATTGAAGCTGCAAGGACTATGCTAAGTGAATCAAGGTTACCTATCTACTTCTGGGCTGAAGCAGTTAATACAGCTTGTTATACTCAGAATCGAACTCTGATCAACAAAGATCATATGAAAACTCCCTATGAATTAATGGCTGGCAAGAAACCTACTCTCAAGTACTTTCATGTATTTGGAGCCAAATGCTTTGTGCTAAAGGATGGAGATGAACATCGTGGCAAATTTGAGGCCAAGGCACATGAAGCTATTTTTGTCGGATATTCAAGAAGAGCATATAGGGTTTACATAATTGATCAGCACCAAGTGAAGGAAAGTGTCAATGTAACTTTTGATGACACTAAACTCCCAAGTATCCAAACTGAAGATTCTTCTGAGTCATTAAAATTCGACAATTATCCAGACTCACATACTGATGACGAAGAAGAACCTGAGGTTGCAGCAGGAAATAATGACATCAATGATGGTAATGATCCAGGTAATAATGGTGGAAACAATGGCAACACTGGGGATTCTACTAATACCAGTGGTGGATCAACAAGTCATCCTGGCAGCAACTCAGGGGGAGATGAAGGATCAACTGGCAGAACACAACATCACAATGAATTTCGAGGCGAATCATCAAGATCAAACCTACCTAGGGAAAGGTTATGGAGCAGAGATCATCCTTTTGAATTGATCATAGGTGATCCAGATGTTGGAGTAAGAACCAGAAGTGCAACTTCAAATGAATGTTTATTCTCAGTTTTTCTATCTCAAGAAGAACCAAAGAAGATTGAAGATGCACTAATTGACCCAGATTGGGTTCTTGCCATGCAAGAAGAGCTCAATCAGTTCGAAAGACAAGAAGTCTGGACACTGGTACCCAGGCCTAAAGATAGATCTGTAATTGGCACAAAATGGGTATACAGGAACAAATTAGACGGTGATGGCATTGTTACAAGGAACAAAGCCAGACTGGTTGCAAAAGGTTACTCCCAGGAAGAGGGAATTGATTATGACGAAACCTACGCACCAGTTGCAAGACTTGAAGCCATCAGGATATTTCTGGCATTTGCAGCACATTCCAATTTTAAAGTCTACCAAATGGATGTGAAGAGTGCATTTCTGAACGGAAGGCTAGAAGAGGAAGTATATGTGGAACAGCCCCCTGGCTTTGAAAATCCAGAGTTTGCTGATTTTGTGTACTTTCTTTTCAAAGCTCTCTATGGACTCAAGCAAGCACCGAGGACATGGTATGACACTCTCTCTGAGTTTTTACTTGAAAATGGTTTCACTAGAGGTGTCATAGATAAAACTCTCTTTTATAAATTGCATGGAAAAGATATGATATTTGTCCAAGTTTATGTTGACGATATTATATTTGGTTCTACTAACGAAAACTTGTGCAAGAGATTTGCTAAGTTAATGCAGAGCAGATATGAGATGAGCATGATGGGTGAGCTGTCATTCTTCCTTGGATTGCAAGTAAAGCAAAAGGAAGATGGGATTTTTATTTGCCAATCAAAGTATGTAAGAGATCTTCTCAGAAAATACAATCTAGAAGATTCTTCACCGGCAAAAACCCCAATGCCAACAGCCACGAAGCTTGACAAAGATGAAACTGGTAAGAAAGTTGACATCACAAGCTACAGAGGTATGATAGGCTCATTATTATATCTAACTGCAAGTAGACCCGACATAATGTTCGCAACTTGCTTATGTGCAAGGTTTCAATCTGACCCAAGAGAATCTCATCTAATAGCTGTTAAACGAATTTTTAGATATCTAAAGGGTACACCAAATCTAGGAATTTGGTACCCTAAGGATACAGGTTTTGACCTAATAGGCTATACAGATTCAGACTATGCAGGGTGCAGGATGGACAGGAAAAGTACCTCTGGAAGCTGTCAGTTTCTAGGACGACGGTTGATCTCCTGGTACAGCAAGAAACAACATTCAGTATCTACCTCGACAGCCGAAGCAGAATACATTGCGGCAGGTAGCTGTTGTGCACAGATCTTGTGGATTAGGAATCAGCTAAATGACTATGGACTTGCGTTGAACAAAATTCCAATTTACTGCGACAACACAAGTGCTATAGCTATTTCCAACAATCCTGTACAACATTCGCGAACCAAGCACATTGACATAAGGTATCACTTTATCAGAGAGCATGTCATGAATGGAACTGTGGTACTACATTTTGTACCCACAGAAGATCAGATAGCCGACATCTTCACAAAACCACTTGATGAATCCACTTTCTCAAAGTTGGTTAGTGAATTAGGGATGTTAAACTATGGCTAAATTTTTGTTTACTAGGAATTAATTTAAGCTCATAAATATTAAATGTTAATATTTAAAGAGTTTATGAGACTTGAATTAATAAAATCCCAGAGCTTATGAATTTTTGGAAAATTATCTTAAGATTAAATCAATATTCCTACAAGATAATTATTTCAATAAAAACATAAGTACTTTTGTTTAAATTAAGCATTTATAAGCATTAAGTAAATTAATGAATATATTTTTCTAATTTTTAGTATAGTTATGTTAAGCATGTGTATATTATTGTTTATTTTTCAAATTTTTTATTGTACTTTAAAAATAAATGTTTATGTTATTAATTATTCAATTAATTTGCTTATTAAATTAATTCAAGCTGAGTTAATTTAATTCCTAAATTAATTAAAACAATTAGTAATGTAAATATTTATTTATTTTATGTCTTTAAAAAAAAAAAAATTAAAAATTATAAGTATGTAAATTTTTGTTATATTTATTAAAATAGTTTCTTAATTTTATTGGTTTAGTTTAACAGTATGACTTTATTAAAAAATCTCGGCATGACTTATTGAATAAATCTCGGCATGACCTTTTTTTTTGTAAATAAGTCATACCGAGAGTTAATCAAAAAAGTCATACCGACATATTCACTCAGTTTTATGTAAATAAAACTCGGTATGACTTTTGTTAAGTCATACCGAGAAATACAAGTGCCTTGTTTTTAATTAAAGTCATACCGAGCATATAAGGTTAATTCCCTTAATTAAGTCATACTCAGTCCTATTTTCATACATATACACACACGCAGTCATACACACACTCATATAATCGAACAGTTTTTTTTCTTTAAACAAGAAAACGATCGATCTTTATCATTTTTCAACTGCTATCAGTTGCTTTGCTCCCAGATTTCAAGTATAATTACTTGCTAGTTTGTTAAAATCGTGTAAAGCTAAGCAAAACTCTGCCCAATTTTCGAAGAAAATCGATTGTTCTTGTTGTTTGATTTAAATCGTAGTTATATGCGATTTTTATTGATTTAGAGGTCTGTTTGTGTAGTGTTTTGTTGCTTAAAGTTGAATTGGGGATTAATAAAAATTAGGGTTGTTAATTTTTCTTTGGTTGTAATTTTCGAATTATTGGCTGTATTTGTTAATTTTAAATTTGTAATCGCACTTTATAATTTTATTATTTGTAATAGCTTAAATCAAAAAATGGCTGGTTATTGCGAATTAGTAAAAACTAATTTTGTTGGATATTTTAATCCGGTGAATTGTTCAGTCGAGAGGTTTCGACCGTGGATCGTATTTATGAATGAACATTCACTCGTCAGAACTGCAATTACTCTGGACGCCCCGTTGCAAGTATTAGCACTTAGGGCTCTGTATTCCACTGCTAGGAATAGGAGTACTGCAGGCAGAGTTCAGTTCTCATTCAGCATAGGAGATCATGAATATATGGTGACTGAAGAGGACGTGAACAGAATTTTGGGCTTTCCAACTGACAACTTCGTGGATCCACCCACTGTACCAGAAATTCTAGAATTTTTCTATTCTATTAGATATCAGGGTGAGATCAATTTGGTAAGACTGACAAAGTCCAAGTTGGTAAGCGAGTGGGACTATGTGTTTGACACGTTAGCCAAAGTCTTTGCTCCCACTACAAAGAACAACTTCAACAACATATCTTCACTACTGCAAATCATAGGGTTTTCCGTGGCCCACAATCGGAGGATAAATTTTGGGAAGTTGATTCTAAAAGAAATAATCAGGAAAATGGGGAAACCAGAAAGCAGGGAACAGAATGTTCAAGTCTACTATCCGAGGTTCCTGATGCTGTTTATGAATGACTTGTTGATGGAAGAAGACAAAGTCTTATTTCAGAATGGTCCTGTAGAAGAATCTCCGACTTCTCAGAACAACTTATTTGCAAGGCTCCACAACAACCCCAAGTTTCAAGATGTGCAAGTGGTAAGGACAGATTACATGGCTGAGATATTAGATCATATTGCTAATCCTGTGCAGGAACAAGAGCAAGAACAAGTGCCTATGCAATTAGAACATCCTGTGCACCTTCTACTTGAAGCTGCTCAGCATGTCGATCAAGTGGCACAAGATCTACAGGTAATATCTCAATCACAATCTTCTAGTTCAATACCTATAGAAATATCTACTGCACTATTAGATTTATCTGTGGCGGACTATGATGGTGTTCTTACACTCCAGGATATCAGCTACGAACCTGAAAACACACAGGTTCCGCCCCCAGCTGAATTAGAGCCTCAAACAGTTTTTCCTTCCTCCTCTTCTTCGCTAAAAGTCAGAAAAAGGAAGACACCTGTCAGAATAGTTAGGGGTCTTGGTGCTGATATAGATGAACCCGCAGCTCTGTCTCCTCCTTCAAAAATTTCTAGAGTTGAACCTGAGACACCTGCAGACTCATCCTTTTCCTCTCAATGGGATATGGATTTTGACATGGCCATCCAAGGTTCTTTAGATACACTTGCTCAACCAGGTGATCTAATTCGCTGCACGGCTACAGCTTCAGATAGTGAGGAAAGCACACTGCTAGCTCTCACACTAGCAGGACCTCCGCTTGCAGATACACAAACACATGAGGGCACATTTGTTGAAGAAAATGTTTTTAATAAAAACTGGTCGGATGCCACCTATGATGTGGACCATGACACTTTCGATGCAATGCAGCATCAGATACCCTCTGAGGTACTTAGGGGCACCACAGACTCTAATGAGCCATTCACTACATTGTCTAAGGTGGTGACCCCCTGGATATATTACATCCAGTGATTTTAAAAGGTCTCGAATCCACTGGTGGATTTGAGAGGCAACCACTCCATAGAGGGAGATGGGACTCCATTCACGGAGTAGCTACGTCAGTAGCGGAGCCACTTCAAGTTAATCTTGTAGAGGACGCGCCTTCACAGGCATCAGAAGAGCAATTTGACTCTTCAAAAGCTATTGTTATATATGCAGGTACAGCTTCAGGATCTGGAGAAGAGCTAAACACGAGTGATGTGAGGCAAACACAAAGTGAAACACATGCACAGAGTGCTAGTGAGATAAACAGGAGTGCAAGTGAGCTGAGTGCACACACACACAGTGTTCTATTATCTAAAATGGAAGCTCTCCAGAAAGAAATGCAAATTGTTCAGGCTGAGTTGGTAAAAGTAAAAGCACAAGCAGAAGAAAAAACTACATCTGCCTCTGTAACACAGCAGCTGACAATAGTACGAAAAGATGTTGAAGATGTCAAAACCTCCATTCTTCTAAAAACTCAAGACATCCAGAGTGTACAGAATCTTATTGCTGAAGACATGAAAGAAGTCAGCAAATTACATGAAAAGATTGATGAGGTTGAGAAAAGCTTAACATTAACAATCATTGAAAATGAGAAGATCTCTTCACAAAGATTCAGCAAACTGGATGATGGAATGACACATTTGAATGAAGGAATGAAGCAAGTCTATCTGACTATGCAGAAAATGTTGACATCTTTTGAAGCCTCTAAAACTCAAGAGGATCCCTCAACTAAGGGGGAGAAATCAAAAGAGAAAGTAGCTAAAGATGGAGGGGCTTCTACTCAAGAAAAAGGGAAAGATAAACTGTACTCTGAAGATCAATTTCAATCGTATGATCCAGAACCAGAAAAACAGTTTTTTGATCAAGAGAAATTCATTGATGACAGTGCTCATGATGAATCAAACTTTCCTGACTACTGCAGAGCTGAGGAAGAGATTGCATTTGATGAAGATTTTCTGTTTCCAGAAGAAAGAGAAGTTGATCCAGCCTATGAAGAGGCAATGAAGAAACTAAAAGAAGACATCAAGGCAAGTCATGCAAAAACTGAAAATCTGAAAGCTCTAGTCATAGAAAGAACAAAGGCAGAAAGAGAAGAAAGCCAAGAAAAGCAAAATCTCTGGGCCATAGCAGTCAGAGAAAAGAAGAGAGATGTACAGCTCAAGATTGGAAAGAAATGGGATACTGCAAGAAAAATAATGGACAAACAACAAAAGGGTCCATTTGAAGACAAGCATCTGAAATCAATAATTGAGCGTCTAGAAAAGTCAAATGACAACATTGACAACTTCATGAAAGCTCTGAAAGAGGAAGTGGACTACATCACTATCCTAGTGGATCACATTCTTGAAGACTGGCGGATACTAGTCTACACTCACAGGAATGGAACATTCAGAATTTCCTTAGAGTTTTTCAGGCAAAGAAGTTTATCAGTAATATGGACGTTCTTGAACAAAATAAAGAGGAGCTCAGAAGAAAATGAACTTCTCAGGGATAGACTTAGAGTCTTTGCTACAACTGTTAGTCCTCAGATCTTATTTGATCCTCATGAGGTAAGATTTTTCTCAAACAAGTTGTATCAAATCATGCAGTTAAATGAGGAATCTTTTAAGGGCTACACAGTTAAGTACATGATTCAAGTTGAAAGGATGCTAAGGTCAAAAGGTTTCAAATCTCAAGCTAAAATGGATGCTGCAGAGAAGATAAGAAACTACTGTCTGTCAAAAAGAATTCATTCATACATCAGGCAAATACCAAAGATAGATTCAACACAACCATCTGATGTAGAAGAAGAGATAGTAGATCCTGTTGAACAGGAAGTACTGTGGCAGTTAGCAAGAGCTGAGCAAAGAAGGTTGTATGGAGAGGCCACTACAACAGAACAATCAGTAACCGAAGAGGTACCAAGGACACCTGTGCATAAAAGTACAACCCTGGAAGAAGGTGAAGTTGATACTTCTAAAGACTGAAAATGTAGATAGGACAAGATAGAAACTTTGTAATATTTGTTCAGTGCTAGAGGAACATCTATCTTGTATTTATCTTTTATATGAATCTGGAAAATTGTTAAATATAAAACCAGAACTTTTGTTTATTATTTACAAGTCATTAAATGTCGTACTACTTTCTTAGTTGTTAGTTGAGTTATCCTCTAGGAATTTGTGTGTTAAATGTTTAACAACAAATAGGGGGAGATTGAAAGGCATATGACTAGGCCTATTTGTAATAATTAGATGGCAACTCAACTCTAACTAATAAAGAGAAGTAAATACTAAACACTAAACAGGAATCAAGACGAAGACAGTCAACTAATCACAAAGGATCTAAGTATCAGAGGTATTTTGTAGGATTGCTACTCAACACTGGAAGAAGTTCAATTATTTGTTCAAGCGTCAGTGAAATTAATAATGTAGTAGTACTTCTATTGAAGACAGAAGATATAGAAGATTTCAAGTGGTTACTACAAGCAGATTCCAGAAGAAGAATGCAAACAATGAAGAAGAATTAATGACAGAAGGCCTCTAGTTAAATGTTATTTAAATGGAGAATATTTATTGGGATGACACAAATGAACCAGACAGTACATTTGTGTGTCAACTAATATAATATTTATTCTTCATTTAATTCAAGAGGTTTCAAGATTAGAAGACGAAGAAAAGACAGGAAGATTTCAAGACTATCAGCACGGCTGCGACTAAAGATAGTATTTTAATTCTACTATCAACTGTTAATTAATTATTTAATTTATCTAATTAAATTAATTCAAGGTGAATTTAATTTAATTTGTAAATTAACTAATTAATTTAAGTAGAATTAATTTACTATAAAAGAAATGGATTAAAATGACTTATATATATATATATAATCAGTTAGTATGACTTATTAAATAAGTCATACCGAATTTCTTATATATATATATATATAAATAAGTCATACCGAGCCTATTTAAATAAGTCATACCGACCTATTTGAATAAGTCATACCGACCTATTTACATAAGTCATACCGAGCTCTATTCATAAGTCATACCGAGCAGTTTTAAGTAAAGGTCATGCTGATTGAATTTTGTTTAATTATAATAAGTCATACCGACTTACTTTAATTAAATATAATTCGAATATGACTTTCAAATAAGTCATACCGAAATTTAGAAAGTCATACCGACCAGAAATAAGTCATGCCCAGTCTTTTAAAAGTCATACAAGTGTTAAAATAAGTCATACAGACTTATTTTCTTGAAATTAAGTCATGCTAGAAAAGGTCATACCAGCCTTTTCTAATCTCTATAAATATGAGATGATTTCTTCATTTGTTAGTGTTCAACTTGTTAAGAGTTAAGAAAATCAGTTCAAATTCAGAAATTTGTCTGCATTGTAATATTCACAGATTTCTGTGCAAGTTTGAATATAATTGATTAAACTCGAACACTTCATGTCGAATTCGTTCTAGACTTTATATCAATTATATAACAGTTTTCTATATATTAATTTTGTAATACTAATCAAGTTAAAATTATATCTTTCACTTGAACAGTATTTCATTACAATTAATATTTCGCGAGTAATTAAAATAATATTTTTAATCTAAATTATTCCGCGATTAATTTTCAGACATTGTATTCAACCCCCCCTTCTACAATGTCAGGGACCAACAACCACATCTCATTAGTCATAGGTATGGTGATACTAAAGTCAAGAACATAAGTGTATGTATCAATCCATGACACTGGAAAGACCCGCCGTGAGATTCTACATGTTAATAAGTGTCATAAGAAATCTCACAGTGATAATGATGTAATGATCATCTGACTTGAAATCATTATATTTCTATACGAGAATTAATATACTTTTATTACACTCAAAGTTACCTTTAACCAGGTAATGATAAAGGTGGACATTGGGTATGCTATGAATCGTATGGGGAATATGAATGATAGATATAGGATTTAACCCTCCAATTCTAGGAGTGATATTATTATCCTCTTGATTGAGTGAGACTATGAAATGCATGGCCATGCTCAAATATTGATTTGTTTAAATAGTCTACTCATTGATCAAGGAAACCAAGATTAAACGTTGAAGAGGATGACACTATACATGCCTCGAGTTTTATCTATAATATAAGGTTAAAGGGATTATATTACATTGCACATTATTCACGAAAGGTTTAATTGAATCACCAATTATTATTGTTACTTGGGTAACAATGATGTATTACTAGATGCCGCTCATTGTTTATAATTTTATTATTAGATAATAAAATTATTGCCAACATAATAATAACCTAAAGGGTCACACACAAAGAACGTCAAAACGGAAGTTTATTTAAATTACGAATTTAAATATATTATTGTTTATTCAAATTTAATTATTAAATTAATTAAGTGGGACTTGATTAATTATATTAGAATTCGGATTTAATAAGTATTATTATTATTCGAATTTAATTATTGAATTAATTAAGTGGGACTTGATTAATTATATTAGAATTCAGATTTAATAATAATAATAACCCAAAGTCATAATGGGTTTTGGAAACCACATGGATTAGGGTTAGGCCCAAAATCTCTCTCTCCCCTATATATACATAATGATGTATAGTATTAGGGTTTAATCATCAAATTTCATTTTAGAGAAAAAACCTAACTGCTCAACATCAAGAGAGGCTAGAGAAAGAGAGAGAGAGAGGCAAACAATTCGGCTAGTACCGACTCCGGTGATCGTAGGACGATCGGGCGTTCGTGTGGACTTCTTTAGAGAGTAAATCTTTGCAACAAAGGACTGCTGTGATTCATCTTTCTGGACCTCCATTAAACAGCATACGAAAGCTTTGTTAAGGTACAGACTTCTTCACCATAATCATCCAACGTTATACATGGATCCTGCGATTGGGTTTCGATTTTTTTATTATTGTTTTTACGTTAATTCCGCTGCGTTTTCATGCCCGAAACCCTTCACGTGCATTCAACAGATAATATATCATAGATGGTAATTGATCACATCAAGCAGATCAAGTTGGAAGCAAAGTAATTTGAAGTTGAAGCAATTAACACATCATGCTTCTATATTCAACAAGATCGTGAAAAGACATCATATGAGTTAATGGCCAACCAGAAGCAAACACTGAAGCTCTTTCGTGTGTTTGGAGAAAATTGATATTTATTGAAGATTTATATGAGCATCTTGGCAAGTTTGAAATTAAGGCTCATAGAACAATTTTCCTTGGCTACTCATTGAAGTCGAAAGCTTTCAAAGTAAGATGTGATGTAAAATCAGAAGGTGATTGAAAGTCTGAATTTGTCATCCTTTTACACCAAGCTCCCGAGCATCAAAATAAAAGTCTATTATGAATCTGTGAAGCTTGACATCTTATCAGAGTCATATTCAGATATTGATGATGAAACTGAGGTTGCAGAAGGAATCAATGTTAATGATGATGATTCAGATCCTAGTAGTGGAAATGGTAGTGAATCTACACAACTCATGGACTTTAACATAATCCACTCAACAAGGTGAATGATCTTCAACATATCCTAGCAGTAACTCAGGGGGAGTAAATAAAAGAAGGATCTACTAGTCATACTCAACATAATGAAGATCAAAGGAATACATTAAGAACATATCTGTTGAGACAAAGGGTTTGGAGTCAAATTCATTCCTGGAGTCTAGTTCTTAGTGATCCGGATACTAGAGTAAAGACTAGAAGTGTTATGAAAAGTAAATGGTTACTCTTCGGGAAAGAACAATTGTTAAATAGTTGGTATCCTAAAGAAGATTGAAGAAGCACTGATTGATCCAGATTGGGTGATTGCAATGCAAGATGATCTCAATCATTTCGAAGGCAGAATCTACTGAATCTGGAACCCAGGCCACAAGACAAAGTTGTAATTGGTACTGTAAGGGTTTTCAGAGACTGGATGATTTTTGGCATTGTTATGAGGAACAAAGCCAAACTGGTTGCTATAGAAGGTATCGATGATGATGGAAATAGAATCTTCGGGACTTTCAAGATCTAACTAAAGCACTAGAGACGAGACTTGATACTATTAGGGCTGAACAAGTTGATGTACAACAACTCCTGGACTTTGAAGTTTCATATCCACTGGAATTTGTATATCATTCTCTTCACAAAGCTCTCTATGACGGAGGTAAGAGATCAAGCAATCGTCAAGGACATAGTATGACACTCTAACTGATAATTACTTGAATATGATTTTATATTAGAGTCATTATACACATATCTCTCTAGAATACAAGGCACACACACATAATGTTTAGTGCAAGTATACCATGATTATATTATATGTGGGTCTACTGTGCATAAAGACCATATATTTTATTCTCAATATGCCTATGTGCAAGTTTCCACGTGGATACTAGAGAATCTAATCTTATAGCTAAGATATGAATTGTTAGATATCTTAAGGAATTACCAATTCTAAGAATCAGGTACCCTAAAGATACCAGGTTTAACCTAATTGGCTATATAGATATAGATAATGCAGGTTATAAGAAAGACAAGGAGGTAATTACCAGAAGCTGTCAAACTCCATCAACTCTGCTGGATAATCTCTTCACCACTCACGGAACAAGCGCATGGACACCAGGTATCATCTATATCGAGAGTAGTCTTTAGTAGAATAACTTGCAGATATTTGCTAAACAGCTTGATAAATTCATTTTGTCTAAGTTGGTTAGTGAAGTTGAGATATTATTTATGTGCATATTTGTTGGAAATCTCATCTGCAAAGAATTCTTAAATGAGTTCACAAGTATTAAATCGTCCATATTTAAAGGACTTGTGAATTTATCTGAAATCCAGTACCTCGTGCTTATTGCTACTACTCTAATTATCATGTTTACAATATTATATGCATATGTGGTAATTAGTTGTTCTAACATAAGTTTGTATATTATCTTAATTGATTTAAAATTATGATGTCAGACAATTCGATGTCATATCAGTCTCATAATTTAAATAAATTAAAATAATATGCAGCAAAATTACTTGTATGATAAATATTTTATGAGTATCAGTTAATGATATCTTGCATAATTGTTTTGATATTTTTCTCTGATATTTTTAAATGTTTTGTTACAAATAATTGTGACACTTTTAATATTAGTGACATTATTTAGAATTACTGATCTAAGTAATCAATGCATATTTCAAAAATCACTAATATTGGAAATAACGGAAGTATTTTCTGAGTTATGTGTATATAAAATTCTCAATATTTTATATACTTAGAAATATTTCCAAAATTGTTTTTACTTCGAGGTATCAACCATTTGTAAAATGATTTGTTTTTAAACACTTGTTTCAATGTTTGTTGCACATTGATTCAAAGTACCTAAACAGTGGTTGTTGCTTTGAAGGCCTTATACTGTATTGCTAAGAATACATCCACCCCTATTGTAATGAAATTTTCTATTTTAAGTTAGGGATAATATCAGGTGGGTGAAAATGATGAATATCATAATTGCATTATGAGTCGGAAAATCATAATTCTCTATCTGATAAGGATGGTTTGCAAAACTGTTTTTAAATCATACAGTATTAAGGTATAAAGGAAAAAAGTCATTTTAACGAGATATAATTTGGTAAGAGAGTTAAATTTCTTATTTGGTATAAATTCTCGCATTTTATAATGGGAAGTTTGCCTTATAGGAAATTCATAAAGGATAAAAACTTTCTTCTATGATACAACTTTCCCGCGTTTTATTATGGGATATGTATCTTAAAGAAAATTTTGTATCATGCTTTTAAATGATTAATCTTTAGTTCTGACAAAACTCTTTTATTGAAAGTGCTTTAATGCAATCTATTACCATTCCTTATTATATTTTTCCTTCTCATTGGGATGAAAAATATGTTTTGGAATGTTAAGGTGATTATCTTTTTATCTCGATTGGTTCTTTCCAATTATCCCCTAGTGGCTTTAGAAACTGGCCAAGAGGTTGAAAACCAATCAATCTCTTACCCAAGCCATAGTACCAAACACCAATTCATCCACTTCCATATATTAACCCCTGGAGATATAAGGAACTCATGTAAGTTAGAGGTTGATAACGGAGAAACTGCACTTGATGCAGCAAATAAGGATGATGTCGAAAGTGCACCCACAGCTCTACCTCCAGAGAAGAAAAGGACTATATAACTGAGGTAAATGTAAGTTCATCTGCATCTTCTCAAAAGGATGCAGAGCTGAAAAGGCAATAAAACTGTCTCTGGAATCATTCTCTTTAGAGGATGAGTCCATTGAAATTCGCTCGTCAGCCAGAGCACTTTGTAATGAGTCAAGCACACCTCCGGCACTCACGCTGATGGTAAGCCTAAATAGATAAATTCTAGGAACACATTGCAAGTCGTGCACAATGAAAGGTACATGCAACATTTTTAGTTTTGTACAATTTTATTTAATTGGCATTGATACTGTAAATATATATATATATATATATATATATATATATATATATATATATATATATATATTTTAAATTCCTTAAGAGTGCTGAATTTCTTCTTTGGTACAACTTCCCACTTTTTATTATGGGAAGTTTGTCTTATAGGAAATTCATAAGGGATAGAAATTTTCTTCTCAGATACAATTTTTCCCGCGTTTTATTAAGGGATATGTATCTTAAAGACAATTTCGTTATATGTGTGTAAGTTTATTTTTATTTTGTTTTTATTTTTTTTAAATTGGCATATTTTATTTTTTTATTTCATTTTATTTTTAACATTTATTTTTATCTACGAGAAATTGTTCTAAGAATCATAAGTATTAAATGTCAATATTTAAAGGACTTGTGAATTTCTTTACATCTACTTTCTCGAGCTTACATATATCACTGATAATTGTTATGAGTATAATTGTCATATGCTTGAATAACAATTATTAGATATAATGTATAAAGTTAAATGCTAATTTTCATTTCTATGATTATTTAGTATTTAGCAAGATTATTTTATCTTATTAAAATTATGAATTGAAGCAATTAAATGTTTATCAGTTTCATAGTTTTAATATGATGAGATATTAGAAGCATAATTACTTGCTTTTTGAAATTATTATTAATTATCATAATTTGATAATTTGTTATTGTTTCATTGTAATTAATTATGATTTTTGTTGTTAGTGATAATATATATATTGTTTATCTAAAAATCACTAATAATAAAAGCATATCTGTGTCCTGCCGAACAAGAGCAATCGACTCGAGGTAAAAGCAGGTAATCTCGATCTTGATAAATATATACAATTGATATATTGAGCCCTCAGTGGCTATAGGACAAGATCAAGGGATTGAAAACCTACAATCTCTAACACAGATCATAGGACCACAAACACTCAAACAGATACAACTTCATCTACTAAACCCCTGAAAAGAAAAGTTTTATCAACTAAAGAGGGTGAGAGAGTAAATGCCTCTAGTGCACTAGAAAAGAGAAGTATTTATGAGTGTTCCAGCAGCTCTGCCTCTAGTTAGAATATGAAATTGAAACCAAGGCAACTGCTAACTAATTTATATCCTCCCAAAAGGGTATAGATTTGTAAATGGCAAAACTGTTACTAGGTTCGTCATCTTAACATGATGAGTCTATTGAATTCGGCCTGTCAGCCAAGGCCATTTGTAAAGAGTTAACTTCATCTGGACACTCTCAAATACTGCAAATCATAAATGTATATATTCAAATGCACTGTAAGGATTGTCACACATTAAGGATGAATTGACGGAAGCTATTATTCTAAACTTCCATATCAAGGAAGAAAGAATGATTGATGATTCTGACTGAATCAACATTCCTTCACAGGCGTCAGGAGGAAACTTGGATCATTTGCTACATTATAGATCCTTGTCTCCCTTCCCAGATGGAACATATCTGGATTCCCAACGGAATAGATCATCTTAGATGATCAGCAACTCATTGAATCTATTCCTGAAGCAGTTCAGTTTTTAAAGTCAAATATTTTAATGGATTCAATTGAGGACGGGGATTTACGAAACCCCATTGCACCACCAGTGACCTCTCTTGAAGGGTCTATGGTGATCTTTCTTGCAGGTACAAACGATTGTGTCATCCGTATTGAGAGAGAGAAATAGTGTTGTGAGGAAAGAGTAAAACACAAGTGAGAAAGAGTGAAAATATATATTCTATGAGTGAAACACTTAGAGAGTATATGAGCGAAACACTTGTCAGAAATACAAAGGAAAATCACACACTAGCACAATTACCAAATCCCATTCCTAATTCCCTGTTACAGATTTCTAATGTTACTCAACTAAGGGGGATGAAATTTCTTCTGATATTAAGGATTCTGAAGAGGATTACTCAACTAAGGGGGAGAAGTGTTGAAAAGTTCGAACTTTTGAAAAAGATCCAAAAAGGGAGAAATAGATCCAAAAAGGAAGAAGTGTTGAACAAGATCCAAATGGGAGAATTGTTTAACAAAGACTTTTACTAGAAGAGGATTACTCCATTGTTGAACAAGAAAAGGGGGTATATAACAACATGCTTGGATTGGATCCATTTGATTTTAGAAAATTCTTGTATATAGGATTAACTGGATTTTCTAAAATGCATAACATGTCATAGTTTGCATTTTTTATATCTGCGATGGTTTAATGTTGTATGTATGCCATGTCTGTTGTTACCTCTATTAAATTTTTTGGATAATTCACGTAAGGGGAGAATGAATTCACCTTGGGAGAGAAGTGAAGACAGAAATTGGAGAAATAGAGGAGAAGTGGTAATAAGAAGAGAACAAGACTTCATCCCTGCCATCCTAAGAGGGAGTAGTGATGAGTCTGAGAAATGAAGATAATACTACTTGTATAATATGTTCAGTGCTATTGGAACAAACATCTTTCATTTCAGTTTCTTAAGAAATCTGGAAATGCAGAATCTGATCCAGAGAAACCAGCCACTGAAGATCTACCAATGACACCTGATCTCAAAAGTTAAACTCTAGAAGAAGGTGAAGTTGATACTTAATTCTGAAGCTGGTAATGATAGGTAAATCAAGATAGAACTTTGTTAAATATGTTCAGTCTAGAGGAACATCTATCTTATTTATCTTTCATGATTGAAATCTAGAAATGTATTATATGATCCAGAAAACAATTTATTATTTACAGTTCTTAAATGTCATATTATTTTCTTAGTTGTTAGTTGAGTTATCCTCTAGGAATTTGTGTGTTAAATGTTTAACAACAAATAAGGGGAGATTGAAAGTCATATGACTAGTCCTATTTGTAATAAGTAGATGACAAATCAACTCAGATAAGAAAGTGAAGTAAATAATAAATATTGAGTATAGAGGAAGAAAAAAAAGAAGCCAAGATAGGACATGACAAGACACAAAGACCACTACAACAGAAATGAGAATCAACATTGTAGTTAGTCATCCGTGAACCAGATCAATGCACAGGGTGTCAACAATGTCAGTGAAGATTCGTCATCAAAAAGTTCAAGTGGTTAAAAAGGTTATTGTTGAAGAACAGAAGAGTCTTATCTACATCAACAATAGTCAAACCTTTAATTTAATTCTCTATTAATTAATTAAATTAATTAGTTAATTTAATTAGTAAATTGATTCACTCAGAATTAATTTATTTCTTAAATTGATTAAAGGATTAATTAATTTAGAATTATTTTAGAATGACAGAAGACAGAAGTTGGAAGCTCAAAGGGATACAGGTTTGTTTGGAATGTAGTGTACAAGAGTCAGAATCCAAGATTGAATATTTGACTGGGTACATGCAGTGGTGAAAAGAAGTATTGTCTAGTTTAAAGAGTCAGATTATTTCAGTAACAGAGGTACTTCTAATTGCAACTGTAGAAACAGCCAAACATGCCTGACGGTACTGACTTGAAGAAAAAACGGAAAAAGAATTGACGCGGAAGAAATGCAAAGTCATATATTCTTAAAGGTGGAACCCCGGTTGGAATTGATTTATCATTTCCAAGTCAAAAGGAGTTCGGTTTCAGACGTTCAGAAGACCGCATCTTAGAGCGTAAGGATTTATTTTAATTAATAAATATTTTATTTATTTAGTAAATTATATTTATAAATATCTAAATATTATTAGATATTTATTTTTATAATTTCTGAATTAAATTTATTATTTATTAATCAAAGATTATAAGCTGTGCGGGTCGAAAAGCATTTCTACGGAGCCTGTCTATAATAAGACGAAATAGGCCCCTTTTCAATTTAAATTTGCTAGGAGAATTCATCAGCCAATCACATGCTGACACTTTTCAATAAAGAAGAAAAGAAATGAACAAAGGCAGTTGATTGAAGAGTTATACCGAAGAAATTCAAAGTGTCATACCGAGCTTTGATTTAAAAGAGTCATACCGAGCTAATTCTAATATGAGTCATACCGAGCTTATTAATATGAGTCATACCGAAACCAGTTGCAATGAGTCATACCGAGCACCTTTGCAGTGAGTCATACCGAATTCTAATATGAGTCATACCGACCATTATAAGTCTTGCCCAGCCTTTTTGTGAGTCATACAAGTGTTAATTTTAGGTGAAAAAGGTCATATTGGGATAAGTCATGCTAGCTTTCCACCTCTATAAATATGAGGCATTTGCTTCTTTTTTTGAAAAAAGAAAAACAGTCAAATTCAGCAATTTGTCTGCAACGTCATATTCACAGACTTTCTGTGTTGGTTTGAGTTTAATTCCTTAAGTAGAACAATTCATGTCAAATTTGTTCTAGGAATTAAATGTTTATTCTACCGCATATTGTAACACCCATTCAAGTTTAATATACGTATTTAACTTGAATCTTGTTTACTTACTTGCTAATTTTCTATATCTTAAATGCTATATCATAAAAATAGAAAGCTAGTAAGTCAGCCTCCCAAACACTACAAGGACTTTAACCCTCAGCTTAAGCAATAATTTAATTCCGCAAATTATGAAAAGAATTTTAAATTGTTGTCAGTATCGCATTCAACCCCCCTTCTACGATACTTCCGGGACCCAACACAAATTCCTAGAGGATAACTCAACTAACAACTAAGAAAGTAGTATGACATGTAATGACTGTAAATAATAAACAAAAGTTCTGGTTTTATATTTAACAATTTTCCAGATTCATTCATGAAAGATAAATACAAGATAGATGTTCCTCTAGCACTGAACAAATATTACAAAGTTTCTATCTTGTTCTATCTAAGTCTTCAGTCTTCTGATGTATCAACTTCACCTTCTTCTAGGCTTGAACCTTTATGAACTGGTGTCCTCGGTACTTCTTCAGATACTGATTGATCTATTATGGTGGATTCTCCATACAACCTTTTTTGGTCAGCTCTTACTAACTGCCACAACACTTCCTGTTCAACAGGATCTACTATCTCTTCTTCTATATCATATGGTTGTGTTGAATCAATTTTATGCATCTTCCTGATGTATGATTGATTCTTCTTTGATAGGTAGTAGTCTCTGATCTTTTGAGCTGCATCCAACTTAGCCTGGGACCTGAATCCCTTGGATCTCAACATAGTTTCAACTTCAATCATGTATTTAACTGTGTAGCCCTTTAGTGACTCCTCATCCAGCTTCATAACCTGATAAAGCTTATTGTTGTAGAACCTTACCTCATGAGGGTCGTTTAAGATTTGTGGACTAACAGCTCTTGCTATGTCTCGGAGTCTGTCTCTTAAAAGTTCATTTTCTTCTGAACTTCTCTTGACTTTGTTCATTAACGTCCAGATTACAGATAGAGATCTTTGTCGAAAGAATTCTATAGAGACTCTGAATGTGTCATTCTTTTTTGTGTACAACAGAATCTGCCAGTCATCTAGAATGTTATCCACAATCACAGTGATGTAGTCAACTTCTTCTTTGATTGCTTTCATGAAGTTATCCAGACAGTCATTTGAATCTTGCAGGCGTTCAATTAGAAATTTTAACTTGTAATCTTCAAATGGACCTTTCTGAAGTTTGTCCATGATCTCTCTGGCGGTATCCCATTTTTTCCCTATTTTTAAACGCACATCTTCTTTCTTCTTTCTTCTTTCTAACAGCTATAGCCCACAAATTTTGCTTTTGTTGGCTTTCTTCTCTTTCTGCCTGAGATCTTTCCATGACTAGAGCTTTCAGATTTTCAGTCTTTGCTTAACTTGCCTTGATGTCTTCTTTAAGTTTCTTTATTGCCTCTTCATAGGCTGGATCAACTTCTTTTTCTTTTTGAAACAAAAATTCTTCATCAAATGCAGTTTCTTCCTCAGCTCTGCAGTAGTCAGGAATGTTTGATTCATCATGAGCACTGTCATCAATGAATTGCTCTTGAGCATAATACTGTTCTTCTGGTTCTGGATTAAATGAGTGAAATTTTTCTTCATCAGAATACAGATTAGTTTTCCCTTTATCTTGAGCAGTAGCTCCTTCTTCATCAGCTACTTTCTTCTTTGCTTTCTCCCCCTTAGTTGAGGGATCCTCTTGAGTTTTTGAGGCTTCAAAAGATGTCATCAGTTTCTGCATTGTCAAATAGACTTGCTTCATTCCTTCATTTAGATGCGTCATGCCATCATCCAGTTTGCTGAAGCGTTGAGTAGAGATCTTTTCATTTTCAAAGATTGTGAGGGTTAAACTTTTCTCAACGTCATCAATTCTTTCATGTAGTTTGCTCACTTCTTTCATATCTTCAGCAATTAGATTCTGAACGTTCTGGATGTCTTGAGTTTTTATAAGAATGGGGGATTTGACATCTTCAACATCTTTACGCACCATTGTCAGCTGCTGTGTTACAGAGGCAGATGTAGGCTTCTCTTCTGCTTGTGTTTTAACTTTTACCAGCTCAGCTTGGACAATCTGCATTTCCTTCTGGAGAGCTTCCATTTTGGATAATAGTTCACTATGTGTGTGTGCATTCATCTCACTTGCACTCCTGTTTAACTCACTATCACTCTGTGCATGTGTTTCACTCTGTGTTTGCCTCACAATACTAGTGTTTAACTCCTTTCCAGTTCCAGATGTTGTACCTGTGTACAAAACAATAGCTTTTGAAGAGTCGAAATGCTCTTCTGATGCCTGTGAAGGCGCGTCCTCAACAAGTTTAACTTGAAGTGGCTCCGCTACTGACGTAGCTACTCCGTGAATGGAGTCCCATCTCCCTCTATGGAGTGGTTGCCTCTCAAATCCACCAGTGAATTCGAGACCTTCTCTAATGAGAACTGGATGTAAGAAATCCAGGGGGGTCACCACCTTAGATAATGTATTGAATGGCTCTTGAGAATCTGTGGTGCCCCTGAGTACCTCTAAGGGTAACTGATGCCGCACTGCATCCAAAATGTCTTGATCCACTATGAATGTGGTAACCGATGAGTTTTCTTCAAAAACATTTTGTTCAATAATCATTGTGCTCTCTTGTGTTTGAGTTTCTTCAAGTGGAGGACCTGCTAGTGTGAGAGCTAGCAGTGTGTGAGAATCTGAATCTGAAGCGGATGTCGTGGCTATACGGTGAATAGAATCACCCGTTTGATCGAGTGTATCTAGAGACTGTTGGATAGCCGTTTCAAAATCCATATCCCATTGAGAGGATAAGACCGGGTCTGCAGTTGTCTCAGGTTCAGATCTCAATCTTTTAGATGGTGGAGACAGAGCTGCGGGTTTACTTCCAGAATCACTTCTACCTCTCACTTTCCTAACAGGTTTCTTCCTTTTTCTGAGGTGAGTTAAAGAAGTTGGAGAAGGAGAAACTGTTTGAGGTTCTATGACAGCTTGGGTTTGAACCTGTGTGTTTGTCAGGTTCATAGCCGATTTCCTGAAGTGTAAGACCACAATTATAGTCCGCCACAGATAAATCTAGAAGTGCAGTAGATATATTTATAAGTAGGAAACTAGAAGTCAGTGATTGAGATATTACCTGTTGATCAAGTGCCTCTTGTTCAACATGCTGAGCAGCTTCAAGTAGAAGTTGGACAGGATGATCTATTTGCATTGACACTTGTTCTGGTTCTTGATCCTGCGCAGGATTAACAATATGATCTAGTATCCCAGCCATATAATCTGTCTTTACCACTGGCACATTTTGAAACTTGGGGTTGTTATGGAGCCTTGCAAACAAGTTGTTCTGAGAAGTTGGAGATTCTTCTACAGGACTATTCTGAAATAATGCTTTGTCTTCATCCAGCAACAAGTCATTCATGAATAACATCAGGAACCTCGGATAGTAGACTTGTACGTTCTGTTCCCTGCTTTCTGGCTTCCCCATTTTCTTGATTATTTCTTTTAGAATCAACTTTCTAAAATTTATCCTCCGGTTATGGGCAACAGAATACCCAATAATTTGAAGTAGTGATGAAATGTTGTTGAAGTTGCTCTTTGTTGTGGGTGCAAACACTTGTGCTAGATTGCGAAAGAACTAGTCCCACTCGCTTACCAACTTGGCTTTAGACAATCTTACTAAATTGATCTCACCCTGATATAGAATAGTATAGAAAAATTCTAGAATTTCTGGTACAGTGGGTGGATCCACAAAATTGTCAGTTGGAAAGCCCAATATCTTGTTCACATCGTCTTCAGTCACCATGTATTCACGTTCTCCTATGGTGAATGAGAATTGAACTCTATCTGCAGTGCTCCTGTTCCTTGCAGTGGAATACAGAACCCTAAGTGCTAACACTTGCAACGGGGCGTCCAGAGTTATTGCAGTTCTGACTAGTAAATGTTCATTCATAAACATGATCCATGGTCGAAACCTCTCGACTGAACAATTCACCGGATTAAAAAATCCTACAAAATTAGTTTTTACTAATTCACAAAAACCAGCCATTTTTGTTTAAACTATTACAATTAATAAATTACAAAGTGCGATTACAAATTAAAAATAACAATTACAAGTCAAAATTCGAAAATTACACTTGAAAATTGAAAACCCTAATTTCTAATAATACCCAAATTGTCTTTAATCAGCAAATCACTACACAACAATCCTCTAGTCACAAACAAAACCAATTGATTCGATTTTTATCAAGAACAAGAACAATCACTGCCATTTTTTTTTAAAAAAAATGGGCAGAGTTTTGCTTGTTTTAATCGATTTTAACAAACTAGCAAGTAAAGATACTTGTAATCAGAGTGTAGCAACTGAAATCAGTTGAAATGGGTGAAAATCGATTGATTTTTGAGAAAAAAAACTGTTCGTGGGTTTTTATATGTATATAGCAGTGTGTGTGTGTGTATGACTGAGCATGACTTATTTAAAGAAAAAAAACTATTATACTCGGTATGACTTATTAAAACAAAACACTAGCATATCTCGGTATGACTTTTCAAACCGAGTTTTATTTACATAAAACTGAATGATATAGGTCGGTATGACTTATTTGAATTAATTCTCGGTATGACTTTTTATAAAACATAAAAAGTCATGCTGAGTTTTATTATAAATAAGTCATTCCGAGAGTTTTGTTATAAAAGTCATGCTGAGATAATACAAATAATATATAAACTTATATTATTAACTGTTTCTAAATTCGAAATAAAATAATAAAATTCTAATTCGATTTTTAGAAAAATTAATAATGATAACATAACTATTTGACAGACAATTATTATTTAGAAACTTTAAGATAAATATCAATAATTTACATACTAATAAATTATTAAAGACATAAAATAAATATTTACATTATTAATTGTTCCAATTAATTTAATAATTAAATTAACTCATGTTTGAATTAATTTAATAAGTAAATTAATTGAATGATTAATAACATAATCATTTATATTAATGTATAACAATAATTAGTGAAAATATACATTAATCACATAAATGCTTATAAAAGCTTAATTTAAACAAAAGTACTTATGCTCTAATTGAAATAATTATCTTTTAAGAATATTGATTTAATCTTAAGATAATTTTCCAAAAATTCATAAGCCCTAGGATTTTATTAATTCAAGTCCCATAAACTCTTTAAATATTAACATTTAATATTTATGAGCTTAAATTAATTCCTAGTAACCAAAAATTTAGCCATTGTTTAACATCCCTAATTCACTGACCAGCTTTGAGAAAGTGGATTCATCAAGTGGTTTCGTGAAGATGTCGGCTAGTTGATCTTCCGTGGGTACAAAATGTAACACCACAGTTCCATTCATGACATGCTCTCGGATAAAGTGATACCTAATGTCAATGTGCTTGGTTCGTGAATGTTGTATAGGATTGTTGGAAATAGCTATAGCACTTGTGTTGTCGCAGAAAATTGGAATTTTGTTCAACGCAAGTCCATAGTCATTTAGCTGATTCCTTATCCATAAGATCTGTGCACAACAGCTACCTGCCGCAATGTATTCTGCTTTGGCTGTCGAGGTAGACACTGAGTGCTGTTTCTTGCTATACCAGGAGATCAACCGTCTTCCTAGAAACTGACAGCTTCCAGACATACTTTTCCTGTCCATCCTGCACCCTACATAATCTGAATCTGTATAGCCTATTAGTTCAAAGCCTGTATCTTTAGGGTACCAAATTCCAAGATTTGGTGTACCCTTTAGATATCTAAAAATTCGTTTAACGGCTATTAGATGAGATTCTTTAGGGTCAGATTGAAACCTTGCACATAAGTAAGTTGCAAACATTATATCGGGTCTACTAGCAGTTAGATATAACAATGAGCCTATCATACCTCTGTAGCTTGTGATGTCAACTTTCTTACCAGTTTCATCTTTGTCAAGCTTGGTGGCTGTTGGCATTGGGGTTTTTGCCGGTGAAGAATATTCTAGACTGTATTTTCTTAGAAGATCTCTTACATACTTTAATTGGCAAATAAAAATCCCATCATCCTTTTGCTTTACTTGTAGTCCAAGGAAGAATGACAGCTCACCCATCATGCTCATTTCATACCTGCTCTGCATTAACTTAGCAAATCTTTTGCGCAAGTTTTCGTTAGTAGAACCAAATATAATATCGTCAACATAAACTTGGACAAATATCATATCTTTTTCATGCAATTTATAAAAGGGAGTTTTATCTATGACACCTATAATGAAACCATTTTCAAGTAAAAACACACAGAGAGTGTCATACCATGTCCTCGGTGCTTGCTTGAGCCCATAAAGAGCTTTGAATAGAAAATACACAAAATCAGCAAACTCTGGACTTTCAAAGCCAAGGGGTTATTCCACATATACTTCATCTTTTAACTCTCCATTCAGAAATGTACTCTTCACATCCATTTGATAGACTTTAAACTTGGAATGTGCTGCGAATGCCAGAAATATTCTGATGGCTTCAAGTCTTGCAACTGGTGCGTAGGTTTCGTCATAATCAATTCCCTCTTCCTGAGAGTAACCCTTTGCAACCAGTCTGGCTTTGTTCCTTGTAACAATGCCATCACCGTCTAACTTGTTCCTGTATACCCATTTCGTGCCAATAACAGATCTATCCTTAGGCCTGGGTACCAGTGTCCAGACTTCTTGTCTATCGAACTGATTGAGCTCTTCTTGCATGGCAAGAACCCAATCTGGATCAATTAATGCATCTTCAATTTTCTTTGGTTCTTCTTGAGATAGAAAAACTGAAAATAAACATTCATTTGAAGTTGCACTTCTGGTTCTAACTCCAACATCTGGATCACCTATGATCAATTTAAAAGGATGATCTCTGCTCCATATCCTGTCCCTGGGTAGGTTTGATCTTGATGATTTGCCTCGAAATTCATTGTGATGTTATGTTCTACCAGTTGATCCTTCATCTCCCCCTGAGTTGCTGCCAGGATGACTTGTTGATCCACCACTGATATTAGTAGTATTTCCAGTGTTATCATTGTTTTCACCACTATTACCTGGATCATCATTATTATTGTCATCATCATTTCCTGTTGCAACCTCAGGTTCTTCTTCATCATCAGAATGTGAGTCTGGAAAATTGTCAAATTTTAATGACTCAGAAGAATCTTCAGTTTGGATATTTGGGAGTTTAATGTCATCAAAAGTAACATTGACACTTTCTTTTACTTGGTGCTGATCAATTATGTACACCCTATATGCTCTTCTTGAATATCCGACAAAAATAGCTTCACGTGCCTTGGCTTCGAACTTGCCACGATGTTCATCTCCATCCTTTAGCACATAACATTTAGCTCCAAATACATGAAAGTACTTTAGAGTAGGTTTCTTGCCAGCCATTAATTCATAGGGAGTTTTCATATGATCTTTGTTGATCAAAGTTCGATTCTGGGTATAACATGCTGTGTTAACTGCTTCAGCCCAAAAGTAGATATGCAAACCTGATTCACTTAACATAGTTCTTGCAGCTTCAATCAAGGTTCGATTCTTCCTTTCTACAACTCCATTCTGTTGCGGAGTTCTTGGAGTTGAGTATTGCCTTGTTATCCCCTTGTCTGAGCAGAAGTTATTCAGAACTTCATTTCTGAATTCTGTCCCATTATCTGATCTGATTGCTCGGACAGTTAACTTTGAATCTAACTCAATCAGCTTTATATGATCAATTACCAAGTGTGGAGTTTCATCTTTAGAGTTTAGAAATAAAACCCACGTATACTTTGTGAAGTCATCTACAATCACTAAGGCGTATTTCTTCCTTGACATAGACAGAATATTTACTGGACCAAATAAATCCATGTGAATGAGTTGAAGTGGTTCAGTGATGTTTGTAGTGTCTGTGCCTCTGTGATTTGCTTTCTTTGACTTCCCTTTCCGACATGCCTCACACAAGCCTTCTTGTGTAAATTCCTTCGGAGACAGTCCTCTCACCAAATCCCTCTTGACTAAAGAGTTCATTATTTTGAAGTTTAGATGTGAGAGTTTTTTGTGCCATAGCCAGCTTTCTTCTGATGAAGCCTTTGAGTAGAAACAGTTTGCTTCATCTTCAGTTCCTGAATTGAGATCGGATACATACAAGTTTCTTTTCCTTACTCCACGGAAGGCCATTTTGTCATCTTTAGAATGAGCTATTAAGCATCTCTCCTTGATAAAGTTTACCTTGTACCCTTTATCACAAGATTGACTGACGCTGAGTAGATTATGCTTAAGTCCTTCCACTAAAGAGACATTTTCAATGATAACATTTCCAGTATTTAACTTACCATATCCCGTAGTCATTCATTTGCTGTTATCTCCAAAGGTGACGATTGGGCCAGCTCTTTCAATCACGTCTGATAGCAGGGCTCTATCTCCGGTCATATGCCTTGAAGATCCGCTGTCAAGGATCCATATAACTCGGTTTACCTGTTTAACTCCCTGCAATTATCAAACGGATTAATTCGTCTTCGGAGCCCAAAATTGATTGGGCCCGGCATACTTAAAGAATTGACCTTTGTCTACTTTGACAACAGATCCTTTTCGAACAACATCATTATCTTCCTTGACTGTTCCTACCTTCCTAAAAACAGTCTTAACAACTTTCTGTTTAGACTTAAGAATATATGATTCCTTCTTCTCAGGTGAAGGAGTTGCAGTCTTGGATTTAGCAAATTTTCTATTGATATGTTGTCTAGGTGTCATGTTATCTTTCTTAGCTATCATGCGTTTAAAGTAAGCAGTCATAGCATTAAAGGCACATAACATACAATTCATTATACCACAAGGTTTATAGAAAGCATCAATAGTAGGCATGTTATTCAATACAGTATGGGGCTTAACAGATTCTACTTCATTTTTATCAGCATCTTTGAAGTTTTCAGTAGAATGGAATTTATTGTTACTGTTCCTATTGTTAACAAACGTGTTGGGTCTGTTCATTTTATTCCTTAAGTCTTTTACACCTACACCAGGTCTGGGGGAATCAGAAGTTCCCACATCTTTCACTGGTGTCTCCGGTGCACATTTCTCTTTCTGGACATTAACTCCTTTTATGTCCTTAACTTGTTCCTCTCTTTTCTTCTCTTCCTTAAGATCCTCTAAATTCATTTCATAGGCAATCATTATAGAGCTCTCAAGGATTGGTTCTGCGATAGGTGTTATGAAAAGAGGTTTACGTGCGTCCTTAACAATATGAGGAATACCCCTTTCTTTAGCACTTTGCTTGAATGGGGTAATGTTGCTTGCCTTTCCTACAGATTCATTATACTCAAACCCTATTCTAACTTTTCGTTTTATCACCTGTTGGTCACTAGGTTTTTTACAATGTAAGACGAGTTTTCATAGGCTAGACACCTTTTCTTTTCTTCCACTATCTGGTTTCTGAGATAAGTTTCAACATCAATATAACACTTGACTCTGTTGACTTGAAAAGCTAAGTCTTTAGTCAACTGGTCAGTCAAATCATCACTTTTCCTTTTAGCCAGAGTTTCGATAAAAAGATTCATTCGAATCTATCTGATCCAGGTCATTATAGTAAAAGCATTTTTCTCATCAGTTAGAACTTTGATTTTGAGTCTTAGTACCTTAACTTTACTTCTCTCACCATCTAGTTCTTTACCTACCAAAGCAAACATTCTAGGGCAAGAAGGATTTACATCTATTCCTCCTTGACGAGTTGGAGACCGTGATTCTTCGGATGAAGCCATAAGAGCAAGATTTCCCAGCTCTTCCTCATCATCATCGTGTGAGTCGTCCCAGCTTTTCCCCTTTGCCAGATAAGACTTTCCTTGATGCTTCTTCACAAGTGCATCATACTTTTTTCTAGAGATCTTCATAAGACTCTCTCATTTTCTCTTGCTTTGGCTTTTTGCATTCAGTTGCAAAGTGGCCTAGCTCATTGCAGTTGAAGCAACGAAACTTGCTTCTATCAATTAAGCCGGTCTTGTAGCCGCTTCTTGATTCAGCTATTGAAGACCCTCCTTTTTGGTAACTTCCAAAATTAGGTTTTACTTTGTAGGAAGAGTTCCTTCGAAATCTCATGTTGCCAAACCTCCTGGAAACCATAGCTAGAGACTCATCTTCCAGCTGATCCAGTTCTTCAAGAGAGTAGAACTCACCATTTTCCTGGTTATTTGAAGTATGTCCAAGTTCTGGAACCACATACTTCATTGAATTGTTTGAAGGTTCAACAACCTTCACTTCCTTCTTCTCTGGTGTTTCTACTCACAGTGCTTTAGAAGAACTCAGAACCTTACCTCTTCCATACATCTCTCTGGTCTGGATCTGTTCCAATTCATAAGTCTTTAACACTCCGTAGAGTCTTTCTAGGGTTACCTCCTTCATATCCCTAGACTCCCGGATATCTGCGATCCTGTGTTCCAAATGCTCCGGCAAGGTTAGCAAAAACTTCCTGTTTACCTCCTAATTCTGATAGTACTTTCCATTCATGTTAAGCTCGTTTATCAGTTTGTTCAATCTCTGAAACACCTCAGAGATACCATCACCAGGGTTGGATCTGAATTGCTCATACTGGGAGATCGGGATTTCCAGTCTATTCTCTTTTATTTCCTCCGTCCCCTCATTGATAATCTCTATTGTTTCCCAGATCTATTTTGCATTTTTGCAATTGACTACATGATTGTACATGACGTAGTCTAGAGATTAAATCAATATCAATTTGAGGTTGTTGTCCAGGGACACAGTTTCTTTTTCTTCAGGTGTGTAGTCAGCTAGACTTTTTGGAAACTGTCTGTGAGGAATTACGATCCCATCTATCTCATGTTCGGGAATGACTGTTATAGGGTGTTCAACGCCTTTGGCCAATACTAATGCATACTTGGGATTAGCAATCCCAATAAATAGTAGCATTTTGTGTTTCCACAAGTTGTAGTGTTCTCTGTCGAATAGTGGAATTTTTATGCTCGTCACTTTCTGGGTACTCATCTTTAATAAGATTAAAAATTAAGTGTTTCAAAAAATATTTTAATTTTTGACTGAAAATAATTTTTGATCAAAAATAATTTTTAGAAAAAAAATTATTTCGAAAAAAAAATTATTTCGAATTAAAAATAATTTTTGAGATCTGTATGAGTCACATAATATTTGGTTCGGATCTGATATTATAAATATCAACCAGCTCTGATGCCAATTGTTGGTCCCTGATATTGTAGAAGGGGGTTGAATACAATATCTTAATTTAATCGCGGAATATTGGATTTAAAAATATTATTTTAAATTCACACGAAATATTAATTATGATAAAATACTGTTCAAGTAAAAAATATAATTTTAACTTGATTAGTATTACAAAATTAATATGAAAAAAACTGTTATATAATTGATAAAAGGATCTAGAACAAATTTGACATGAATTGTTCGTGTTTAATAATTATATTCCAAACTCAGCACAGAAATCTGTGAATATTACAATGCAGACAAATTTCTGAATTTGATCTGATTTTCTAACTCCTAAGAAGTGAAGCATTCTTCTCATATTATAGAGAATGAAAAAGGCTTGTATGACCTTTATCAGTATGACTTAATTTATTGAAATTAAGCCTTGTATGACTTTTCAAAAAGATTGGGCATGACATTTTCTCTCGGTATAACTTATTTTATTAATTAAAAAATCGGTATGACTTTTTAATTAAATAAAAAATCAATCCAGTAAGACCTTTTGAGCATAGAAACTTCGGTATGACTTTCCTTTAATAAGTTCGGTATGACTTATTAAAAAGGAAGGTCGGCAGAGCTCGGTATGACTTATCTATATATATATATATATAACTCTCGGTATGACTTATTAGTAAGTCATTCGGTATGACTTATTAATAAGTCATTCGGAATATATATATATATAAGTCATATTAATCTAATTCTTTTATAATAAATTAATTCTACTTAAATTAATTAAATAATTTATAAATTAAATTAAATTCAAGTTGAATTAATTTAATTAAATAAATTAAATAATTAACTTAGATTGTAGAATTAAAAATACTATAGAGATCTGATCAAACTACAGTCAGTTTTGAAATCTTCTTGACTTTTCTTTGTCTTCTGATCTTGAAACCTCTTGAATTAAATGAAGAATAAATATTATTTTAGTTGACACACAAATGTACTGTCTGGTTCATTTGTGTTATACTAATAAATATTCTTCATTTATTAAAACTTTAAGTTGAGGCCTTCTGTCATTCTTCTGCTTCACTGTCTTCATTCTTCTTCTGGAATATTCTGTAGTAATCACTTGGAATCTTCTATATCTTCTGTCTTCTATAGAAGTACTACCACATTATTATTTTCACTGACGCTTGAACATATAAATGAACTTCTTCCAGTGTTGAGTAGCAATCCCATAAAATTCTTCTGATACTTAGATCCTTTGTGATTAGTTGACTGTCTTCGTCTTGATTCCTGATTAGTGATTATTATTTACTTCTCTTTATTAGCTAGAGTTGAGCTGTCATCTAATTATTACAAATAGGCCTTGTCATATGCCTTTCATACTCAACCTAAGTCTGAGAAAAAGAAAAAGAATAGGAATGGTAAAGTAGGCATTAATAAGCACAATAATTATACTCCTGATATGTATGCACCTAGAAATGTGTGTGCTAAGTGTGGTAGTGTAAATCATTTGTCTATGCAATGCAAAAATGAAAAGAACTCAATATCTTCAAATGATTTAAATGAACATGCCATGACTGCAAATGCCATGTTTACCAATCCTATGCTCATGAATGCCTTGTCTTCTAATTTAGTTGCACCTAATGTTCATATGCCTTATGCACAAGTTTCATACATGTATAATCCTTTCTTTGCATATGCAAATATGAACATGCCTGGTATGCCATGGAACATGCCTAATGAAAATAATGAAATGCATGGAAATTCTGCCATGAGTTCCATAGTGTCTAAGCCTCAAAAGCCAACTCCCAAAGTTAAAGTGGATCTAAACCCACCAAAACAAAAGGAACCAAAGTTGGCACCCAAAGCTCAGGCTGCAACTAATAAAAGAGGACCCAAGGCAACTTGGGTACCAAAAGCAAATTGATTGTTTTATGTGTGTGCAGGGAAACAGGAAGAAAACTCTCTGGTATTTGGATAGTGGATGTTCAAGGCACATGACTGGAGATTTGTCCCTGCTCACAAAGTTTATGGAAAAGGCTGGCCCAGGAGTTACTTTTGGAGATAACAACAAAGGTTTCACTCTGGGATATAGCTCAATTGTAAAAGAAAATGTTATCATTGAATCTGTAGCACTAGTTGATGAATTGAAGCACAACTTGCTCAGTATTAGTCAACTGTGTGATAATGGAAATGGTGTGTGGTTTACAACTGGATCATGTATCATAGCCAACAAAGAATCTGGTGAAATTATCTTAACTGGAGAAAGAAAAGGAAATGTCTATGTGGCTGATTTTCACTCTGTAAAGGCAAATTCAATGACATGCCTACTTAGCAAAGCCAATACAGATGAAAGTTGGATTTGACACAAGAAACTAGCCCATTTGAATTTCAAAGCCATGAATCAATTGGTTAGAAAGAATTTGGTTAGAGGCATTCCACAGATGGAATTCACCAAGGATGGACTATGTGATGCCTGTCAAAAAGGAAAACAAAGAAAAACATCATTTAAGTCAAAGTCTGAATCATCAATTGATAAGCCTTTGGAATTATTGCACATGGACTTATTTAGACCAGTCAACATCATGTCAATTGCCAAAAAGAAATATGCCTTAGTCATTGTGGATGACTTCACAAGATTTTCATGGGTGTATTTCTTACACTCTAAGGACGAGGCATGTAAATTAATTATCAATCATGTGAAGAATGTTAAAAATGGCACTGAATGGAAGGTCAAGAAAATTAGAAGTGATAATGGTACTGAATTCAATAATGCAATAATGAAAGAATTCTGTGAAGAAAAAGGTATCACTCATCATTTCTCTGTACCAAGAACTCCACAGCAAAATGGAGTAGTTGAAAGGAAAAATAGGACCTTGATTGAAGCTGCTAGAACTATGTTAGAAGAAGCAAAGCTACCTACATACTTCTGGGCAGAAGCAATTAATACTGCTTGTTACATTCAAAATATTTCCATGGTCAATCAACTACAAGGCAAAACACCATATCAATTGATGAAGAAAGACAAGAAGCCAACAGTTAATTTTCTTCATGTCTTTGGCTGCAAATGCTTTGTACTGAGAAATCTAGGGGAAAATCTAGGAAAATTTGAAGCCAGGGCTGATGAAGCTATATTTGTTGGATATGGAATAACAACCAAAGCTTACAGAGTCTACAATATTAGATTACACATTGTTATGGAATCAATGCATGTAGTCTTTGATGACAAGAAGATTCAAGGGTTGTTTGATGAAGGATTTCATGATCTGTTGCATTTTGAAAAGGAATCAACAAGCAATATTGAAGATAGTGATGATGATGTGGAAATCTCAAGAATTCAAGTATCTAGAATCCTCCCATCAATTGATGTCAATGCATCAACAGATAACTTATCAGTTGACAATCATCAATTGACTGATAATACATCAATTGATAATCATTCGATGGATATCAACTCTGCTCAACAATCTTCAAGTAGAGTGTCCATCTCAGGGGGAGGGTTCTCAAATAGTCAATCACATCACAATGATCATAACACTTCCAATGATCATGAAGCATCATCTTCAAGGACAAATTGACCATTTTAAAGGAAATGGACAAAAAGCCATCCCTTTGAATTAATTATTGGAGATGTAAATGATGGTGTCAAAACTAGAAGTGCAACTCAAAATGAATGCTTGTATAGTAGCTTCCTGTCTCAAGAAGAACCAAAAAGGATTGAAGAAGCCTTGAATGATCCTGATTGGGTAATTGTTATGCAAGAAGAGTTGAATCGGTTTGAAAGAAACAAGGTATGGAAGCTAGTGCCCAAACCAAAGAACAAATCTGTCATTGGAACAAAATGGGTGTTCAGAAACAAAATGGATGAATCTGGTACAGTCACAAGTGAAAGGCATATGACTATGCCTATTTGTAATAATTAGATGACAATTCAACTCAGATAAGAAATAGTAGTAAATAATAAATATCAAACAGGAATCAAGTCAAAGACAGTCAACTAGTCACAAGGAATCCTGGTATCAGAAGTACTCAGTTGAAGCTACTACTCAACACTAGAAGAAGTTCATTTATTTGTTCAAGCGTCAGTAAAATAAAATAAAGTAGTAACTCAAAAGAATTCAAAAGATACATAAGATTTAAAGTGGCTATTACATGAAGATTCTAGAAGAAAAAGAACAGAAGATGAAAGACATAAAAGTAGAAGACCACAACTTTAAATGTTAAAGAATGAAGAATTTTTATTAGTATGACACAAATGAACCAGACAGTACATTTGTGTGTCAACAATAAAATATTTATTCTTCATTTTAGCTCAAGTGGTTTCAAGATAGAAGTCAAAGAAGAGACGAGAAGACTGTGAAGCTAACTCCAGAGTTATACAAGTCAGATAGTATTTTAATTCTACTATCAAAAGGAATTTAATTATTTAATTTATTTAATTAAATTAATTCAAGTTGAATTTAATTTAATTCATAAATTAATTAATTAAATAAAGTAGAATTAATTTACTATAAAAGATTAAGTTAAATATTACTTTTAATATAAATCGAATTTCCTTTAGAGAAAGTAATACTGAATTACTTATCTAAAAGGTAATACCGAATGATTATTAAAAGGTAATATTGGAACTTCTAAAAAGTAATACCGAACAACTTCTAAAAAGGTAATGCCGAGATTTTCCAATCAAAAAGTAATCCTGTATTACTTTATCAAAAAGGTAATACCGAGTCTTTTAATTAAAAGGAAAAAATCCTATATTACTTTTAAAAGGTAATACCGAGTCTTTTAATAAAAAGAAAAAATCCTGTATTACTTTTAAAAGGTAATACCGAGTTTCTAAAAGGTAATATCGAGCTTAGAAAGTAAAGCCCATCAATTTCAAAGGTAATTCTAGGCTTATTTTTCAGATTAAAAGGTAATGCTGAAAAGTAATGCTAAGCTTTTCTAACCTCTATAAATAGAGGATATCACTTCTCATTTCTGTCGTCGTTCAAACATTCAAATTCAAAAATTTGTATGCATTGTAATATTCACAGATTTCTGTGCTTAGTTTGGAATATAATTGTTAAACTCGAACAATTCATGTCAAAATCGTTCTAAGCTTTTAAACAATTATATAAACTTTCTACTTATTAATTTTGTAATACTTTTCAAGTTAAAATTATATCTTCTACTTGAACAGTATTTCATCACAATTAATATTTCATGTGAATTTAAAATATTATTTTTAAATCCAACATTCCGCGATAAATTATTGATATTGTATTCAACCCCCCTTCTACAATATCAGGGACCAATAATTGGCATCAGAGCTGTTTGATATCTTTTTATCAGATCCAAACCAAATATTCCGCAACTCATACTCAAATCAAAAATTATTTTTAATTCGAAATAATTTTTATTCGAAATAATTTTTTCACTAAAAATTATTTTTGATCAAAAATTATTTTCAGTCAAAAATTAAAATATTTTTTTAAACACTTAATTTTTAAATCTTATTAAGATGAGTACCCAGAAAGTGACTAGTATCAAAATTCCACAGTTCGACAGAGAACACTACAATATGTGGAAACATAAAATGCTATTGTTTATCGGAATTGCAAATCCCAAGTACGCATTAGTCATGGCCAAAGGTGTTGAGCCCCCTATATCAGTTATTCTCGAACATACGGTAGATGGGGTCGTAATCCCCCACAGACAGTTTCTGAAAAGTCCGGCAGACTATACAGATGAGGAAGCAGAAGCTGACAGTTTTTAAAAAGTCCGGCAGACTATACAGATGAGGAAGCATAAGTTGTGTCCCTTGATAATAACCTGAAGCTTATATTAATTGAATCCCTGGACTACGTAATGTACAATCAAGTAGTCAATTGCAAAAATGCAAAACAGATCTGGGAAACAATTGAAATTATCAATGAGGGAACTGAAGAAGTAAAGGAAAATAGACTGGAGATCCTGACCTCCCAATATGAGCAGTTTAGATCCAACCCTTGAGAGGGTATCTCTGAGGTGTTTCAGAGACTAAACAAACTGATAAACGAGCTCAATATGAATGGAAAGTTTTATCAGAACCAGGAGGTGAACAAGAAGTTTTTGCTGACCTTACTCGAGCATCTGGAACACAGGATTGCAGCTATCAGGGAATCTAGGGATATGAAGGAGGTAACCCTAGAAAGACTCTATGGAGTTTTAAAGACTTATGAGATGGAACAGATCCAAACCAGAGAGATGTATGTGAGAGTTAAGGTACTAAGTTCCTCCAAGGCATTAATGGTAGAAGCACCAGAGAAAGTAGAAGTGAAGGATGTTGCACCTTCTAACAGTTCAACAGAGTATGTGGTTCCAGAATTTGGACATACTTCTGACAAACAAGAAGATGGTGAGTTATACTCGCTAGAAGAACTAGATCATCTGGAAGATGAATCTCTAGCTATGGTTGCCAGGAAGTTTGGTAACATGAGATTCCGAAGAAACTCCTCATTCAGAGTTAAGCCTAATTTTGGAAGATTCCAAAAAGGAGGTTCTTCGACAGCTGTATTAAAAAGTGGCTACAAGACCGGTTTAGTAGATAGAAGCAAGTTTCGTTGCTTCAACTGTAATGAGCCAGGCCACTTCGCAACTGAGTGCAAGAAGCCTAAGCAAGGGAAAAAGAGAGAGTCTTACGAAGAGCTCAAAGAGAAGTATGATGTGCTCGTGAAAAAGCATCAGGGAAAGTCCTATCTGGCAGGGGGCAGATGCTAGGATGACTCAGATAATGATGATGAGGAAGACCTGGGAAATCTTGCTCTTATGGATTCATCCGAGGAATCACTATCTCCCACCCGTCAAGGAGGAATAGAGGTAAATCCTTCGTGCCCTAAGATGTTTGCTCTGCTAGGAAAAGAACTATATGGCGAAAGAGATAAAGTTAAGAAACTCAGACTCAAAGTCAAAGAGTTAGTTGATGAGACTGAAGTTCTTAAACAGTTAAAAAGAAATCATGACAAGTTGACTGTTAAGTTGACTGAAGACTTAGTTGTTCAAGTCAGTAAAGTCAGTTGTCATGTTGTAGTAGAAACTAATCTCAGAAACCAGATAGAAGAAGAAAAGAAGAAGTGTCTTGCATATAAGAATTCCTCATATATTGTAAAGAACCTAGTTGACCAACAAGAAATAAGTCGTAAAGTTGGAATAGGCTTCGAGTACAATAAATCTGTAGGAAAGCCAAGCAACGTAACCCCCTTCAGAAAAAGTGTTGTAGAAAGGGGTATCCCACATATTGTTAAAGACACACTGAAACCTCTCTTCATAACACCGATAGCTGAACCCATCCTTGAGAGCTCTGTACTGATTGCATATGAAATGCAGTTGAAAGATCTTGAGGAAGAGAAGAAGAGATGAAAACAGGTTAAGGACATAAAATGAGTTAATGTCCAGAAAGAGAAGTGTGCACCGGAGACACCAGTGAAAGATGTGGGAACTTCTGATTCCCCCAGACCTGGTGTAGGTGCAAAAGACTTGAAGAATAAAATGAACAGACCCAACACGTATGTTAACAATAGAAACAGTAACAATAAATTTCATTCTACTGAAAACTTCAAATCTGCTGATAAAATTGAAGTAGAATCTGTTAAGCCCCTTACTGTATTGAATAACATGCCTACTATTGATGCCTTCCATAAACCTTATGGTATAATGAATTGTATGTTATGTTCTTTTAATGCTATGACTGCTTACTTTAAACGCATGATAGCTAAGAAAGATAACATGACACCTAGACAGCACATCAATAGTAAATTCGCTAAATCCAAGACTGCGACTCCTTCACCTGAGAAGAAGGAATCATATATTCCTAAGTCTAAACAAAAAGTTGTTAAGACTATTTTTAGGAAGGTATGAACAGTCAAGGAAGATAATGATGCTATTCGAAAAGGATCGGTTGTCAAAGCAGACAAAGGTCAATTCTTTAAGTATGCCGGGCCCAATCAATTTTGGGCTCCGAAGACGAATTAATCCGTTTGATAATTGCAGGGAGTTAAACAGGTAAACCGAGTTATATGGATCCTGGACAGCGGATCTTCAAGGCATATGACCGGAGATAGAGCCCTACTATCAGACGTGATTGAAAGAGCTGGCCCAATCGTCACCTTTGAAGATAACAGCAAATGAATGACTATGGGATATGGCAAGTTAAATACTGGAAATGTTATCATTGAAAACGTCTCTTTAGTGGAAGGACTTAAGCATAATCTACTCAGCGTCAGTCAATGTTGTGATAAAGGGTACAAGGTAAACTTTATCAAGGAGAAATGCTTAATAGCTCATTCTAAAGATGACAAACTGGCCTTCCGTGGAGTAAGGAAAGGAAACTTGTACGTAGATGATCTCAACTCAGGAACTAAAGATGAAGCAAATTGTTTCTACTCAAAGGCTTAATCAGATGAAAGTTGGCTATGGCACAAGAAACTCTTACATCTAAACTTCAAAACAATGAACTCTTTAGTCAAGAGGGATTTAGTGAGAGGACTGCCTTCGATGGAATTTACACAAAAAGGCTTGTGTGAGGCATGTCAGAAAGGGAAGTCAAAGAAAGCAACTCACAGAGGCACAGACACTTCAAACATCACTGAACCACTTCAACTCCTACACATGGATTTATTTGGTCCAGTAAATATTCTGTCTATGTCAAGAAAGAAATACGCCTTAGTGATTGTGGATGAATTCACAAAATATACGTGGGTTTTATTCTTGAACTCTAAAGATGAAACTCCACATTTGGTGATTGATCATATAAAGCTGATTGAGTTAGATTCAAAGTTACCTGTCCGGGCAATCAGATCAGATAATGGAACAGAATTCAAAAATGTAGTTCTGGATAACTTCTACTCAGACAAGGGGATAACAAGGCAATATTCAGCACCAAGAACTCCGCAACAAAATGGAGTTGTAGAAAGGAAAAATAGAACCCTGATTGAAACTGCAAGAACTATGCTAACTGAATCAAGGTTACCTATCTACTTCTGGGCTGAAGCAGTAAATACAGCTTGTTATACTCAGAATCGAACTCTGATCAACAAAGATCATATGAAAACTCCCTATGAATTAATGGCTGGCAAGAAACCTACTCTCAAGTACTTTCATGTATTTGGAGCCAAATGCTTTGTGTTAAAGGATGAAGATGGACATCGTGGCAAGTTTGAGGCCCAGGCACATGAAGCTATTTTTGTCGAATATTCAAGAAGAGCATATAGGGTGTACATAATTGATCAGCACCAAGTGAAAGAAAGTGTCAATGTAACTTTTGATGACACTAAACTTCCAAGTATCCAAAATGAAGATTCTTCTGAGTCATTAAAATTTGAAAATTATCCAGACTCACACTCTGATGACGAAGAAGAACCTGAGGTTGCAACAAGAAATGATGATGACAATAATAATGATGATCCAGGTAATAGTGGTGGATCAACAAGTCATCATGGCAGCAACTCAGGGGGATATGAAGGATCAACTGGCAGAACACAACATCACAATGAATTTCGAGGCGAATCATCAAGATCAAACCTACCCAGGGAAAGGATTTGGAGCAGAGATCATCCTTTTGAACTGATCATAGGTGATCCAGATGTTAGAGTTAGAACCAGAAGTGCAACTTCAAATGAATGTTTATTCTCAGTTTTTCTATCTCAAGAAGAACCAAAGAAGATTGAAGATGCATTAATTGATCCAGATTGGGTTCTTGCCATGCAAGAAGAGCTCAATCAGTTCGAGAGACAAGAAGTCTAGACACTGGTACCCAGGCCTAAAGATAGATCCGTAATTGGTATGAAATGGGTATACAGGAACTAGTTAGACGGTGATGACATTGTTATAAGGAACAAAGCCAGACTGGTTACAAAGGGTTACTCTCAGGAAGAGGGAATTGATTATGACAAAACCTACGCACCAGTTGCAAGACTTGAAGCTATCAGGATATTTCTGGCATTCGCAGCACATTCCAATTTTAAAGTCTATCAAATGGATGTGAAGAGTGCATTTCTGAATGGAGAGTTAGAAGAGGAAGTATATGTTGAACAGCCACCTGGCTTTGAAAATCCAGAGTTTGCTGATTTTGTGTATTTTCTATTCAAAGCTCTCTATGGACTCAAGCAAGCACCGAGGACATGGTATGACACTCTCTCTGTATTTTTAGTTGAAAATGGTTTCATTAGAGGTGTCATAGATAAAACTCTCTTTAATAAACTGCATGAAAAAGATATGATATTTGTCCAAGTTTATGTTGACGATATTATATTTGGTTCTACTAACGAAAACTTGTGCAAAAGATTTGCTAAGTTAATGCAGAGCAGGTATGAAATGAGCTTGATGGGTGAGTTGTCATTCTTCCTTAGATTGCAAGTAAAGTAAAAGGAAGATGGGATTTTTATTTGCCAATCAAAGTACATAAGGGATCTTCTGAGAAAATACAGTCTAGAAGATTCTTCACCGGCAAAAACCCCAATGCCAACAGCCACCAAGCTTGACAAAGATGAAACTGGTAAGAAAATCGACATCACAAGCTACAGAGGTATGATAGGCTCATTGTTATATCTAACTGCTAGTAGACCTGATATAATGTTTGTAACATGCTTATGTGCAAGGTTTCAATCTGACCCAAAGGAATCTCATCTTATAGCCGTTAAACGGATTTTTAGATATCTGAAGGGTACACCAAATCTTGGAATTTGGTACCCTAAAGATACAGGTTTTGATCTAATAGGCTATACCGATTCAGATTATGCAGGGTGCATGATGGACAGGAAAAGTACGTCTGGAAGCTGTCAGTTTCTAGGAAGACGGTTGATCTCCTGGTATAGCAAGAAACAGCACTCAGTGTCTACCTCGACAGCCGAAGCAGAATATATTGCGGCAGGTAGCTGTTGTGCACAGATCTTGTGGATAAGGAATCAGCTAAATGACTATGGACTTGCGTTGAACAAAATTCTAATTTTCTGCGACATCACAAGTACTATAGATATTTCCAACAATCATGTACAACATTCGCGAACCAAGCACATTGACATAAGGTATCACTTTATCCGAGAGCATATCATGAATGGAACTGTGGTGCTACATTTTGTACCCACAGAAGATCAACTAGCCGACTTCTTCACGAAACCACTTGATGAGTGCAATTTCTCAAAACTGGTTAGTGAACTAGGGATGTTAAATAATGGCTAATTTTTAGTTGCTAGGAATTAATTTAAGCTCATAAATATTAAATGTTAATATTTAAAGAATTTATGAGACTTGAATTAATAAAAACCTAGGGCTTATGAATTTTTTGGAAAATTATCTTAAGACTAATTTAATATTCTTAAAAGATAATTATTTCAATTATATCATAAGTCATTTTGTTTAATTGAAGTTTGTTTATTTTTACTTTATTTTATTTTACAAATTATTATTGCACATATATATAAATGAGTATGTTATTAATTAACCAATTAATTTACTCATTAAATTAATTCAAACTTGATTTAATTTAATTCCTAAATTAATTAGAACAATTAATAATGTAAATGTTTACTATATGTCTTTAATAATTTATAAGCTTGTAAATACTTGTTGTTATTTTTAAGTTTTAATTAAATCGAAAAATCGAATAAAATTTATAATATTTTATTTCGAATTTAGAATTAATTAAATGGAATATATATTTTTTTTTCATTACTTTTTAAAACTCAGCATTACTTTTTAAATAAAGGCTCGGCATTACCTTTTTTATAAAAGCTCTTCATTACTTTTTAAAAAGTAATACCGAGTAATAACAAAAAGGTAATACCGAATTTTTTAAAAAAAGTAATACCGACCCTTCGTTATTTTTAATAGTAATACTGCGTTTTTTTCTTTTTTTCCAGTTCATTATATACACACACTTTTATACACAGACACACCATCAGTCTTCAACATTACTTTTTTTTTTTCTTCCAAAACCCTCGAGTTTTTGATCTTTTCAACTGCTAATCAGTTGCTAGTGTTGATTCAAGCTTGATTGCTTGCTAGTTTGTGCAAATCAACCTGTTTTAAGCTGAATTACTGCCCATTTTTTTTCCAAAACCGAGTTGACTCAGTTCTTAATTTTCAAGGACTGATTTGGTGTTGTTTGGTGGTGAAATTGATTTGGGGATTATTTGCAATTAGGGCTTTGATTTGTTAATGTGATTTTCGATTAATTGGGTGTTAGTCGGATTTTGGTGGTGTGTTTGGGAAATATTCGAATTATAAGGACTTTAATAAATTTAAAAAAAATTTATTATAATTATGGCTGATAATTGTGAAATAGTCAAGACTAATTTTGTAGGTTATTTTAACCCAGTGAATTGTTCAATAGAGAGGTTTCGACCGTGGATCATTTTTTAAATGAACACTCACTCATTAGTACAGCCATTACCCTTGATACCCCTCTAGTAGTTGATGCACTAAGGGCTTTGTACTCGACTGCTACGAACAGAACAGCTGGAGAAAGAGTACAATTTTCCTTCACCATTGGGGAACATGAGTACATGGTGGCTGAAGACGATGTAAATAGAATTTTAGGGTTTCCAACTGAAGATTTTGTTGACCTTCCAACTGCTCCAGAGTTAATTAATTTTTTCCAAGCCATTTTATATCAAGGGGAAATTAATTTGGTAAAGATGAACAAATCCAAGCTGGTTAGTGAATGGACCTACTTCTTTGATACACTGGCCAAGGTATTTTCACCTACGACGAAAGAAAACTTCAACAATCTCTCCTCTCTTCTACAAATCATTGGGTATTCTATGGCCCACAATATGAGGATAAATTTTGAAAAACTTGTGTTAGATGAAATTATCAAGAAGATGGGGTCTCCAGAGAGCAGGGGGAAAATTGTACTGTGTTATTATCCAAGATTCTTAATGCTGTTCATAAATGATCTTGTTTCAGATGAGGATAAGGCTCTGTTCCAGAACAGCAGAATAAAGATTTCTCCCACCCCTCAGAAAAATCGTTTCACAATGTTAGGGAATAAGGCTAAGTTCCCTACCATACCAATTGTGAGGACTCAATATATGGGTGAGATCCTAGATCAGATTGCAAATCCAGAACAGGCTCAATAGGTTCAGTCAGAGCCAGAGCCAGAGCAGGAAAAGCAAATACAAGTGGCTGCGCAGCTATTGATTGAAGCTGCTAATCAAGCACAACAGGAAGTATTTGAACAACAGGTATTATCTCATAACCTGGGTTCTAGTTTCCTTCCTATAAATATATGTAGTCCACTTGTAGATTTATCTGTGGCAGACTATGATTATGTTCTTACACTCTAGGATTTCGGCTATGAACCTGAAAACACACAGGTTCTGTCCCAAGCTGAAGTAGAGCCTCAAACAGTTTCTCCTTCATCCTCCTCTTTGGTTCAAGTTAGAAAAAGGAAGAAACCTGTCAGAATTATTAAGGGTCTTGGTGCTAATGTGAGTGAACCCGCAGCTCTGTCTCCTCCTTCAAAAAAATCTAGGGTTGAACCTGAGACAACTACAGCCTCAACCTATTCCGATCAATGGGATATTGATTTTGACATGGCCATCCAAAATTCTCTATATACACTTGCTCAACCAGGTGATCTAATTCATTGCTCGACTACAACATCAGTTAGTGAGGACAACACACTGCTATCAATCACACTAGCAGGACCTTTACTTGAAGAAATACAAACACAGGAGGGCACATTTGTTGAAGAAAATGTTTTTAATGAAAACTCGTCGGATGCCACCTATGTTGTGGACCATGACATTTTCGATGCAGTGAAGCATCAGATACCCTCCGAGGTACTAAGGGGCACCACAGACTCTCAAGAGCCTGTCTTTACATTGTCTAAGGTGGTGACTCCGCTGGATTTCTTTCATCCAGTTCTCTTACGAGAAGGTCTCGAATCCACTGGTGGGTTTGAGAGGTAACCACTCTTTAGAGGGAGTTGAGGCTCCATTCACGGAGCAGCTACGTCAGTAGCGGAGCCACTTCAAGTAAATCTTGTTGAGGACACGCCTTCACAGGCATCAGAAGAGCATTTCGACTCTTCAAAAGCTATTGTTTTATTTACAGGTACAACATATGAATCTAGAAAGGAGCTAAACACTAGTGATGTGAGGCAAACACAAAGTGAAACACATGCACTGAGTGACAGTGAGTTAAACAGGAGTGCAAGTGAGATGAGTGCACGCACACACAGTGAACTACTATCTAAAATGGAAGCTCTCCAGAAGGAAATGCAAATTGTTCAGGCTGAGTTGGTAAAAGTAAAAGCACAAGCAGAAGAAAAATCTACATCTGCCTTTGTAACACAGCAGCTGACAATAGTGCGAAAAGATGTTGATGATGTCAAATCCTCCATTCTTCTAAAAACTCAAGATATCCAGAATGTACAGAGTCTTATTGCTGAAGATATGAAAGAAGTGAGCAAATTACATGAAAGAATTGATGACGTTGAGAAAAGTTTAACCCTCACAATCATTGAAAATGAAAAGATCTCAACAAAACGATTCAGCAAACTAGACGATGGAATGACTCATTTGAATGAGGGCATGAAACAAGTCTATCTGACTATGCAGAAGCTGATGACATCTTTTGAAGCCTCTAAAACTCAAGAGGATCCCTCAACTAAGGGGGAGAAAGAAAAGAAGAAAGTGGTAGCTGAAGGTGAAGGGGCTACTGAAAAAGACAAAGGAAAAGCTAAGCTGTATTCTGAAGAACAATTTCAATCATTTGAACTAGAAGAACAGTATTATGCTCAAGAGCAATTCATTGATGACAGTGCTCATGATGAATCATACAACCCTGACCACTGTAGAGCTGATGAAGAAGCTGTTTTTGATGAAGAATTTTTGTTTCCAATAGAGAAGGAAATTGATCCTGCCTATGAAGAGGCCATAAAGAAATTAAAAGAGGACATCAAAGTAAGCAATACTAGAACAGAAAATTTGAAAGCTCTGGTCAAAGAGAAAACTCAGACAGAAAGGAAAGAAAGCCAAGAAAAGCAAAATTTGTGGGCTATAGCTGTCAGAAAGAAGAAAGAAGACGTGCGATTGAAAATAGGGAAGAAATGGGATACCGCCAGAGAAATCATGGACAAACTTCAGAAAGGACTGTTTGAAGATTACAAGTTACAATTTCTAATTGAACGCCTGCAAGATTCAAATGACTGTCTGGATAACTTCATGAAAGCAATCAAAGAAGAAGTTGACTACATCACTGTGATTGTGGATAACATTCTAGATGACTGGCAGATTCTATTGTACACACACATGAATGGCACATTCAGGGTCTCTATGGAATACTTTCGTCAAAGATCTCTATCAGTAATCTGGACGTTAATGAACAAAGTCAAAAGAAGTTCAGAAGAAAACGAAATTTTAAGAGACAGACTTCGAGACATAGCAAGAGCTGCCAGTCCACAAATCTTAAACGACTCTCATGAGGTAAGGTTCTACAACAACAAGCTTTATCAGATTATGAAGCTGGATGAGGAGTCACTAAAGGGATGCACAGTGAAATACATGATTGAAGTTGAAACTATGTTGAGATCCAAGGGATTCAGGTCCCAGGCTAAATTGGATGCAGCTCAAAAGATCAGAAACTACTGCCTATCAAAACATATTCAATCATACATCAAGCAGATGCATAGAATTGATTCAACTCAGCCCTATGACGTGGAAGAAGAAGTCAAGAGTCAAACTGATCTAGAAGTGGAGTGAGAATTACAACGAGCTGTTAATAGAAGGAAGTACGGAGAATCCACTCAGACAGAGGTCGAAGAGGTACCATGGATACCTGTGCATACAAGTTCTAATTTAGAAGAAGGTGAAGTTGATACTGCTGAAGACTGAAGTCCTAGATAGGTCAAGATAGAAACAATGTTATATTTGTTCAGTGCTAGAGGAACAACTATCGTGTACTTATCTTTTATGTATGAATCTGGAAAATTGTTAAATATAAAACCAGTACTTTTGTTTATTATTTACAGTACTTACATGTCGTATTTACTTTCTTAGTTGTTAGTTGAGTTATCCTCTAGAAATTTGTGTGTTAAATGTTTAACAACAAATAGGGGGAGATTGAAAGGCATATGACTAGACCTATTTGTAATAATTAGATGACAACTCAACTCAGATAAGAAATAGTAGTAAATAATAAATATCAAACAGGAATCAAGTCAAAGACAGTCAACTAGTCACAAGGAATCCTAGTATCAGAAGTACTCAGTTGAAGCTACTACTCAACACTGGAAGAAGTTCATTTATTTGTTCTAGCGTCAGTAAAATAAAATAAAGTAGTAACTCAAAATAATTCAAAAGATACAGAAGATTTTAAAGTGGCTTTTACATGAAGATTCCATAAGAAAAAGAATAGAAGAGGAAAGACAGAAAAACAGAAGGCCACAACTTTAAATGCTAAATAATGAAGAATTTTTATTAGTATGACACAAATGAACCAGACAGTACATTTGTGTGTCAACAATAAAATATTTATTCTTCATTTTAGCTCAAGTGATTTCAAGATAGAAGTCAAAGAAGAAACGAGAAGACTGTGAAGCTGACTCCAGAGTTATACAAGTCAGATAGTATTTTAATTCTACTATCAAAAGGAATTTAATTATTTAATTTATTTAATTAAATTAATTCAAGTTGAATTTAATTTAATTCATAAATTAATTAATTAAATAAAGTAGAATTAATTTACTATAAAAGATTAAGTTAAATATTACTTTTAATATAAATCGAATTTCTTTTAGAGAAAGTAATACCGAATTACTTATCTAAAAGGTAATACCGAATGATTATTAAAAGGTAATATTGGAACTTCTAAAAAGTAATACCGAACAGCTTCTAAAAAGGTAATGCCGAGATTTTCTAATCAAAAAGTAATCCTGTATTACTTTATCAAAAAGGTAATACCGAGTCTTTTAATTAAAAGGAAAAAATCCTGTATTACTTTTAAAAGGTAATACCGAGTCTTTTAATTGAAAGAAAAAATCCTGTATTACTTTTAAAAGGTAATACCGAGTTTCTAAAAGGTAATACCAAGCTTAGAAAGTAATGCCCAACAATTTAAAAGGTAATTCTAGGCTTATTTTTCAGATTAAAAGGTAATGCTGAAAAAGTAATGCTAATCTTTTCTAACCTCTATAAATATGAGGAGATCACTTCTCATTTCTGTCATCGTTCAAACATTCAAATTCAGAAATTTGTATGCATTGTAATATTCACAGATTTCTGTGCTTAGTTTGGAATATAATTGTTAAACTCGAACAATTCATGTCAAAATCGTTCTAAGCTTTTAAACAGTTATATAAACTTTCTACTTATTAATTTTGTAATACTTTTCAAGTTAAAATTATATCTTCTACTTGAACAGTATTTCATCACAATTAATATTTCATGTGAATTTAAAATATTATTTTTAAATCCAACATTCCGCGATAAATTATTGATATTGTATTCAACCCCCCTTCTACAATATCATGGACCAACAACAAGGAATAAAACAAGATTAGTGGCAAAGGGCTATTCACAAGAAGAAGACATAGATTTTGATGAAACATTTGCACCAGTTGCAAGGTTGGAAGCAATCAGAATCTTTTTAGCATATGATACTCATGCTAATTTCAAGGTGTATCAGAAGGATGTGAAAAGTGCTTTTCTCAATGGAGAACTAGAAGAAGAAGTATATGTAGAACAACCTCCTGGTTTTATTGATCATGTTCATCCTGGATTTGTATACTATCTTCTCAAGGCACTTTATGGATTTAAACAAGCACCTAGAGCCTGGTATGACACTTTGTCTACATTCTTGATTGAGAATCGCTTCACAAGAGGTACTATTGATAAAACTCTCTTTCATAGAAATGTAAATAGCTCTATGATTCTTGTTCAAATCTATGCAGATGACATTATTTTTGGCTCAACTAATGAAAAACTTTGTCAAAAATTTGCTAAGTTGATGCAGAGTAAATATGAAATGAGCTTGATGGGAGAACTTACCTATTTTCTTGGTTTGCAAGTCAAACAAGTCAAAAATAGTATTTTCATAAATCAAACCAAATATATTTCTGATTTATTAAAGAGATTTGATTTAAGTGAATGTTCTTCTGCAAAAACTCCCATGGCCACTGCAACTAAACTTGAATTGAATACTAAGGAAGCTATAGTAGACATTTCAAGTTATAGAAGCATGGTTGGATCATTACTTTATTTAACTGCATGTAGGCTAGACATAATGTTTGCTACATGTCTTTGTGCTAGGTTTCAGGCTGATCCTAGAGAATCTCATTTGATTGCAATAAAAAGAATATTCAGATACCTCAAAGGAACTCCAAATCTTGGAATTTGGTACCCTAGAGATTCTGGATTTGATCTAATTGGTTATTCAGATGCAGACTATGCAGGTTGTAGAATTGACAGAAAAAGTACTACATGCACTTATCAATTTCTAGGAGATAAGCTTGTATCATGGTTTAGCAAGAAGCAGAATTCAGTGTCTACATTTACTGCAGAAGCTGAATACATTACAGTTGGAAGTTGTTGTGCACAAATATTATGGATGAGGAATCAACTACTTGACTATGGGTTCAACATGAACAAGATTCCTATTTTCTGTGATAATACAAGTGCCATTGCTATAACAGAAAATCATGTGCAACATTCCAGAACCAAGCACATTAACATAAGGTATCACTTCATTAGGGAACATGTAATGAATGGTACAGTTGAATTATATTTTGTCCCTAGTGAAAGACAACTTGCAGACATTTTTACCAAACCATTAGATGAATCTACTTTCAATAGATTAGTCTGTGATTTAGGTATGCTTAATTATGTTTAATCCATCAAATGTCTGACAAGTTATGTATTTATATTAGTTGTAGCCATTGACTATGTTAATTTATTGATTCTTCAAATAATCAACTGATAAACATTTTACATATCAATGGATATTTCTGAAGCTGTCGACAGATAAATATATCAATCGATGATATATTTGTCTATCGATGGATAATTGTACCTGTCGATGGATAAAGATTATCAATCGATGACCTGGAATTTAAGGGGTCCATGTCATCAATCGACCTGTACAACGTCTAGCCGTTGATTACTTATTTTATCAATTGATTAATATATATGATAATAGTCGATTGCTAAAATTGGTAATTTCTACTTTTCATTTTTCTTCTAACGGTCGATTAAGTTCTATTTTAAGAAGAATATCAAGGGAACAAGAAACTCAATCTCTAACCCCTTTTCTCTCAGTACTCAAACTCACTACAACTTCAAAGCTTTTGTTCTACAAAATTTCTACTTTAAGGAATGGCGTTTTCATCCAAGAAAGTCTAGCAAGCCGGTTTCATCTACGAGCTTAACAATTTTGTGGCTTGCACTGTGGTTGAAGAGGCTCCAAAAGAGTTTCATCCTTTAATGCAATACCTGGAAAGATGTAGAGTACAAAAGGCGTTGAAGGAAGCACCAACAATAATCTACAATCTGGTGGAAGAGTTTTGGACCTCTGTAGAAGTTGCTGATGACTTTTCAAGCATCAAATTCAATTGCAAAGGACAAGAGTACATTCTTACTACTTTAATTTAGGTCAAGTGGTTAGAAAATATCTTAGGAGAGAATGGTCTTATTTCTTTGATGCAATAATAAAATGCTTTAGTGGTAAAATTAGTAATTTTGATGCCATAACTTCAAGCATGCAACAAATAACATATAGTGTTTTGTTTGATGAATATCTTGATTTATCTTCTATATTACTATCTGAGTTTGCTGCTAAGTTAGGTAAGAAGCATGATAGGTCTAATCATATATACTATGCTAGATTTATCATGATTATTATTAACCACTTTGTCAAAGAAATTGAGATATGCAGGGAAACTGAAACCCTGGAGTGTTGGACTCAAAACAAAAGGGTCTTCAAAGACTAATTAAGAATCAATCTTCACAGTAATGTGGAATTGATTTATCCACCTTTTGTTCAGGTATTTATCTTAACCCTAACTTCTTCCAATCCCTAATTCTTCTTTGCCTTCTGTGGCTATGAAGGGTGTTAGTAATGACACCAACCCTCTTACCCAAGCCATACATCCAATTTCAAAGTCCAAATCTAAAAGGCCAACCTCAACAGGTTCCCAAAAGCCTGTTGTTGAAAAATCCAAGAAAAGAAAAACAACTATTATGGTAGATAGACTAGAAGGAGATGTAGGTGGTGAGGGAATTGGGGAACATCAAAGAACCCAGAAGGATAAGGAGAATGAAGGTGTGAAACCTAAGCCAAGCCACTCCACAGTCTCTCAAAAGACTGTGGATGTTAATATGGAAAATACCACATCCCTATTGGCATCCTCTCAAAAGAATGACAATATTGAAAATAGCCCACAAACAGGGGCACATAACCAATTTGGGGACACAAAGGCCAAAACACTAACACCATATAAAAGGAGAGAAAAGTAAGCCACCCTTGCACTTGGGGAATCACACACTGCAAAATCACAGGAAACTGTGGTAGAGCCTTCATAAAGTCAAGTTGATGCATCTCATATAAATGGTGAGATGCAGCCCCATTCACTCTCAATTCCAATGTCTTCTATTCTTCTTTCCCCTTCTCAACAAATTTCTTCAGAAAATGTTCTGATAGATAATATGACATTTTCAAATTCTCCTTCTTTATTTTACAAGGAGAAGCCAACACTCTCTCTTGAATTTTCTTCTCAGGAAATTCAAGATTCCATATTTCATGTCATATCAAATATTACTTATCAAATCAATACCTCAATTGTTTTTACTCCATCAATTGATATTCAGCCATCGACTGATAATCCATCGATCGATAGTCAAGATCAATCGACGGGTATGCATCAATTGATGGATATCCCAAACAGTTCAACTGATAAAATCTTTACATCAGTTGATCCTCAATCAATTGATGTTACACAAACACTCTTAGGAATGAGTGAGTTGAGTGAGAGGTAAGATTATAACCTGGCAAAAGGAGAGGAAGTCAGTAAAAACATTCTTATTTCTTCTAGGAATGAGAGTGAAACACTTGAGGGCCCTGCCTTAGAAGGTGCACATGATATGAGTGAGGGAGAGGTGAGATTCCAGGATGAGATCCTAATGCAAAATAGAGAGATGAGTGAGAGAGATACAACAATTCTACTATTTGCACAGGAGTTGGAGAATGAGTTAATGTCAGAGGAGGAAGGAGTCAAGGAGATAGGGGGAACATCAAATGCAGAAGCTAGTGGGAGTGGAATTGATAAAAGAATTGAAGAGGAAGTTGATGCTGGTGACTTGGATCCACAGAATTTCATTCATCCTCCTCCACTTGATGATAACAAAAAGGGGGAGAATATAAAGGATGATGATGATAGTGGTGGTATTGGCGGTTCTGGTGTGGATAAGTCAAGTGGCAGTGGTGGTTTTGCAGCAAAACGGGTTAAATATAGAAGTAACAGGGATGATCAATCTTTAAAGACATCTAAGTCTCCCAAAGATGACTTAGACCCGAAAAAGAAAAAGAAAGAATACAAGAAGTTTGAAGATGATCTTGAAGCTAGGAGAATTTCTAGGGTATTGGAAACCAAGGGTGGAGCTAAAGTTTGAGCAATTAAAGCAAAGCATAGAGTTAATAAAGAAGGCTGCTTAAACATGCAACTTGGATGATTTCATTGCACAGTCCAGGTTGTAAATGAAAATACAAATAAAGCTGCAAATGAAGTAAATGTTCATGCATAAAAATTTCTTCAACTAGAAGAAAAGAATAAGGGGAAAGCTATTATGATTGATAAAGGAGAGAAGAAGAAAGAAAGATTTTCAGGTAAATTGCTACAAGGAGCCATTTCTTCAGGAAGTGCAGATGCTGCCAGAAGAGAAAAGGAGGATGTTGAAATGGCAATGCAAATGCAGACAGAGTGAAATTAAATGGATGCAATTCAGGACCAATCCCCAGAGCCAAAATGGCCAAGAAAAGGACAGTCAAACCCCAAGGAATTATTCAATAAGAACAATCTTCAATAAAGGAAAAACAAGAAGATTCAAAAGAAATTGTTCTTGAAGAATATGAATTGAAGGAAGTGCCAAGAATAAATGAAGAAGAATTGATAGGTTGCAAAACTCATCCAGCAACTTCAAATTAGAGAAGTGCATGAGTTTAGAATATGAAGATGGACACAAAGCAACCTACTCAATGAGGCTGATCATGAAGCAGGGTTACAATACTTTGAAGACAATTTTGCCTCTACTCAACAGAAGATACAAGTTAAACATTTTAGTTGCTCATTCATAAGGCAACTGAAGGAGAATGCTGAGAAGAGGAAGAAGTTGAAAAAGTGAACCCTGGAAAGATGGAAGCAGCCTGCAAGATTCACATCAATGGTACATCTAAAAATTTAAAGTTCTATTTAATTTCCTGATTCTACATTGTTGGTCCCTGATATTGTAGAAGGGAGGTTGAATACAATATCTGAAAATTAATCGCGGAATAATTTGTATTAAAAATATTATTTTAATTACTCGCGAAATATTAATTGGAATGAAATACTGTTCAAGTGAAAGATATAATTTTAACTTGATTAGTATTACAAAATTAATATTAAGAAAACAGTTATATAATTGATTAAAAGTTCTAGAACAAATTTGACATGAATTGTTCGTATTTAACAATTATATCCAAACTCAGCACAGAAATCTGTGAATATTACAATGCAGATAAATTACTGAATTTGATCTGATTTTTCTAACTCTTGGATTGAACAACTGAAAAGTGAAGAGCTGATCTCGTATTTATAGAGATTTGAAATGACTGGTATGACCTTTATCAGCATGACTTAATTTAATGAAAATAAGTCTTGTATGACTTATTTAACACTTGTGTGACTTATAAAAACCTGGGCAAGACTTATTTCTGGTCGGTATGACTTACTGAAGCTCGGTATGACCTTTTGAAAGTCCGGTATGACCTTTTTAAAGTTCGGTATGACCTTTTTAAAGTCATATACGGATTTTATTTAATTAAAAAAATCGGTATGACTTATTTTAATTGAACAAAATCAATTCAGCATGACCTTTTTCTTCAAGAAAACTCGGTATGACTTATTCCACTTGCTCCAGAATGACCTTTTCAACAGCTGCTCGGTATGACTTATTCTGGTATGACTTTAGGTCGGCAGAAGCTCGGTATGACTTTTTCTTCTGCAGCTCGGTATGACTTATTTTCTGCAGCTCGGTATGACTTATTTTCTGCAGCTCAAAATGACTTATTTTCTGACCGAATTCGGTATGACTTATTTTCTGCCAGAATTCGGTATGACTTTTTCTTCTCTTTTTGATTTTATTAATAAGTATTTTGAATTATATTATAAGTCATATTAAGTCATATCTTTTATAATAAATTAATTCTACTTAAATTAATTAGTTAATTTACAAATTAAATTAAATTCTACTTGAATTAATTTAATTAGATAAATTAAATAATCAATTAACATTTGATAGTAGAATTAAAATACTATTTCGTCTTGTATTACCGTGCTATCAGTCTTGAAGTCTTGAAGTCTTCGTTGTGTCTTTTGTCATAAAACCACTTGAGCTAGATGATGAATATTTATTATTTTAGTTGATACACAAATGTACTGTCTGGTTCATTTATGTCATACTATAATAAATATTCTTCATCTTTAACATTAAGCTGTGGTCTTCTGTTCTTCTTTTTCTTCACTGTCTTCATTCTTCTTCTGGAATCGTCTGTAGTAGCCACTTAGAATCTTCTGAACAACTACTTCTCTATTTTTCTCCGACGCTTGAACATATAAATGAACTTCTTCCGGTATAGAGTAGCAACTTCATTATAATTCTTCTGACAAGTTGATTCTTTGTGTCTAGTTGACATTCTTCGATTTGATTCCATCCTCAGTATTTATTACTTACTTTAATTTCTTACATGAGTTGAGTTGTCATCTACTAATTACAAATAGGCCTTGACATATGCCTTTCAATCTCCCCCTATTTGTTGTTAAACATTTAACACACAAATTCCTAGAGGATAACTCAACTAACAACTAAGAAACTAATATGACATTTAAGAACTGTAAGTAAATAAATTGTTCTCTGGATCATATAATACATTTCCAGATTTCTTGAGTAACTGAAATGAAAGATGTTTGTTCCTCTAGTACTGAACATAATATACAAGTAGTATTATCTTCATTTCTCAGACTCATCACTACTCCCCCTTAGGATGACAGAGATGATGTCTGTTCTCTTCTTACCACTTTTCCTCTGTTTCTCCAACTCCTGTATTCCCTTCTCTTCCAAGGTGAATTCAATTTCCCCTTACTTGAATTATCCAACCATTTTAATAGAGGTAACAAACATGGCATACATACAACATTAAACCATCGCAGATATAAAAAATGCAAACTATGACATGTTATGCATTTTAGAAAATCCGGTTAATCATATTTACAAGAATCTTCTAAAATCAAATGGAATAGAATCCAAGCATGTTGTTATATACCACTTTTTCTTGTTCAACAATTGAGTAATCCTCTTCTGGCAAAAGCCTTTGTTTACTTCTCCCCTTTTGATCTACTCCCCCTTAGTTGAACACTTTAACATTTTGGAGTAATCCTCTTAATAATTCTCCCCCTTAGTTGAGTAATCCTCTTAATAATTCTCCCCCAATTGTAGATAGGTAACAATTGTTGGTCCTTTTCTGAAGAAATTTCCACCTTGGTTAAGTAACATTTGAAATCTGTAACAGGGAATGGGGAAAGGGATTCGGTAAGTGTGCTAGTGTGTGATTTTACTTTGTGTTCCTCACAAGTGTTTCACTCATATACTTTCTAGGTGTTTCACTCATAGAATATATATTTTCACTCTTCCTTACTTGTGTTTCACTCTTTTCTCACATCACTATATCTCTCTCAGTACGGATGACTCAGTCTTTTGTACCTGCAAGAAAGATCACCATAGCCCCTTCAAGAGAGGTCACTGGTGGTGCAATGGGGTTTCGTAAATCCCCGTCCTCAATTGAATCTATTCAAATATTTGATTTTTATAAACTGAATTGCTTCAGGAATAGATTCAGTGAGTTGCTGATCATCTAAGATGATCTATTCCGTTAGGAATCCAGATATGTTCCATCTGGGGAGGGAGACAAGGATCTATAATGTAGCAAATGATCCAAGTTTTCTCCTGACGCCTGTGAAGGCATGTTGATTCAGTCAGAATCATCAATCATTCTTCCTTCCTTGATATGGAAGTTTAGAATAATTGCTTCCGTCAATTCATCCTTAGTGTGACATTTCAACTGCTCCTTCTTGGTCCCTTTTTGGTCCCAAGTAAGTCCTTACATTGTTGGTCCCTTGGTGTTGGTCCCTAAAATATAAGACAAATTTTGTGGTTTCTTGAAAAATGTCAGATGAAATAAACTCTTTGCAAGTAGCCTTGGCTGACAGGCCGAATTCAATAGACTCACTCTGTTGAGAGAATGAACCTAGTAACAGTTTTGCCTTTTCCAAGTCTGTATCTTTTTGAGAAAACACAGATGAGCTAACAGTTGTCTCAGTTTATATATGAATCACCTTTCTGGAGATAGAGCTGTTGGATCACTCACAATACCAACCTTATCAAATGCAATCAAGGCATTGACTCCCTCATTCTTAACAATTAGGTATTCTGTTTAATGGTTAGAGAGATGGAAGTGATAGTGTTTGTGTGTTTGGTTCTAAGATCTTGGTTAGAGATTGATGCCAATGATTAGGATCTCACTTTTAGAATCGATGGGATTATCAATGCTCATAGATCTTTCCTACTTCTCAAAAGAGACTTGAGAATAATCAGCACATATTTATATAGAAATAAACATAAAAATAATAAAAATAAAGATGCCATGTTGTAAAACAAATAAAACTATACATACTTAGATATACCAATTGTTGAGAGCAATTGTTGGAAATAATAAACAATATATACTAATTGTTGGAAAACAAACATAATATAAAATTTATTTATAGAAGAGATGCCAATAAAAAAAACTGTACAAAAATAAGGAAAATCTTTTTGAGTTTTCTTTTTCAATTTGTTTGTTTGTTTTTGAAATATTTTAAGGAATATATACAGTGTATTTACAGTTCTTGCTTAAAATTAAATATGCAATTTAAAACATCATGCAATACTTAGTTCATGTTTAACATCCCTAACTCACTAACCAACTTAGAGAAAGTGGATTCATCAAGTGGTTTCGTGAAGATGTCGGCAATTTGATCTTCTGTGGGTATAAAATGTAACACCACAGTTCCATTCATGACATGCTCTCGGATAAAATGATACCTTATGTCTATGTGCTTGGTCCTTGAATGTTGTACAGGATTATTGGAAATTGCTATGGCACTTGTGTTATCGCAAAGTATTGGGAATTTAGATAGTGCAAGTCCATAATCATTCAGCTGATTCCTTATCCACAAGATCTGTGCACAACAACTACCTGCCGCAATATATTTTGCTTCGGCTGTCGAGGTAGATACTGAGTGTTGTTTCTTGCTGTACCAGGAAATCAACCGTTGTCCTAGAAACTGACAGCTTCCAGACGTACTTTTCCTGTCCATCCTGCATCCTGCATAATCTGAATCTGTATAGCCTATTAGTTCAAAACCTGTATCTTTAGGGTACCAAATTTCAAGATTCGGTGTACCCTTCAGATATCTAAAAATTCTTTTAACAACTATAAGATGAGATTCTCTAGGATCAGTTTGAAACCTTGCACATAAGCATGTTGCAAACATTATATCGGGTCTACTAGCAGTTAGATATAATAATGAGCCTATCATACCTCTATAGCTTGTGATGTCAAATTTCTTACCAGTTTCATCTTTGTCAAGCTTGGTGGCTGTTGGCATAGGGGTTTTTGCCGGTGTAGAATCTTCTAGATTGTATTTCCTTAGAAGATTCCTTACGTACTTTGATTGGCAAATAAAAATCCCATCTTCCTTTTGCTTCACTTGCAATCCAAGGAAGAATGACAGCTCACCCATCATGCTCATTTCATACCTACTCTGCATTAACTTAGCAAATCTCTTGCACAAGTTTTCATTAGTAGAACCAAATATAATATCGTCAACATAAACTTGGACAAATACCATATCTTTATCATGTAATTTATAAAATAGAGTTTTATCTATGACACCTCTAGTAAAACCATTTTCAAGTAAAAACTGAGAGAGAGTGTCATACCATGTCCTCGGTGCTTGCTTGAGTCCATAGAGGGATTTGAATAAGAAATATACAAAATCAGCAAACTCTGGATTTTCAAAGCCAGGAGGCTGTTCCACATATACTTCCTCTTCTAACTTTCCATTCAGAAATGCACTCTTCACATCCATTTGATAAACTTTAAAATTGGAATGTGCTGTGAATGCCAGAAATATTCTGATGGCTTCAAGTCTTGCAACTGGTGCGTAGGTCTCATCATAATCAATTCCCTCTTCCTGGGAGTAACCCTTTGCAACCAGTCTGGCCTTGTTCCTTGTAACAATGCCATCACCGTCTAACTTGTTCCTATATACCCATTTCGTGCCAATAACAGATCTATCTTTAGGCCTGGGTACCAGTGTCCATACTTCTTGCCTTTCGAACTGATTGAGTTCTTCTTGCATGGCAAGAACCCAATCTGGATCAGTTAGAGCATCTTCAATTTTCTTTGGTTCTTCTTGAGATAGAAAAACTGAAAATAAACATTCATTTGAAGTTGCACTTCTGATTCTAACACCAACATCTGGATCACCTATGATCAATTCAAAAGGATGATCTTTGCTCCATATCCTTTCCCTTGGTAGGTTTGATCTTGATGATTCGCCTCTATATTCATTGTGATGTTGTGTTATGCCAGTTGATCCTTCATCTCCCCTTGAGTTGCTGCCTGGATGACTTGTTGATCCACCACTGGTATTAGTAGTATCTCCAGTGTTTCCATTGTTTCCACCACTATTACCTGGATCATTACCATCATTGTAGTCATCATCATTTCCTGTTGCAACCTCAGGCTCTTCTTCATTATCCGAATCTGATTCTGGATGATTGTCAAATTTTAATGACTCAGAAGGATCTTCAGTTTGGATGCTCGGGAGTTTAGTGTCATCAAAAGTAACGTTGACACTTTCTTTTACTTGGTGCTGATCAATTATGTACACCCTATATGCTCTTTTTGAGTAGCCGACAAAAATTGCTTCATGTGCCTTGGCCTCGAATTTGCCACGATGTACATCTCCATCTTTTAGCACAAAACATTTGGCTCCAAATACATGAAAGTACTTGAGTGTTGGTTTCTTGCCAGCCATTAATTCATAGAGAGTCTTCATATGTTCTTTATTGATTAAAGTTCGATTCTGGGTATAACATGCAGTGTTTACTGCTTCAGCCCAGAAGTAGATAGGCAACCTTGATTCACTTAACATTGTTCTTGCAGCTTCAATCAGGGTTCGATTCTTCCTTTCTACTACTCCATTCTGTTGCGGAGTTCTTGGCGCTGAGAATTGTCTTGTTATCCCTTTGTCTGAGCAGAAGCTATTCAGAAATTCATTCTTGAATTCTGTTCCATTATCTGATCTGATTGCCCGGACAGGTAGCTTTGAATATAACTCAATCAACTTTACATGATCAATCACCAACTGTGGAGTTTCATCCTTAGAGTTCAAGAATAAAACCCACGTGTACTTTGTGAAGTCATCTACAATCACTAAGGCATATCTTTTCCTTGACATTGACAGAATATTGACTGGACCAAATAAATCCATATGTAGCAGTTGCAGTGGTTCAGTAATATTAGTAGAGTCTATGCCTTTGTGAGTTGCTCTTTTTGACTTCCCTTTTTGACATGCCTCGCACAAACCTTCTTGTGAGAATTCCATCGGAGGCAGTCCTCTCACCAAATCCCTCTTGACTAGAGAGTTCATTGTTTTGAAGTTCAGGTGTGAGAGCTTCTTGTGCCATAGCCAACTTTCTTCTGTTGAAGCTTTTGAATAAAAACAGTTTGCTTCAGCTTCAGTTCCCGAGTTGAAATCAGCTACGTACAAGTTTCCTTTCCTTATTCCACGCAAGGCTAGTCTGTCTTCTTTAGAATGAGCTATTAAACACTTCTCCTTGATAAAGTTTACTTTGTAACCTCTATCACAGAATTGACTGACGCTGAGTAGATTATGCTTAAGTCCTTCCACCAAAGAGACGTTTTCAATGATAACATTTCCAGTATTTAACTTGCCATATCCCGTAGTCATTCCTTTGCTGTTATCTCCAAAGGTGACAATTGGGCCAGCTCTCTCAACCACGTCTGATAGCAGGGCTCTATCTCCGGTCATATGCCTTGACGATCCGCTGTCCAGGATCCATACAATCCGGTTTACCTGTTTAACTCCCTGCAAATATCAAACGGATTAGATCATCTTCGGAGCCCAAAATTGATTGGGCCCGACATACTTAAAGAATTGACCTTTGTCAGCTTTGACAACAGATCTTTTTCGAACAACAGCTGCATCATCCTTGACTGTACTTACTTTCCTATAAACAGTCTTAACAACTTTTTGTTTAGACTTAGGAATATATTTTTCCTTCTTGACAGGTGAAGGAATAGCAGTCTTGGATTTAGCAAATTTATTATTGATGTATTGTCTCGGTGTCATGTTCTTTTTATTAGCAGTCATGCGTTTGAAATAAGCAGTCATAGCATTAAAAGCACATAACATACAATTTAACATACCACAAGGTTTATGGCATACATCAATAGCAGGCATGTTATTCACAGCAGTAGGAGTTTTAACAATTTCTACTTTAACTTTTTCAGCAGATTTAAAGTTTTCAGTAGAATGACATCTATTGTTACTATTCCTACTTCTAACAAAATTATTGTTAGGTCTGTTCAAGTTCTTCTTTAAGTTCTTAGCACCTATACCAGGTTTGGGGAAATCAAAAGTTCCCACAACTTTCACTGGTGTCTTGGGTGTAGCTTTCTCTTTTTGGACATTTACTCCTTTTATGTCCCTTGCTTGTTCTCCTCTTTTCTTCCCTTCCTCTTGATCCTCTAATTGCATCTCATAAGCGATCAGTATAGAGCTCTCGAGGATGGGTTCAGCTACAGGTGTAATGAAAAGAGGTTTGCGTGTGTCTTTAACAACATGAGGAATACCCCTTTCTTCAGCGCTTTGCTTGAATGGGGTAATGTTGCTTGGCTTTCATACAGATTCATTGTACTCGAAGCCTATTCCAACTTTTCTGTTTATTACCTGTTGGTCAACTAGGTTCTTTACAATATACGAGGAATTTTTATATGCTAGACACCTTTTCTTTTCTTCCTCTATCTGGTTTCTGAGGTAGGTCTCAACTTCAACATAACAACTGACTCTATTTACTTGAAAAGCTAAGTCCTCAGTTAATTTCTTAGTCAACTTGTCACTGTTTCGTTTTAACAGTTTTAAGACTTCGAGCTCATCAACTAGATCTTTATTTTCGAGTCTTAGTTGTTTAACCTTACTTCTTTCACCCTCTAGTTCTTTACCTATTAAATTAAACATTTTAGGGCAATAAGGATTTACCTCTATTCCTTTTTGACTATTAGGAGACCTTGATTCTTCGGATGAAGCCATAAGAGCAAGATTTCCCAGCTCTTCCCCATCACTATCATCTGAGTCATCCCAGCTTTTTCCCTTTACCAGATAGGACTTTCCTTGATGCTTTTGCAAAAGTGCATCGTACTTTTCCTTGAGCTCTTCGTAAGACTCTCTCTTCTTCCCTTGCTTAGGCTTCTTGCACTCCGTTGCAAAGTGGCCTAGCTCATTGCAGTTGAAGCAACGAAACTTGCTTCTATCCACTAAGCCGGTCTTATAGCCGCTCTTTGATTCAGCTGTTGAAGACCCTCCTCTTTGGAATCTCCCAAAATTTGATTTAACTTTATAGGAGGGATTTCTCCGAAATCTCATGTTGCCAAACTTCCTGGCAACCAAAGCTAGAGACTCATCTTCTAGCTGATCTAGTTCTTCTAGAGAGTAGAATTCACCACCTTCTTGTTTATCTGAAGTATGTCCAATTTCTGGAACAACATACTCCAGTGAAGGTACAGCAGCCTTCATTTCCATCTTCTGTGGTGCTTCCACTAACAGTGCTTTGGAGGAACTCTGAACCTTGCCTCTCCCATACATCTCTCTCGTCTGGATCTGTTCCAGCTCATATGTCTTCAATACTCCGTAGAGTCTTTCTAGTGTTACCTCCTTCTTGTCCCTAGACTCACGGATTGCTGCGATCCTATGCTCCAGATGCTCGGGTAGGGTTAGCAGAAACTTCCTGTTGATCTCCTGATTCTGATAATACTTCCCATTCATGTTGAACTCGTTTATCAGTTTGTTCAATCTCTGAAACACCTCAGAGATACCCTCACCAGGGTTGGACCTAAACTGCTCGTACTGGGAGATCAGGATTTCGAGTCTATTCTCTTTGACTTCCTCAGTCCCCTCGTTGATAATCTCTATTGTATCCCAAATCTGTTTTGCATTTCTACAATTGACTACTTGATTGTACATGACGTAGTCTAGAGATTCAATCAATATCAGTTTGAGATTGTTGTCCAGGGACACAGCTTCCTTTTCTTCAATCGTATAGTCAGATAGACTTTTTGGAAACTGTCTGTGAGGAATTACGACCCCATCTACTATATGTTCGAGAATAACTGATATAGGGGGTTCAACACCATTGGCCAAAATATTTGCATACTTGGGATTTGCAATCCCGATAAACAGTAGCATTTTATGTTTCCACAAATTGTAGTGTTCTCTGTCGAACTGTGGAATTTTGATACTGGTCACTTTCTGGGTACTCATCTTTAATAAGATTAAAAATTAAGTGTTTCAAAAAGTATTTTAATTTTTGACTTAAAATAATTTTTGATCAAAAATAATTTTTCGGGAAAAAAAAAATATTTCGAATAAAAAATTATTTCGAATTTAAAATAATTTTTGAGATCTGTATTAGTTCGCGGAATTTGATTTGGATCTGATATTAAAAATATCAACCAGCTCTGATGCCAATTGTTGGTCCCTGATATTATAGAAGGGGGGTTGAATACAATATCTGAAAATTAACCGCAGAATAATTTGGATTAAAAATATTATTTTAATTACTCGCGAAATATTAATTGGAATGAAATACTGTTCAAGTGAAAGATATAATTTTAACTTGATTAGTATTACAAAATTAATATTAAGAAAACAGTTATATAATTGATTAAAAGTTCTAGAACAAATTTGACATGAATTGTTCGTATTTAACAATTATATCCAAACTCAGCACAGAAATCTGTGAATATTACAATGCAGATAAATTACTGAATTTGATCTGATTTTTCTAACTCTTGGATTGAACAACTGAAAAGTGAAGAGCTGATCTCATATTTATAGAGATTTGAAATGACTGGTATGACCTTTATCAGCATGATTTAATTTAATGAAAATAAGTCTTGTATGACTTATTTAACACTTGTATGACTTATAAAAACCTGGGCAAGACTTATTTCTGGTCGGTATGACTTACTGAAGCTCGGTATGACCTTTTGAAAGTTCGGTATGACCTTTTTAAAGTTCGGTATGACCTTTTTAAAGTCATATACGGATTTTATTTAATTAAAAAAATCGGTATGACTTATTTTAATTGAACAAAATCAATTCAGCATGACCTTTTTCTTCAAGAAAACTCGGTATGACTTATTCCACTTGCTCCAGAATGACCTTTTCAACAGCTGCTCGGTATGACTTATTCTGGTATGACTTTAGGTCGGCAGAAGCTCGGTATGACTTTTTCTTCTGCAGCTCGGTATGACTTATTTTCTGCAGCTCAGAATGACTTATTTTCTGACAGAATTCGGTATGACTTATTTTCTGCCAGAATTCGGTATGACTTTTTCTTCTCTTTTTGATTTTATTAATAAGTCTTTTGAATTATATTATAAGTCATATTAAGTCATATCTTTTATAATAAATTAATTCTACTTAAATTAATTAGTTAATTTATAAATTAAATTAAATTCAACTTGAATTAATTTAATTAGATAAATTAAATAATCAATTAACATTTGATAGTAGAATTAAAATACTATTTCGTCTTGTATTACCGTGCTATCAGTCTTGAAGTCTTGAAGTCTTCGTTGTGTCTTTTGTCATAAAACCACTTGAGCTAGATGATGAATATTTATTATTTTAGTTGACACACAAATGTACTGTCTGGTTCATTTATGTCATATTATAATAAATATTCTTCATCTTTAACATTAAGCTGTGGTCTTCTGTTCTTCTTCTTCTTCACTGTCTTCATTCTTCTTCTGGAATCGTCTGTAGTAGCCACTTAGAATCTTCTGAACAACTGCTTCTCTATTTTTCTCCGACGCTTGAACATATAAATGAACTTCTTCCGGTGTAGAGTAGCAACTTCATTATAATTCTTCTGACAAGTTAATTCTTTGTGTCTAGTTGACATTCTTCGATTTGATTCCATCCTCAGTATTTATTACTTACTTTAATTTCTTACATGAGTTGAGTTGTCATCTACTAATTACAAATAGGCCTTGACATATGCCTTTCATACATGAATGTAACTGTTTTAAGGGTTTTGTTATCATCAAATAAGATTTATGCTTGTTGCTGTCACAAACATAAATAGGGGGAGATTGTTAGGAATCTATGTAGCCTTGATGATAAACATTAAATCTTAGAATCATGAAATTATACTTTTATTGTAACTGATCAATTGATATGAAAGTTATAAATATCGATTGATCAGGAAACCATTTATCAGTTGAAATGTTTATGTTAATCAACTGATAATTTGGATTGTAGCATAGGTGTACTTAGTCTATCTCAATTGATATGGCTTTAGTCGACTGATAATTTTCTATCGACTGATACTGGAGTCGATTGATGTTGGTTATCAATTGATGTATATTTTAGGCTGTCAAATTGTAATTATTTAAAGAGAGGAAAATTGTACAAATGAAGGTTGATCAACTGATATGGAGACATCAACGGATAGAGGATCAATTGATGAAAAGTCAAGTGAAAGGTTGAAGACCATCAATTAATATGAAGACCCATTGATTAATCTATCGATCAATAAGTCATCAATCGAGAACTCATCATCTATCGATCAATAAGTCACCAATCGAGAAGTCATCATATACCGATCGATAAGTCATCATATACCGATCGAGAAGTCATCATCTATCGATCGATAAGTCACCAATCGAGAAGTCATCATATACCGATCGAGAAGTCAACATATATCGATCGAGAAGTCATCATTTATCAATCGAAGAAGAATATCAGTTGATGAATACAAGGAATGATCGATCGATATGCTTAACAGTAAAATATCAGTTGATTGTGACAACGCAAGTAGACAAGTTGACAGACAAAAGCACACCTATGGAAGACAGTCTGCACAGACTGTGAAGACTAAAAAAGAAACTGTCTTTTCCAAAGCCGTAAAAACTTTCTAAAGATAGGAAAAGGGAGATAGAAAAGACAGATAAATAACAATTCTAGAATAGATTAAATGATTTTATTCTTTCTATGAATTGTAAACATACTTGTGTGATATAAACAAGTGTGGTAGCATTGTTAGAAAATACACAAGTTAGACAACATCTTTGAATCAACTGTTCAGCCGTTGAGCACTCTGTAAGAGCAGTTGATTCATTTTCTAACTTTTTCAAAACGCAGCTAGGTTTCTTTTAACCTAGGAACTTTGAGCAAAAATATACACTGATGGAAAAACCAATCCATCAGTAATTTTAAATCTCTTTGTTCAGTTTATTTTTCAGTCTTAATTTGTTCGAACATATTATCTCTAACTCTCAAACATCAAGAACAAATATTAGAACAAGTAAAAAGTTTTAATATTTGCATTCAACCCCCCTTTCTACAAATATTGACATTGTTCTAGAGGAATAACAACATCTCCATAGTGAATCAAGCTCAAGGAAACATACCTTATCAATTGATCAAGAAAGCCAAAAAGCCAAAAGTGGGGTTTCTTTATGTCTTTGGCTGTAAATGCTATAACACACTGCATTTTGAAAATGAATCAAATGATGTAGATGATGATGATGAAGAAGAAATTATAAATATACAAGTACTCAAAAACCCAATGGCAGTTGATGTCACATCATCAATGAATAATTTACCAGTTGATAGATATCCATCGACTGAAAATACATCAACTGATAATTCATTAATGGATAATCAACACTCTATATCAAGGGTACCCAATTCAGGGGGAGGGTTTCAAAGTCAAACTTCAAACTCAAATCAGTTTGAGCACAATACCAATGATCATGAAGCTTCATCATCAAGGCAAAATTTGCCTCCTCAAAGAAAATGGTTAAAAAGCAATCCATTTGAACTAATCATTGGAAATGCAGAAGATGGTGTCAAGACAAGAAGTGATACTCAAAATGAATGTCTGTATAGCAGCTTCCTATCTCAAGAAGAACCTAAAAGAGTTGATGATGCTCTCAAAGATCCTGATTGGGTTTTTGCTATGCAAGGGGAACTCAATCAATTTGAAAGGAATAAAGTGTGAAAGCTAGTGCCCAAACCAAAAGATACATCAGTAATTGGTACAAAATGGGTATTCAAAAATAAAATGGATGAAACTGGTACTGTGACTAGAAACAAAGCAAGGCTTTTGGCAAATGGGTACTCACAAGAAGAAGGATTTGATTTTGATGAAATATTTGCACTAGTTGCAAGGCTGGAAGCAATCAGAATCTTTCTAGCTTATGTTGCACATGCTAATTTCAAGGTCTACCAGATGGATGTGAAGAGTGCATTTTTGAATGAAGTGTTAGGAGAGGAAGTCTATGTGGAACAACCTCCTGGGTTTGAAGATCCAAATTTTCCTGACTTTGTCTAATATCTACTCAAAGCACTCTATGGTTTGAAGCAAGCACCAAGGGCCTGATATGATACTTTATCTCAGTTCCTCATTGAGAATCACTTCACAAGAGGTACTGTTGATAAAACTCTATTTAGTAGAAATATTAATGGCTCTATCATTCTTATCCAAATATATGTGGATGACATTATTTTTGGCTCAACTAATGAGGAACTTTGCAAAAAGTTTGCCAAATTAATACAGAGTAAGCATGAAATGAGCATGATGGGAGAACTTTCCTACTTTCTTGGTTTTCAAGTCAAACAAGTTAAGTATGATATTTTTATAAATCAAACAAAGTACATTCATGACTTGTTAAAGAAATTTGACTTAAGTGAATGTTCTTCTACAAAAACTCCCATGGCCACCGCCACCAAACTTGAATTGAACACTAAGGAAGCTAAAGTGGACATTTCATGTTATAGAGGCATGGTAGGTTCACTTCTATATTTAACTGCTAGTAGGCCAGACATAATGTTCTTTACATGTTTGTGTGCTAGGTTTCAGGCTGATCCTAGAGAATCTCATTTAGTGACTATTAAGAGAATTTTTAGATATCTCAAGGGTACATCAAATTTAGGTATTTGGTATCCTAGAGATTCTGGTTTTAATATAATAGGCTACTCAGATGCAGATTATGCAGGTTGCAAAATAGACAGGAAAAGTACTACATGTACATGTCAATTTCTAGGAAATAAACTTGTGTCATGGTTTAGAAAAAGGCAATACTCAATATCAACTTCAACTGCAGAAGTTGAGTACATTATTGCTGGAAGTTGCTGTGCACAAATATTATGGATGAGGAAACAATTATTTGACTATGGGTTCAACATGAACAAGATTCCTATTTTCTGTGATAACACAAGTGCCATTGCAATAACAGAAAATCTTGTGCAACATTCCAGAACCAAACACATTGACATAAGGTATCATTTCATTAGGGAACATGTAATGAATGGTACAGTTAAATTTTATTTTGTCCCTAGTGAACAACAACATGCAGACATTTTTACCAAACCTCTACATGAATCTACTTTTAATAGATTAGTATGTGAATTAGGTATGCTTAAGTTTGTTCAAACCTAAATGTTTGCTAAGTTACTTTTTTTCTAAATGTAGCCATTATTCACAATTATCTGTTGAAACAAAGTGATCAATTGATAACTGTGTTAATTATTAATGGATATTCTTCAGCCATTGATTGATATATTGCAGTTTCATCAGAGTTTATCTGTAAACTCTGACTAGTTCATCAGAGTTTAGAGATCAATAAACTCTGACTAGTTCATCAGAATTTAGAGATTAATAAACTCTGACCCAGCTCTTTGTAAACTCTGATAAGTTGTTCTCAACTGATATATACCTATCGATGGATATTTATCTATCGATGGATAATTACCCTGGTAATTGTTTATCGATCGTAAATAAATTTTTCTAACTCAATGGATGTAATTACCCATCGATGATAATAGAATTTCTACAGTTTTACACATCCATTGATCAAATAATAGCCGTTGATTCTTTACTTTATTTGTCAATAGATGGATCTATCCATCGATTGCCATTTAGAGTAATTTACTTTAATTCTTTTTATCTTTCAACATTTATATTCTTAATTAAACTGACTATTCAAGTCATTTTAATCTCAAAAATATAAATAGCAATTTCAACTCTCATTTCATTCTTACTTGCTATTTTGTTCTCTAATCTCTGTATATCTATTTCTCTCTTTCTCTAAGAACCCTAACATAATTTATCTAACTTTTCTTTAAGTTCATCTTCTAATCTCTCTATGAACAAAAATGGTACCTCAAAAGAAGATTACTTCCTCTACTGGTTTCATCTATGAGCAGAATAATTTCATAGCCTGTATGACTGTGGAGGATGCCCCTACAGACTTTCATCCATTGATGAAATTCCTGAGTGAATGCAAGTTGTCAAAAGCTCTAAGAGAGGCACCTGCTATTGTGTGTGAACTTGCAGAAGAATTCTGGAAGTCTGCAGATATATCCAATGATGGGAAGGTAATTTCTTACACTTGGAGAGGTAAGACATATACTCTTACTAGCACTATTGTTTCTAAATGCTTAGAAATCCCAGGTAATACTTGTGATGCCATGCCTAGTGATGAGGAAATTAGGAATATGTTTGCTGTAGTTAATTTGCTGAATCTGAATACAGTCTAGGAGAGGTAGTTAGAAAAAATTTGAGAAAAGAATGGAGCTATTTCTTTGATGCTATTATTAAGGTATTTTCTAGAAAAATAAGCATTTTTGATGCTATTACCACAAGTATGCAACAAATTGCTTATAGTATCCTATTTGATAAATACTTTGATCTTAGCACCTTGCTCTTAAATGAGTTAATTGCTAAATTAGGAAATAAAGCATCTAGAAAAGAGAATATTTACTTTGCTAGATTCATTATGCTATTTATTCAAAATACAATTGGAGATTTTGAACTTATAGGAACCATGGAGACAATGGAGCCCTGGACGCAGAACAAAAGGGTCTTCAAGGACTTGGTAAGAATCAACTTACACCCTAAGTTGTGCCTCATCTATCCTCCTTTTGTGCGGGTATATCTCAAGAAATTTAATGTATCTTTTACTTCCTCTGGCATCCCAATTTATTTGCCTTCTGCAACAATGGAGGGAGTTAGAAATGCCCCCATCTCTCCTACCCAAGTTGCAAAACCTTCTAAAACCAGATCTAAACAAACCACCTCAGTAGTTTCTCAAAAGACTACGATTGTAAAAACCAAGAAAAGAAAAACAACTGAGGGGAGTGTGAAGGTGGTTGATAAGGGTGAGAGAACTGGACAACATCAAGAAAGCCAGAAGAATAAGGAAGGAGAGAATGAGAGTATCCAGCCAGCCACCAACCCAATCTCTCAAAAAATTGAGGTTGTGTTAAAGGATATTAGCACATCCCTAGTTGCACCATCTCAACAAGGTGTAGCTATTGAAAAAAGGTCTCAACTTGGACCAATTGATGGGGGTGAGGGACACAAAATAATTCAACCATACAAAAGGAGAAAGAAGGACAGTAATATTTCACAGGGAGCACACACACTTGCAAAGACAAATGAAAATTTGGTGGAGCCTTCAGTTTCTTCTTTTGATGTGTCTCAGAATTTTCCTGAGGCACAACCCCATTCACTATCTATTCCATCTCCTCAATCTCCTTTAAGATCCATTTCTTCAGAAACTTTGTTGATTGACAACTTCAATGTTTCAAATTCACCCTTTTTACAACTCAGGGTGGAGCCAAAACTCTCACTTGTATCACCAAATAAGGTTAACACCTTGGTTGATCAGGAAAATACTGATAATTCTCACAAGTCAATGGATATTATTCAATCAACTAATAATTTTCACCATCCATTGATTAGTTCACTTCCATCGATGGATATCCTAACATCCATCAACGAGCTCCAATCAACGGATATTCATCAATCGATGGATATTCCTCATCCATCGATTGACACTTCACTTTCAATTCATGAATCATCCATTGAAATTATTCAAGTGGCCAATACTCTACTAGGATTGAGTGGAGTGGGTGAGGTGTGTGAGAGGAAAGGTTTGCATACCTTGGCAAAAGGAGAGTGTGTAAATGAGAGGCCCTTAATTTCTTCTTAGGTGGCAACATGAGAGGGTGTGAGCAAAGAGAGTTCCACCTTAGTAGGTGATGCAAAAGAAGATAATAGTAAGAGAGATGTGAGAATCCATGATGAGATCATGATACAAAAACAGAGAGAAGAGAGTGAGAGAGAAAAGAATAGAGAGAAACCAATTTCACCATCTCATGAAGCATCAACTTCTAAAACTGAGGAGGTTGCAGCTGAACTCACCCAGGAGTTGGGGTTGGAGTTAGGGGGAGATGGAGGAAATGGAGAATATGGAGTTCCTGGAGGATTTGCAGATGCCCACATGAAGGTGGATGATGAGATTGAATTTAATCTTGATGCTACCACATTTCAACATGAAGATCCATACTACCAAGAATTGGCGGCAACCACTAATCAAGAGGCTGAAAAGATGTTGGGATTAGTATAAATAGAAGAACAATTCAGGAGAGGCAATGAGAGTTTGGAAAGACAGCCTGATGATGTATCTCACATGAATCCTGAAGATTTTGAAGATAATTCTGATGATAAGCTATTGGAGCCTGTAATGGCTAGTGATGAAACTAGTTTGGCTGACACTAAAAGGGCCATAGTTTCACACTATAGGAGATCTATGGCTGAAGTAAATGTAGAGGATCCTGTACACAGAAGAATTCTTAACTTCTACAGAGAGAACTTGAAAATCCAAAAGATGCATGTAACAGGTTCCAAGTATGAACTCAAAAAGATTAGGGAAGAAATTTATAGTTCAAGGACACATTTTGACGCCACTATTGATTCTAGACTCAGCCTCACCTTGTTAACAAGAATCAAGCAAAGGTTTGATACTGAGTGTTAGGTCCCGAGATATCGTAGAAGGGGAGGTTGAATACGATACTCACTAAATTAAAAAATTCTTTCGAATCTTTTGCGGATAAATAATTTAAAGTTCGTTTAGTGGGTTCGAGTTCATGAGGTGAATAGTCTTTAAAAGGCTGGCTTACTAATTTTCCGTGTTTACGAATAAACAATAATGTTCTAGAAAATTAGCAAGTAATTTAATGAGACATGTTTCAGGGAATATATCTTTCGTATATAAACCCAGAGGGGTGCTACACCCAGTTAAAAATATAATTAGTTTCCAAAGAACAAATTAGTTCTTTGCTTCTACAAAAATATACAAGCCAAATCCTATACAATATTTGTATCTATAATTTTCTCTAAGGATTTAACTACCGGGAGTATTTTGTAATGGCCCTTAAAATATTACAAGGTTTATTCGGCCATTAACAAAAGACTTCGATAAGGAGTAATGGAAAGATCTTTGATTGGTTAGACCCCTCTATATATTATTTGATGTGTTCTTCTCCGGCACTTGATTGGAAGAGACTTCAAAATGAGCACGTCATTTTGTTTATATGTGTAGACTATTCAAATCAACTAAAATTGATTTGCTTCACAATGCTAAGTCCTTTGTTGCGCTTGTACATGGTGAGTGGTGTATAAGTCACAAAATAGCTTTTGTTACGCCTACACTCTGGTTGCAGTGTGTAGGCGCCACAAAATCCCCCTTAGATTGTTTGTTGTGCCAAAACTTGGTTTGTTGCGCCTACACTCTAGTTACAGTGTGTAGGTACCACAAATGCCTTAGAATCTTTGCTTGGAGTTTCCTTGCGCCTTGGTTTGAGTTTTGTTACGCCTGCACTCCTGTGGCCTTGTGGAGGCGCCACAAAATCCTTCCCTTAGAATTTCCTTGCACCTATAAAGTTTTGTTGCGCATGCACACTGAGTTCCTAGTGTAGGCGCCATAAACTTCCCCCCTTAGAGACTTGATGTCTTGAAATGATTTTTTTGCGCCTACACTCTACAACCCTTGTGTAGGCGCCACCAAACACCTTAACAAAACTGAAGTTGTTTTCTTGTGCCAATATAACTTTTGTTGCACCTCTCCATCACTTCAAGAGTGTAAGAGCTACCAATTGTAGTAATACTTGTCTTAACCAATTTCTTGAAATGCTTGAAGTATTTATCACTTGGTTTTCACTCTTCTGGCTTGATCAACTGAATTTCATATGATAAATCAAAGTAATTCTCTTCTTGTTGTGCTGACACTTAGTGCACTGGTCTGGTTCACAAATGACTAACACTGAATTAAATTCCCTTGACTTCTGTTATGTTTCAGCTGATTAACCTTGGATTTTTGCATTTTTTTAAACACTGACTGTTGATAAATATAGTACTTTCACTAGAATCTTTTCTGGTACTTCGCCAACGTCTTCATTATTACCACAATCTTGAATACTTCATTCTCTGTTCTTCACTGACGCTTGAACATATGAATGAACTTCTTTCAGTGAGAATAACTTCAAGACCGCAGTTGTCTTCTTTAACCTTTGTCTTTACCCTTCTAGATTCCTATGCTTCGAACACTGTCTATCTTCAATCAATGCCTTTACACTGAAATCTTCTAGTGGCACTTCTATACTAAATCTTCAACACTTCTGAAACCCTAAAAGTCTTCAACCATTATTCTTCACTAAAGCATGAACATATTAATGAACTTCTTTCAGTGACCTGTAGTAGACTGCAAAACTTCTTCAAATGTCTTGATCCACTGTATCTGCTTTGTCTTCTTTTCTTCCTGGTTTCTGTATAGGCGTAGTATTATTTACTTGTCCTGTTCTAGTGTTGAGTTATCACGATAACTATTTATACAACTTCGTAATCTCACCAACAATCTCCCCCTATTTGATAGTTAAACTTAGCAATCAAATCCCATAAAGAGTATAACTCAACTAACAACTAGAAAAAGTAATCGTTCGGGACTTGTAAATAATGCTACTGGTTTTTCTGGATCAGAATCTGCATTTCCAGATTTCTTGTGTAACTGAAATGAAAGATGTTTGTTCCTCTAACACTGAACTAATATTCATGTAGTATCATCTTCAATTTTGTTTGTGTTTGACCTTTCTCTTCTTCGAAATCCTTCATAGTTGAACTTAAAGAACTTATCATGAACAGATCTTCATAAGAATTAAAATTCCTGGGAACGTCTTCAATAGAACATAGAACATAGTTCAAATAATGTTCTCCCCCTAAGAATGTGATTCTTCTTCTCCCCTTTAGATAATCAATGGAAGTGTCAATTCTTTTCTGTACATCCCACTTGGATGAGGAATCCTCTATTGACAACTCCTTTTAAGTATATGATACAGTTTCTTGATTCTCCAATATTCTGTGGTTTCCCATAAGGATCAGAAGATAAGATTTTCTTCTTTTTCTTGTCTAAAATCTCTCCCTAAGGATATTAACTTCTCCCAAGTACGAAGATAAGGCTTTATTAACTTCCTTTTTCTTCCTATAAATCCTCCCCCTTAGTTGAGGAATCCTTCAATGGCCCATCTTTTGAATGGTTTGTCTTCCAAAGAAGGTTCTCGTCTATCATTGATTGAGAAAACATAGTAGCTTTTCTTTCAGAAGTAGCAAGTAGCAAGGTTTAGCGTTGGTCTATGGTTTCCTCACTTCTACTACGTTCTGTTGGTGTTTACACTCAAGTGTCGAACACTTGGAAATGTTTCACTCTTTCTCTCCCTATCTCTCACTCAAGTGTATCTCTCCCTCAGTTTCACTTAAGTGTTTCTCTCTCTCACTTTCACTCTGCGTTTCAAATATAGCATTTTGTACCTTCAAGTGAAATCCGTCAATTCATATATTTCTAACACCTGATTCATCAGAATGAACTGAATCACTATCAAGTGGAGAATTGCCTCATTGAGGTGTTCTTGATCTATCATGCATAAGCACTACCTCAGCACCAGACTCAATAGTTATTGCTAAATCACTGTCTAGGAGCCTCACCTCTTTGAGATGGGTTATCCCAAGATTTTAAAACCTGTTAGGGAATCCTGCCTTATTCTATCAAGGAGTTTCCTCACACCTTCTCCGTAAATGGGAGGTGGACATTCCTTTTCAGGATTTGGAAATGTTCCTTCCAGGAGGGGCGACGTAGTATGCAATGTAATGAATGACAATTTAGAGCCTATGTTTCCCTCGTAACCCTGTGACGGGAATTTGTGTAAAATACCCTACTTGACTCATCCGAAGAATTCTTGTCAATTAGTTGCCTCTCAAGCCTAGATAAATCTGAACAAGAGATCTCCCTTTCGGGATGCAGAAGTTTAACTTCTGTTTAAGGTAGATGCTTGGAAAATGTAATGTATGGCTAACTAGAGTTCGTATCTCTTCTGAATGCCTATACCTCTCACTATGCATGCCTTGAAATGTGTTCCTAGAATTTATCTGTTTAGGCTTACCATCAGCGTGAGTACCGGTGGTGTGCTTGACTCATTACAAGGTGCTCTGGCTGACGAGCGAATTTCAATGGACTCACCCTTTTGAGAGAATGATTCCAGAGACAGTTTAATTGCCTTTTTAGCTCTGTATTCTTTTGAGAAGATGCAGATGATCTTACAGTTACCTATGTTATATACTACTTTACTTCTCTGGAGGTAGAGCTATGGGTGCACTTCCGACTTCATCCTTATTTGCTGCATCAAGTACAGTTTCTCCCTTATCAACCTCTAATTTACATAAGTTCCTTATATCTCCAAGGGTTAATATATGGAAGTGGATGAATGAGTGTTTGGTATAATGGCCTAGGTAAGAGATTGATGGGTTTTCAACCTCTTGGCCAGCTTCTGAAGCCACTGTGGGCTAATCAGAAAGACTCAATCAAGATTAAAAGATAATCACCTTAACATTCCAAAATATATTTTTCATCCCAATGAGAAGGAAAAATATAATAAGGAATGGTAATGGATTGCATTAAACCACTTTTAGTAAAAGAGTTTTGTCGGTTATAAAGATTTATCATTTAATAACATGATACCAATAAAAATTTTCTTTAAGATACTTATCCCATAATAAAACGCGGGAAAGTGTATCAGAGAAAAATTCTATCCCTTATGAATTTCTTATAAGACAAACTTCCCATAATAAAACGCGGGAATTTATACCAAAGAAGAAATTCAACACTCTTACCACATTCTATCTCAATAAAATGACTCTTTTACTTTAAAACCTAAGTACTGTAAGTTTTGAAAATAGTTTTGCAAAACATCCTTATCAGATAGAGGACTATAATTTTCCGACTCATAATGCAATTATGATTTACATCATTTTCGTCCACCTGATAGTATCCCGGACTTAAAATAAAAACATGACAATTAGGGTGAATGAATGCTTAACAGTACAGCACTAGGCCTTCAAAGCAACAACCATTGTTTAGGTACTCTGAATCAATGTGAAACATACATTGAAACAAGTATTTAAAAAAATTAATTTACAAGTGATTGGTACCTCGAAGGAAAAATAATTTCTTCACATAACATAGCAGTCACAATGTTTCTGCCACTCTAAAAGGAAAAATTAAGAGATAAAAAGTTTTGTAAGATAAAACTTTTAAAAACAACTTTTGGGAGATGATAAAAGATTTTGAGATTGGAGAAAAATTATCTTTAAGAAAAATTTGATTCACACCCTAGGATTTAGAAATCAAAGTAGGGCTGTAAATCAAAAGATTTTCAAAAGAGAAGTTTTGAAAAATAATTTTGATGTTTTCTTCTCTAAAACTGATAGAAAAATGAATGTATATTTGAATAAGACATTTTGAAAAAGAAATAGACAAGAATTTCTTTTTAATACATTCAGGTTTAAAATTCAGTCAAAGAAAGAAAACTAATAATAATACTCATGCAATACTAAACAGTTACCACAGACATGCATATATAAGTCAAATACCATGTGGCAATTATTCAGTAGAACAATAAGCATTTAGACATATTTTTATTATTAGTGATTTCAGATAAACAACATGTATTATCACTAATATTAAAAATATCACAATTAATTGCACGGAAACTTTAACAAAATATCATTATTTGATGTTTATCAATAATTTCAAAATGCAAGAAATTATGCTTCTGATATTTTATCAAATCAAAATTATGAAACTAATAATCATTGAATTGCTTCAATCCATAATTTTAATAAGATAAAATAATTTCGCTAAATACTAAATATTCATAGGATGGAATATCAGCATCTAACTTCCTACGCTATATATAATAATTGTCACTCAAGCATATTGCAATTGTACTCATAACAATTATTATTGATATACGTAAGCTCGAGAAAATAGTTGAAAAAAATTCACAAGTCCTTTAAATATTGGTATTTAATACTTGTGATCCTAATTACAACTCCTCGCAAAAAAAAATAGAAATATTTTCTAAGTATATAAAATATTGAGAATTTTATACACATAACTTAGAAAATACTTTGTCTTCCAATATTAGTGAGTTTTGAAATATGCATTAATTACTTAGAACAAAAATTCTAAATATTGTCACTAATATCAAAATTATCACAATTATTTGTAATAAAATATTTAAAAATATCAGAGCAAAATATCAGAGCAATTAAGCAAGATATCATTGACTAATATTCATCAAATATTTAACATACAAATAATTATACTGCTAACTTATATTAGAAAATCTAACTACCACATATGCATATAACATTGTAAGCATGATAATTAAACTAGTAGTAAAAAGTATGAGGTACTGAATTTCAAACAAATTCACAAGTACTTTAAAAATTAAAAATTTAATACTTGTGAACTCATTTAAGAATTTCTTGCAGATGAGATTTTCAACATATATGCACATAAATAATATCCCAAGTTCACTAACCAACTTAGATAAAATGAATTCATCAAGTTGTTTAACAAAAATCTGCAAGTTATTCTACTAAGGACAATCTCGAAAGAAAAGATACCTGATGTCTTTGTGCTTGTTCCATGAGTGGTGTGGAGAGATCAACAGAGTTGTTGGAGTTGACAGCTTCTAGGAATGACTTCCATGTCTTTCTTACAACCTGCATCATCTATATCTATATAGCCAATTAGGTTAAACCTATTATCTTTAGGGTACCTGATTCTAAGAATTGGTGATCCCCTAAGATATCTAACAATTCATAACTTAGCTATAAGATAAGATTCTCTAGTATCCATTTGGAAGCTTGCACATAGGCATATCGAGAATAAAATATACGGTCTTTATGCATTTGAATAAGTAATGAGCTGATCATACCTCTATAGCTTGTCACTTCAGTTCACATACCTGATTTGCCCTGATCAAGCTTAGTGGTCTGTTGGCAAGAAGTCTTGGCAGGTCTAGAATCTTCTAAATTGCGCATCTTCAAAAGATCCTTTACTTACTTTAATTGCCATCATTCTTTTGAATTAATTGTAATCCAAAAAGAATTGCAACTCTTCCAACATGCTCATGTTGTACCTACTTTGCATTAACATGTTCTTGACGATTTGATTCAATCCCTAACTTCATTCATAGAGAGCTTGTGAAGAGAATAATATACAAATTCCAATAGTCTGCAACTTCAAAGTCCAGGAAATGTTGTACATCAGCTTCAACTTCTAACTCACCATTCAGGAGTGCACTTGTTCACATTCATCTGATAAATATTCATGCTTGAATGCTCAACATGTGCTAGGAATATCCTTTACTTTATAGTAATCTATAGCAACAAGTTTGGCTTTGTCCTTCATAACAATACCAATTATCATCCAGTTTCTGAAAACCCTTACAATACCAAATACTGCTTCGTCTTGTGGTCTGGGTTCTAGCTTCAGTAAATTCTGCCTTCGAATTGATTGAGATCATCTTGCATTGCAATAACCCAATCTGGATCAATCAGTGCTTCTTCAGTATTCTTTGGGATTCCAAATGTTAGATCCTGAAAAATATATGTTCATTTTGATTAGCACTTCTAGCCTTTACTCAATAATCCGGTTTACTAAAAACTAGACTCTAGGATTGACTTTGACTTCAAACCTTTTGTCTCGGCAGAAATTTTCTTGATGTATTCCTTTGATCTTCATTGTGTTGAGTACGACTAGTAGATCCTTCTTTTATTTGCTCCCCTGAGTTGCTGTTAGGATGTATTGAAGACCCTTCACCTTTTTCAGTGTATTCTGTTAAAGTTCACGAGTTGTGTAGATTCACTACCATTTCCACTAATAGGATCTGAATCAACATCATTATCATTGATTCCTTCTGCAACCTCAGTTTCATCATCAGTATCTGAATTTGACTCTGACAGGACGTCAAACTTCAAATATTTAAAATAGTCATTCATTTAAATGCTCGGGAGCTTGGTGTAGTAGGTCGACACATTTAAACTTTCAATCACCTTCTGGTTTTACATCATTTATGCCTTGAAAGCTTTTAACTTCAATGAGTAGTCGAGGAAAATTGTTCCATGAGCCTTAACTTTAAATTTGCCAAGATACTCATATAAATCTTCGATAAATATCAATTTCCTCTAAACAAACGAAAGAGCTTCAGTGTTTGCTTCTGGTTGGCCATTAACTCATATGATGTCTTTTCACGATCTTTGTTGATTAAAGTAGCATGCTGTGTTAATTGCTTCAACTTCAAAGTACCTTTATCAGTGAAGACTTCATTTAGAACTTCATTCACGAAATTCAGTTCCAATATCTGACTCCAAAAATCTCACAGCTTACTTTGATTCCAACTTGATCTTCTTGTTGTGACAATCACCATCTGTGATATTTTGTCTGTTGAATGCACGAACAACACCAACTTGTAATTAGGGTTATCATCAACTACCACTATGCATATTTTTTTCCATGACATAATTTGCTTCGTGTGATGTTTTTATTGACTTCCCTATATTACATACTTCTAAATGTCCTTCTTGATAGAATTCCAAATGAAGCAGTCCTCTCACCAATTTCATCTTTATCGGAGAATCCATTGTCTTGTTGACCAAGTGTGAGAGCTTCTTATGCCATAGCTAACTCTTTACTAATGAAGCTTTACTGAAAAGTTCACTTCACCTTTGCATACATAATCCATGTCAGCTACAAACAAACTTCCTCACTCTCAGATGAATGAGCTTTCATCTTTCTTTTTTGAAATCAAACACATTTCCTTTTCAATGATGTTGGGTCCCAAAGTATCGTAGAACGAGGGTTGAATACGATACTCAAAATAATTTAAATTCTTTTCTGAATTTGCAGATAAATAAATTTTTGCTTCAGAGTGGGTTTGGCCATTTGTAGTGTTTAGGTGAGCTGCCTACTAATTTGTTGTGTGCCCGGATAAATCAATTAGGTTCAAGAAAATTAGCAAGTAAAATAAACGGGACAATATTCGGGGAATATATCTTTTATACATATACCCGAAGGTTGCTACACCCAGTTAAAAATATAATTGGTTTCCAAATAACAAATTAGTTTTTTGCTACTAACACAAAAATATAAGGCTCAGTTCCTATACAAATAAATCTAAATTAGTACAAGGAAAAACTGAGTCCGTAGGGAGTGATATCTAGAAGCCCTGAGTATTTTTCATTAAAGAACCAGGTCCTAATATCTGACCGCGAGCAAGGTATGAGTGTATATAAATTTAATTCTCTTGTTCCAGCCATGGCTGTTCTCTACATTTTTGTGTTGAAGAAGACGACTCCTTTGAATGAGTGGTTGTTCTCTTTTTATCTGTGTAGACTTTTAAATCAATAAAGTAGGCTGCTGTGCTTGATTGGCTGAGGGTTAAGTGGCGCCTAAATTAAGTTGCGCCTAATAAATAAGTTGCGCCTGTGCATAGAATATCCAGGGGAGGTGCAACTTACAAATTAATATGTTAAGGAAGGTAAGTGGCGCCAGTACATGATATATACTGCGGAGGCGCCACTTAAATGTATTTGGTTAAAATTCTTAACATATGAAAATGGCGCAACTTCAAGTGACGCTTGATCCACTTGGTCAAAGTGCAGTTTAGCCACTGCACTTTGATACACTTTCCGTTCTCTGCTTGAAGTTCACAAACTTCCATTTTATACTGAATCTTCTACTGGCACTTCTATACTGAATCTTCAACACTTCTGAAATCCTGAAAGTCTTCAACCATTATTCTTCATTGAGGCATGATCATATTAATGTACTTCTCTCAATGACCTGTAGTAGACTTCAAAACTTCTTCTAATGTCTTGATTCACTGTATCTGCCTTGTCTTCATTTCTTCCTGATTTCTGTGTAGGCGTAGTATTATTTACTTGTCATGTTCTAGTGTTGAGTCATCACGATTACTATTCATACAGCTTCATAATCTCACCAACAATCTCCCCCTATTTGATTGTTAAACTTAGCAAACAAATCTCATAGAGAGGATAACTCAACTAATAACTAGAAAAAGTAATCGTCTAGGACATGTAAATAATGCTACTGGTTTTTCAGGATCAAACTCTGCATTTCCAGATTTCTTGTGTAACTGAAATGAAAGATGTTTGTTCCTTTAGCACTGAACTGATATTCATGTAGTATCATCTTCATTTCTGTCTATGTTTGAGCTTTCTTTGCTTCAAAATCCTTCATATTTGAACTTAAAGAACTTATCATGAACAGAGCTTCATAAGAATCAAGATTCCTGGGAATATCTTTAATAGAACATAGAACATAGCTCAAATAATATTCTTCCCCTCAGAATATGATTCTTTTTTTTTCTTCTTCTCCCTTTCAGATGAACAATGGAAGTGTCAATTCTTTTCTGTACATCCCACTTGGATGAGGAATCCTCTACTGACAACTCCTTTCAAGTATAGGATACAGTTCCTTGATTCTCCCATATTCTGTTGTTTTTCATAAGGATCAGAAGAAAAGTTTTTCTTCTTTTTCTTGTTTAAATTCTCCCCCTAAGGATATTAACTCCCCCTAAGGATACGAAGATAAGACTTTATTAACTTCTCCTTTTTCCCTTTTCTTACTAAATTATCCCCCTTCGTGGCTCCTCTACAAGGGACATAGAGTGTAGGCGTAACAAAACTTTCCCTTAGGCGCAACAAAAGTTTTGTGGCTCCTATACACTGCACTCACTCTACAAACGCAACAAAATGACTTAGAATTATGAAGAACAAATCAATTTTAATCGATTTGAAAAGTCTACACCATATAAACAAAATGACGTTCTCATTTTGAAGTGTGCGTTCTGATTCATCTCTTCCAATCGAGTGCCGGAGAAGAACACAGCAAATAATATACAAAGGGGTTTAACCAATCAAAGCTCTAATACCAAATTTAGTAAGAAAAAGGAAAAAGAAGAAGTTAATAAAGTCTTATCTTTGTATCCTTAGGGGGAGTTAATATCCTTAGGGGGAGAATTTAGACAAGAAAAAGAAGAATCTTCTTTTTCTTGTCTAAATTCTCCCCCTAAGGATATTAACTCCCCCTAAGGATACGAAGATAAGACTTTATTAACTTCTTTTTTTCCCTTTTTCTTACTAAATTCTCCCCCTTAGTTGAGGAATCCTCCAATGGCCCATCTTTTGATTGGCTTGTCTTACAAAGAAGGTTCTCGTCTGTCATTGATTGGGAAAATATAGTAGCTTTTCTTTTAGAAGTAGCAAATAGCAAGGGTAAGTGTTTGGGCTATGGTTTCCTCACTTCTACTACGTTCTGTTGGTGTTTACACTAAAGTGTCGAGCACTTTGAAGTGTTTCACTCTTTCTCTCCTTATCTCTCACTCAAGTGTATCTCTCCCTCACTTTCACTTAAGTGTTTCTCTCTCTCACTTTCACTCTACATTCCAAATATAGCATTATGTACCTGTAAGTGAAATCCGTCAATGCATTTATTCTCATCACCTGATTCATCATAATGAACTGAATCACTATCAAGTGGAGAATTGCCTCGTAGAGGTGTTCTTGATCTATCATGCATAAGCACTATCTCAGCACCAGACTCAATAGCTTTTGCTAAATCACTGTCTAGTGGAGCCTCACCTCTTTGAGATGGGTTATCCCAAGATATTAATATCTGTTAGGGAATCCTGTCTTGTTCTATCAAGTAGTTGCCTCACACCTTCTCCGTAAATGAGAGGTGGACATTCCTTTTCAGGATCTCGAAATGTTCCTTCCAGGAGGGGCGGCGTCCTAGGCAATGTAATGAATGGCAAATTAGAGCCTACATTTCCCTCGTAACCCGGTAACGGGAATTTTGTATAAAATACCCTACTTGACTCATCCAAAGAATTCTTTTCAAGTAGTTGCCTCTCAAGCTTAGATAAATATGAACAAAAGATATCCCTTTCGGGATGCAGAAGATTAACTTCTGTTTGAGCTAGATACCTTGGACAATGTAATGTATGGCTAATTAGAGTCTGTATCTCCTCTGAATGCCTATACCTCTCATTGTGCACACCTTGCAATGTGTTCCTAGAATATATTTGTTTTAGGCTTACCATCAGCGTGAGTGCTAGTGGTGTGCTTGACTCATTACAAGATTCTCTGGATGACGAGCGAATTTCAATGGACTCACCCTGTTGAGAGAATGATTCCAGTGACAGTTTAATTGCTTTTTCATCTCTGCATACTTTTGAGAAGATGCAGATGAGCTTACAGTTACCTCAGTTATATACTACTTTTCTTCTCTAGAGGTAGAGCTGTGGGTATACTTCCGACTTCGTCCTTATTTGTTGCATCAAGTGCAGTTTCTCCCTTATCAACCTCTAATATACATATGTTCCTTCTATCTCCAGGGGTTAGTATATGGAAGTGGATGAATGAGTGTTTGGTATCAAGGCCTGGGTAAGAGATTGATGGGTTTTCAACCTTTTGGCCAGCTTCTTAAGCCACTGAGGGCTAAACGGAAAGAATAAATAAGATAAAAGATAATCACCTTAACATTCCAATTTTTTTCCCATCCCAATGAGAAGGAAAAATATAATAAGGAATGATAATGGATTGCATTAAAGCACTTTTAGTAAAAGAGTTTTGTCGGTTCTCAAGATTTATCATTTAAGAACATGATACCAATAGAAATTTTCTTTAAAATATTTATCCCATAATAAAATGCGAGAAAGTGTATTAGAGAAAAATTCTATACCTTATGAATTTCTTATAAGGCAAACTTCCCATAATAAAACGCGGGAATTCATACCAAAGAAAAAATTCAACTCTCTTACCAAATTATATCTCGATAAAATGACTCTTTTTCATTAAACCTTAGCACTGTACGTTTTGAAAACAGTTTTGCAAAACATCCTTATCAGATAGAGGACTATGATTATCTGACTCATAATGCAATTATGATTTACATCATTTTCATCCATCTGATAGTATCCCCGACTTAAAATAAAAACATGACAATTGGGGTGAATGTATGCTTAATAATACAGTACATGGTCTTCAAAGCAACAACCACTGGTTTGGTACTATGAATCAATGTGAAACATACATTGAAACAAGTGTTTAAGAACAAATCATTTTACAAATGGTTGATACCTCGAAGTAAAAACAATTTCTCCGAATAAAATAGCAGTTACAAAGTTTCTGCCACTCTAAAAGGAAAAGTTAAGAGAAAAAAAGCTTTTAAAGATAAAACTTTTAAAAACTAGCTTTTGAGAGAGGATCAAAGATTTTGAGAATGAAAAAAAGGTTATCCTCAAGAAAAATTGATTCACACCCTAAGATTTAGAAATAAAAAAAGTGTTGTAAATCAAAAAAATTTTAAAAGAGAAGTTTTGAAAAAGAATTTTGATGTTTTTGTTCTAAAACTGATAGAAAAATGAATGTATCTTTGAATAAAACGTTTTGAAAAAGAATTACACTAGAAATTCTTTTTAATACATTCAAGTTTAAAATTCAGTTAAATAAAGAAAACTAATTGTAATACTTATGTAATACTAAACAGTTACCACAGACATGCATATATAAATCAAATAACATGTGGCAATTATTCAGTAGAACAATAAGCATTTAGACATATTTTTTTTATTAATGATTTTAGATAAGCAACATGTATTATCATTAATATTAAAAATATCACAATTAATTGCAAAAAAACATTAACACAATATCATTATTTGATATTTATCAATAATTTCAAAATGCAAGAAATTATGCTTCTAATATTTTATCAAATCAAAATTATGAAACTAATAAACATTGAGTTGCTTCAATCCATAATTTTAATAATATAAATTTTTTTCGCTAAATACTAAAACATTCATAGGATTGAATATTAGCATCTAACTTCTTACGCTATATCTAATAATTGTCATCTAGCATATTACAATTATACTCATAACAATTATTATTGATATACGTAAGCTCGAGAAAATAGTTGAATAGAAATTCACAAGTCCTTTAAATATTGATATTTAATACTTGTGATCCTAATTACAACTTCTCGCAAATAAAATCAAATTTTAGAAATATTTTCTAAGTATATAAAATATTGAGAGTTTTATACATATGACTTAGAAAATACTTCATCTTCCAATATTAGTGAATTTTGAAATATGCATTATTTATTTAGAACAGAAATTCTAAATACTGTCACTAATATCAAAAGTATCACAATTATTTGTAATAAAATATTTAAAAATATCAGAGAAAAATATCAGAGCAATTAAGCAAGATATCATTGACTGATATTCATCAAATATTTAACATGCAAATAATTATGCTGCTAACTTATGCTAAATCATTTAACTACCACATATGCATATAACATTGTAAGCATGATAATTAAACTAATAGCAAAAAGTATGAGGTACTGGATTTCAAATAAATTTATAAGTCCTTTAAATATGGAAAATTTAATACTTGTGAACTCATTTAAGAATTCCTTGCATATGGGATTTTCAATAAATATGCACATAAATAACATCCCAAGTTCATTAACCAACTTAGATAAAGTGAATTTATCAAGTTGTTCAGTAAATATTTGCAAGTTATTCTACTAAGGACAATCTTGAAAGAAATGATACCTGATGTCCTTGTGCTTGTTCCATGAGTGGTGTATAGAGTGTTCAACAAAGTTGTTGGAGTTGATAGCTTCTAGGAATGACTTCCCTGTCTTTCTTACAACCTCTATCATCTATATCTATATAGCCAATTAGGTTAAATCTAGTATCTTTAGGATACCTGATTCTAAGAATTGGTGATCCCCTAAGATATCTAACAATTCATAACTTAGCTATAAGATAAGATTCTCTAGTATCCACTTGGAAACTTGCACATTATGCACTTGAATAAGTAATGAGCTGATTACCTCTATAGCTTGTCACTTCAGTTCATATACCTAATTTGCCCTGATCAAGTTTAGTGGATTGTTGGCAAGAAGTCTTGGCAAGTCTAGAATCTTCTAAATTACGCATCTTCAAAAGATCATTGACTTACTTTAATTGCCATCATTCTTTCGAATTACTTGTAATCCAAAAAGAATTGTAACTCTTCCAACATGATCATCTTGTACCTACTCTGTATTTACTTAGCAAAATATCTCTTGCACAAGTTTTGTTAGTAGACCCACATATAATATAATCATGGTATACTAGCACATATATGACATTGTGTGTGCCATGTATTCTAGAGAGATTTATATGTATAATAACTCTACCAAAATCATTTTCAAGTAATAAACTAGTTAGAGTGTCATACCATGTCCTTGACGATTTGCTTGAATCCCTAACTTCATTCATAGAGAGCTTGTGAAGAGAATGATATACAAATTCCAATGATCTGCAACTTCAAAGTCCAGAAGTTGTTGTACATCAACTCCAAATTCTAACTCACCATTCAGGAGTGCACTTGTTCACATTCATCTGGTAGATATTCATGCTTGAATGCTAAACACGTGTTAGGGATATCCTACTATTAGGTCATCAACTTGTTCAGCCCTAATAGGATCAAGTCTCGTCATTGGTGCTTACTGTTTGATCTGTGTGCCCGGATAAATCAATTTGGTTCAAGAAAATTAGCAAGTAAAATAAACGGGACAAGATTCGGGGAATATATCTTTTATATACATACCCGGAGGTTGCTACACCCAGTTAAAAATATAACTGGTTTCCAAAGAACAAATTAGTTCTTTGCTACTAACACAAAAATATAAGGCTCAGTTCCTATACAAATAAATCTAAATTAGTACAAGGAAAAACTGAGTCCGTAGGGAGTGATATCTAGGAGCCCTGAGTATTTTTCATTAAAGAACCGAGTCCTAATATCTGACCTGGAGCAAGGTATGGGTGTGTATAAATTTAATTCTCTTGCTCCGACCATGGCTGCTCACTACATTTTTGTGTTGAAGAAGACGACTCCTTTGAATGAGTGGATGTTCTCTTTTTATTTGTGTAAAATTTTAAATCAATAAAATAGGCTGCTGTGCTTGATTGGCTGAGGGCTAAGTGGCGCCTAAATTAAGTTGCGCCTAATAAATAAGTTGTGCCTGTACATAGAATATACAGGGGAGGCGCAACTAACAAATTAATATGTTAAAGAAGGTAAGTGGCGCCAGTACATGATATATACTGGGGAGGCGCCACTTAAATGTATTTGGTTAAAATTCTTAACATTTGAAAATGGCGCAACTTCAAGTGGCGCTTGATCCACTTTGGTCAAAGTGCAGTTTAGCCACTGCACTTTGATACACTTTCCATTCCCTGCTTGAAGTTCACAAACTTCCATTTTCTGTATCAAAGTCTTGTCACATTAGACCCTGTACCCTGATCTGTTTTCGTTCTTCGACTGTAGTTCAGAAACTTTCACTTTTCGTACCAAGGTTGTGAAAATTTGCACCCTGCACCCTTTGAGCTGATTAGCTATTTGGTTGTAGCCTCTACAAATCACTTTTCGTACCTTAATAAATAAATGTTCTTTTCAAGTACGTTCTTCAACTTAACAATTCTTCTATAGGTAATACTCAGATTCCTTTCACGAACTGCTAACGCCTAGTGCAACTGGTCTGATTCACAGACGACTAACTTTGATCCAGGTCTTCTTATTATAGTCTTACGTACATTGTTAAGTTTGCAGCAACTTCATTGCTCTGAACACTGACTGTCAATAAACATAGTACTTTCACTGGAATCTTTTCTCGTACTTAGACAACATCTCCATTACTACCACAATCTTGAATACTTCATTCTCTGTTCTTCACTGATGCTTGAATATATAAATGAACTTCTTTCAATGAGTATAACTTCAAGACTACAGTTGTCTTCTTTAATCTTTGTCTTTACCATGTCTTCAATTCTTCTAGATTCCTATGCTTCGAACACTGTCTATCTTCAATCAATGCCTTTACACTGAAATCTTCTAGTGGCACTTCTATACTGAATCTTCAACACTTCTGAAATCCTGAAAGTCTTCAACCATTATTCTTCACTGAGGCATGATCATATTAATGTACTTCTCTGAATGACTTGTAGTAGACTTCAAAACTACTTCTAATGTCTTGATTCACTATATCTACCTTGTCTTCATTTCTTCCTGATTTCTGTGTAGGCATAATATTATTTACTTGTCCTGTTCTAGTGTTGAGTTATCACGATTACTATTCATACAGCTTTGTAATCTCACTAACAAATACTTTTCCAGAAAACCCTTGACAAAGAATTCCCTAGTGCCCTGTAGATAGTGCTCAAATCCTTCCACAAGAAAGATGCTTCCAGTGATGACAATTCCAAAAATCATTATAGTCAAATCCCTTGTACATCCTTTACTGTCATCTCCAAAGGTTACCGTTGGGTAGGCTTTCTCAACCAACATTGATAGTAGAGCTTCAATCTTAATCACATGCCTCGTGCAATAAATGTCACGAAATCAAATAACGTTTGCCTTTTGTTACATACTCTGTAATCACAAATGATTAAGCTTCTTGGTACTCAACTTTAATTGAGTCTAGATGGGTTAGAGATATTACTATCAACAGTGGTAACAACAGCTTTATGCATATTAGAAAATTCAGTACTATCTACTTTAATCATTCTACACAAGTGTAACAGATGTAAAGCAGATTATAGATATTCAATAATTTTCTAAAAGCACATGGATAGAAGAACGAATAAGTTAATTACCAATTCTTCCTAATCCATTTCTGTTGTTGTCTAACATTTTTAACTATCTCTAATTACCTAAGTCAGTTTTAGATTAAGCTTCGAATCTACAAATATTAAGGACTACATAGATAATTCTACCATATTTTATTATTATACTCATTAAAAAACAATACATGATCTAATATGGCATTTAAGTGCAACTAAGTGAGTAAGATGAAATCTTATGAAAATAAGCACATAATCAATTTCAAGTAAGAACAAATATAAAATATCTGATTTATGACATGTTTGTTTATTAGCAATTTTCACAACATTAGCAGAGGTATTAAATCACAAAAGATTTAAATCAAGTTCCAACAAATGTTTAGGGATGCACCTAACCGTCTAGAACACCCTATCTAATTCTACATATTCATTTTACTGCATATAAAATCAAGCATGAAATGTACTTATTTAAACTCATGAATCCTAGCATACAATCTTATTCTTAGCAATCAATTAAGCATTTAAGTCCTAAGATCCTAACATGATGACATGAATATAATACATTTCAAAAATTAATAATCATACAGTTCTGAATTAGATAAACGTATACTAGTTAGAATGTGTACCTGTGAAATGATTGGTGATTCATCTCCAGAGTTGGTCATTGATGCCAGATATCCATTTGGTTCATCACTGTCACTGATAGAATCAACCTTGCATTTAACTTCATCAACAAATGATTTCCCTTGCTGCATCCTCACTAATTCTTGAGATTCCTGCTTCAACCCAACACAATGTCTGTCATCATTTTCTTGTACATGCTTCTTCAAACTGTGTAGCAAACCCCTGATCTTGTCTTTCAAATATAAACCATCCCTGTCTTGCAACCGTCTCTTGAACTGGTCTTGAAAATCTCCTTTACAGAATCTATAGGTAACGACCTTAGATTTAGAATTGGGATTCCATCGGAATCTGATGTCACTGAACTTCTTGTTGCCCTGCAGGCTTGACTTGTAGTCCAGTTCTCAAGTTATTCCAAAGTGTCAAATTCACATGCAACACCTTGACCACTGCCCGGGCTACTACATCTTCAATTCAGCTTCTTGGATCAATTCATTTCTGTTCAGAGGTTCTCAACCTTGACTTCAATCAAATTTGGTTCCTGGGTCACAAATATAGTGGATATGCTAACAACCTGTTTTACCAAATAGATAGTTCCTCTAAAAATAATGTGGTTATATCCTTAGATCCCTAATGGCTGTAACCCTACGTTCCAGATGATCTGCAGTGTTAACATGAACTTCCTGTAATCTCCCTGTAGAATAATTTTTAAGGCTTTTACTGAGATGCTAGGTAGTCCAGTCTGTTCTCCTTCACTACTTCAACCCCTATGATTTTTCATTCAAAAATTCAACTCAAATTAACCAAAATCTGTACCCAAATAATTTCTTCTTTTCCAGCTTCCGAAATATTTGTGGGATCCTATGGAGTAAACCTCTAAGAAAATTAATACAACTATTTCTTCAACATGTTCCAAAATTAACTTCATTGGATAATCTTCAGTCAATTTTAGTTGTCTTCAATACTCGGAAAAATCTTCATCTAATATTGCTTTTGTTATAATAAATTTAAATTTTAAACTTTATTAAATCTATAAAATAAACTAATTAAAATTTATAACATAAACTAATAGAAGTTGATTAAACAAATTTTATAAAAGTTTATAGAATAAATTTAATATTAAGTTTATAGAATAAACTAATTAAGATTTATAAAATAAACTAATAAAAGTTTATAAATTTTTTTTTATAAAAGTTTATAAAATAAATTTAATATACGATTTATAAAATAAACTAATTAAAAATTATAACATAAACTAATAAAAGTTTATAAAATAAATTTTATAAAAGTTTATAAAATAAATTTAATATATAAAATTTATAAAATAAACTAATTAAAATTTATAACATAAACTAATAAAATTTTATAAAACAAATTTTATAAAAGTTTATAAAATAAATTTAATATACAATTTATAAAATAAACTAATTAAAATTTATAATCTAAACTAATAAAAGTTTATAAAATAAATTTTATAAAAGTTTATAAAATAAATTTAATATATAAAATTTATAAAATAAAGTAATTAAAATTTAAAACATAAACTAATAAAAGTTTATAAAATAAATTTTATAAAGTTTATAAAATAAACCTATTAAAAGTTTATATTTAAATTTATTTAATAAGGCCTCCTCAATCTTCTAGACAGCTTCGGCACAGTGAGCTTCACTGAGTTGTGGATCTTGATTTGTATATCAATCAGTCTGCTTTGATACCAATTGTTAGGTCCCGAGATATCATAGAGGGGGGGGGGTTTGAATACGATACTCACTAAATTAAAAAATTCTTTCGAATCGTTTAGTGGGTTAGAGTTCATGAGGTGAATAGTGTTTAGGAGACTGACTTACTAATTTTCTATGTTTATGAATAAATAATAATGTTCTAAAAAATTAGCAAGTAATTTAACGAAACATGTTTCGGGGAATATATCTTTCGTATATAAACCCAGAGGGGTGCTACACCCAGTTAAAAACATAATTGGTTTCCAAAGAATAAATTAGTTCTTTGCTTCTAAAAAAATATACAAGCCAAATCCTATACAATATTTGTATCTATAATTTTGTCTAAGGATTTAACTACCGGGAGTATTTTGTAATGGCCCTTAAAATATTACAAGGTTTATCCGGCCTTTAACAAAAGACTCCGGCAAGGAGTAATGGAAAGATCTTTAATTGGTTACACCCCTCTGTATATTATTTGTTGTGTTCTTCTCCGACACTTGATTGGAAGAGACGAACCAGAACATACAGTTCAAAATGAGCACGTCATTTTGTTTATATGTGTAGACTTTCCATTGCTTCAAGAGTGTAAGAGCCAGCAAATATAGTAATACTTGCCTTAACCAATTTCTTGAAATGCTTGAAGTACTTACCACTTGGTTTTCACTCTTCTGGCTTGATCAACTGAATTTCTTCTGATAAATCAAAGTAATTCTCTTCTTGTTGTGCTGACGCTTAGTGCACTGGTCTGGTTCACAAACGAGTAACACAGAATTAAATTTACTTGACTTCTGTTCTGTTTCAGCTGATTAACCTTAGACTTTTGTATTGTTTTAAACATTGACTGTTGATAAACATAATACTTTCACTAGAATCTTTTCTGGTACTTCGACAACGTCTTCATTATTACCATAATCTTGAATACTTCATTCTCTGTTCTTCACTGACGCTTGAACATATGAATGAACTTCTTTCAGTGAGTATAACTTTAAGACTGCAGTTGTCTTCTTTAGCCTTTGTCTTTACCCTTCTAGATTCATATGCTTCGAACAATGTCTATCTGCAATCAATGCCTTTACACTGAAATCTTCTAGTGGCACTTCTATACTGAATCTTCAACACTTCTGAAACCCTGGAAGTCTTCAACCATTATTTTTCACTGAAGGATGAACATATTAATGAACTTCTTTCATTGACCTTTAGTTGACTTCAAAACTTTTTCTAATGTCTTGATCCACTGTATATGCCTTGTCTTCATTTCTTCCTGATTTCTGTGTAGGCATAGTATTATTTACTTGTCCTGTTCTAGTGTTGAGTTATCACGATTACTATTTATACAGCTTCATAATCTCACCAACACTGAGTCTACAGCCAAGGACAAAGTTGTGGCATTGGAGAAAAGAGTGACTGCCATGGAATTTTGCATGGAACAAATTTTGAAGAATCAAGTCACTCAGATGAAACTTCTGAACAGTCTCTTGGAAACCCCTCTTATTTCTCAATCCTTGGAACAAGAACCTGTTGTTGATAACAAAAAGGGGGAGAAGGAGAAGGGAGATTGAAGCTGTGATCAAGACTACAGAGAATGCCATTCAAAAGACAGATCCAAAGAAGGCATTGGCTCAACAAATTGTAAGGCAATTTGATTCAATTGCCAGCAAAAACAAGGAGATTGATGCACAAGAGCCAATTGCCTTAATGCCAGAAATTCTTGAGGCAGTAACTTAAGGAGAAATAAGTGTAGATGAAGGCAGCTCACAAACTGGTGACAGAAAGGGGAAAGGCGTTTTAATAGAAGATGGAAAGAAGAAGAATTCTGCCGTGAGTGGAGGTGAGAAAATATTGAGCAAAGCAATAGTTGTTGGTATGAAAGAAAGGGAGCAACAAGAAAAGTCACAAGAATAACTATCCATTCAACTGCAAAGGGAATTTGACGAGGAGGATAGGCTAATTAGAGAAGCCAGGAGAAAAGAAGGTGAAAGAAGACCAAGGATGAAACAAAGAGAAAACAAGCCTACAGACAAACCTAAAACTTCTGGAGTCAAAAGGAAACTTGTTGTTGATGAAAAGATAGCCATGGAGGAGAAACCAAAGGAGATGAAGCTTGAGAGTCAAGCATCTGGGAGTGGTCAATGCAAGGAAATAGAAGTGTTCAAAACCAAACCTGAGAATTTTGTGCCAATCAAAATTGAAGGAATGATTGCAATAAAAGGTTAAAGGAAGAGGGATATTGATCTACTTCGCATTTATTATGAAGATGGATTACATTCAACTTTTACATTTAATCAAGTCATGGAACAAGGCTATGGCACCTTAAGGAAAATCTACACCATGCTCAACATGAAGTATTATCTAACTGAAGAGCTAGGTAAAGCCATCCTTGAGAAGATGAAGAAGATAAGGGAGGCACCTATTCAAGTAGAAAGGGATGACATAATCAAGATTTGGAACCCTGAAGGAAGGAAGATACTTTATGAACCATTCTACATGATGATTTACAAGGATAGAGAAGGTAATGAAAAATGCATTGATATTTGTCAGGAGATAGACAAACTGCCCAATCTAGAATTGAATTATCTTGCAAGCCAACTAGACTACAGGGTTGAGGATGAGAAGATTTTGAAGGGATCCCTATACAGAAAGATGAAGGAAAATGAAGATAAGATGAATGAGTCAAGGGGAAGAAGAAGAATGTAGAAGATTCAGACTCAACATCAAAGTTATCAGAATTCATCTATTACTGGTATTTGATCACTCTGTCTCAAAATTACTTTTGTCAATATTATAATTCCTGCTAGAATGAAAATGTTTAGGAGTTTTGTTATCATCAATAGAAAATTTATGCATATTTCACATATTCATAAATAAGGGGAGATTGTTAGGAATTATGAGATTTGATGATAACAAATTACTTAGAATTACAATAGGGGTTTAAATTTTATTGTAACTAGTCGATGAATATATGACTTGTAAATATCCATTGACTAGGAAACCAGTTATCAGTTGAAGCTTGTTAATCAACTAATAAATTGGATTGTAACATTTGATTTATGTTTCATTATCAATTTATTGTATTACCTCGATGGATGTTGTGAAGTATTCGACTGATGTTATTGACTTCAATTTATAGCTTCTCAACGGATGTGAAGAATGGCTGATCAATTGTAAATATTCTAAGTCAGAATTCTCACAAATGAAGTGATCAACAGATATTGGAGTCGATGGATAAAGACATTACTCGATGGATAAAGGCTATCAACGGATAAAGGCAATCAACGAATAAAGGACCATCAATGGAAAATGAATCAATGGATAATCTAACTATCCATCGATACATCAATTGATCGATGGATAACCTATCCATCGATGGATGAGCAAAGGAGGATCGACTGATAAGACTGATAGTAATTATCAGTTGATCAAGGTTTCCCAAATTGGTTAAAGACAAAAGGAATGAGATCTTTACAGAAACTGAATCAATGGAAGATAGTCATGTCAGGACTGTGAAGACTTTCAAGGCAACACAGTCTTCAAGGAAAAAATCAAGACAAAGATTTTTCCAGAACAAGACAAATGCAAATGAGATTGTGAAAAGAAGCTACAATTTATTTTAGTGAATACATTGTAAACTGTAATTTGTAATTCACAATGTTATCAATCGAAGAATAGAAAATAGAAGTAGAATGTGAACTACTATATATGTAGTAGTAGTCCATTGTAGCATTGTGTACAAAATATCAAGAACTCAAGAAAGGCACAATAGAAGGATATAATATATTTTAGTGCTTTTCTCAGTTCCAAATCACATTTTGTAAGCAGCTTGGTATCTTTATCAAGATTAATTGAAAGCAAAAATACACTAGTGGAAAAATCAATCCACTAGTAATTTCAAAAGATTTGTTTTCAAGTTTTTTTTTAATTCTTCTAGTTTTCTCTTTTTGTTTAATATGTCCAAACATTCAAACAATATTATTGAACAAACTTAAATCCACAAGAATCTGAAATAATTCTTAAGTTTGTATTCAACCCCCCTCCCTTCTACAAACTTCTTGTACTTCAGGGAAAATAACAAGAATGATAGAAGATTCAAGTCTGAATCAGGCATCAAAACAATGAAGACTTCATCAAATAAGAATTACAGTGGAAAATGTTCTAAGGCAAGTATGTGGTCGAGAAGTCCTCCTGGTAGAGAATTCAGACATGTGAAGCTGGTAGAGAAGTCTTAAATGCTCAAGTAACTCAGTAATCGATCGAGAAGTGAGAAGTGATCGAGAAGTCAAAGTAACTGTAGTTATTCGAGAAGTGTTAAAATGTGAATCATTCGAGAAGTCCAGAAGAACAATTCGAGAAGTTATCTAAATGAGCAATCGAGAAGTGATAGGGCTGAACCAATCGAGAAATCTAGTCATTCGAGAAGTAAACCACTCAGGGACTAATCGAGAAGTCTCAGCATGTACCTAATCGAGAAGTCAATCACCATGACTTCTCAAAGAAAAATAAACAGAGTATTCGACTAATTCAAAGAGCTAGTTTCAAAGAAAATTGCAAAAGAACAAGACAAATAATTTGCAGCTCTGTCATCACAGGATCAATCAAACCTGTGGAGATAGAGACAAGTCTACAATATAGCTTGGAAGAAGAACAAGACAAAAGGCATAAGATATAAGGCTGAAAGCAAAAGACCGTCAACAGATTGTGTTAGCTAGAAATAGATAGTAGTCAAATGTAAAGTATTTCTTGTCTATTTCTAGTTTGAGTTAAACTGTCTAGTGAGAGCATGTGCCAAAAGACATGTTGTTTATATAAAATATGCACATCCTCATTAGTAAGTATCTTAGTAAATTATCAAGTGTTTTTCAATATCTTGTAACTTCTAAGAATAAGAAGCTGAGATTCAACTCAAGAATCTCATATTGTTGTAATTCAAGTCTAATAAAATATTAGATTGAAAGTTAACTGTGTTTCTATATATATTCCGTAAATCTTATAGAATACTATAATTTTTCATAAGTTATATATCTTGTTAGTTAAGTTCATCAAATACATTTCATAAAAGAAAAGGAAAAACAAAAGAAATCAAAACACATTCACCCCCTCTCTGTGTTACTTTTGAGAATCTCAAATCTAACAAGTGGTATCAGAGCCAGGTTGTTAACATACATATAGTTTGAAGATCAAAATGAGTTCTCAGAAGTTGAGTATTATAAAGATTCCTCCTTTTGACAGAGAAAACTATAACCTATGAAAAAGGAAGATATTAATGTTCATACGGGCTGGCAACTCCATGTATCCAGAAATCTTGAAGAATGGCCCTTTTATGCTAGTAACATTGATTCCTAAAATAACCAGTGACTCTGAAGTGATACCTGCAACATGGACACCCAAAGATCCATGTCAGTACACAGACACAGAGAAAGAAGAGGTGTCAGTTGACAATAGTCTAATGCTCATACTCATAGAATCTCTAGACATTGTTATGTACAACAACATTATCAACTGCACCTCTGAAAACACATATGGGAAACCATAGAGATTCTATGTGAAGGAACTGAAGAGGTGAGAGACAACTAGAGGCATCTCCTTATCTCACAGTATGAAGCTTTCATGTCAAAATAAAATGAAGGCATAACTGAGGTGTTTGAAAGGTTTAACAAACTCATCAATGATTTTCAACTCCATGGAAAGTACTATAAAACAAAGGAGAAGAACATGAAGATTTTGTTGACTCTTCTAGAACATTTAGAGCACAAGATCTCTGCAATTAGAGAAGGGAGAGATCTAACAAAACTTTCACTTGAAACCCTCTATAGAATTTTAAAAACATATGAACTGGAGTTCTACCAAAAGAAGTCCATTTTAGCAAATATAGGAAAAATGGCTAATGTTTCAAGTGTCTTGGTTGTAAATGAACCATCAAGAGTTGAGAAGACTGGTACAAGCAAGAAACTGAAAATTGAAGAACTTGAAGAACATGAACAAGAAGAATTAGACTCTGTCAATAGTGAATCAGGTGAAGAAAAGTTCTACACTATTGACCAGATTAGCTTGATTGTCTTGAAGTTGGTATATTCATTGGCTTACAACCAGAAGCTCAATGTTGGGAAGCTGATTCTTGGGGAGATCATAACCAGGATTCCCAAGAGAGGTAATGAAATTTTCTTCCCTCATTTTATTCAATCAATTCTTAATTATAAAAATGGTAGTTTGATTGAACTACTTGGGATCAATAGACAAAGAATTGGCAACTCTAAATCCAAGTCAAAAATCATTTTTGCTACATTGAATAGGAGAACCACATTGAATGTACCTCTTCAAATCACACCTCATATGAGGAGTGTGTTTGAAGGGTATCCACTGGTTCAGCCTACATATGGTTCCTTGCATACAGTAGAGGATTCCATGGTTGTAGAAGTATAAATTGCACCTAACTCAGGAAACCTTAACCAAACTGAGCCTATTCTTTCAAGTCAACCTCTACATCCTCTCACCAGGGTGTGGTTGAAAAGAAGAAAAGGAAGAAGCCAGCTGCTAAAAAGAAATTAGAAGTAGTAGTAGAAGAACCTGAGTCACATGTGGTACCTCTAAAGAGGAGGAGAAAAAATAAAGAGGCCACACAAAGCCACTCTGTACCCTCCCAACAGGATGAATAGATTAATAAGGGAATGGACTTGTTACTAGATGCATTATCTCAACAGAATGTATCTATTGAAATTGGGAGCCAGCTCACTCTACTCTATAAAGAGTCTGCACTGAAACGCATATGACTAGGCCTATTTGTAATAATTAGATGACAACTCAACTCAATAAGAAAAAGAAGTAAATAATAAGTACGATAACAAGAATCAAGATAAACAAAGTTTACTAGACACAAAGAATCCTAAGAATCAGAAGTATTCCAAAGAAGTTGCTACTTATCACTGGAAGAAGTTCATTAAAATGTTCAAGCGTCGGTGAAAAATAAAGAAGTAGTGTTTCAGAAGATTCAGAAGATCTCAAGTGTCTACTATAGAATGATTCCAAGATTAGAAGATAATGAAGACAAAGAAAGAAGCAAGAACAAGACAAAAGATCACAGCTATTAATGTTAAAAAGGTGATGAATATTTATTTAGTATGACACAAATGAATCAGACAATACATTTGTGTGTCAACTAATTAAATAAATATTTATCACCTAGCTCAAGTGATTTTCAAACAAAAGACAGGAAGACACATGACAAATCAACAAGGATTGTGCAGTGAAGAAACTAAATTAATTCTTCTATCAAAAGTTAATTAATAATTTAATTTATCTACTTAAATTAATTCATCTTGAATTAATTTAATTTATAAATTATTTTATTAATAATTTGGGGAATTAATTAAGTTAAAAGAAGATTTAATTTTATAAGTCAAGAAAGTCTTGCTGCATTTAAAAAAGTCTTACCGAATTATCTCAGTAAGACATTTCAAAAGTCTTACCGAAATAATCCAGTAAGACCTTTTTCAAAAGTCTTACCGAAATAAATCGGTAAGACCTTTTAAGAAAGTCTTACCGAGCAAACACTTGGCTCGGCAAGACTTTTCAAAAGTCTTACCGAGTTTTCTAAAAGTCTTACCGAATTTAGAAAGTCTTCCCCAACAAATTTAGAAAGTCTTATAGGCTTATTTAAAAGGTATTTTGATTTTTTAAACAAGTTTTATTCAAAAGTCTTGCTAGCTTTTTTATATATATATATGAGAAGATTGTCTTCATTATTTCAAGATTGAAAAGTTCAAAAACATTCAAATTTCAGAAATTTGTATGCATTGTAATATTCACAAATCTATGCGCAAGTTTGAATATAATTGATTAAACTCGAACACTTCATGTCGAATTCATTCTAGATTATTTTATTAGTTATAAACTTTTCATCAGTTAATTCTTGTAATACTTTTCAAGTTAAAAATTATATCTTCTACTTGAACAGTATTTCATTAAGACTAATATTTCGTGATAAATATTAATAATTATTTTTAATTCAAAATACATAGACTGTTTTTAGATATTGTATTCAACCCCCTTCTACAATATCAGGGACCAACATGTACCATCACATGAACACACTCTTATTGATGATAGGTGTGGAGTTGAGAAGGAAACACAGGTGCACATAGGACAAACTATTGAAACTTCCCTATTTTCTCAGGGGGAGTTGCCAACACTCAATTCTATACACTCTACTTCTCTCAATACTCAAATATTTTCTCAACCAATTGTGTCTAGCCAAACACAGAAGGTTGTTGATCATCAGGAATTCTTTTCTCCTGGTGAGCCAACTTCAAGTGACATAGTGCATGACATTGTGCTCACCACTCAGATGGTGAAGGAATGCAAGCTGAGGCATATCCTGATGACACCATCAAAACCACAGAGGTTCCAGGAGTTTTTACTTCAGACTCTGTGGTGGCTGAGGAAACAATTCCCTTTTGGTCTCATTAATGAGCCATTGGAGCATCAAGTGTCTTCACAGACATTGGGTAATATAGGGGACCTCCACATCATGAAAATGACATCCCCTGGACACTCCCTAGTCATTCAAAGACTGTCTCCTAGGGAGAGATCACCTATTCATCCAGTATCAAAGGATTCATCCGAGCAATTGAATGATGAATTTGATGCTGAGGGGATCACTGTACCAAGTGGCCCTAGCTCTCACTTTATGTCACAATGGCTGAAACATGTGCAACATGACAGGGAATCAGGACCATCATCTCGTGGTGGGTCACTATCAGATGAGAAATTAAGAGAAATTTATGGAGATCAATTGAATGAATGGTACCATATTACTCAAAAACTTCTCACATCTCATCTACCCAACACAGACTATGCTGAAATAATGTTGGAGTATGCTAGAGACCAAGAGGAAATCAAAGATAAAAAATGCTCATATGGCTGAAGATGAAGATGCCAATGTAGATGCTTGATTGGATAGCAAAAACACTGTGAGCATGAAGGAGATGCTACAGTGGATGAGAGAAAAGTACTTAATTTCTCTAAGTTCAAGTTCCAAAATCTTTACTCCAAGTGCAATCTATGATTCTATTCATGAGGTTGCCAAGGTATAATTTCAAGTAAATCACTATCTTGCTAGAGGCTTCCAGGCTGAGCTTCATGATCACAGAACAAAAGTGCAAGACTTATTGAAAGCTATTGAAGACAAGATGAAACCTAGAGGCATATATGCAAATGTGTCCTCTAGAGGTGACACTGGAAAATCCTTTATCCTCTATACAAAGATTGATGCAATGTAGAAGGCTTACAAAGACATGGTTCAAAGTAATGCAGCCATCCAAGAAAATCACACCAAAATCAATAACATGGTGAAGGTTCTATATAAAAAAAGGCATGCAGAGAGACTTCCTGGAGATGTTCCTCTGCATGACCTGGCTCCATTGCAAGTAGAACTCTTCTATCAATCTAAAGCTAGGGCAGAAAAAGATGAATCTGTCTGAAAGGCTGTATGTATAGACCTATATGTAACATAGGGTTATAACTCAACACAAGAACATGACGTGTAAATAATATGAAGTTATCACCAGAATCAGGAAGACATGAAGACTTGGTAAAGACAAAGGATAAAGAAGAAATCTACAGACTTGAAGCATTAGCTCACTGGAAGAAGTTCATTAATATGTTCATGCCTCAGTGAAGAATAAAGGTTGAAGTATTCAAGGATGTGGAAGCAATGAAGCAGTTGTCAAAGTACTAGAAAGATTCTAGTGATCCAAATCTGCAATTTAGTCAAGCAATGAATTGCAGAGCTCAAGTACAGGAATCGATAAGATAGAATATAGGGCAAATACAAAGAATCAAAATATTAGATGGAATCTTGGAGTCTATTATAGATTGCTGGAGGAAGTTCATTCATATGTTCAGACTTCAGTGAAGAATAAAGTTTGAAGATGTTCAGGGTTTCAGATATGTTTTTGGTTCAGCATAAGTGCCAGAGGATTCCAATGTACTTACAATAGAAGCACTTCTTAACATGATGGAACAAAGTCAATTGTATTGTAAAGAAGATGTGAATATCGAGATCGTGTTAGTCGTTTGTGAACCAGACCAGTTGCACCAAACGTCAGCACAAAAGAGATTGAGAATTGCATCTATGAATGAGAAGAATTGGCCAGATACTGAGATGAGTAACCTAAGTGGTATGCGATTAAGCCCGGAATAAATCAAGGTCGAATTAATAAGGAAATATTTATTTGACTTGGTTGCAGTGGAAGAAATAATGTTAAAAGGCTTAACAAGTTCGAAATATGGCTAAGTGAGTGAGACTGCAGAAGCTGTATCCAGAAGTCAACTAGTCAAGCTATTTCGTCTTATTCCTATTTTGTCTTATTCACCGATGGTTAATAACCATCGGGTGAGATAAATGAATAAGCAAAGTAAAGCAAGCCACTTCCCGATAGTTATTAACTATCGGGTAAAGGAAAAACTAGCAGGAATTTCAGATGCTTTCTAACTATCGGATAAAAGATAAAAGAATTAAAAAGAATTTCCGATAGTTAATAATTCCGATAGTTACTCAGTTTGAAGTAATTAATTTTATTTTCAGGAATTGTTTTATGTGTCCGATAGTTAATTTACAGACACATCGATACTTAACAATTACTCAATAAATTGTTCCGATACTTAAGTTAAACAGAAGCGAAGAAGCAACTGATTTACTTGGCACAAAATGGGCCACGTATCCGAAGTTGAAAAAGTCTACACAAAAAGCAGCAAAGGCATCGTCTTTGGTAAGATTCATTCAGTTAACAGACGAAGATACACAGAGCAATTTAAGAGAGAAACACAGAGAGCATTCAAGAGAAGTAAACACAGAAGCCATTAATTTTGTACTCAGCTGTTGTTACTTTGATTGTTCTTATTAAAGCTTGTAATCTAACTGATGTACTAGTGAATCATTGTAACTAATCGAAAGATTAGATTTGTGGAGCACCTCAGGGTTTATATAAATCAAAAGATATATTCCCCGAACTGTTGTGTTATTGCATACCTTGTGTTTGATTTAATAACTGTTCGAACTGTCAACAAGTCCATAACAAACCATTCCGCGAATATTTTATAAATTGGACGATATCGTATTCAACCCCCCCTTCTACGATATTTGGGACTAACACTGTCACTTTGTTCAAACTCAAAGAGAAAGTGGATACATCGATAGATGCTCAATCTACTCTCTTAACCACAGTTTCAGAAGTGGCGGCTACTGTTGATTCTCTCAAGAAAGAATTTGAAACCTCTAGCTCAACTCAAGGCACTACACTTCAACAAATCTCTACTCAACTTGTCTTAATTCAAACTTTGCTCTCAACAATTAATGTTCCTGGTCAAGCACCTCAAGTGCAAGTTCCCACTCAAATAAAGCCATCTCACTCTTCATTCCTACCTAGGCACCAAGATATCAACCCTAAGGGGGAGAAAGAAATAAGGGATGAGATTGTAATCTAACTGATGTACTAGTGAATCATTGTAACTAATCGAAAGATTAGATTTGTGGAGCACCTCAGGGTTTATATAAATCAAAAGATATATTCCCCGAACTGTTGTGTTATTGCATACCTTGTGTTTGATTTAATAACTGTTCGAACTGTCAACAAGTTCATAACAAACCATTCCGCGAATATTTTATAAATTGGACGATATCGTATTCAACCCCCCCTTCTACGATATTTGGGACTAACAATTGGTATCAGAGCTTACTGATTGAGTTTACAAATCAGGATCTATTGTTCGGAGTTCAGTATTAAGCTTCTGGAATTTTTAGCGGATTTTTAAAATTTTAAAATATTTCACTCAGAAATTGTTTTGAACTTTAAATAATTTTGAAAAATTCAATATCATGAGTTCTCAGAAAGTAGGAAGTATTAAGGTTCCTCAGTTTGATAGAGTGAATTATAATCTCTGGAAAAAGAAGATGACCCTGTTTATTAAGGCTGCAAATCTATTGTACATGGGTATCTTAGAGAACGGACCGTTTGTACCAATGAAGATGATTTCTGAATCTACAATGGACGGAGTAAGAGTTCCTCAAAGGTCTACTCCAAAGGATCCTACAGAGTTCACTGATACAGAGAAAGAAATTGTTTCATTGGACATAGGCCTTCAGTTGATTATTGTTGACTCAATGGATGAAGACATGTGCCATCAAATTCTAAATTGTATATCTGGAAAGCACATGTGGGAAACCATCGAACTGATTATGGAAGGAACAGAAGAAGTAAAAGAGAACCGGTTGGATATACTGACATCAAGATATGAAGCGTTCAAATCTACTCCTGGAGAAACAATCACTCAAGTTTTTGAGCGATATAATAAATTATTAAATGAGTTGAGTATCCAGGGGAAGAACTATCCATTAAGGGAAACGAACAGAAAGTTTATGTTGACTCTTCCACATCATGTTGAGCATAAAGTTTCTTCAATTAGAGAAAGGGACAACTTCAATGTCATGCCCCTTGAAAAGCTATATGGAAAATTGAAGACTTATGAAATGGAACAAGAACAGAGGTTGATTATCTATGGTTCCGGCTCAATGGACAGTAAGAGTGCAGCACTAATGAAGACCACAGCTCTTGTGGCAGATGAAGTGAAGACTTCTGAAGCAAAGGTTGTTGAAACCAAGATTGGTAAAGAATTGATCATTGAAGCTGAAATGGCTACAGAATCACAAGCTGAAGAGGAAGATGATTTTTATACATTGGAAGAGCTTGATGAGATGGAAGACAAATCTATGGCGTACTTGGCAGGGCGTTTCAAGCATATAAGATTCAGAAGGAATCCCAAGTACAAGAAAAGTTTTGGTAGCAGATTTCAGAAGACAGGATCATTTTCGGGATCCAACTCAAGAGGTGGTTACAAGTCAAACATGGTAGACCGTAGTAAGTTCCGGTGCTACAACTGCAATGAACTAGGGCATTTCGCCACTGAATGTAAGAAACCGAAACAAGCAAAAGACAATAAGGTTTATGAAAATAAGAGTTCATATGAGAAGAAAAGCTATGATGAGTTGAAAAGGGAGAATGAGAAGTTGAAACAGAGATTGGATGCTTTGGTTGCAAAACAACAAGGCAAGGCTTACATTGTTGAAGGTAGAAGCTGGGATGACACAGATTCTGAAGAAGAAGAATATGGAAATCTTGCATTAATGGCAGACACTTCAGAAGAATCTCCATCATCAGCACAGGTACCTATTCTCACCACTGTAGATATGTCTGTATCTGAATATAAAAATACTGTTAATGACTTGAGTATAGAGATGTTTAACATTCATACAAGCATGCTAGCTTCTGAAGCAGAAAATGCTAGACTAGTTGCGAAGATTAAAAAGCTAGAATCTGGAAAGGAACAACTAGAGCTTGTAGGAATCACAGTTAATAACCTTAAGGAAAGAAATGAATATTTAGAGAATAAGGTTATCTGTAATGCAGAGGTTGAGACAACACTTATGGCTAAGATTTCTGAGCTAGAGTTAAAATTGGAAGCTTTTAAGAACTCAGCTAATATTGCTAAAGACATAATGGATAAGCAGAGCTTAGATAACAAGACATGTATAGGCTTTGACTACGATGAACATAAAAGGAAAAACAAGAAGGATAAAAGGAATATAATTTTCAATGCTTCTAGTACTGTTTTATTAGAAAATGAAAATGTTCCTTTTGTCATTAAGAAGAGTAGTAATCCTATCTTTAAGCTCCCACTCTCAGAACCCTTAGACGAAGATACTATCGTATGGAAACAAGAAATGCTTGTTGAGGATAAGTTAAAAGAGAAAGAAGTTGAGGAAGGTAATGTAGAAGAAGTTACACCTAATGAGTCAGTTAAAATTGAATCTGTTAAAACTGAATTAGGTGGTAACAAGAATAAGTCAAAGAGTAATAGGAATGGGAAAGTAGGTGTTAAAATTGCTAATTCTGCTACACCTGCACCCACTGCAGCTAGGAAATTGTGTACTAATTGCAATTCTGCTGGACACCTTAGTCATGCATGTAATAAGGTTAAAGTAGAATCTAATATTCCTGTTGTGCAGAACATGTTTAGCATGAATAGTTTTCATTTGCCTTGTGGTAGTACTGGATGTATGCCATGTGCTTTTAATATTATGCATGCTTATTTTAATTTGATGAATGCATCTACTTCTAGTAATTGCATAGGAAAACAAAGAAGCATGAATAAGAAAAAGGTAAGGGCAAAGACTGCTAGTCCTCCTAAGGTTAGGAAGGAGACTCAATCTCCTAAGCCAAAAGACAAATCTGTCAAGGCAAAGGAACATGATTCGAGTTCAGTCAAAGTAGAACTTAAAGATGTGAAAACTGAACCTGTTACACCATCTGCAAGAACCTCTAAATTTCTTGGACCCAAACAAGTTTGGGTGCCAAAGAAACATTAATCACTTTGTGGTTGCAGAGCATAGGTATTAATGAAAAAGTCATGTGGATTCTGGATAGTGGATGTTCAAGGCATATGACAGGAGACAAGTCCCTGCTGACCAATGTGGTTGAGAAGACCGGCCCAGTTGTAACCTTTGGAGATGACAGCAAAGGATTTACTAAGGGATATGGTAGTCTGGAAGTTGGAAATGTCATCATTGAAAATATCTCTCTTGTTGACGGTCTGAAGCACAACTTGCTGAGCGTCAGTCAATTTACAGATAAAGGATATAATGTGGACTTCAGGAAGGAAAAGTGTCTGATCACCAACAGGAAAGATGAAAAGCTTGCTCTTAAAGGAGTAAGAAAAGGAAATCTGTTCGTAGCTGACTTAAACACTGCAAGCAGAGGAGAAGCAAATTGTTTCTACAGTAAAGCATCCTCTGAATTAAGTTGGTTATGGCACATAAAACTATCTCACCTGAACTTTAAGGCAATGAATTCTTTAGTTAGAAGAGAATTGGTGAGAGGGTTACCACAGATGGAATTCTACCAAGAAGGACTCTGTGAAGCATGTGAAAAGGGTAAGTCAAAGAAGGCGTCACATAGAAGTAAGGACATGTCAAGCATCAGCGAACCTCTCCAGTTGATTCATATGGATCTGTTTGGACCGGTTAATGTCATGTCAGTTTCAAAGAAGAAATATGGATTAGTGATTGTCGACGACTACTCCAAGTACACGTGGGTGTTGTTTTTGCATTCTAAGGATGAAACACCTCAAATGGTAATCGATCACATTAAAAAGATTGAGGTGGAAGCTGGATTTCCTGTGCGGACGATCAGATCAGATAATGGAACTGAATTTAGAAATGCAGTTCTAAATGAATTCTGCACGGAGCAAGGAATTTCAAGACAATACTCAGCCCCAAGAACTCCACAGCAGAATGGAGTGGTAGAAAGGAAAAATAGGACTTTGATTGAAGCAGCAAGGACAATGCTAAGCCAGTCAAAGCTACCTACATATTTTTGGGCAGAAGCAGTCAACACAGCTTGTTACACTCAAAATAGGACCCTGATTAATAAAGATCTAGAAAAGACATCCTATGAGATTATGACCAACAGAAAGCCATCACTGAAGTACTTTCATGTGTTTGGTGGAAAATGCTATGTATTGAAAGATGAACATCTGGGAAAGTTTGATGCTAAAGCAGATGAAGGGATTTTCCTTGGTTACTCACTGGAGTCTAAGTCATTCAGGGTATATGTGATTGAATCTCATAAGGTCATTGAAAGCGTTAATGTAACGTTTGACGACACCAAACTCCCAAGTCTTCAAAAGGATAAAAATTCTGAATCTCTGAAAATTGAAAATCTATCAGAATACTACTTAGGAGATGAAGACGTACCTGGTGTTGCATCTGGTAGTCATGTACACACGGAGATTGATAATCTAGAGCAAAGCAGTGGAAGTGTTGGTAATACCACACAGTCACAGTCACAGACGTTGTCTGAACATCAGTCTGTTACTGATCCTGCTAGCTCAACTGGTGGATCATCAAACAGTGGAGGCAACAACTCAGGGGGAGGTGAAGAAGGATCAGCTAGTCACTCTCAACACAACTACGAAGAAGGACAATCATCAAGGGCTAATCAGCCTAGACAGAGGGTATGGAACAGAGATCATCCCTTTGAATTAATCATTGGTGACCCAGAGAGTGGTGTGAGGACTAGAAGAGCAACAGAGAATGAATGTCTGTACTCTGGCTTTCTATCAGAGGAAGAACCTAAGAAGGTTGAAGATGCTCTAGAAGATCCAGATTGGGTGATTGCGATGCAAGATGAACTCAATCAGTTTGATAGGCAGAAAGTGTGGAAACTGTTACCCAGACCTAAAGACAAATCTGTGATTGGCACTAAATGGGTATTCAGGAATAAGTTGGACGAAGATGGCATTGTTACGAGGAACAAGGCCAGACTGGTTGCTAAGGGGTATTCTCAAGAAGAAGGAATAGATTATGACGAGACCTATGCACCAGTAGCAAGACTTGAAGCCATCAGGATGTTTTTGGCATACGCAGCACATTCAGACTTTAAAGTTTATCAAATGGATGTGAAAAGTGCATTCCTGAACGGGGAGCTGGAAGAAGAAGTATATGTAGAGCAACCTCCGGGTTTCGAGAACAAAGATTATATGGACTTTGTGTACTTCCTTTTTAAAGCTCTTTATGGACTCAAGCAGGCACCTCGTAAATGGTATGAAACACTATCTGAATTCTTAATTGAAAATGGTTTTATCAGAGGTGTCATAGATAAGACTCTCTTTCATAAAATGCATAAAGGTGCTATGATATTAGTACAAGTATATGTTGATGATATAATATTCGGTTCTACTAATGATGAGCTTTGCAAGAGATTTGCTAAGTTAATGCAGAGTAGGTACGAGATGAGTATGATGGGCGAGCTGACATTCTTTCTTGGACTTCAAGTAAGTCAGAAGAAAGATGGGATCTTCATTTGTCAGACAAAGTACATCAGAGATCTTCTGAAGAAATATGGACTTGAAGATTCAGCTCCAGCCAAGACTCCAATGCCAACTGCCACAAAGCTTGATGAGGACAAATCAGGTAAATCTGTCGACATCACAAGCTACAGAGGTATGATTGGATCTCTACTTTACTTAACTGCAAGTAGACCAGATATTATGTTTTCCACTTGCTTATGTGCACGGTTCCAAGCTAACCCAAAAGAGTCTCACCTTATAGCTGTCAAAAGAATTTTTAGATACCTGAAGGGTACTCCAAATTTGGGAATTTGGTATCCTAAAGGTACCGGTTTTGACCTAATCGGCTATACAGACTCGAATTTTGCAGGTTGTAAGATTGACAGGAAGAGCACTTCTGGAAGCTGTCAATTCTTGGGAAGAAGATTAGTCTCATGGTATAGCAAGAAGCAGCACTCCGTGTCTACCTCAACAGCAGAGGCAGAATACATCGCAGCTGATAGCTGTTGTGCTCAGATCCTATGGATGAGAAACCAACTCCAAGACTATGGCTTTATGTTGAACAAGATTCCAATATTCTGCGACAACACAAGCGCCATAGCTATAACCAACAATCCGGTTCAGCACTCACGGACAAAGCATATTGATATCAGGTATCACTTTATTAGAGAGCATGTCATAAATGGGATTGTGGAGTTGCACTTTGTACCACAGAACAACAACTTACAGACATCTTCACCAAACCACTAGACGAATCTACTTTCTCTAGGTTGGTTAGTGAATTAGGGATGTTAAATTTAAATTAATTTTTGTTTGCGAGAAGTTGTGTGGACTCACAAATTATTGAATCTTTATATCCAAAGGACTTGTGAAATCCAGTCTAACTTATAATCTCGGGGTTATGAATATCAATATTAATTATCATAAGTATACCAGTTATGCTTTGTGACAATTATTCGATATAGCATAAGTAGTTAACTGCTACATCATTGTCTGTAGTTAACAAGAAGCATAACAGTCTGTGGTTTAGAATTAACTGGTGGATTTCAATTTCATGAAATCTTGCTGAGAAATTCTATATCAGACAGGTTATGATATTTAGTGAGAATTTGGTAGTACTGTCATGATTATTTAAGTTTGCTGGCTCTCACTGATAGAATATGTAGCAATTACATTTCATGTTTTTCTTTTGCATAACTGACTGTATGTTCATTTTATAGTCTGTCTGCTTATTTGATTAATTGAATTGTGATTGGGTTATTTTTTAATTTTTTTTGGAAATCACAACTGCAACAGAGTATGGAACAAATTTTTTTTGGTTTTCAAAATCTTTAAACAACCACCTATATATATTATATATTTATATGTTTGTCTGTGTAATTCAAATTGAATTATATTTAATTTTTAGTTATTTCTAAATTAAAATTTTAATAATTCTATTTTAGGAATATTAAATTTTTAATTCAAGAAATCTCTATTTAATTAAATTTATTAAAATTCGAATTTATATGTTTATATGTTTTAAATTATTTGATAAATGCAAGTTTTATTTTATTTTTTAAATCATCAGTATTTCAATTATTAATGGTTTTCTAAATAAAATTAACTTACATGTGTCGATAGTTGTTAACTATCGGAAATGTATTTGATTTTCTAATTAAAATTAACTTACATGTATCGATAGTTGTTAACTATCGGAAATGTATTTTAATTTTAAATTAATTAGATTGCATGTCCCGATAGTTAAGAATGTTTTGTTTTATTACTTTAGTTTGCATGCATCGATAGTTAATAACCATCGGGTTGTGGAGGTGATTTTTTACTTAATATTATCTCTTGCTTGTCCCGATAGTTAGTAAGTATCGGATCTTATTTTATATTATTTATTGCATGCGCAAAAAAAAAAAAAAAAACGAAAATTTCCGATACTTAATAAGCATCGGGTGGTGCATGTACTTTACTTTTCTTTTTGTTACATGCATGTGCCGCTAGACCCCATATATATATAAATTGCTTTACTTTAGTTTAGTTTACATACATCCGATAGTTTAGTAATATCGGAGCTAAATTGATTTTTTCTCTTCAAATATCTACAGTTCTAGGCCATATTTTGCAAATCTAAAACCGTGAACTTGTACATCTGTTAACTAGCTTCATTTCCATACTAATTTTGTTTAGTTTTGTTTCGAAAAATTTACGAATCTTTCGAACTTTAGGAATTTTTCTAGGGTTAACCAGAAGTCAAAAAATCGTAATAAAAATACTGGTGTATTTCAAATCTCTCCTAGTTTATCATATATTATTTTTAGAATTTTTGGAGAAGTTTGAATTTTGGGTGTTTTTGGTTCGTATTCGAATAAACTAAGTTCGTTTTTGTCTTGGAAAAGTTAAAAATTTTGGTCATTTTTACTTGTTAAAAATAGCTGGAATTTTTAGTATCACTTGTACGAATTTAGTTGACCGAAGAGGTACAAGTTACATCTGGAGGAGATTCATTTGGGAATGCTAATACTCAAGATTCATATCATCCCATCTCTCTAACAGGTAGTAAGTCAGGTAGTCCAACTGAATCCACATCTTCACTGTTTATTAATTTGCAGAATTTGTTTGAAGATACTGGAATGGAACTTGCTGCTGAGCCCTCTATGGCATTAGGAACAGGCAATGAATCTGCAAACCAACAGATTCTAACCCCTGCCTCAGAACCAAACACTACTCAATCCTTACCGTTATTTTCTCTCCTACCCTTGAAACGCAAAATCATAAGTGAGGGAGATAGTGCCTTAGAAGCACCACATAAGGAAGGTGAGGGAACCCCAACAGCTCTACCTCTGACTAGAAGGAGATTAGAAGAACCTGAGGTAACTGTTAGCCCATCTATGCCCTCTCAACAGGACATAGAGCTGAAAAAGGCAAATACACAGTCTCTGGGGACATCCTCTCAACCGGGTGAACCTATTAAAATTCACCTGTCGGCCAGGGCATCTGAACGAGTGTCAATAATTGAGCCTCCAACCAAGTTAAATGTTGCACTGAAAGGAGCACACACACAGGAGGAATTGACGGATGTTGCTACTATTGTAGCAGAACCTATACAGGTAGATCCTGTACAGGTCATGCCTTCACAGGCTATTGCGGGAGTCACGGGTCCTTCATTGCTAAACATTACAGGATCCAATGTGATAAGCCCCCCAGGAGGAACATTCCTGGCTCCTCATAAGGAGGTCTCCACCACTATTAGTGGAAAGGAGAAGCAACTACTTGGCAATAGTTCTTCGGATGAGCCATTTAGGATTTTAACTGCAGGTACAGAAGACTTGTTGGAGTCAATGAGAGTGAGTGAAACACCAACAGAACGTTTGAGAGATCATAATTCACCCACACCTCTAAGACCGTGCGAGAGAATTGAGAGACAAACACTTACAGAACCTGTCAGTGAGACACCTACCAGCCAAATAAATACCCTCACAATGCACACACAATCACTAAGTCAAAAGGTTTATAACCTGGAGACTACTGTCACCGAAATGAAATCTGAATTTCACAGCAATGTCATGGAAATAAAATCTGTTCAATACAACATCTTGCAGGATTTACAGAATTTCAAGACGGATATGCAGAAGTTTGTAACAGATTTGTTTGAAGAGCATTAATCTCAAACTATTCAAATCCCTGCTTCGGAGGATAACACAACTAAGGGGGAGATGATAGTGGGAGAGCGAGAAAAAGAATCTGGTGCTATTATGGGGAGTAAAGACAAAGGAAAAGGCAAGTTGGTAGAGGAAGAAGCAAACATCTATACATTCTCAGGGGGAGAACATTATTTGAGCAATGTTCTATATTTTATTGAAGATGATCCCAGGAATTTTGATTCTTATAAAGCTCAGTTTATGATAAGTTCTTTGTACGTCAAGTTATAAAGGATTTTGAAGCAGAGAAAAGCTCAAACACAGAGGAATGAAGATGATATCTATTGAAGATGCGTTCAGTGCTAAAGGAACACTCATTTTCTATTTCTCTTTACTTTATAGAAATCTGGAAATGTATTATATGATCCAGAACCCAAGTAGTATTATTTACAAGTCTAGAGCATTAATATTTTTCTTGTAGTTAGTTGAGTTATCCTCTAGGGATTTGCTTGTTAATCTCTACCAAACAAATAGGGGGAGATTGAAAGGCTGTATGTATAGACCTATATGTAACATAGGGTTATAACTCAACACAAGAATATGACGTGTAAATAATATGAAGTTATCACCAGAATCAGGAAGACATGAAGACTTGGTAAAGACAAAGGATAAAGAAGAAATCTACAGACTTGAAGCATTAGCTCACTGGAAGAAGTTCATTAATATGTTCATGCCTCAGTGAAGAATAAAGGTTGAAGTATTCAAGGATGTGGAAGCAATGAAGCAGTTGTCAAAGTACTAGAAAGATTCTAGTGATCCAAATCTGCAATTTAGTCAAGCAATGAATTGCAGAGCTCAAGTACAGGAATCGATAAGATAGAATATAGGGCAAATACAAAGAATCAAAATATTAGATGGAATCTTGGAGTCTATTATAGATTGCTGGAGGAAGTTCATTCATATGTTCAGACTTCAGTGAAGAATAAAGTTTGAAGATGTTCAGGGTTTCAGATATGTTTATGGTTCAGCATAAGTGCCAGAGGATTCCAATGTACTTACAATAGAAGCACTTCTTAACATGATGGAACAAAGTCAATTGTATTGTAAAGAAGATGTGAATATCAAGATCGTGTTAGTCGTTTGTGAACCAGACCAGTTGCACCAAACGTCAGCACAAAAGAGATTGAGAATTGCATCTATGAATGAGAAGAATTGGCCAGATACTGAGATGAGTAACCTAAGTGGTATGCGATTAAGCCCGGAATAAATCAAGGTCGAATTAATAAGGAAATATTTATTTGACTTGGTTGCAGTGGAAGAAATAATGTTAAAAGGCTTAACAAGTTCGAAATATGGCTAAGTGAGTGAGACTGCAGAAGCTGTATCCAGAAGTCAACTAGTCAAGCTATTTCGTCTTATTCCTATTTTGTCTTATTCACCGATGGTTAATAACCATCGGGTGAGATAAATGAATAAGCAAAGTAAAGCAAGCCACTTCCCGATAGTTATTAACTATCGGGTAAAGGAAAAACTAGCAGGAATTTCAGATGCTTTCTAACTATCGGATAAAAGATAAAAGAATTAAAAAGAATTTCCGATAGTTAATAATTCCGATAGTTACTCAGTTTGAAGTAATTAATTTTATTTTCAGGAATTGTTTTATGTGTCCGATAATTAATTTACAGACACATCGATACTTAACAATTACTCAGTAAATTGTTCCGATACTTAAGTTAAACAGAAGCGAAGAAGCAACTGATTTACTTGGCACAAAATGGGCCACGTATCCGAAGTTGAAAAAGTCTACACAAAAAGCAGCAAAGGCATCGTCTTTGGTAAGATTCATTCAGTTAACAGACGAAGATACACAGAGCAATTTAAGAGAGAAACACAGAGAGCATTCAAGAGAAGTAAACACAGAAGCCATTAATTTTGTACTCAGCTGTTGTTACTTTGATTGTTCTTATTAAAGCTTGTAATCTAACTGATGTACTAGTGAATCATTGTAACTAATCGAAAGATTAGATTTGTGGAGCACCTCAGGGTTTATATAAATCAAAAGATATATTCCCCGAACTGTTGTGTTATTGCATACCTTGTGTTTGATTTAATAACTGTTCGAACTGTCAACAAGTCCATAACAAACCATTCCGCGAATATTTTATAAATTGGACGATATCGTATTCAACCCCCCCTTCTACGATATTTGGGACTAACACTGTCACTTTGTTCAAACTCAAAGAGAAAGTGGATACATCGATAGATGCTCAATCTACTCTCTTAACCACAGTTTCAGAAGTGGCGGCTACTGTTGATTCTCTCAAGAAAGAATTTGAAACCTCTAGCTCAACTCAAGGCACTACACTTCAACAAATCTCTACTCAACTTGTCTTAATTCAAACTTTGCTCTCAACAATTAATGTTCCTGGTCAAGCACCTCAAGTGCAAGTTCCCACTCAAATAAAGCCATCTCACTCTTCATTCCTACCTAGGCACCAAGATATCAACCCTAAGGGGGAGAAAGAAATAAGGGATGAGATTGAAGCTGAAAGGCAGGTAGTTGTTATGAGAAAATTAAGAGAAGAGGTGGTTAAGCCTAATGCAGACAAGGAATTCTTGCAGACCCTGAAGGCCATCAAGGCACAGGTGAAGGGACATCATTGGGAGTACAAGAAACTTCTTGATAAAGTCATCATCCAAGTTAGAGGGGTTAAATATGAAATCAAAGATAAAAAGATGTGTAAAGAGCCTGTAGTGCAGTTGGAAACTGGCTACTTCAAATTGTCAATTGTTGTCTTCAATCAATTGTCATACACTGAGCTAGAGTGACTACACAAAGCAATAGAGACAGTAACTCAGGAATATGAAGAATTGAAAAAGGACATCATAGGTCCTTTACTATCTAACGCTCTTCCTAAAGCATTCTGTAGTCTTGGTGGAGTGATGTATATGTCAAAGGGAAACAAACTAGCTCATTTCATGATCCCTCAACATCTTAATCAAGGAAATAGAAGTCATGTCATTACCTTAATTGATTTACTTAAGAGGAAGGAAGTTAAGCAATAAGATGACTTAATAATTCTGAAGAAGTTAGAAAAATTCATGAACAGTGAAATGACAAAGTTTGCTTCTCAAGAGTTGAAAAAGAAGAAAGTTGATGAAGACAAGGATCAGGACAAGAATGATAAGAAGCCTGAGTCTAGGAGTGATAAGGGAGGAAAGAAAGATGACAAGAAGAAGGAGAGTGAGGACAAGAAAATGAGAGAGGATTCTGTCAAAGAGAAGAAATATGAAAGGAAGAAACCATCCAAACAACAAGCTGTTGGTGTTCATATTAGCACATCTACCAAAATTCAGGGTGCTAGTGTTGTTCCAACAGTTTCTGAAACTGCTATGATTTCAAAACCAAAGAGCCAAAAAGACTTCTAGTCAATGTTACTGCAAATGGAGTTATAAGGAAGGAATTGAAGAAAAATCAAATCAAGAAGCTGAAGCCTTGTCAACAACTAAAGGTCAATACTGCCACTAGAGTAAATTTCAAGAAGCCTACTAGTTCTCTACTAGTAAGGTGTCCAAAATTAAAAAAGTAGCTTATTGTACCTAATAAAGGTTTACCTATCCATTCCATCCAAGAAGAAGTTGTAATTGATAAGGTGAAACTCAAACAATGGAAGGCAGATAGGATCTGTAAGGTTGAGTTAAGGGACATGAAGGTATTTGTGACAAATGTTGATGGAGAAGAAATGGAATTCTACCATGATAGCTCAAAGTCTACTACTTATGACATCAAAAGGGTAATCAGCCTTTTTGACAAAAAGAGCATGGTGAATAAATTGAAGATGGTTGAAATAGCTGAGTATTTGGCAAGAAAATATTAGAAAAAGATTGACAAGGTGAAGGAGATGAAGGAAATGGTAGAGATGAAGATCAAGGAGAAAGAGGAGTTGGAAAGAAAGTCTGAAGAGCTGAGGAGATTGGGAAAGTATAGAGTTTTCAAAGATCCAGACAGAGTTGAGTTTAGACTCAGAGATGGAGTAACTTCAAGAATAAGACTCAAGTTTGTCAAAGATTATCCCATACAATCTCTACAATTTGAAGCTGATATTCTAAAAAATGCAATTTTGATTGAAAAAGTCATGGCTAGGCAAGAAATTCTTCAATCCATTGAAGAAATCAAAGCCAGAGAAGAAAAAGAAAAGAAAGCAAAATATGATCTATTCATGCAATAACAGCAACAACTTCAACAGCATAAATATGTAGGTTTGATAACTTATATTAATTTGTAAAATTGTCTTTTCCCAAATTGGAGGAAATTGTTGGACCAGATCAAGCCTACTCTATGGAATTACTTGTCTTGATGTAACACATGTACTACTTCGATATTAGGATGGGTAGTTAGATTATCTCAATGTACTTGCAGATAGAAGTTTGTTTCTATTGTGAAGACTGTGTGTAAATAATGAGTCAAGAATAAAGAATGATATAAGATTCAAGTATGAATCAGGCATCAAAACAATAAAGACTTCATCAAATAAGAATTACAGTGGAAAATGTTCTAAGGCAAGTATGTGGTCGAGAAGTCATCCTGGTAGAGAATTCAGACATGTGAAACTGGTAGAGAAGTCTCAAATGCTCAAGTAACTCAGTAATCGATCGAGAAGTGAGAAGTGATCGAGAAGTCAAAGTAACTGTAGTTATTCGAGAAGGGTTAAAATGTGAATCATTCGAGAAGTCTAGAAGAACAATTCGAGAAGTTAGCCAAAGGAGCAATCGAGAAGTGATAGGGCTAAACCAATCGAGAAGTCTAGTCATTCGAGAAGTAAGCCACTCTGAGACTAATCGAGAAGTCTCGGCATGTACCTAATCGAGAAGTCAATCACCATAACTTCTCGAAGCAAAATCAACAGAGTATTCGACTACTTCAAAGAGCTAGTTTCAAGGAAAATTGCAGAAGAACAAGACAAATAATTTGTAGCTCTGTCATCACAGGACCAGTCAAACATGTGGAGATAGAGACAACTCTACAATGTAGCTTGGAAGAAGAACAAGACAAAATGCAGAAGAGATAAGGCTGAAAGCAAAAGACTGTCAACAGATTGTGTTAACTAGAAATAGATAGTAGTCAAATAGAAAGTATTTCTTGTCTATTTCTAGTTTTAGCTAAACTGTCTAGTGAGAGCATGTGCCAAAAGACATGTTGTTTATATAACCTATGCACAGCCTCATTAGTAAGTATCTTAGCAAATTATCAAGTATTTTTCAATACCTTGTAACTTCTAAGAACAAGAAGCTGAGATTCAACTCAAGAATCTCAGATTGTAGTAATTCAAGTCTAATAAAATATTAGATTGAAAGTTAACTGTGTTTCTATTTATATTCCGCAAATCTTATAGAACACTGTGATTTTTCATAAGCTATATATCTTGTTAGTTAAGTTCATCAAATACATTTCATTAAAGAAAAGGAAAAGCAAAAGAAATCAAAACACATTCACCCCCTCTCTGTGTTACTTTTGAGAATCTCACATCTAACAAATATTGTTGAAGAAAAAGTTTTGGAAAATTAACACCTTAACATAACATTTTCATGACTATCTTGAATTGAGAATTTTAATTTTCCAGCACTTCGCCCTTGTCTTTGGCTACTCCTTTTTAGATTGAATTTCATCCAACATTGCCCATTCAAGGAGAACTTCTTCTACTGACCAAAGCTCATTGTCTTGGATGATGTTTGGTTCCAAGTTTAGCATGAGATCACCTTAATCTTCTGCATCCCATCTGACAATTTATATGCATGACAATCTGAAGAATTACCTATATTACTGCCATTCCCTAATACAAAATATGGCATACTTTTAAAGTCAGAATCTACATTATCGCGTTTTCCCTTCAACTCGAATTTGCAATTTTCAGTTTTCTTAAGATTCAAGGCCTCCGTATCATTATTCATTACCATGCTTTTCCCCATGATTGCTGGGTTCCAGCATCTATAGTTGAAGCTGAATCACTCTTACTGACACTAAACACAAAAGATCATTATTACCTCTATTCGATGTCGATTTTAAATTCTTGCTATCAAAAGAAAAAGAGTTTCCAAGACATACATGTTCGGAATTCAACCTCGATCTTAAACCATTCCCACATGCACCGATCACAAAGCTAGTAGAATCAGTTTTTTTCTTCTCCAAATTTGAATTTGACAATGAACCCGTCTCAGTAATACCAAATATAAACTCAGATTTAGTCCCCTCTTCACCATTCTTCCTTTTTGCATCACATTTTCCATTATTTTTCACATCCTCTTTCGCTTCTAAATTAGAGATAGCCATGTAATAAACCATACAACTTCGCAGGCATGTCATGAGCTTGCTACTTTAGCAACTAACCTTCGTACTTGAGCAACAATCACAGTGATATCGTCAAGCTTCCCACCTACATAACAAAAAGCTCTGTTTAAGGCTGTTGACTTATTGGCATAATTGAACAACACTTATTCAACATGTCAAGATTAGCTTCGAACTTCTCTACAGGCCCGCCAATGTTAAACATGTCAAGCAAACCTATCGCCGCAAAAGATATGTTTGATGCAATCTCCTGTAAACACTTACTTGAAGAGGACATAAGTGAAACAATTCATATTCAAGAACTTCGAGAGCATCCGGAATAGAAGAGACTTTTGGTAACCGAGCAAGCACCCCTCAAACATTAAACAATGAAAAATTCACACTTTGATATTTACTGTTAATACTTTATACAAAACAGTGTGAATTTTCTCAAAGCAAATAAGGTTCTCAAAGCAAATAAGGAAGTGATGATCAAGATTATTTAAATCTGTTAAACTAAATTAAGCAAAATTGAGCAGGTGATATCTAGATTACGGAAACAGTTAACAAAAGAACAATATATTTATTAAACACTTATATTTTCCAAGTTTACAAAAAAAATCTAATACAATATGTTAATTACTAAAACACGGGCAAGTCGGTAGATTTCCTTCCTTTGATATGATAAATGAACAATAATATCACCACTAATTTTCTCTTCTGCATTATATATCCATGCAAATTAGAGCAGCTGTTGTTACAATCTATTTTTATAACCGTATTGTATTGTCCTTTAGTTCAATACTAAGCAAATTAGGCCTCCTTAATATTTACATAGGTCTAAAAAAGATCACATTTACATATACAACACTTAGTTCTTTATTTTCTTCCATTTCTTATTCTAGAACTTATTGAAATGGATCGGAAATTGCATTCAAGTCATATATTTTCTCTAATCTTCATTACTATAATTTAGTGAGGTTGCGAAAGATACAAAAATAAGTAAATTAGAGACGCGGTTGTGCAAAAATAAATAATTATAATTATATAAAAATAGCATAATTATATAAAAATAACATCAAAAATTATATAAACATTCATAGTTAATTTAGATTTAGAGTAATTTTCAGTTTACATCTTTGAAAAGTCAAAATGAGACAAGAATTATGGGACGGAGGAAGTATTATAATTTTCATGAATTTTAACTAATGTGTTATAATTTTAAATGAATTAAAGAATTTGAGTAGGAATAAAATTGAAGTGTTTAAATAGATTATATTGAATATAATTATATTATATAAAATAATTGTATTAATATAAAATTCTTAATATAAATATATAAAAGAGAAAAAAATCATGAGATTAAACTCAAGGAATTATCTGAGTTGCAATTATTTTTTAATATTAAATAGTAATGACATTTTTGTAAATGTATGTAATTTTTTTAATTATAATAACACACATTGTGTATTTATATGAGAAAATTTTATAATTTTTAAAAACTTATCTAAGGTTAAAAATGAATTTTATATAAAATTTAGGTTATAATTTAGATATTATATAATATTAATAAAAAAATTGAAATTTGAAGTCCGTCTATAATAATGTAGTATAGATAATATATATTAAATATGATGACAAAACTGTTATATATGTTTTTAATCTAATATATCATTTTTAAAATTAATGTTGTTCACAAAATTTATTCAAAAAAACATGTATGAATGCAAATTGAGTAACAATTTGAAGTCTATGGCGTAAACTGTCGAGGTTTAAAGTTCTCATACTAGAGTGATAAAATGAAAAAGTTCATAGATGTAAAGTGAAAATTATTCTTAGATTTATAGGCTCAATAGTCTATAAGACCCTTTGGTTGTGTGTCTTATGATAGTTTAGTGCATCCCAGGTTTTTATCTGGCAGCAAAAAACAGAACCCAGATGATACTACTGGTCATGGTAGTTGCAACAGCATACCAAGGCAAATGCTTTTTTACTGCACTTTTTTTCATGTTTAGGCATACGTCTCTAAAATATTTTTCTAACTCAGCATTTGTATTTAAAAGGATTATCGGTTTATCAGTTGGATAATCGTGAGTTGGTTTATCGGCCACAAAAAGGGTAGTGTTAAGTTGTCCCTGTAAATGCAGTTTAAAACGTGCTGCTGGTACGTAATACTTCTGGTAATAAAAGGGAGCTCGAGTTACACAAAAACAATTTGTAAGCAGGTTGTGGAACATTTATGGGGTAGCTGGAGAATTGGCGGAAAGGACAGGGGATGGCGAGGCCGTGGAAGAGGGAGAGATAGAAGTTACTAATCCCATGTCCTGTGCGTGAACTCTTCATCTGTTTAGTGCATGTCCTGGTTTAGTGCATCCCAGGTAATATATTTTTCATATCTAACTACACGCTATATAGCAAGTGCATATCTAAATTTATTCACATAGAAGTCTATGAAGTAGATGGGTTTTTGTTAAAATTTTTAGACAAGTAGAACTACAACCTACTAAATAGTGACTATTGATTAATCACAAACTTTACCAAGTAAACTTTAAATTAAATGAAGCGGCACACAAGGCATATATATATATATATATATATCAGTGTTTGTGATTTGCACATTACTCAAGATGCTTATAATTAATGAATTATATACTTCATTACAGAAAATGATATAATCGAGCTCATAAAGCTTCTATGTTGGTTAAAAACATAGTTTTAGTAGTCTACCAGTTGCTGCATCATACTGTAATCCAGCATTGTAGAGAACCAACCTAAAATGTAACAATTAGTAGTGCAATTACTTTAAGCAGTAGCAGTGCTTTGTTTTTATCAAGTTATCAACTACAAGTCGCTCAGTTTCTTCTAGCTATTGAAGCTACTTATCCATAGACTTCTCTCTATAATTCAATAGCCCCCTCATCAGGCACAATAAAAAACTTGAAAATGTACTTTGTTATAGCTTAAAAAGAATCAGTGAGAAGAAATATATAGCAAGGCGAATTACAGTTATCAACAAAATACACCAATTTGCGGGAGAAATAAAAATAAAAAGTAAATCGATCCACCACAAACATATATACATACTGTGTAAGTTAAACAAATCAATAGAAGAAGCTGTTCTCGCCGGAGATGGAGGCTTGACTTGGTTCTTGAGTCTGACTATCGGTAATATGGCCAGCACGACGCTTACGATCTGCCAATAATCACAATTACTGTAAGAGCCTATAATTATTGTAAAAGCATATATAAGAATATGAATAAACTACTGAACAACACTATATTTTGATGACGAATGAGAGAGTGGACCGAGAGGCCGTAGTTTGTTTCCAACCTGTTCAATTTATACATTATCATCCCAATTGAAAAAAAAATCAAATATCACATATATCGATATCAATCAAAATGCAGTCAATACAGATACTAACCTAACCCGCCCATACTAACCAATTAATTTTGGCTCTAATTCAACACACAAAATATAAACATATAACAGCATGATTAAGAGCGATAAAAAATAAATCATACAATCATATAAGAAAAAGAATAGGAATAAATTGCGCTACCTATTCTGAACTTTCTTCATAGATATAAATACATATAAGAGTGTATATAATACTGGGGATTACTCAAAATTCAAAATTTTAAAACAGTGAATGGAGGAGAAAAGTACGGGGTTGTGGCTAGAGCCGGCCAATCGGGCGGGTCGGCTCGGACCGCCCGAGACCGGCCCGGTTTTTAGCTCGCTCGGTCCGATTTTTTTAAGTACCGGTTCAAACCCAGCCCGGACCGGCTCATTAACCGGACCGTGACTCGTGAACCCCTGAACCAGCCCGAACCACCTAAAAATCGTACTTTATAAATTTGCTTATAAATTTATACTAGAAACTCTAGTCTCTAGCTTTTATTTATAAATCTAGATTAATGTAATATCTACTATATATAGATAAGGTGATTGCCTAAGCTGACAGTTGGGAGCGAGTTAAAAGCAATAATATATTATAATATCTACTAATATAAGATCTGCAGCCTACTGTGCTTGCTTACTCAGTCATGACTTGTAACAAAATTGAAAAATAATGATAAGATAGGCTAGTAGGCTAGTACGTATATAATAAGGCAGTAGTAGACTAGTAGGCTAGTAGTCTTTTCATCAAAAACCAAACAAACAAATGACTAAACTATTCAAAAGAGGTAAACTACTCTAGTTGTTACTGTCAGCCAATCAAGCAGGTCGGCCCGTGAACTCGTGAACCGCTCGTGACTCATTATTTTTTGACCGTTTTTTTTCCCGTTGCACCTGCTGACTCAGCTTGACCGTTGCAAATATAGCCTATAAATTAACTTGAATGCTATATTTTTTACACACCATTCTCTCAGACTCTCATTCTCAAATCTCAATCTCTCCATTTATTTAGCTATTATTTGTTCTTGTTAAAATATATATTATATTAATAATTTATATTATATTTTTTTTACTACAAAAAAATAAATATGGAAGAAGGAAGATGTACAATATCATCTCAAGAATCAACCCCAAGTTCAATGTTACCCCCTCAATCTGCTGAACAAAGTAAGTTTTATTTTATTTCGTTTTAAAGTAAGTTTAAATATTTAATTTTTAAATGTTTTGTTTTTAAAATTTTTACTTTTTAATATTTCATTTTCGAATATTTAATAAAAAAATGAATATTTATTAAAAAATTGATTTTTTCAATTTCGAATATTTATTAAAAATTTCATTTTTTAATGTTTCATGTTTAAAATTTTTATTTTTTAATATTTCATTTTTGAATATTTAATAAAAATTCGAATATTTAATAAAAAATCAAATATTTATTAAAAATTCAATTTTTTTCATTTTTGAATATTTCATTTTTGAATGTTTCATTTTTAAAATTTTCATTTTTTAAAATTTTGTTTAGTTTAAATAACGTGACTCAATTTTATTTCATTTTTGTAGGTGGTAGCAGTTTCAGACAAGTATCGCTTGTTTGGACATATTTTTCGAAAGAAAACACGGATAATCCAAATCGGTTTAAAGTTCATTGTTTGATTTGTATGGAAAGTGGTAGACAACAAATACCATTTAATTATGCTAAAGGAACGGGGACGGGTACACTTAATCGGCATTTGGAAAATCATCATGAAATATCGAAGTCGTCCCACGAAAGTGGAGAGGAACGTGGAGGTTCACAACAAACACAAATTGGTGATTTCATGACTTCATCTCCAGATGGAGGTATGCGTTTCTCCTATAATAGAGATAGGATGATTCAAGATTTTGCTACTTATGTTACATTGGACGAGTTACCTTTCTCCCACGGTGAGAGTGAAAATTTAGAATATATGGTTAAAAATTCATCAAATCCCGCATTTAGAAGAATTCCTAGGAACACACTTAAACGTCACACACAAAAACAATATTATAGTGCTAGAGCAAATTTAATTGAATTTTTCCGTACTTTCGATGAAATGGTTTCTTTAACTAGTGATTGTTGGAGTTCATTGGATTAGTATCGACTACATATTAGAAAAACAAATTATTTCTTTTGATGTTATGGACGAGTCACACTCCGGTTATAACATAAAACAAAGATTATTAGACACAATAAAGGAATTTAACTTGTTTCATAAGGTGTTTACAATATCTTTAGATAATGCCTCTGCAAATAAAAGATGTATAGACTATATTAGGTCCGAGATTCCTTTAGTTTTAGAGGGTCAATTCCTACATGCTAGATGTTGTGCTCACATAATTAATTTATCGGCCCAAAAGGAAATTGCACAATTAACTCATTTATTAGAACCCATTTGAAAAGTAATTAAGTATTTACGTCAACCAACCACATACCGGTCTAGGTATAAGAAATTGTGTAAGGATAATGGATTAAGGGCAAAGAAGTGGGGTATCGACACTCCTACTAGATGGGGTTTAACTTTTAAATTATTAAAAGATGCAATTACATATAAGGTGATTATTACCGAATTATATAATTCTGATCCAAATAACCAATACGATGATGGGATTTGGTTGATTAACGATTTACAGTGGGAGTTGGCATCTATTGTACGTGATATACTTGATGTATTTGCACATGCCACTAAGGTTTTTTCTTATGTTTATGAACCAAATGTACATCATGTTATCATTGAGTGTGTTAGTATTATTACTACTTTACGTGAATATGAAGAAAATGAATATTTTAGTTCAGTTATTATGGATATGAAAGTTAAGTGGATAGAATACTTTACAGATTTTCCCTATATTTATGGTATTGCATGTCTTCTTGATCCTGGTGTTAGAAAGGAAGGTTTAGAAAATATGTTAGAACATTATTATGAAGTGTTAGGAGTTTCATATGATCATACTTTATATGTGACTAACTGTTTAGGCTTGTTATATCGTCTTGTAGATATTAATGCTCATAGAACTCAAAATGTTATACCACCTAAGACTAATACTGTAAGTAGGTTTAACAGTAATATTTCATCTATATTAACCAAAAAACAAAAATGTAGAATTGACACTTCATCTTCTGTACCTACTGCTGCACGTTCTGCTTTTAATGTGATTAGTGAGTTTTTTTCTTATAGTTATGAGTTAAACGATGATTTTGAAATACTAACGTGGTGGAAGAATCATGAGTTACAATTTCTGGTTTTAGCTAAAATTACAAGGGACATATTACTAGTTCCTGCCTCTACAATTGCGTCCGAGCCTGCTTTTAGTGCATGTAGAAGAGTCTTAGACGAGAAGAGATCAAGTCTTTTGCCAGACGTGGTAAAGATTTGTGTTTGTAAAAAAGATTGGGATCAAGTCGCAAAAAGACAGCAAGGAAAGAAAGAAGAAGACTCAGATGGTGAAGATGACCCCTGGATGACAATGGATACTTCATCAGAATCAAGTGTCGAAGAATAATTATAAATTAATTAGTTGTAGAATTTGTTTGTTTTTTATTTAAGATTTATTTGTTTTGTAGTTTATTTTATTTTTCTAGGGAGGAGTTCTCTCGCATGATTTGTAACTTTTTTTAATTAATAAAATTTATACGATGTATCGTCCTCTTTTGATTCGATTACATACTAAATTATAAAAATGCATAGAATTATTAATTACATATTTTTGGATTTTTATAAAAAAAATAAAAAAAATTCCGCCAAACCCGCCAACCCGCCCACCCGCCAACCCGCCCACCAACTCGCGTGCCAATTCAGTGTCTATTTTTCCCGGTTCAAACCCGACTCGGCCCGATTTTCCCCCCTAGCCGAATCAGTGCCTCGCATTAAGTGCCCGGCCCGGTCGAGGCACGGCCCGGACCGCCCAAGTGGCCGGCACTAGTTGTGGCCGGTTGTTCGTTAGTAGTGATTAAACCGGGTATAATAATTCAGTAGATATCGGTTGATCCGCTAATTCAGTATAAAAAATTATAGATCAATATATTAATATAAATTACCTGATAGATTTAAGTTAGAGAAAATCCAATAATTTGATACACATTTTGCATATTTTACGGAATAAATACCTCCTACATTGAGTCACTCTTATGATGACTTTTCTCCATTTGAACAATTATATCAGCGAGTTTCGTGGTTTACAGAAGCTACTATAAGGCAACATGTAGTGCCTCTTTAATCATGGAAGCTATAAGTCAACATGGAGTACCTAAACCATTATAAGCCCAAAATATATCAATCAATGAATCCTCGAAATAATTACAGTCAATATATATTTCATTAGCACTGATGTTTGTCAAGAACTGAAGAACCAAGAACATAAAAGAAAGTAAGGGAGTCTAACCTACCTCGCTTAAGAGTTGGGTCACATTCGTTATCGCTTCTTATTACCTAGATAATCAAGCTATTACAGAAAGGGGGTTGAATGTAATAGTACCAGTAAATCGAATAAGAACACAAGTATGTGAAAGATAAACACTGTTTTGTATTAAAGATAATGAATAGGTTACAAAACTCTCTCAAGAAGTTCTTTGTTCTTAAGAGCTGCTAGGTTATATGATTTTTGCTTGAATGAATTCGATATTGAATTATAACCTATCTCTGTGTTTATATAGACACAGCTACAAATACAATTACAAAACAGATTGTGATTAGAATAGCTTTCATAAGGTAATTTAGATTTGCATTAGAATTCCTTCTTACTATCCCAATCAAACTCTGATTTGTCTGTTTCCTTTTCTGGTAAACTCTGAAGCTAAACTCTGTCGGTTTTTCATTCTCTGATTTGAGCATTCTCTATTAGAGTAAACTCTGACCGACAGCTTCCTTAAACTCTGATGACGTCAGCATAAACTCTGATCTAATATTCTCTGACAATCATCAGTGTTTGCATTCCTAACAATCTCCCCCAATTTATGCTTTAAGAATTAAAACATAAATTTCACTTATGATGTCAGAAATACAAGACAAATGCATCAGAGTTTGTTTACCCCTTTTTAGATTCAGATTCTTCTATAAGAGAAGTCTTCTTTGAGAAATTGATTCAGAAGCTTTTCATCAGCATTTCTCAGTAGATCAACAATCTTCTCCTTTAATTCCTTCATGTGCTCAGAAGAATCATCTATTTGCAATATTGCAGCCCTTAGAGCATAAATTGATGACCTCTCCATTCTTTCATCCAAGGCAATGCAACAGGCCTTCATACCATCAGGATTTAAAATTAGTGTAGGAATCCCTAACACCATCTTGACATTTGCATCACCTTTTCTCATTGCCCTTTCTGTTCCATCTTCAAGTAAGTACCCAGGCTCATATTTTTCAGATTTTATCATCATCAGCCTTTCATTCTTCTTCTTCTTAGCTATCACTCCTTCAAGAATTTTCCTCCACCTAGAAGTTGCTTCATTTACATCATTGAGTAGATAAAGAACATGTTCAAGTTCTTTAGATGCTTTATCAATCAGATTTTCTTCAGCAATCTTCAAAACTCTCCCATCTTCTAGAAAATATAGAAGCTTCTCATTGGCTTGAGCTCCATCAAAAATGTCTTTCACTATGTTGACAGATATCAATTTGTCAAGATGCTCTTGAGTCAAATCTTCCTTTGGCTTATGTTTTAAAGAAAAAGGATCACTGAAAATATTTGCTTCACCTCTGTAGATTTTGGCTTTAGGATCACTAATACCACCCTTGTTTTTACCAAGTCTGGCATTGAGAGTCAGACTTTGAGTTGTAGTCCACAAAGGCTCAATCTTTTTCTTTCTGATCAATGCTTATTGTTGTTCTTCTTCTTCAACATCAAAACTAGATCCACCTGGTAGAAATGTTGTTCCTTGCATAGTGAGAGGTGTCTTTAGTTTAGTTGGAGCTTTTTGTTGAATTCTTGCAGATGATCTTGTTTGAAATTTTGAAACTGGTTTTGATTGATCAACTGGCTTAGGAGTTTCAACAGTTTTGATTTGAATAGGCTTAGATTCTGGTTTCTTCTGTTGAGCAGATACCTTTTTCTGAATTGGACCTTTCTTTACATTTCTTCTCTTTTTCTGGACTTGAGTACTGTCAGCTCCAGACTTCTTCAATTCAGCTTCCACAGCAACTGGATCCATTCCTGGATGTTCTTCTTCAAAAAGTTTCTTTGCCAGTTCTGCATCTTTTATATTTTATTCTTAAATCTTCTCAGGCTTCTCTTCCTCTTCAAGCCTTTTTGTTAATTCCAAGTCAGCATCTATCAGAGTTTGCTTGTCAGACTTTATATCAGAGTTTGATGTCGTCAGAGGTTAGATCGTCAGAGTTTGTCCAATCAGAGTTTGCTACTTCAGAGTTTGTTTTCCATCCTTATGACTCCCTTGATCTTCATCATCAGGATTGTTAGATTTATGTGCAACATCCTTCTTGCATTTGTCTGAACCCTTCTCCCCCTTTCTGACATCAGTCCCTTTGCTTACAGTAAGAATGTCAACTATGGTATGTAGCATGCCCTGCATAGAAATGACAGAGGCAGAAAGAGTATCAACCTTAGTTTCCAAAGCATCATGTTTTTCTGAAATATTCTTAATTTTCAATTCCAGAGAATGTTGAGAAGAAGAAACAGCAGATTCAACAGCTGCAGAAGTTTTATTAACAGATTCCTTGAGATCACTAACTTCATTTTGAATTCCCTTGGACATGACAATAGAAGCTTTCAAGATTGTCTTGAGTTCAGCAGAGTTGATTTCCTTATCAGCTTTATTGATCAAGTCAAGAACATGAGGCCATGAAATATCTTTCTCAGGAAATTTCCAAGATGAATCCCAGATGGATTGTCTGTAAGTGCTGAGAAAATCTTTAGTGGATGACTTTGCTGTGAAACTGAAATCCCTTCTAACACATTCTATATCTAGATCAGCTTCAATTGCTCCCTTAAGATTTTCCACCACCATGTAATCATTATAATCCATCTTTAATCTGTCAAGAGCATCATAAGCATTGACATGCCACTTCTTGGGGTTATATCTTTGAGTGTAAGGAATAAAAAGATCTGTGACTTGTTCATCAGCAAAAATTGGCTTATCAAAGTCTGTGTCCTTCCCATCATAGGTTAGCATAGCATCAGAGTTTGCAGTAATAGGTAAGCTCTGAGTACCTGCAAGAGTAAAAGAACGACCTAAATCACTATGATTTTTTAAAGTAATCTCATTACTTCTCACATCACACAGATCATAACTTTTAAGAGTTAGATTTTTCTCACTAGAAGTAACTAACTTCTTTCTCAATTCTACCTCTCCTTTTGCCAGATCCAGTGTCTGCCTCTCAAAAGTTTTGTTTTTCACACATTTTACCTCAGACCCACTAGAAAAGCTCATCACACTTTGACCTACAGAAATAAGAGGTGGCTGAGAAAGGAGATTAATAGTCACATGAATAGGGGTATTCTTTTCAGGACTATCCATGATCATCCCAACAGTAAAGGTAGGAAATATAAATCCTGAACTTATGCAATCAGAGAATGTAAATTCTAAAGAAAAGTCAGAGTTTATACCTTGATCATTTGTAGATGTAGATGGATTCTCCATAGGCTGTGCAGAGATTGGTAATACTAGAAGAGCATCAGAGACTGCCAAAGGAGCTTCATCAGAGTTTGTCTGTCCAACATTTGAATCTTGGTCTGCAATCATAAAATTGATGATTGGTTCTTGTGGGACCTGAGTCATATTTTCAGCTTCTTCACCAGTTTGAGGTGAAGGTTCTTGTGGTCTTGACTCTGCCAGAGATTGGCCTTCAGCATCAGCAACAGCAAGATCTGCTAGAATGGGTAATTAGCCTAATCCAAACTTTGATTGGATGGTTCTTGTGTGGTTGGGGCCTTAACAACTTCTTCAACCCTTTGAGCTGAAGGTTCTTGTGGGTTGTACCCCTGATCCATGCTGGCATCATCTACTGGAACTATGGCTTCTATTGAACTTTGATCAATAGGTTCTTGTGTGCCTGACCATGTAGAGATTGCTACCTCACTTTGAGAGATAGGTTCTTGTGTATCCTGGCCAAAAGAGATAGACTTCTTCTTCTTTCTTGAAAAATGTCTGGGACTTGGAGATGCTGAAGATGATTTTGATTTCTTTGCCTCCATTTCCCTTCTTACTTCTTCAGCCAGTTCCCTCACTCTGTCATAAGATATCTCCTTTATAATTTGCTTTGGTGATTTTGTAGGATAATCAGAGATTGCTATAGGGATAGCTTCTTCAGGAGTAATATATGGCTCATCATTCAAATAATTGTGTTGTTGCTCCTGTTCAACCTTGAGCCAAAAATCAGTTAATTTCCCGAAATTTTTCTTGCAGACTGGCTTGTCAACAGTAGCCCCCCGTCTAATACGTTCACGGTTATTATGGGCAACATTTGTCCACCAATCAGCTTTTGACTTGACATACCGAAGAATCATGTTATCAATTGGAACTGGTAATCCAGGTTCCTTCCAAGGAATATTTGCCTTCCAGCAACGCCATGCTTCACCAGATTTTGTCAAGACATCAAAGTTTGGCTCAGAGTTTAGAATGTCTTCAGAGATTAAGTCTTGAGATTTGTGCTGATCATAGATTAGGACATCAGAGTTTATAGCTGCATCAGAGTTTATTCCTTCAGTGTTTGCAGCCTCAGAGTTTGCAAGCTTGACTAATCTTCTCTTCTTTTTCTTCACCTCAGCCATTGGATTCACTGTGAATGGCTTCATGAAAGGTGAAGATGGTATCTCAGAAGCCTGTTCAACTGTCTTTCTCTTAGCAAAAACGAACCCTTCATCAGAATTTGTATCTTTAGCAATTAATTTTCTCTTTTTAGGAGAAGATTCCTTCACTGACTTCCCCTTTCTTTTGCTTGTGCCCTGTTGAGAGGTGTGTTTTGCAACTACAGTCTTTTGGGAGACTGTAGAGGTTGGCAAAAGTGTTTGGGTTTCAGTGTTTAGAGGGTGGCTTGGGTTTGAATCAGAGGGTGCTAAACTCTGATTCATAGCCATTGAGAGAAAGTACATGCCATACATGGTAGGAATTCTCTGATTTAAGATAAGACTGACCCATGTGGGATAAAAGAGAGGAAAGAGATTAACTTTCTTAGCATCCTTCCTAGCTAGGTCAACAAAAATTCTTTTATTCATACTAAAACTAGCTAAACTCTGATCATCCTCAAAATTTACATCAGGCAACAAATAATTAAAAATCAATTGAAGAAATCTAGCAAAATATACAGTGTGAACATCATCATGTATTTTACAAGCTAGCTGCCTAATAATTAAACAAGGAAAATTGAAATTGAGACTATGGGTCAGAGAATACCCAATTTGTTGTGCAAGTTGTGGGATTGCATCAAAATTTATACACTTACCTGTGAAGGCTCTTGTGATGCAATCAAATAAGAAGCTCCATTCTCTTCTAAAATTGGGTCTTGTCAGGCTCCCCCACTTGGATAGGCTTCCTCCATAGCCTATAGATTTGAAAAAGACTTTTATTTGCTCATCTTCCACCATTTCATCATACACAGCCACTTCTGAAAGATGAAGGGCTTGTCGAACAACAGCCGGTGTTATCAAATGCTTGTCATTGCAGTTGAATGTGATGACAGGTTCTTCATCATCACCTGCATTATTAAACTTGGCAGTTGACCATATCCGTATCAAGGATTGAGCAGAGAAGTTTGATGGTTCCTGTAATGCATAGCCAATGTAACTTTGTCGTAAGAAATCTTGAATCACATGAAAATCTTCCGGAGCCTCAGATTTATTCAACAAAGCAATAAAGTTTGTGGCTGCAAAGTTGTAGGTTTGGAAGGTTTGTCCTTTATATGCCATGTGAAACAGTAAGAATGTGCAGTTTGGAGCAGTTAGGGTTTTTGAGAAACTAGAGAGAACAAATGAAGAGTAACAGATACAGAATAAAAACTCAAAATGATATTAAGAATTAATCTATGCCTATTCAGTTGCATAACACATGTAGTGGGACACGTGGCAAGAATTGATTTTAAGAGCAAGTCTCAAAAAAAATTGTCAAGTGTGTGTGTATCTGTGTAAGTATATGAACCGACATTCGTGAGATACACACGCTTTGTTTCAAATTCAATCCGAGAATGATAGTTATGATGTCACAAAAACAAAATATGATGTCATAAATATTATCTCAGAGTTTAGCACTTAACCAGAGTTTAACACATCAGAGTTTATATGAGTAAGAGATTAGAATAAACTGTCAGAGTTGATCACAGACTCTAATAGAGTTTACCATAAACACTGATAACATGTGATCAAAGATTGGATGCTGTTTTGATCAGAGTTTACTCCAATTGCATCAGAGTTTATCTCATACTCTGAAGTATTCTCTGATTGTCTGAAACTTACTAAGTCAAGTTGGCCCACTTGTTACCATCCCTAGTTCAGAAACCAGTCTGTTAAATGCTGCTTCAGGTAAAGGATTGGTAAATATATCTACTATTTGTTGATCTGTGGGAATAAAATGTAATTCAATTGTGCCTTCCATAACATGTTCCCTTATGAAATGATATCTGATACTGATGTGTTTTGTTAGAGAATGTTGAATTGGATTTCCTGTCATTGCAATAGCACTTTGATTATCAAAGTAAATAGGAATTTTAGAGAAGTTCAAACCATAATCCAGTAGTTGATTTTTCATCCATAATATCTGTGCACAACAGCTTCCTGCAGCTATATATTCAGCCTCTGCTGTAGATGTTGAGATTGATTTTTGTTTCTTGCTAAACCATGACACTAGTCTTTCTCCAAGAAATTGACAACTACCGCTTGTACTTTTTCTGTCAATTTTACATCCTGTAAAGTCAGCATCTGAATAGCCAATTAATTTAAAATCAGACTCCCTAAGATACCATAAGCCAAGATTGATAGTTCCCTTGAGATATATGAAAATCCTCTTCACAGCTATTAGATGTGGTGCTCTTGGATCTGCTTGAAATCTAGCACACAAACATGTTGCAAACATTATTTCTGGTCTACTTGCAGTCAAGTAAAGTAAAGAACCAATCATTCCTCTATATGCAGTAATGTCAACAGGTTCTCCAATGTCTTGATCAAGCTTTGTTGCAGTAGCCATAGGGGTTGTAGCAGATGCAGAGTCTTGCATTTGAAATTTTGTGAGTAGATTCTTTGTATATTTAGACTGATTGATGAAAATGCCTTCTTCAGTCTGTTTTACTTGTAGACCTAGAAAATAACTCATTTCCCCCATCATGCTCATTTGATACATGTATTGCATTAACTTTGAAAATCTTTCACAGAGCTTTTCATTAGTGGAGCCAAATATGATATCATCAATATATATTTGCACCAACAAAAGATCCTTACCACCACTTTCAAGTAAGAATAGAGCTAAAGTTTCATACCATGCCCTTGGTGCTTGCTTTAGTCCATATAAAGCTTTATCCAGTCTGTAGACATGATTTGGATATTTTGGATTTACAAAGCCAGGTGGTTGTTCAACATAAACTTCTTCTTCAAGTTCACCATTTAAAAATGCACTTTTAACATCCATCTGGTAGACCTTGAATTTCTTATGTACAACATAAGCAAGAACAATTCTGATTGCTTCAAGTTTGGCTACTGGTGCATATGTTTCATCATAATCTATGCCTTCCTGTTGAGAATAGTCTTTGGCTACCAGTCTTGCCTTATTTCTTGTAATGATTCCATCAAAATCTGTCTTGTTCCTGAATAACCATTTTGTGCCTACAATAGATCTATTCTTTGGCCTTGGTACCAGTGTCCAAACTTCATTTCTTTCAAACTCATTTAATTCTTTATGCATTGCAGTAACCCAATCTGCATCCTTCAAAGCATCTTCAACCTTCTTTGGTTCTATTTGAGAAAGAAAACTATGAAATAGACATTCATTGTGAGTAACTTTTCTTATTTTTACTCCACTCTCCAAGTCACCAATAATTAAATCAGGTGTGTGATCTTTTGTCCACTTTCTTGGATGTAAGAAATTTCTAGAACTGGATGCTCCCCCATGATTTGAGTTTTCATAGAGTGATTCTTCTGTAAATGCTGATCCTCCCCCTGAATATGTGCTATCATCAGTGTTTGATGTCTCAGAGTTTATGTACTCAGAGTTTGAATTATCAGAGATTGAGGTTTCAGAATTTGTAGTTTCAGAGTTTGATGGATCAGAATTTAGGGTTTCAGAGTTTGGGTTGATCTGAGTTTGGTCAGATTCTGATATTTCAATTACTGTGTTTTGATCTCCAATGTCAGTATCTGATTGATGTTGCTCCCCCTCAACATGTGCAGAATTTTCAATTTATATTTCAATCAATTCTGAATCAGAGTTTAAAGAATCAGAGTTTACATCACCAGTGTTTAGTTGATCAGAGTTTATCTCATCACAGTTTGAATCACCAAAGTTTATTTCCTGCAATTCATTCTCAAATTTTAAGGTTTCCTGTGCATTTTTATCATGTAATCCTGCTATCTTTCCTTCATCAAAGGAAACATTGATTGATTCCATGACTGTCCTTGTTCTTAGGATGAATACTTTGAATGCCCTTGAAGAGGTTCTAGAGGTTGTTGTATATCCAACAAAGATTCCTTCATCTGCTTTAAGTTCAAATTTCTTCAATTGCTCAGGGTGTGTTTTGAGAATAAAACACTTGCTTCCAAAAATATGAAAGTATTTAACATTTGGCTTTCTTTCCTTCAAAGATTCATATGGAGTCATTCCATGTTTGTTTATTAAAGAACAGTTCTAAGTAATGTATGCAGTATTCACAGCTTCTGCCCAAAAGTAAGTAGGTAGCCTTGCTCCTTCTAGCATTGTTCTTGCAGCTTCTATGAGTGTTATGTTCTTTCTTTCAACTACACCATTTTGTTGAGGTATTCCAGGAGCTGAGAATTGTTGAACAATACCTTTTGTTGAGCAGAATTCTTCTATTGCAGAATTTTTAAACTCTATTCCATTGTCACTTCTTAGATTCTTCACCTTATGAGTTGATCCATTCTCAATCATTGCAATATGTTTAAAAATTATTTCATCAGTCTCATCCTTTTTATGCAAGAAGTATACCCGTAAATCTTGTGAAATCATCAACTATAACGAGAGTGTATTTCTTCTTTCCAATGGACATAATGTTGACAGGACCAAATAAATCAAGATGCAATAGGTGAAAGGGTTGATCAATTGTATTTTCAAGTTTGCTCTTGAATGATGTCTTCTTTTGCTTGACCTTTTGACAGGAATCACAAAGTCCATCAGGATGAAATTGAACTTTTAGAAGACCTCTAACTAGGTCCTTTTTCACTAAATCATTAATATTTCCAAAATTCAAATGACAACTTTTTGTGTCAATTCCAGCTTTCCAAGGATGATGCCTTTCCAAGTAGACAAGTTAAAGGACCATCAGAGTTAACATCCAAGCTAGCTTCAAATAAATTGTTATGGTTGTGACCCATAAGAACTACTTTCCCATTTTTATTGCATTTCACTTCATAATGAGTTTCATGAAATTCCACAGAATAACCTATGTCTTGTTGGGACAATTGAATCATGATGCTGCGTTTTATGATATGAAAACGAACGAGTTTGAATAGAAAATTAACCTTAATCGCTACGGCGCAAGCGATTCAAATCCACGTCTTCTACTGTATTCCCGTATTCACCTTGAGCGAAGTGTGGCCTTCGATCCTCCCAAGGTTGCCTCCCTTCTAACTTTGAGATCTTGGAACCCTAGTTCTTGGTTGCCTCCTTGAACGGCTGCTCACAAAAACCCTAGTATTTTCCAACTCTTAGCTAGAAGAGAATAAGATGAATATATAGGCTACAGTAGGGATCCTGGATAATTAGGTCGGGCCTTCCAATGACATTCTGGGTCAAGCCCAATGTCATTAAATATTAATTCAATCCACTAAAGAATTAATATTTGCACTACCTCTCCTAATGCCGTAATTTAATTATTTAATTCGGCTCCAATATTATTTGCTTATTAAATTCCCCATGTTTAAGATATCGAATGTCCATTAATTAAATTAATTTCTGATAATTAATTTAATCAATATCTTTTATCCTTGATCATCCACTCAACCTTATAATTATGCAAGAACAAATCTGCCTGCAGGACTAAAGCATAATTATCTTTATGAGCTTTCAAGAGGACATCATCACCCGAATATTTTCGGACACGGTTTCCTTTTATAGTCAATATCCCACTCTGTATGCAATGTCATTGTCCAAAACATAATATTGTGATTAACAAAAAATCACATCACATATGAATCAAAACATGTGCATTGCATACAAGTGTCAATCACTGTATCCGGATTAAGAACCTAAGCAATAATAATATTATAGAATCTTAGTTCTTCTTTATTATCAGAATAGAAGAACAATTCTAATATTTTAATCCCGTTCAATATACACAAAGCATATAAGTATTATTCAATAATCAAGATAGATTATTTCCAAATAATACTTCAGTCATTCCAGTGGTTTGTTTAACTCCACTTAAACTGTGAACATTTATTATATTATATATAGACACTGACAATCTAATCTTCTGTTATCCCATTTGATACTAGATTATCCACAATATATAATATACAAACAGTGTTAAAATACGCATTCAAGATTCTCAATAAAAAAAGACAATGTCATATACTTCAAACGAATAGTTCAGTATACTCCCTAACATGTCTATCATTTGACTCAGACTTAGCAGATTATGTTTGAGTCCTTCAACCAGAACTACATTTTTAATGATGACATTTCCAATCACAATGTTTCCATATCCCAATGTTCTTCCTATGTTGCCATCTCCATAAGATACTGCTGGGCCAACTTTCTCCTCAAACTCTGAAAGCAGGGATTTGTTTCCAGTCATATGTGCAGAACATCCACTATCAATTACTAGAATGTTTTTCTTATTTCCCTGCAATCAGTAAATACAACTTAATTAGTAGGTTTGGGGACCCAAACTAGTTTGGGGACCCAAACTAGTTTGGGTCCTTTCTTTGAAAACTTGTTAACTTCTGAAGTAGAAGTACTTTTATCAGAGTTAGTGTTAACAGAGTTTACATGATCAGAGTTTGCATTCACAGAGTTTATACTGTCAAAGTTTACACTCCTTTTATCAGATTTTATCACATATATTTGTTTGACAGTATGTTTTGGAGAAATATTTATTTGAGGTTGTGGTTCATGACAATTGTAATACAAATTATGATATTCTTTGCATGTATAAATGGAATGCCATAAACTACCACAGTGAAAACATGTATTATATCTTGTTTATTTTCTAGCCTCAAAACTAGGTCTTTCAGGTTCTTTCTTTCTCTTTTGTTTACAGTCAATAGCAAAGTGATTAGAATTACCACAAGTAAAACATGTTTTCCTAGGAGCATCAGGGATATTCATGTAGTTATTCTCCTTAGTAATTCTTACTTTACCATTCCTATTTCTTTTCACCTTTTCAGATTTATTAGTGACTGCCTTCAACTTTTCTTTAAGTTACTTCTGTGAAAGTAACCCTATATTCACCCTTTTTGAATCTGACACACTATTGTGTTTAGAGCATTCAGGAGATGTATTTATCTTGTAGTCACTAGCTCTAACAAATTTTACAGGTTTACTTAATGTTCCTTTTGTGTGTGTTTTAGTATGTGTTTCTTTGTCAGATTCATATCCTAAAGAAGAAGTCCAATTCTGATTGGTCAGTATTTGTTGGACTTTCTTTCCAGAGTTTGTCCAAACTCTGAAAGTTTCCTTTTCTTTTGCTATTTCAGATTTCAGGTACGCAACTTGAATTTCTAATTGAGTTTGCATGTGAATAGCATTATCAAAGTCTTTTTTAATGTTTAACATATCATAATTTTCAGATTCAAGCATGTTATTCCTAACAGTCAGAGTTTGTATCTCAGATCTTAATCTTTCATTTTATTGAGTTTGAGATTTAAAACTAACTTGCAAAGTTCTAAGAAAAGACTTCAATTCACAAATATTATCAGTTTAAAAATTAAAGACAGAGTGTGGTACCTTTTCAGAGTTTAGATCATCAGTGTTTGCCATGAGTGCATAATTTATCTCCTGTTCAGAGTCTGAGGAATCCATCCAGTCCTTCTTTGATGTAATTAAGGCCTTTCCTGAATCATTACTTCTGCACTCAATAGCAAAGTGCCCTATCTTGTTGCACTTGTAACACTTAATCTTTGACTTGTCAACAGTCTTTGATTTCCCATCTCTATCTTCTCTTTTCTTGAATCTTTCTTTCTTGTCTGACTCACCATACTTCTTCTGAAAATTTCCTTGCTTCCTAAATTTCCTGTACTTCTTGAAGCTTTTGACAAACATGACAACCATCTCCATCATGTCAGAATTTGAAGAATCATCAGAGTTTGCCTCAAACTCTGATTCACTGCTTTCCTTGATTACGGCTTTTCCTTTTCTTGTTGAGACTTTAAGGACCTTTTCTTTTGGTTCTTCAATCTTGGCCTCAACATTCAAAGCAATAGATTTTGCCTTGCTACTTTTCCTGTTTCTTCTTTGTTGTAACTCCAAGTCATGAGTCTTTAGTTTTCCATAGACCTCATCTAAAGACAACTCATCTAAATCAGCCCTGTCTCTAATCAAAGATGTCTGCAGATCCCATTCTTCTGGAAGAGCCCTAAGAAACTCAGTGTTTGAGTCTTCTGAAGGAATTTATGCACCAGCGGAAGCATTGAATAACATTTATTTGCATATATTCCTATGTATACATACATATAGATACAAAACTATTTTATAAATTGAAGAATACCTCGATTGCTTTCCGGCAACAGCTAGAGAAGATCTTGTTCTTCAATCCTTGCAATCACCCCTCAAGTGTGGAGTGCTCTAAAGATATCCACCAAGAATCAAACTAAAAGATGAAGGAGGAGGCTAGAGAGGAAATTAGGGTTGCCTCCCTTTTAAAATATTTCTCACAAATATTAGGGTTTATAATCCTATATTTATAGGCAAATATCTCAGCTGAGATATTTTCTATAAATATCTTATTATTAATTCCTTTTTTAATTAATTAATTTTATTAATTAATTAGTTAATGATTAAAACTATTTTAATCATTAATTCTTTTTTCTAAACTCTTTTAGAAAATTATTCTCTCTTCATATTTAATTACTTTAATTAAATATTTAATTAATAATATTAAGATCTTATCTTAAATAATTTATAATCAATTAAATCTCATTTAATTAATTTATAAAATTTACTAAGTAATTATTTATTTCATAAATAAATAATGACTAGCTATTATTAATTATTCCTTCATCTATAATTTAATCTCTTTTATGGTGTGACTCTTTAGGTTCAATATTAAGCCAGTAGTAGAAATAAATAATAATAAATATTTTATTTATTATTTATATGAATTCTATTAATTCATTAAATATAATTAATCTGATTAATTATATTTATTCTTCATCGTGAGTGATGCTTCTCAACATATCGCGACTATCCAGATAATACAAAATCATTGCTTAGAATACTTAGAACCTGTCAGTAATTAGTTACCGTACAATTAATTCCTTCTACCCTTTAATATCCCGATTAAATACAAGGCATGGAACTCGTGTCAAGCCTATCTAATTTAATCATATGATTTCTTATTCATAATGCAAAGTTCCTTTTAATGCAAATTAGAAACTCTTTCTAATTTCATTCACTTTGGCCAGAGATTCCTGAACTTGCATATCTAAGAATAACATAGGATATTCACTTCCTTTACTGGAAGGGGCATATCCTTGATCCGTTAACTATCTCCATACACAAATCACTATGCCCAGAATTGACCTAATGAATGTCCTAGAGACTAAGGACTAAACCAAAGCATAAATCATTAGTTGTTCTACTTATCGATCATGTTCAGTGAACTTATTCCTTAATAAGCACCTACATACTAGCTATAGTGTCACCACACAAATGTCTATGAGAACAGACATCCTCCTAAGAGAGCTAGCACAGTATGTACTGATCTTTACGGATTTACCAATTTCCAATTAGTTATCCTATGATTAGGAACTGTTTAAGTCTAAAGCTATTATCTTCTAGATCTCATTATTACAATCTCATTATAATTCTAGAAGCTTTGCTCTAAATTATGGAACATCTTATTTAATACACTTCAAATAGATTAAGCCCGTAACATAAATACTTTATTATTATCAAATGAAATCAAATAAGAGTAGCAGAAAGTTTTTCCTAACTCATCATACATGATTGGTTTTAGGTCAAACACTTTCAATCTCCCACTTGGCCTAAAGCCAATCACTCTGGTATCTAATACCCATCCGCTCCTTATGACGATCAAAATTTAACTGAGACAGCGGCTTCGTGAACAGGTCTGCTATGTTGTTATGTGTGTCAACTCTTTCGATCTTGACATCTCCTCTTTCAATGATCTCCCTAATCAAATGAAACCGCCGCAACATATGTTTTGTATTCTTGTGAGACCTCGGTTCCTTGGCTTGAGCTATTGCAGCGTTATTGTCACAATATAACACAATAGGCCCCTCCATGCCAGGAACTACTCCCAACTCAGAAACAAATTTCTTCATCCAAACAGCTTCCTTTGCAGCCTCACTTGCAGCTATATACTCTGCTTCTGCTATGGAGTCAGCCGTCGTAGATTGCTTACGACTTCTCCAACTAATCGCCCCACCATTTAGAGTAAACACATACCCTGACATGGATGTACTATCATCACACTCTGACTGAAAACTAGAGTCAGTCTAACCCTCTATTTTCAACTCAGACCCACCAAAAACAAGAAAAATATCCTTAGTCCTTCTTGTTGGTGTAGGTGCCCTAGAGGCAATACAATGTTTATTTTAATAAACCTTTATGTCAATTGATTATTCAATAAACGTATTTATTATGACTTTAATTACTGCGATATATTTGTTAGCATAATAAATGTCCTTAGAATCATGATACACATTGTATAGTTTAGTACATGACTTGAACTTGAGATTATATAATATATCATATTCTTAAATGTCCCTAGTCGAGTATTATTATTATAGGACAATAATAATACATAAATAGACTAATATGTTGTTTGACAGATAACCACATCTCATTGGTTATAAGTATGGGGATATTAAAGTCAACACATAGGTACATGCAGGAGTACATGGTACTGGACAGACCCACAGTGAGATTCTTCATGTTTAATAAAGTCATAAGAAAGACTCACAGTGATAATGGTGTAATGATCCTCTGACTTGAGATCATTATATTTCTATACGAGGATTAATATACTTTGACTACATTAAAAGTTACATTTGACCGGGTAATGATAAAAGTGGACATCGGGTATATCATGAGTCGTATGAGAAATATGAATGATAGATAAAGGATTTAACCCTCCTATAATTAGGAGAGATATTATTGGCCTCTTGATTGAGTGAGACTATAAAATGCATGGCCGTGCTCAAATAATGATTTGTTTTCATAGTCTACTCATTGATCAAGTAAACCCGGATTAAATGTTGAAGAGGATGACTAAATACATGCCTCGAGTGTAATCTATAATATATATGGTTAAAGGGATTATATTACACGGAAACATTAATCACGAAAGGTTTTATCGAATCACGATTTAATTATTATTTAATTGGGTAGCAATGATGTATTACTAGATACCGCTCATTGTTTATAATTTTATTGGAGAATAAAATTATTGCTAATTAAATAATAGCCTATAAGGTCACACACATAGAGTACTTAAAGGAATAATTAATTTAAATTATAGATTTAAATTAATTGATGATTATTTGAATTTTATTATATTAATTAAGTGAGACTTAATTAATTGAAATAATATAAATTCGAATTTGAATTCTGCCATTAATAATTAAGTGTGACTTAGTTATTAATTAAATAATAAAATTCGGTTTTATTATTTAATCCTAAACCTACATGGGTTAGGCTTTGCTGTTATGGGTTACTATTATGGGCCTATTAACCAACCATTATAAATAGATAATGTAGGGTTAATAAGGGTTAACGTTTTGATAAGAAAAACCCTAGAAGAGCAGCCACATAGCAAAGGCAGAGATAAATTCGAAATCATCAAAGGAGGCTAGTACATCCATTCCGTAATCAAGATCGTGAGACGTTCTTGATGGTGCTCGTGTGGATACCATAGAGGTGTTTTCGAGAGGAAGACACAAGTCGTGAAAGCTAGGATCTCCGTTGAGTTCGTGAAAGTCAAGACCAAACAAAGGTATGATTCCATTTCACCATAATCAGTCCATGATTATACATGATCCTGCGTTAGGGTTCCAAAATTTTTCGTTATATTTACGTTTAATCCGCTGCGTTTTATGCCTTGGAACCCAACAATGGCATCAGAGCTACGTGTATAAGGGACTGATTTGGTTACGTGTTTTATGTATTTGATGCATACATGCCTGTTTTAGTGACTGTCATGCCATGCTACTCCCTTGTCACAATCTGCCATGCTTCTGCCATGCTTCTGCCATGACTATATGTGATCTGCAATGTTATAATCTGTTATGGCATGATATGTGTGATGCACTGTATGTATGTGATACAAGATACAGTCCAGGGAAGGTCATCGGAATCGTTCTGAATCGATAAGAAACACAACGGCATAAGATGCGGTTTGCTGTGAATAGTGATTCTACAGTGAACAGTGTTTTTCGACGGAGTCAGAATGGGTCGAATTTACTCTTTCTGGAAAGGGAAAATTGCCACGAGCAAAAATCACGTCTTTGCCGTGACCTATGGTGTTTTTTGGCCATTTGACATTGTTAAGGGCCTCAAAAACGCATTTTTCTGTTTTCTGATCATAGTTTTAATTTTTTCGAAAATTTTTTATCATGATATATTTGATGCATGATGATATGATTATGCATTCTGGGATTCCAGTAACTGTTATGTGAGCATGGTGCTGGTTATGCCCTTCTAGACCCTAGAGTAATGGTTTTGGTTTTGGTTTTATAAATACGACTTGCATGTCGTTTTCTTCATTCTTGTAAATGTTGAACCTCGAATGTAACTCGAGATTTTCTTATGTAAGTACATTAGCTTAGGTTGAATTCAATGTTTTCTTCTAATGTAATTGAAGACTGAAGGCAAGCAACTGGATGCAAGAAGCTAAGAAGGCAGCCATGGATGCAAGAAGCTAAGAAGACAGCCATGGATGCAAGAAGATCAAGACAAGCAACTGTATTTATATTTTTTTCCCACCACCATAGACTGACTTTGAACCTTTCATTAGCTCGAAAGGATCACATAGGAAAGGGGCCATAACCAGGCACGATTACATACTGCACTTTATATATTGATGTATGAATGTATGTGTAGAGTAGAAGATGCATGCTTTAATTAGATTAATGATGTATGCATGTATTAGATACGTCACCCATGCCATGCTTGCCATGCTAAACAAGATAAAATCTTTAACGATTTAAGATTTTAAAAATAACAAATGAACGATCATGAGATTCTTGTGTTTATGAAATATGGATTTTAAAACACGGAATTAAATATGAATTTTTGATATCTATAACTGGGATTTTCTGACAAAAGCGGATATGCGTATTCGTAAGGCTGATGGGTTTTAAGTGTGACCACTGGTATCCTCCATCTACCTGGGAAATGAACAATTTAAGATGTCGATTTGAAATATTTAGTTCAAGGAAAAATTGAGGATCTCTTCATGATGTGATCGATCATAAATTTTCTAAACCCCTTAACAAAATATTAAGTTTTAATCGGATGCTTTCCAATGAATGAACACTCATCGAATCCTAGATCGATTAGGGGAAAGACTGTCAGTGGCAGGGGACTCCTATCTATCGTGGTGAGATGCGACGAATATGAACGGTTATATTCGGCCGTTGTATCATTGGGTCAAACTTAACTGAGTCGTCATAATAAGGTGAAAGTAAACGGTTATATTCGACCATTATGAACTTAGAATCATAGAGTTTGGTTAAAAATCTATTAGATAGATAAGATCAATCGTTGCTCACCAAACTATCCAAGAATTATATATGATATAATTGACAAATGTTGTCTACCTAAATAATCATTCTTAAGGACTTCCAGTGCTTGACTTGAGACATGACGAAATATGGATCTTGGCTCACTAGAAAGAATTATGAGATATACTTTCCAAATTAATAGTAAGGGCTATTGATTTGATAGAAATAGTGGGAGATATATTATGAATGTATCATAATCATTTGAACATAATAAATAACTCAGACAATCTAATATTTATTTTGCGCTTTTATCATTGTAGATACCAAATAATGACAAACAACACAAACACACTATCCGTACGATCTGTCCTTGAGAAGGATAAGCTGATAGGAGGAAACAACTTCCTAGACTGGCAGAGGAATTTGAGGATTGTCCTCAGGCAGGAGCGCAAGCTTCATGTCATTGATATTCCTCCGGCAGGTCCCCTTCCTGAGGGCGCTACTGTTGAGGAACGAGCGGCCCACACAAAGGATGAGAATGATGCAACTGATGTTGCATGTCTTATGTTGGCAACTATGAGTGCTGAGCTTCAAAGACAGCATGTGCATATGGATGCATACACTATCTATGAGCACTTGCAAAGCATGTTTGCAAGCCAAACTCGTCAAGAAAGGTTCAACACGAGTAAGTCACTTTTTAATTGCAAACAAGGGGCAAGTGAACCAGTTGGCCCACATGTTCTGAAGATGATTGGTTACATTGAGTATCTTGATACTTTGGGTTTCCCGATTGGTCCGGAAACTGGTATTGACCTAATCTTGAATTCTTTGAACAACAAATTCACTCAGTTTGTTATGAACTACAATATGAATGAATTTGACAAAACACCTACTGAATTGTTGGCTATGTTGAGAACATATGAGACCAACATGAAGACGGCTGAACCTGCTCCCATACTGATGGTGGGCAATAAAGGTAAGGCCAAAGGGAAAGGCAAGTGGAAGGGTAAGAAGAAGACAGATTCTGATTCTACACCCAAGCCAAAGTCAGGTCCTAAACAGGCTTTAAAGCCTAAAGGTGGGGTCGCTAAGGGTGAATGTCACTACTGTAAGAAAACTAGTCACTGGAAGAGAAACTGTTCAGTTTACTTGGAGGATCTGAAGAAGAAGAGGGTTGAGCAAGCTTCTACTTCAGGCATATATGTTATAGAAGTCAATCTGTCTATTTCTACATCTTGGGTATTGGATACTGGATGTGCTTCTCACATTTGTATAAATGTGCTGGAAATGCAGAGAAGTAGGACATTGGCTAAAGGAGAAATGGACCTACGAGTTGCCAATGGAGCAAGAGTTGCTGCTTTAGCTGTAGGAACATATTATTTATCTTTGCCCTCTGGGCTAGTTTTAGAACTGGAAAATTGTTATTACGTGCCTGCGATTCGCAGAAACATTATTTCTGTTTCTTGTTTGGACAAGAAAGGTTTTTCGTTTACAATAAAGAACAACAGTTGCTCTTTTGCTTTGAATGATTTAACCTATGGTGTTGCGCGTTTGTTTAATGGTTTATATGTTCTTGACTTAGATAATCATGTCTGTAATATAGAAAACAAACGACTTAAAGTTAATGACTCAAATCAAACATACCTCTGGCATTGTCGTCTAGGCCATATAAATGAGAAACGCATATCCAAATTACATAAGGATGGATATTTGGATAAGTTTGATTTTGAATCATACCAAGAATGCGAATCTTGTTTGTTTGGTAAAATGACTAAAGCCCCTTTCACTTGTAAGGTTCAAAGGGCCATTGAACGTCTGGAGCTAATACATAGTGATGTATGCGGCCCAATGCGTGCGATGGCTAGAGGAGGCTACTACTACTTCATAACATTTACTGATGATTTTAGTAGATATGGATATGTATATCTTATGAAGAATAAATCCGATTCTTTTGAAAAGTTCAAAGAATACAAGGCTGAAGTAGAGAAGCAAATTGGCAGAAGCACAAGTATTAAAATCTTACGATCTGATCGTGGAGGAGAATACTTGAGCACAGAATTTAAAGATTATTTAAAGGCGTGTGGTATTGTATCACAACTCACTCCGCCAGGTACACCTCAATGGAATAGAGTTTCAGAGAGGAGAAATCGCACCTTGTTGGACATGGTGCGATCGATGATGAGTCATGCAGATCTTCCAATTAGTTTCTGGGGTTATGTTCTAGAAACAGCGGCTTTCACACTTAACCGTGTTCCTACTAAGAAGGTTCAAAAGACTCCATATGAGATATGGGAGAAGAAACGGTCAGGCATGAGCTTTATGAAAGTTTGGGGATGCAAGGCGTTTGTGAAGCGTCAAGTATCTGACAAGCTTGGACCTAAATCTGAAGAGTGCAATTTTGTGGGATACCCTAGGGAAACAAAGGCGTACTATTTCTATAGTCCTTCTGAGCAGAAAGTGTTCATTGCTCGAGATGCTGTTTTCATGGAAAGAGATTTTATTTCCAAAAGAAACAGTGGGAGAACTATAGACCTCGATGAAGATCGAGAACCACAAAATAGTATTGAACCTGAAGTGGAACAAGAGCAGGATAATGATAATGCTCAACAAACACAGGTTGTTCGAAGAACTGGTAGAATTAGCCATGAGCCAGAGAGATATGGATTTCTCTTGACTCAATGTGGTGATTTGATGCTCATAGACGAAGATGAGCCTCTCACATACCAAGATGCTATGAACAGTCCAGACTCTAAGAGATGGCTAGAAGCCATGAAATCCGAGATGGATTCCATGTACGAAAACCGAGTATGGACTTTGGTTGATCCACCTGAAGGGGTAAAACCCATAGGGTGCAAATGGGTTTTCAAGAAGAAAACTGACATGGATGGAAATGTTCAGACCTATAAAGCAAGGCTGGTTGCAAAAGGTTTCAGACAAATTCATGGTATTGACTATGATGAAACTTTCTCACCAGTGGATATGGTCAAGTCCATAAGAATTTTGCTTGCTATTGCAGCATTCCATGATTATGAAATCTGGCAAATGGATGTCAAAACAGCCTTCCTTAACGGAATCCTTGAAGAGGATGTGGATGTGTACATGACACAACCTGAAGGTTTTGTCGATCCAAGGAATGTTAGCAAGGTATGTAAATTACGTCGATCCATTTATAGATTGAAGCAAGCCTCTAGGAGATGGAATATCCGTTTTGATGAAACAGTCAAAGAGTATGGCTTTGTTCAAAACGAAGATGAACCTTGTGTTTACAAGAAGGTTAGTGGGAGCCATGTGGCATTCATAGTACTATATGTTGATGACATACTACTAATGGGGAATGACATACCTTCTCTCAAGGCTGTTAAGATTTGGTTAGGGAGAAACTTCTCTATGAAAGACTTAAGAGAAGCATCCTACTTTCTAGGAATGAGGATCTATAGGGATAGATCTAGAAGGATGATCGGTCTAAGTCAGAGTACATACATCGATAAGGTTTTGCATCGTTTTGGTATGCAAAATGCAAAAAGGGGATATGTCCCCGTGTCTCAAGGGATAACGATCTCTAAAGATCAGTGTCCGAAATCATTGGATGACAAAGACCGCATGAGTAAGGTTCCATATGCCTCAGCAATTGGATCCATCATGTATGCGATGGTATGTACTCGCCTAGATGTTTCGTATGCTTTAAGCATGACGAGCAGATACCAATCTAATCCAGGTGAAGGTCACTTGACGGCTGTCAAGAATATTCTAAAGTACTTGAAAAGGACTAAAGATTCATTCTTGGTGTATGGAGGAGAGGAAAAATTGGTTGTAAAAGGTTACACCGATGCAAGTTTCCAAACAGACAGGGATGATATTGTATCATAGTCTGGTTTTGTGTTTTGTCTAAACGGACGTGCTATAAGTTGGAAGAGTTCAAAGCAAGAAACAGTAGCTGATTCTACAATGGAGGCTGAGTACATTGCAGCTTGTGAAGCGGCTAAGGAAGCTGTTTGGATTCGAAAATTCATTACTGATTTGGGAGTGGTTCCATCGATCGCAGATCCCATTGATCTATACTGCGATAATAATGGAGCCATTGCACAGGCTAAAGAACCTAGAGCTCACTCCCGAACCAAACACATACTCAGGAGATATCACCTCATTCGAGAGATTAATGAAAGGGGTGACATACATATATGTAAAGTGCACACAAATGATAACATTGCAGACCCACTGACCAAAGGCTGGAAGGGGCAGATCCTTTATTGATCCGTTAACTATCTCCATACATAAATCACTATGCCCAGAATGGACCTAATGAATGTCCTAGAGACTAAGGACTAAACCAAAGCATAAATCATTAGTTGTTCTACTTATCGATCATGTTCAGTGAACTTATTCCTTAATAAGCACCTACATACTAGCTATAGTGTCACCACACAAATGTCTATGAGAACAGACATCCTCCTAAGAGAGCTAGCACAGTATGTACTGATCTTTACGGATTTACCAATTTTCAATTAGTTATCCTATGATTAAGAACTGTTTAAGTCTAAAGCTATTATCTTCTAGATCTCATTATTACAATCTCATTATAATTCTAGAAGCTTTGCTCTAAATTATGGAACATCTTATTTAATACACTTCAAATAGATTAAGCCCGTAACATAAATACTTTATTATTATCAAATGAAATCAAATAAAACTAGCAGAAAGTTTTTCCTAACTCATCATACATGATTGGTTTTAGGTTAAACACTTTCAATCTCCCACTTGGCCTAAAGCCAATCACTCTGGTATCTAATACCCATCCGCTCCTTATGACGATCAAAATTTAACTGAGACAGCGGCTTCGTGAACAGGTCTGCTATGTTGTTATGTGTGTCAACTCTTTCGATCTTGACATCTCCTCTTTCAATGATCTCCCTAATCAAATGAAACCGCCACAACATATGTTTTGTATTCTTGTGAGACCTCGGTTCCTTGGCTTGAGCTATTGCAGCGTTATTGTCACAATATAACACAATAGGCCCCTCCATGCCAGGAACTACTCCCAACTCAGAAACAAATTTTTTCATCCAAACAGCTTCCTTTGCAGCCTCACTTGCAGCTATATACTCTGCTTCTGCTATGGAGTTAGCCGTCGTAGATTGCTTACGACTTCTCCAACTAATCGCCCCACCATTTAGAGTAAACACATACCCTGACATGGATGTACTATCATCACACTCTGACTAAATACTAGAGTCAGTGTAACTCTCTATTTTCAACTCAGACCCACCAAAAACAAGAAAAATATCCTTAGTCCTTCTTGTTGGTGTAGGTGCCCTAGAGGCAATACAATGTTTATTTTGATAAACCTTTATGTCAATTGATTATTCAATAAACGTATTTATTATGACTTTAATTACTGCGATATATTTGTTAGCATAATAAATGTCCTTAGAATCATGATACACATTGTATAGTTTAGTACATGACTTGAACTTGAGATTATATAATATATCATATTCTTAAATGTCCCTAGTCGAGTATTATTATTATAGGACAATAATAATACATAAATAGACTAATATGTTGTTTGACAGATAACCACATCTCATTGGTTATAAGTATGGGGATACTAAAGTCAACACATAGGTACATGCAGGAGTACATGGTACTGGACAGACCCACAGTGAGATTCTTCATGTTTAATAAAGTCATAAGAAAGACTCACAGTGATAATGGTGTAATGATCCTCTGACTTGAGATCATTATATTTCTATACGAGGATTAATATACTTTGACTACATTAAAAGTTACCTTTGACCGGGTAATGATAAAAGTGGGCATCGGGTATATCATGAGTCGTATGAGAAATATGAATGATAGATAAAGGATTTAACCCTCCTATAATTAGGAGAGATATTATTGGCCTCTTGATTGAGTGAGACTATAAAATGCATGGCCGTGCTCAAATAATGATTTGTTTTCATAGTCTACTCATGGATCAAGTAAACCCGGATTAAATGTTGAAAAGGATGACTAAATACATGCCTCGAGTTTAATCTATAATATATATGGTTAAAGGGATTATATTACACGGAAATATTAATCACGAAAGGTTTTATCGAATCACGATTTAATTATTATTTAATTGGGTAGCAATGATGTATTACTAGATACCGCTCATTGTTTATAATTTTATTGGAGAATAAAATTATTGCTAATTAAATAATAGCCTATAGGGTCACACACATAGAGTACTTAAAGGAATAATTAATTTAAATTATAGATTTAAATTAATTGATGATTTTTTGAATTTTATTATATTAATTAAGTGAGACTTAATTAATTGAAATAATATAAATTCGAATTTGAATTCTGCCATTAATAATTAAGTGTGACTTAGTTATTAATTAAATAATAAAATTCGGTTTTATTATTTAATCCTAAACCTACATGGGTTAGGCTTTGCTGTTATGGGTTGCTATTATGGGCCTATTAACCAACCATTATAAATAGATAATGTAGGGTTAATAAGGGTTAACGTTTTGATAAGAAAAACCCTAGAAGAGCAGCCACATAGCGAAGGCAGAGACAAATTCGAAATCATCAAAGGAGGCTAGTACATCCATTCCGTAATCAAGATCGTGAGACGTTCTTGAAGGTGCTCGTGTGGATACCATAGAGGTGTTTTCGAGAGGAAGACACAAGTCGTGAAAGCTAGGATCTCTGTTGAGTTCGTGAAAGTCAAGACCAAACAAAGGTATGATTCCGTTTCACCATAATTAGTCCATGATTATACATGATCCTGCGTTAGGGTTCCAAAATTTTTTGTTATATTTACGTTTAATCCGCTGCGTTTTATGCCTCGGAACCCAACACTTCTCAAGTACTTAAAGATGTTCTTCACTGCTTTCCAATGGTCTTCACCTGGATTTGACTTATATCTGCTAGTCACACTAATTGAGTAAGCAACATCAGGTCTAGTACATAACATCGCGTACATGATAGATCCTATTGCCGACGCATAAGGAATCCTACTCATACGCTCTCTTTCTTCAGGTGTCTTAGGAGACATCTTGTTAGAAAGGGAGACTCCATGGCTCATCGGTATGAGACCTCCCTTGGAGTTTTCCATGCTAAACCTTTTAAGCACTTTATCGATGTACGTACCTTGGATTAGACATATCATTCTTCTTGATCTATCTCTATAGATCTTCATACCTAGAATGTAGGACGCTTCTCCCAAGTCCTTCATGGTGAAGTTCTTTGATAGCCACATTTTTACTGATTGCAGCATTGGTATGTCATTTCCTATTAAGAGTATGTCATCTACATACAAAATAAGAAATGTTATTGCGCTCCCACTAACCTTCTTGTAGACACATGGTTCATCTATGTTTTTGATAAAATAAAACTGTTTGATTGTCTCATCAAAACGGATGTTCCATCTTCGAGAAACTTGCCTTAACCCATATATGGTTCGTAGTAGCTTACATACTAGATGTTCATTTCCTTTGGAAATAAAACCCTCTGGCTGTGTCATATACACTTCTTCTTCAAGTTCCCCATTGAGGAAGGCCGTCTTTACGTCCATTTGTCAGATCTCATAGTCATAGTAAGCTGCAATAGCAAGCAAAATCTGAATTGATTTGAGCAAGGCTACAGGCAAAAAAGTTTCATCAAAATCAATCCCTTGTCTTTGTTTGAATCCTTTTGCCACGAGCCTGGCCTTGTAGGTCTCTACCTGGCCATTTGCTCCAATCTTTCTCTTGTATACCCACTTGCACCCTATAGGCTTCATATCCTTGGGTGCCTCTACCAAAGTCCATACTTGGTTGGCATACATGGAGTCCAATTCGAATTTCATGGCACTCTGCCATTTCTCTGAGTCAACACTACTCACAGCCTCGTTGAAGGTCATAGGGTCGTCTCCATCAATGACCGCCAATTCATTGTCATTCTCATGACAAGGCCATAATACCTCTCAGGTTGGCGAGACACCATTGTGATCTACGGATGGGCTATTCTACGGAAGGTTGTTCAATATGAACAGGTGTTTCCTCTTGAACCGTAGTAGTTTGTTCTTCATAAACTTCATCAAGTTCAATCTTGCTCCCACTATTCCCTTCAAGGATAAACTGTTTTTCCAGGAAGGTAGCATGTCGGGAGACAAACACCCTTTATTCGGTGTAAAAGTAATGCCCTAAAGTCTCTTTAGGATATCCTACAAACCTACATTTCACAGATCGAGATTCTAGCTTATCGAGGTCAACTTTCTTGACATAAGCCGGACATCCCCAAATCTTAACGTGCTTAAGACTCGGTTTCCTTTCTTTCCATATCTCATACGGAGTTTGAGGAACAGATTTGGAAGGCACCTTGTTCAATATATATGCTGATGTTTCCAATGCATAACCCCAAAGTGATACTGGAAGATCTGTATAGCTCATCATGGATCGAACCATGTCCAACAAAGTTCGATTTCTCTTTTCGGATACTCCATTCAACTGGGGAGTGGTCGGAGGAGTCCATTGAGAGACTATACCATTTTCTTTGAGATAATTTAGAAACTCGCCACTTAAGTATTCACCTCCTCGATCTGATCGAAGGGTTTTAATATTATACTTGGTTTGTTTCTCTACTTCATACTTATATTCTTTGAACTTTTCAAAGGCTTCGGATTTGTATTTCATCAAATAAACATATCCAAATCTAGATCAATCATCTGTAAAAGTAATGAAGTATGAAAATCCACCCATGGCTTGCGTGGACATCGGCCCATACACATCTGTATGTACCAATCCAAGCAACTCCGCAGCTCTTTCTCCATGTCCACTAAATGGAGATTTGGTCATTTTGCCTAACAGATAAGACTCGCATGTAGGATATGATTCAAAATCAAAAAGTTCTAGTAACCCTTCCTTATGCAATGTCTTAAGTCTATTTTCACTAATATGACCAAGTCTGCAGTGCCACAAGTAGGTGGGATTTTCATCATCTCTTTTTCTTTTATTACTATGTTCAATTTGAAGTAAACTATGTTCTACATCACATACATACAAACCATTATTTAAAATACCAACACCATAAAGAACATTATTTCTAAAAATTGAAAATTTATTATTCTCAATAACAAACGAAAAACCATCCAAGTCTAACATGGGAATAGAAATAATATTCCTCACAATTGAGGGAATAAAATAACAATTATCCAAAATAATAGTCTTGCCCGTAGGCATAAGTAAATCAAACGATCCTACAGCTACAGCAACAACTCTTGCTCCATTGCCCATACGTAGGATCACCTCCTCTTCTTCAAGAGTCTTACTTCTCCTTAGTCCCTGCAACGAATTACAAATGTGAGAACCACAGGCGGTATCTAATACCCAAGTAGAAGTTTGATTAAGTGACATATTTAGTTCGATCATGAACATAACTGAAGCAGAAGCGGTAGTCTCACCACCCTTCTTCTTCTTCAATTCTGCAAGGTAAGCCTTACAGTTTATCTTCTAGTACCCCACTTTGTTGCAGTGAAAGCAAACAGCTTTGCTTTTGGGATCTTCAGCTTTTGGAGGAACTGGCCTTTTCTCACCTACCTTCTTCTTCTTCTTAGGAGGGCTCATCTTCCTCTTCTTAGGGTTAGAACCTTCACCAATTAGAAGAATAGAACTCTTCTTTGTGGGAAAATTCGACTCAGCAGTTTTCAGCATGTTATGGAGTTCAGGCAAGCTGACATCCAACTTGTTCATTTGAAAGTTCACAACGAACTGCGAGAATGAATCTAGAAGTGATTGCAAGAACAGATCTTGATTCAGCTCCCCATCCATGACAAATCCAAGTTGTCCAAGACGCTCAATCAAATTGATCATCTTGAGCACATGAACATTCACAGATGATTCCTCAGTCATCCTATAGCGGAACAACTCCTTCGATATCTCATATCGAGCTGTCTTTCCTGCCACATCATACAAATCTTATAGATGCATAAGGATAGAGTGAGCATCCATATGCTCGTGTTGCTTTTGGAGCTCATCATTCATGGATCCCAGCATAACACACTATACAACTCTTACATCATCTATCCAATTACGATACACAATATGTTCATCATTATGTGTATCCTGAGCAGGTTCAGCAGGTTTAGGTGAGTCTAGTACATATTTCTTCTTCTCAATCCTGAGAACAATTCTCAGGTTTCGAAGCCAATCAGCATAGTTGGGACCAGTTAATTTGTGTGCATCGAGCATGCAACGGAGTGATAGTGCAGAAGACATTATGTATATAGTAAATCTGTAAATAATAAACACATAACAACATTTAGCAAATACTATATTTCATTATCTAAAACACCATATGAATCGGGTCTTTATTCATAAGTGCCTCCCACTATTCTATCTAATTTCTATATCCCTTATTGAAATTAAGCATTCATAATGATAGTGGGATAGGAATCCTACATTCCATCACACAACCTCGGCTGTAGCACGAAACGCCATGTAACGTTCAATAAGCAGACAACTCTTGTCAGCTACATCTCATGTTATTCCCTAATCTTACTTTAGCCTCTTGAATACTTGAGTCACGGCTGTGGCATGACAAACTCAATATTCTAAGTCAAGTCAATCCCAACATCTCGTATAATTAAACTAGTTTCAAATAGCCCACAGCTGTAGCACGTAACGACCATAAGATTCCAATTCATCATACACATCTCATGTTATAGACAAGTATCTCTTCTTTCGGAAACAACGCCCTCGGCTGTAGCACGAAACGACAGAGTTTCAAAAATAAGAAATACTTTCTATTATGTTGGAAGGCTATGACCAACACAAGCCCTTTGTGTTTTATGGTCAATTACTACTTGATATTCTTTATATTTTAGGGGATTATATTATGTTACAATCATAATCATATTATAAAGAGATTCTTTTAGATTGGATTAAATATTTCATGTTTCCCAGAATAATCAATCTATTACAGAAGGGGGGTTGAATGTAATAGTGCCTGTAAATCGATTATGAACACAAGTATGTTGAATGGAATACTGTTTTGTATTAATAATGAACTTGAATACAAAACTCTCTCAAGATATAAAGTTCTTAAGAGCTGCTAGGTTACAAGATATTGCTTTTATATAAATTCTTAATTCGATATAATTCGACTTTGAATTATAACCTATCTCTGTGTTTATATAGACACAGCTACAAATACAATTACAAAACAGATTATGATAAGAATAGATTTAATAAGGTAATTAGACTTGCACTTGAATTCCTTCTTACTATCCAAATCAGACTCTGATTTGTCTGTTTCCTTTTCTGATAAACTCTGTCGGTTGATAATCTCTGATAGAGCATTCTCTGTTAGAGTAAACTCTGATAGAGTATTCTCTGATAGAGTAAACTCTGACCGACAGCTTCCTTAATTTTCCCTTTCCTTCCCATAGCATATCTGTAATAAATTTGTTTTGATCTTCGAAGACTTTCCTTTAAACTAGCTGTTTGAATCAACCGAATACTCATCTCCTTTAAGCTTCGAGAAGTCAAGCTATGAGCTAATCAATCGAGTACTTGTGAGACTTCTCGATTGGTAAATATCCGTTGATGACTTCTCGATCAATAAATATCCGTTGATGAATATATATCCGTTGATGAGTTCTCGATCAGGAAATATATGTTGTCGAGTTCTCGATTGATAAATATCAGTTGATGACTTGAGTTCTCGATTGATAAATATCAGTTGATGACTTGAGTTCTCGATTGATAAATATCAGTTGATGACTTGAGTTCTCGATCGATGACTTCTCGATTGGCTTTATCAGTCGATGGCTTATTATCAGTTGATGACTTATCGATCGATATTTATCAGTCGATTGCTTCTTGCAGATAGATATCCGTTGATTGATTCTTGCAGATAGACTGTGCTAAATCCTGTTCTAGTATTTTGTACATCATCAAATTATTATATTCCTAACATTTCAAATCAACTATTGATACTTGGAGTCATCCCAGGCCAGGGGTGGAGCATTGTCAAGAGGCGTCTCTTAATAACCCCCTTTCTTACAGATAGAACATCTGTTGTTTGACTAAATCATCATTTCACTTAAGTTGAAAATTCATATTCAATCACGTGTTTCATAAACACAAAAATCTCATGATTGTATTCATAATATGTAAATAAAGGTCACGAAACAATTTCACTATTCTAGATTGTCTAACATACGCCTTATGTTAATTAAGTTCACCTAAATCTATCATCTCATGATAATTCAAGCATATATCACATATATATAATCACGAATAAACATAAGGTAGGCATGTTAAATCATATATTACAACATATAAGCATTATACATCTCTATGTATCACATGGTGTATTTAAAAACAACTTAAAACAGTTAAAACTTGCTTTAAAACACTTTTGGAAGCTCTAAACAGTCCAAAAAAATTTTAGAAAAATTATTGTAATATACCATTAGAACCGTCTCGGAAAAACGAATCCAACGGTATATTACACGCCCCATTCTGAGCTCCCACGCGCCCGCACGCGCCCCGAGAAATCTCTAACGCATTCCCATGCGCGCACGCGCGTCAGGCGCGTGCAAGACACCCTGTCACGCATCTCGGGTATGCGTTAGAAGACAAAAACCTTTTTTTTAGCTTGTAACGCATGCGCAGAATTCGTTACACTTTTTTTTTCCAGATATTATTATTTAATTACGAATTAATTAAAAATAAATTTAAAAATCCATAATAAATAATATATTGCTCAGAAAAATATTCTAAAAATACCTGGATGATCTACAACACTTGTAGAACACATGAAAAATATAAAATAAATTTTGAGGAACAGTAATGAATTAATCATAATTAAATCATTATTATTGCTTTCAAAATTCATAATAAATATTCTACGAATAATAAAAATATGAAAAATTAACTGGACGATCTACAATACTTATAGAACCCAGGAAAATTATCAAAACAATTTTTATGAACAGTATCTTATTAATCATAATTAAAACATGATATTGCTTGTATAAATCATAATAAATACATACATGCTCATAAAATTCTGAAACTTGACCACGAATCTATATGCATACAACCTATGCTCTGATACCATTGAAGTAATTTATGCACCATCGGAAGCATTGAATAACATTTATTTGCATAGATTCATATGTATACATATATATAGATACAAAACTATTTTATAAATTGAAGAATACCTCGATTGCTTTCCGGCAACAGCTAGAGAAAATCGTGTTCTTCAATCCTTGCAATCACCCCTCAAGTGTGGAGTGCTATAAAGATATCCACCAAGAATCAAACTAAAAGATGAAGGAGGAGGCTAGAGAGGAAATTAGGGTTGCCTCCCTTTTAAAATATTTCTCACAAATATTAGGATTTTTTTTGTATTAGTGTTTATAATCCTATATTTATAGGCAAATATCTCAGCTGAGATATTTTCTATAAATATCTTATTATTAATTCCCTTTTTAATTAATTAATCTTATTAATTAATTAGTTAATGATTAAAACTATTTTAATCATTAATTCCTTTTTCTAAACTCTTTTAGAAAATTATTCTCTCTTCATATTTAATTACTTTAATTAAATATTTAATTAATAATATTAAGATCTTATCTTAAATAATTTATAATTAATTAAATCTCATTTAATTAATTTATAAAATTTGTTAAGTAATTATTTATTTCATAAATAAATAATGACTAGCTATTATTAATTATTGGCTTAAATGTAATTTAAACCTTGTGTTATTAACAATATACAATTCAAACTCTCTTTTAATATATTTAGTAAATTTAACCCTATGTTTTTTAACTATTTACAATTGAAACCTTTTTTTAAAATAATTAGTAAATTTAACCCTATATTTTTGAACTATGTACAATTGAAACCTTTTTTAAAATAAATAGTAAATTTAACCCTACGTTTTAAAACATTTAGTAAATCTAACCTTGACTTTCTAATTTCGGAATAAAATAAATTTTACGACAAAATTTTGAATAAATATTCGTCAAATGCACTATTGTCAATTTTTTTGTATAGATATTATCTAAGCATAGTTGATATTTGTAATTATTAGGGGTTTTTCTTATAAAATGGATATTTAGATGTTATTTTCTATATTAATATATCTATATGTATAATATATTATATATGTTCAATAAAATTTTAATATGTGTTTATATTATTCCATCTTGCCATCACACTTCCCGCTCAATATATTCATGAATGTTCATCACTGAATTTAATTTATTTTCAAAAATACTCTTCGGTGAATATATTCTCGAAAATAATTTTTCGATATAAAATTTATTTTATTCTGAAATTAAAAAGTCAAGATTAAATTTACTAAATGTTTTAAAACGTAGGGTTAAATTTACTATTTATTTTAAAAAAGGTTTCAATTGTACATAGTTAAAAAATATAGGGTTAAATTTACTAATTATTTTAAAATTTTAGTAATTAATTTAAAAAAGGTTTCAATTGTAAATAGTTAAAAAACGTAGGGTTAAATTTACTAAATATATTAATATAGGGTTTGAATTGTATATTGTTAATAACATATGATTTAAATTGTAAATAAGTCTTAATTATTCCTTCATCTATAATTTAATCTCTTTTATGGTGTGACTCTTTAGGTTCAATATTAAGCCGGTAGTAGAAATAAATAATAATAAACATTTTATTTATTATTTATATGAATTCTATTAATTCATTAAATATAATTAACATATTTAATCAGATGTTTATTAAATAATAATAAATATCTGATTAATTATATTTATTCTACATCGTGAGTGATGTTTCTCAACATATCGCGACTATCCAGATAATACGAAATCATTGCTTAGAATACTTAGAACCTGTTAGTAATTAGTTACCGTACAATTAATTTCTTCTACCCTTCAATATCCCGATTAAATACAAGGCATGGAACTCGTGTCAAGCCTATCTAATTTAATCATATGATTTTTTATTCATAATGCAAAGTTCCTTTTAATGCAAATTAAAAACTCTTTCTAATTTCATTCACTCTGGCCAGAGATTCCTGAACTTGCATATCTAAGAATAATATATGATATTCACTTCCTTTACTGGAAGGGGCAGATCCTTTATTGATCCGTTAACTATCTTCATACACGAATCACTATGCCCAGAATGGACCTAATGAATGTCCTAGAGACTAAGGACTAAACCAAAGCAAAAATCATTGTGTACGAGATTACTCTAACGATCTCAAGTCTAAGGATACTTGTACAACTATTTACTTAATAAACAACTATCGACACGTGAGTAAACTCCATTAGTTGTTCTACTTATCGAGTCATGTTCAGTGAACTTATTCCTTAATAAGCACCTACATACTAGCTATAGTGTCACCACATAAATGTCTATGAGAACAGACATCCTCCTGAAGAGAGCTAGCATAGTATGTACTGATCTTTACGGATTTACCAATTTCCAATTAGTTATCCTATGATCAGGAACTGTTTAAGTCGAAAGCTATTATCTTCTAGATCTCATTATTACAACATCATTATAATTCTAGAAGCTTTGCTCTAAATTATGGAACATCTTATTTAATACACTTCAAATAGATTAAGCCCGTAACATAAATAATTTATTATTATCAAATGAAATCAAATAAGAGTAGCAGAAAGTTTTTCCTAACTCATCATACATGATTGGTTTTAGGTCAAACACTTTCATCTTCATTATCATATACCTTATCCACTACTGTCAAGTTGTTTAACAGAGTTAAAAATCTGTCATAGATATCTGTGAGAGACTCATTTTGTTTAGCCTCAAAATATTCACACTCTTATATAAGTACAGATCTTCTGTTTTTCTTGATTTCCCTGGTTCCTTGACAATGGACTTCTAGTGCATCCCAGATCTCTTTTGCTGTCTTGCATGTTATTATCCCATTGGACATTACAGAGTCAAGGCTGTTATGCAATATGTTTCTTACCTTGGCATCTTTGAGGACTTCTTGTTTTTCCTCATTGGTCCATTCTTTCTTGTCCTTCAATGTGTAATGTTCAGGAACTTGTCTTCATTCTTCAACAGTTGCAGGCACCAGTTTTGTTGGAAGATACTGGCCTTCATTGATCCTGTCCAGATAGTCAGGGTCTGTTGCTTCCAGGAACATTAACATCTTCACCCTCCATGTAGGGTATTCAGCCTTTTTCAATATTGGGATCCTTATACTTTCATACTTGCAACCAGACATGATTATTTGATCTTTTAAGTTGTAATTAACTGCCTTCTTTGATACCAATTGTTACCCAGATAATCAAGCTATTACAGAAGGGGGGTTGAATGTAATAGTACCAGTAAATTGAATAAGAACACAAGTATGTAAAAGATAAACACTGTTTTGTATTAAAGATAATGAATAAGTTATAAAACTCTCTCAAGAAGTTCTTTGTTCTTAAGAGCTGCTAGGTTATATGATTTTTGCTTGAATGAATTCGATATTGAATTATAACCTATCTTTGTGTTTATATAGACACAGCTACAAATACAATTACAAAATAGATTGTGATTAGAATAGCTTTCATAAGGTAATTTAGACTTGCATTAAAATTCCTTCTTACTATCCAAATCAGACTTTGATTTGTATGTCTCCTTTTCTGGTAAACTCTGAAGTTAAACTCTGTCGGTTTGTCATTCTCTGATTTGAGCATTCTCTGTTAAAGTAAACTCTGACCGACAACTTCTTTAAACTCTGATGACGTCAGCATAAACTATGATCTGATATTCTCTGACAATCATCAGTGTTTGCATTCCTAACACTTCTTTTTCTATAAAAAGTAAAATATCAATTGCCAGCAATATAATCACAATGAATATATGACATATACTGATATATAAACATGTATAGATACTATATCATTCACAGATATGAGAGGGAGATAGAAATAGAGTAAAAATCAGAAAGTAGAGACATTTATGAAGAAGAAAACAATGATATCGAAAGCATATGCATGAGATAGGGATTTCAGAATGGATAAACACATATGTAACTCGAAATTGTACCTGGAAGAAGACTTGATGAATACACGTGCGTTTTGTTCATAAGTTTATATTCATTATGTACTTTTTTCTAATTTCTCTTTCATGTGTATGTCAAAATCTAATCAACCTATAATTATTGTTCTTCAGATGTTCAAGAATATCAAAATATGAGAGATCCGTAATCAAGAAATTTATTAATACCCAGATCGAATAAAAACTCAGATCGAGAAGATGAGTCTAACTAAAACTATAAGTTACGTGAATCTTGGCTGAAACTTTGGGCTGTAAGAAATAATTTAGATTTAAATTTGAATATGCATACATGTTCGAATAGGGTGCAAGTATAGAGACCCGATTGTGTATATATGTATGTGTATCGGGTTTAATATGGATAATTTGATAACTCGATTTATGAAGGGAAATGACTGGAATGTCCAGATTTTAAAATAAATGTCAATGGAAGAAAGGGTATTTAGGTAAAATTAATTATTCTAGCACTAGCAGGAATTAAGAATATATTGATACATGTTCGAATAGGGTGCAGGTATAGAGACCCGATTGTGTATATATGTATGTGTATCGGGTTTAATATGGATAATTTGATGACCCGATTTATGAAGGGAAATTACTGGAATGTCCTGATTTTAAAATAAATGTCAATGGAAGAAAGGGTATTTAGGTAAAATTAATTATTCTAGCACTAGCAGGAATTAAGAATATATTGATTGATATTGATACACACAGCTAGCACCTAGCTAGTAGATATACATAAACTATAGTCATACATACATACAGATTATATACATACATCTAAAAACTAGAAACTAAGGGCATTATTGTAAATGTAATCAAACTTAAATGTAAATAATTAATATAATATTTGTTTCTCGATCTCTCTTTGCTGGAACATACCCAGCACACTAAATTTGTATACACACATACACACTATATATATCATCATCATCACACAACCAACCATCATTGAATCCAACCACTGCCTTATATACTATGATTGATTCCGATCATCTTCTATGTTATCATCATCTTCGATTTGCCTCATTCTACCATCACAATCATCTACCATTAAAATATTCTCATTCCCTCTTTTTCAACTACCACCAATAATAGTTATTATTGATTCATACCATTAGTGTCAAAAGTCAACATCAACGTCTTGATTTATCAAATCAAACCTCATATGTAAGTGTAAGTTAACAAATCTAAACTCCAATCATCAATTTATATTACAATCACCAATTTGTATTATAAAAATCATTATTTTATATTAAATAAATTACCATATTTTTTTAATAAAAATCACTGATTTACACGGCTAAAATCTCTAATTCACCCCAGCCCACCTCACCTGAAACCACTATTTTACACAGCTAAGATCTCTAGTTTACACCCACACCCACCATCACCGAAAATATAAAATCGCCGCCACTGCTTTGTTTAATCGGGAGCTACGACGTCATCACTGTTAGCTCGAAGCTCTACTCTGAATCGATTGAAGCTTCTGATCGACTGAAGCTTTGAATCGCCATCATTGAAGGTGATTCCAGCGATGGCGATTGCTCTGAAAATCGACGTCGATGAAGGCCATCAAAATTAAATTGAAGCTTTGTCGGCCTTTCAATCCAATTCAGTCGAAGCTTTGCTCTGCTAAATTGAAGCAGTTCGCTCCGGTGCTTGGCGTCGGCCGGAGATCGAAATTGGCAGAGGAAAAGAAGATGGTACTCATGCGGGGCCAGTGGTCGTAAGGGAAGAGGAGGATCGATCAGAAATGTCGTCGGAGCCAAATCTGGAAATTTCGAGTACACCAGATATTTTGAGCTCGTCGGAGAAGATGACCAGAGCTGACATGGTGGGATGGGTTTTTGTGTGGGAGAGTGTATTTAAACTGTGTGTGAGTGCTATAATGGGATCATTAGATTAGATTAGATCTAAGGTTAGTATTAGTTTCTAGTTTCTATTTAAGGGGTGGTTTCTATTTGATCAATTGCCTGTATACATAATATAAATTGGTTGGAGGCCACCAGGTACAGCGTTCAAGTGTTTCAAATTAGGGCTCCTTCGTTGGTTTAATGGAGAGACGGGCTATTTAAGTTTTTTTTAAAAAAATTATGAAAACTGCCCCTCCCGCACCCCCTGAATCCCCACCTAGAAACGCTGAATCCCCACCTAGAAACGCGGGGATACGCCATGTGGCGCATCCGGTGCGCACCCAGCCGCACCCCATCCGCACCCAGTGCGCAGTGCACCGCCTGGGTGCCGCACCCGTGCTTCCTCGGTTCCATGTAATCTATTAATCATAGTTTTCTTTAACAAAACATGGATTTAATGAAACAACCCCAGTAAAATCCGAATGCAGAAATTACAATAGATTTGAGAAATATTATTATCTTTCAGTAACAAGTCAGAACTTGTGCGGAGAATCTTTATTCATCCAATTTGACAATTAAAGCAACAATTTTTATAACTTTGGAACAAAACCGGACTTGATTTTTTTAATGGTTGCCACATCAGTTTTAAAAGAGAGAGCCAAGATATTGTCGTCGATCCCAGTGGCGAACACAGTGCTTGGAATTGAAACAGTTCCTGCACTACTACTTCCGAATGCAGAAATTGCTAAAACTGGCTTCTGTGAATCAGCATTAAACTGAAAATGAACAAGTCCTTTGGGAAAAACAAACAAGTCGCCAGTTTGTAGGGTTTGAGTGTATAGCTTGTTAGTAGTGTCAATAAGGCCAACTTCTAGGGTTCCATCAAGAACGAAAAGCAGCTCAGATGCACGAGGGTGAGTGTGTGGAGGGTTTGTAGTCCCCGCAGGGAACTGAAGAGCAGCATATGAAACACTTTGACCATTGAGAGCTGGAAATTCGGCCATGCTCGCTTTCAAAACTTTAAAAGCTGGTGGTGTTTGTTCACCAACAAGTACCCTCATGCCGGTGAATGTAAAGAAGTTTCCATCAACTGAGGTTACGTTTGATGGAACTACGAAGTCAGTGAGGATGTTCGGATCACCAGCCATTGTTATCTCGATAATGCAAAAAGAAGCTACCAATAAAAAGAACCAGTTGAAAATTGATCTTGGTGATGATCCCATGGTGTTCCTCAAGGTGTTAACCACAAACTTGCATGAGGCAAGTATATATAATAGGAAATTATGATCTTGATTCTTGTACTCTAATCGTTGTTGCACATGGATCACATCTCATTGTGGACTACAATGTTTTTTCTTTGTTATTGATGTTGTATTGCTAATAGTTGTGCTAAAACCTATGAGAATATTTTGAAGATATTTTTTTTTATACCATTTTATGTAATATAAGTTGTTATACTAGTTACTATTTTCCTCGTGTATGTTGTCAGGTTAGTTATTCAATCATACATATCACTGTCATATACTAACTTAAAAACCCTATATATTCAGTTATAAATATACTACACATATTTGGAAAGACATGCCTTTACTCTGTTAATATATGGAGGGATTGTTAACATATTGGCCCTTTGAATTTTTCCAAATGACACATAAATTCTCAAGGAGAAATATAGTAACTCTATGCCTCTTAAGTTTGTACTTTAAGTTAAGTTAGCTTGGAAGAAGTTTAAAAGCAGGTTGGATGTTTTAAGGTAAGGAAACTATAAAACAGAACAGGGGCATGGAACACTGATAAGTGTATGGCAAGAATTCCAGGTGTAGTGTTCGATCTTTTAAGTTCCAAGTTCTCCACTTCGTAATTTAAGGTGGACGATTTCATACTTTGCTTCAGGTGTGCTGGTTTCTATCGAAGCCTTAAATATCGACTCTGACAGGAGGTTTCACAGCATAACTGAACATGATTAATTAGTAAAGGAGTATATTGCATAGCTGTGTTTCAGATTGTAACTACAAGCATTTCGTCTTCGTAGTAAAATAATTTTGACACATTAACTGTATCTGAGAACAGAATGGGGCCAAAATCATATTTCTTCTTGCTGCGAATCTCAATAACAAGCAATAACTAAAATTGCAGCCACAGTACACACCCAAATCTAAAATTGCATGAACTATAGTCTGAATCCCGAATCTAACACTTTTCACTAATTTATTTCAAAAATACACTACCAACTATATTTAATACATTCGAAACAGAACAGCAAGGCATACAATCCTCGGAATTCAGCGTGGTTGACTTCTATATTATTTTTCAGATGGAAAACTAGTTTTCTAAAGGTGAATTTCTAGCCCTTTTACCCATACTGATCTCATGAATAAAATTAGCCTAACCTCATCCTAAAATATAATCCTTATTGTCAGTCTCACAAAATAAACTTCTACAGATACAAGCTACAGAGAGTATTTTACTTGCATGTTAATCAAAGAAGTCCAATACAAATAAATTTTGAACAAAACCTTAGCACTTCATTATTAATGTAAAGCTAGGTATTATTGACAAAACAATAGAATAATGGTCATTTGCATAAGCCTTGTGTCACAACCCAAGGCTAGGCATATATATATATATATATATATATATATATATATATAAAGATCCATTAAAGTTATTGGCAAGTACATCGTAGACAATTGCTGTAAGAAGTTGATGCATTGTGCATATATGACTTTTAACGAGGGAAACGAAGTTTCATGCCTTTGATCACTATAATCTTCGGTGATTTATTTTATTCTTCGTCTGAGATTTAATTTGCGTTTATGATATTGTTTGCTCTCCGTCTCTTAATACCTTTTTAATTGTAACAAACAATGTGGAGAAAAAGCCTGAAAAATGAAAAATCTGGTGGGATGACTTGTTTCATCAAAAAAAGTTTAAAACTTTAATAGATAGTACATCACATAGTTCCCCAATGCAAGTACACGATGAAATAATTATTATTCGATACCATACTGAATCCATCAGTTTGTTGAGCAACAAGCAAGCCATAACTCCACAATAGTATGACTGGGGGCCCATCCGAGATTGTTATGGACCGTTATAACCTGATTCTGATACCACTTGTTGGGCCGCAAGCAAGCCATAACTTCACAATAGGATGATATTGTCCGCTTTGGGCCAAGCCCGCACGGATTTATTATTGGGCACATCCCAAAAAGCCTTATACTAATGGAGTTAATATGACTGCTTATTAACTAGCAAACTGCCCCTCCCACAAACGATGTGGGATAATTCCCAATACAATTTTGAACGAAAGAGCCAAGATGTTATCATCAATCACAGTGGCGAACACTGTGCTTGGAATTGAAACGGTTCCAGCACTACTACTTCCGAATGCAGAAATTGCCAAAGCAGGATTTTGTGCATCAGCATTGAACTGAAAGTAAACAAGCCCTTTAGGAAACACAAACAAGCCACCAGTTTGAAGGGTTTGAGTGTAAAGCTTGTTAGTCGTATCAATCAGGCCTACTTCTAGGGATCCATCAACAACAAAAAGAAGCTCAGATGCACGAGGGTGAGTGTGGGGAGGATTTGCGGTGCCTGCAGGGAACTGAAGAGCGGCATATGAAACACTTTGGCCATTGAGAGCTGGGAACTCAGCCGTGCTTGCTTTCAAAATCTTAAAAGCAGGTGGTGTTTGTCCACCAACCAGTACCCTCATGCCAGTGAATGTAAAGAAGTTTCCATCGATCGAGGTCATGTTTGCTGGGACTATGAAGTTGGTAAGGATGTCTGGATCACCTGCCATTGCTATCTTGATAATCACAAAAGAAGCTACAACTAAGACCAACTTGTTCAATATTGATTTTGGTGATGCCATTGTATAATGTTAAGTTTTTATCTACTACTTTTGTTTATATTGAATATCAACCTAAATTTTGCAGTATATATAGTACACCAAAGGAAGGTGTTTGGATTCTACAAAGCTCTTGGATATGAAGACAGCTATGGCAACAATGTATTTTTGTAGACAACAGAACCAAAAGGAAACTGACAACCGAGCAATGAGATAGCCAGTTAGCCACTGATAAGGGTTCTTTGGTCTCGAGACTTGAGTCGCTTACTTCGAAAATTATTAGAGAACGGATACTATTTCATAAGTTTATATGTTTATTTGAAAAAATGAAAAATAACAAAAAATTAGATTAATCAATGGTCTATGCTTAAAATGTGTGTAATATATAGGTGCATACCACACAAAATTATTCTTACATATCAAATGTTATTAATGTAAAGAAATAATTTGGTCTCAATATCAACAAAAAATATGCACCTATATAGAATGTGTAAATATCAATTATAGGGTGTATAAATATGAACTCCCAAAATATATATATTTAAACATGACATTTAACTACGAAATAATGCTCAATTTTATGAGTTTACGAGAATATGCTGTGAATAAACCTTTTTTGTGAGGATTTATGGCTTGTATGTATTCCTTTACGGTAGAGGTATGAAGATATAGTTAGTTTTGTGCTTCGAATTATACAGTACAATGCAATAATGTTCGAATTATACAGTACAATGCAATAATCTATCTATTATATATATAACAGGAGAACAGCTCCTTCCATCCTGAGCAAATTAAATCAGTGTAAATATTTTTTTTACCCTTACAAGCCTCACCCCATGCCTGCTTACAATCCTATCATTCTTTTTTACCCTTACAAGCCTCACCCCATGCCTGCTTACAACCTTTCATTCAGTATAAAGTGTAAATACATTTTTTACCCTTACAAGCCTCACCCCATGTCTACTTACAACTCTATCATTATTTTTTACCCTTACAAGCCTCACCTCATGCCTGCTTACAATCCTATCATTCATGAGAATTCACCCGAGCCCCATGCCTTGCACGGGTTCTATTGCTAGTGTTAATATATAGTGGACCCATGTCTTTTATATAAAATTTATTTTGTTAATATTGATATTCTAGTAGAATTAAGTAATTTTGTGTATATTTTAATATTGTGTGTTATATACTTTTTAATTTAAAATATAATCAAAGTGATTTATTATATATAATATTAAAATATATGTATTTTAAAATTAATTGATGTCCTATATAATATTTTCTTAACCCTACATACTTAGTTTAAAAACTTTATCCATGTAATCCACGTAGTTAGAATACAATTATAATAAATAGAATAAAATATTTAAAATTAAAAACTAAAAATTGTACTATAAAATAATAATTTTAAATATTCTTAATTATAAATATTTATTATATATAAAAAATGTAAAATAAATTAATATTCATATTTGTATAAATAAAATTCAAAAAAGTTAAAAATAAAAAAGAAAATTTAATGAGAAATGTGGATACAAGAGAATTAGTGGAAATTTTTATTAATTATATTATTAAAAGTGAAATATTAAAAGTTCTGATAGATGATACATGATTAAATGATACATGTCTTTTATGTATTCTATTTCATTTATCCTATATTATGATACACTTCAGTCTTATATAATAATAATTATTAGTTATTTAATTTAAATGGATCTTAAATATTAAAATTTCATTTTTGTAGGAATTATAAATGAGGAAAGTGCAAGGGAAAAGAATTCATTTCAAAAAAAAGTAAATGTTTCGCAGTCTTTTGGGCCGGGGGCTGTAATCCAAATAAAGGGGTACTCCGTCTGTCTCGTCTAATTTTTTAGGCTTTACTTTTTTAGATGACCCATCCAATTATTTATATTTTAAAATTTTGCTAAAAATAATAAACTTTTATATTATAAAATTTACTCCCACCCACTACTTTTCTCCACCTTTTCAAATCTATCAATTAAATATTTGTTAGGAATTAGGAGTCTCAGAAGTTTACAGAGTGGGGTGAATGTATACTTCAAAACTTTTACCCTTCTTTTAAAACTGTGATGAACTGTTAGATGTTTGATTCGAGAGTTTATTGAAACAAGCTTGGTGTTTTCAAGAATATAAAGTAATAAGTAATAAAACACCAGATGTAACTTTCAATCTAATTGTATTAGAATGAACTTTGCTACAATCTGAAATTCAACTTGAATTTCAGCTTCTTGTTCTTGGAACAGTACAAAGTGTGAATACACTTTTTAAACTAATTCAAAGACTCTGTCTAAATGAGGATGTGCATAAAATATATAGACAACATGTCCTGTGCACATGCTCACATAAGACAGTTTAGCTAAAACTAGAAATAGACAAGATATACTTTACATTTGACTACTATCTATTTCTAGCTAACACTTGTTTTGACAGTCTATTATGTTCAGCTTTATATCTTTTGTCATTTGTCTTGCTTGTCTTTCTAGTTTCATTGTAGACTTGTCTCTATCTTCACATGTTTGACTTATCCTGCAAAGACAGAGCTGCAAATTATCTGTCTTGTTCTTCTGCAATTCTCCTTGAAAATAGCTCTTTGGAACAGTCGAGTACTCTTTTGAAATTGTTTCGAGAAGTCATGGTGATTGACTTCTCGATTGAGTACAAGTTGTGACTTCTCGATTAGTCCTTGAATGGCTTACTTCTCGAATGTCTAGACTTCTCGGTTGCATACTATTTGATGACATCTCGATTAGGCTAGACTTCTCGAATGATCACTTGAAACTGAGACTTCTCGATTGGTTCAGCTCTACCACTTCTCGAATGCTCCTTTTGCTAACTTCTCGAATTGATTTACTGGACTTCTCGAATGTGTATCATTTTGACACTACTCGATTGACTTCAATATCTTGACTTCTCGAATGGATACCTCTCGATCGAATACTGAGCCAATGAGTATTTTAAGACTTTTCGACCAGTTGCATATTCCTGACTTCTCGAATAGTTGACTTCTCGAATGTGCATTTGCCTTAGTCGAATTCTCAGACTGCATTCCTTATTTCTTCAATAAGCCTTCTTTGTGTTTTTGCATGATTTAACTTGAATCTTCTAACAGACTTTATTCTTTGACTTTAATTACAACTTGGAATTACAATTTGATCATACTACTAACTGCAATAATACATTGAATTATCTAAGTCACTAACAAATTACAGAAGTACAGAAATGTTATACCAAGACAAATAATTACATAGAGTAGGCTTGATTTGATCCAATAATCTCCCCCAATTTGGGAAAATATAAATTTCACAAATTAATACAAGATATCAAGCCTACCTATTTTGTTGTTGTTGATTGGCATGATCATATCTCTCTTTCCTTTCTTTCTCTTGCCTTGAGTTGATTTCTTTAATTGCCTCAAGAATCTGTTGTCGAGCCATGACTTCTTCAATTAGAATTGCATCTTTTAACATGTCAGCATCAATTTTGAGGGAGTGCATAGGGTAATCATGAATAAACTTGAATCTGGTCTTGATTGTTGCCCCATTTCTTAGCTTAAATTCAACTCTATCAGGATCCTTGAATACTCTGCACTTTCCCTGTCTTCTAAATTCTTCAGACAACCTTTCTATCCTTTCTTCTTCCTTCCTTTTCTTGTTTACCATCTCCTCCAAATACTTGGCTTTGTCAATCTTCTTTTGGTACTTCTTAGCCAAGTACTCAGCCATTTCCATTATTTTCAATTTGTCAATCATTCATCTTTTGTCAAAAAGACTGATCACTCTTTTAATGTCATAAGTGGTTGAAAATGAGTTGTCATGATGGAAACCTCTTTCTTCTCCATCAACAGTTGTAACAAATATTCTCTTGTCCTTGATTTCTACTTTGATAATTCTGTTTGCCTTCCATTGTTTGATCATTCCTTTATCAATCTCTGCAACTTCTTGGATAGGCTTAATTTGAAGACCCTTATCGGGAATAATGAGCTGTTTTCTCCATTTAGGACATCTAACTAGCAATGAGTTAGTAGATTTCTTGAACTTTGTTGTTATAGCAGTGTTGACCTTTACCTGTTGACATGGCTTCAATTTCCTGATTTGAATCTTTCTCACTTCCTTCCTTATCACTCCATTTGCAGTTACTTTCACAAACAATCTTCTTGGAGATTTGGATTTAGGAAATATAGCAGTTTCAGAAACTGTTGGGACCACACTAGTACCCTGAAGTTTGGTAGGAGAACTAGAATGAACACCAATAGCTTGCTGCTTGGATGGTTTGTTTCTTTGATATCTCTTCTCCTTTTCAGACTCCTCTCTCTTCTTTTTGTCCACATTTTCCATTTTCTTGTCCTTTTTCTTTCCATCCTTATCACTCCTGAACTCAGGCTTCTTGTTATTCTTGTCATGATCCTTGTCTTTATCATCTTCCTTCTTTTTCTTCAATTCTTCATTTGCAAAGTCAGAAATTTAATCATTCATAAATTTCTTCAATTTCTCCAGAATCAACTTATCCTCTACTTGCTTGACCTTTTTCTTTTCAATCAACTCAATTAGGTTTATGATTTGACTTCTATTTCCTGAATTGAGATGTTGAGGAATTTTGAAGTGAGCAAGTTTCTCTTCTATTGCCATATACATTACACCATCTGGATTGCAGTATGTCTCAGGAAGAGCATTTGGTAGGAGAGGACCCAATATTCGATTTTTCAACTCTTCATCCTCCTGAGTAACTAATTCAACTGCTTTGTGCAGGAATTCCATCTCAGTGTATGATAGATTGTGAAACATCCCAACAGAAATCTTGAAATAGCCAGACTCCATCTGCACTATTGGTTCCTTAAACATCTTGCCATTTTGTTCAAACTTGACTCCCCTTACTATAACAATAGCATTGTTAAGCATCTTCTTGTAGCTCCAATGATTTCCCTTGACTTGCTTTTTGATATGTTGCAGAAGGTCCAAGAACTCTTTATCAGCATTAGGCTTTAGAATTTCTCCTCTAAGTTTCCTCATAACAGCCTTTTGCCTCCCAGCCTCTATTTCTTCTCTTCTTTCCATCTCCCCCTTAGGTTTGATACCTTGTTTTGGAAGAAATGTAGAATGACTGGGCTTGATGTGAGTTGGAACTGGTTATGAAGGAACTGGATTTGCTTGTCCCAAGTTGGAGATGAGATTCTGCAAAGAGGTGAGCTGAGCAGAAATATTTGCAAGTGTGGTGCCTTGAGTGGTAAAAGAGGTGACAAACTCCTGTTTGAGATTTTGTACATTTGACACAACTGTAGAAACAGTAGTGGAAAGAGAGTCAACTCTAGCATTTAATTTATCAATTGTTGAGGCCTTGACAGCTTCATCCTTTACTTTGGATTGATAGTAGATGTTCACTTGAAGTGGTGACAGAGTATGAAGAGGTACATCTTCAGGAAACCTATCCGCATGCCTGTTTTTGTAGAGCACCTCAACCATATTATTTATTCTTCTTTGATTATCCAAGATGGTTGAGTTACTAGTGACCATTTCCTTGAAAACATTCTCCATGGCATCTATTTTTTATTGGAGAAGTGAAGACTTTCCTGATTCTCCTCTTGATACATTTCCATAAGACCTCCAGGCCTCAATTTGTCTTCAATTGCTTCAAAGTGCCCTCTACCTTGGTTATGTGATCATTGATTTCAGATTTCACACCTTTGGCAAGGTAGTGATTTGATTGGAGTTAAACCTTGGCAGCTTTATGGATGGCATCATACATGGCACTGGGAGTGAAGATCTTCTCACAGGATCCAAGAGATGTCAGGTATTTTCGTCTTGTCCATTACAGCACCTCCTCCATGCTTACAGCAGATTTACTGTCCAACCAAGCATCCACATTGACCTTTTCATCTACAGCCAAATTAGCATTTTTCTCATTTATAACCTCTTGATCCTTTGCATACTCCAGCATGAATGCAGCATAATCCTTATTTGGCAAATGAGAAGTAAGAAGTTGTTGAGCAATGTGATAGAAACCTTCCAACTGATCTCCATACAGTTCCTTTAATTTTTCATCAGAAAGTGACCCACCAAGAGATGATGGTCTTGATGCCCTGTCATGTTGCACAGGTGTCAGCCATTGTGACAAAGAGTGAGAGCTAGGGCCACTTGTTATAATGGTCCCCTCAGTATCTATTTCCTCATCCAATTTTTCAGATGATTCTCTAGACACTGGATGGATAGGTGATTTCTCCTGAGGAGACAGTCTTTGAATTACTAGGGAGTGTCCAGGGGATGCCATTTGCATGGTGTGGAGGTCCCCTAGATTACCCAATGTCTATGAAGACACTTGGCTTTCATATGCCTTAGCCACCACAGAGTCTAAAGTAAAGACTCCTGAAGCCTCTGTGGTTTTAATGGTGTCATCAGGATATACCTCAGCATGCATTCTCTCACCATCTAGATGTGTTTCCTGAGTGGTGAATAATGTGTCATGCACCAAGTCACTTGAATTTGGCTTACCAGGGAAACATAAATCCTGATGATCAACAACCTCATTTGTTTGGCTATACACATTTGGTTGAGAAGAAATTTTGAGAATTGAAGAGAGATTGTGAGTAGTAATGAGTGTTGGCACTCCCCCTGAGAAAATGGGGAAGTTTCAATAGAAGATCCTAATTGTGCACATTGTGTCTCCTTTTCTACTGTAGCTTCTTCATTGACAGGAGTGAGTTCCTGCAATGGTGCAGACTTTGTACAAGGTGGAGTGGGCTGACTCCCAATTTCAATAGATGCACCTTGTTAAGAAAGTGCACCTAGAAGCAGGTTTAATCCCTTGTTTACTTCTACATCCTGTTGGGAGGATGTAGAGTGTTCTGTTGTGGCCTTTTTAATCTTTTTTCTCCTGGTCAAAGGTTTCACAGGTGACTCATCAATATCATCTTCATTTCAACTACTACCTCTAACATTCTTTTCTTTACAGGTTTCTCCTTTTTCTTCTTTACAACTATATCATGTTGAGAGGATGTAGAGGTTGGCTTGCTAACATCTAGTGATTTCAAAGAAGGGTTATCAGTTGGGTTAAAAGTCCTTGGGTTAGGTGTATTAGGTTCTTCTGCAACCTTAGAACCTCCTACTGCATCTAGATAACCATATTTAGGCTGCACAAGTGGATATCCCTCAAATACACTCCTCATGTAAGGTGTGATTATAAGAGGGACATTCACTATGGTTCTCCTATCCAATGTAGTAAAAATGATTTTTGACATGGATTTGGAGTTGCCAATTCTTTGTTTGTTCATCCCAGGTAATTCAATTAAACTAGCATTTTTATGATTGAGAATTAATTGAATGAAGCGGGGTAAGAAAATTTCATTACCTCTCTTAGGAATCCTGGTAGTGAGCTCCCTAAGAATAAACTTCCCAACATTGAGCTTCTAGTTGTAAGCCAATGAATAGGCCAACTTCAAGGGAATGCTGCTAATCTGGTCAAACCCTGTTTTTCTGCAAGTGAACACTCTAAGAATAGTGTCAAGCAAAAATGACCACTCCTTCCTCATGAATTTCTTATTTATTTTTCCCAGCTTGAACTTCTCAACTGCTTTCTCCACAATATCTGAGTACCTAATGAATTCTAGAAAATCTAGAAAGTCATTTTCAGAAGGTTCAGCATCAAATCTCCCAGTTGGCAACATCAAAAAAATTTTCACATCTTCTTCATTGAAACTTATGTCCTTCTTTTGTATTTTACAAGTTACCACAATCATGGAGTGTCCATCCTTCAAAGCTATTTCCTCCCATGTTGTCGTGTTCCAGAATTTCTCCAATATGTCAATGTAGAGAGTAGGGTTGGCTAACAATGCTTCTCTTAAGTAGGAATCAATGAGAAGCCTAGTGAAACACTTATATTGAGGTTTTGCATCTGCATCCCTTGCTATGGCTAGAAAATTAGTTTCAGGAATGACACACACTTCGGTTACAGAGTTGGAACTGGAGGACGCCATTGAATTAGTGTATTGAAAGAGTGAAACAAAGAAACGAAGGTTTTAGAAAGTAGAAAGCAAGGGTTCAAGTGTAACTGTTTGAGAGCAAGAGTTTCTTTGAGTTTTTGATTAAGTGTAGAAATGAAATGTTAGATCTACTTTTCTATTTATATGGCTTTGACAACTCGACTAGAATTGTAATCGATTTTAGTGATCGAGAACTCTGAAAAGAGTAAAGTTGTTTTAGTAGAGAACTGTAAAGCATAATGTAACGTAGTATGTAATAGTGATAACAATAACTCAACTAAGAAACAAAGACAGATAAATAATACTAATATGCAGCACATGAATCCAGAAGAACATGTAAATAGAAATCATACATACATTATTGCAGAGCATTCAAGATGTAAACTTCACTGGACAACAGCGAGAGAAGTTCATTTATATGTTCAGGACTCAGCAACAAATAAGTGTTCAGTAGATTTCAGACAAAAGGCAGTGCAATGATTCAAGTATAATTCTCAAAGGGTTTCAGTGATCAGAAGCAATGAAATAGTCCAAAGTTAGTCAGCTGAAACAGAACAGAAGTCAAGGGAATTCAATTCAGTGTTAGTCTTTTGTGAACCAGACCAGTGCACTAAGGGTCAGCACAACTAGAAAAGAATTGTCTTGGTTAATCAGAAGAAAATCAGTTGATCAAGCCAGAAGAGTGAAAATCAAGTAGTAATTACTTCAAGCACTTCAAGAAATATGTTAAGGCAATTGATATTGTATTTGGTGGCCCCTACACTCTTGAAGCATTTGTCAAGGCACAACAAAACAAGTCAAAAGATAAGGCAAGTTTTGAAGAGGATTTGTGGCGCCTGCACAAGGGAATGGGTGTGCAGGCGTAACAAAACATGAAGTGGCGCCACTTGAAGTTGAGAGGAATGTTAATGGCGCCTACACACTGCAAACCATGTGTAGGCGCAACAAAAGCTTTCACAGGCGCAACAAAGCTCATGGAAATGTTTCTAAGGGGTTTAGTAGCGCCTACACTGTGGGAATGGTGTATAGGCGCAACTAAACTTCTCATTTGCGCAACTAAACTTATACAAGGCGCAACAAAAGCTCATGAGGCGCAACAAACATCCAGGTGGCGCCTACACACCACTAGCACTCTTGAAGCGCAACAAAGGACTTGTGAGATTGGTGGAAAATCAATTAATTTGATTTTCCAAAAGACTACAGAATATATATGGGTGAAAATCAATATGGACAGTAAGAAATTTCATTCATCAACAACAAAAGAGATACAGACGGGAGCTCCATTAAAGACATACATTTATATCACTCAATTGTATTTCTATTGTAATCTTGATTGAACCTATTGAAGCTAATCATTTGATTAGAAGTGTAGCACCTCAGGAATTTAAAAATACATTGTTATTTCCCCGAATCTTTGTGTTTCATTAACTGCCATTTTTATATCTCAAGAACACAAACACTTAATCCACAATTAAACGAAAAATCTACCACATCATATTCAACCCCCCCCCCCTTTCTATGATGATTTTGGACCTAACAATTGGTTTCAGAGCTTGTTGATTGAAGTTATAAATCAAGATCCAAAAATAGTTTTTCGAAAAAGTGCATTTTTAGATCTAGAAAATTTATATTGAAATTTCTTTATTTTTTTTAAAAAAAATCAATTTCGAATTTTTCAAAGATGTTAAGTTCACTAATTTTAAGAAGACTATCAATCATCAAGAATTTGTATTAAAATTTTATTTCTTGAAATTTAGTTTTTATTCAAATTGATTTTAATTTTTAAGAAATTAAATATTTCTTAAGATTTAAAATTCTTATAACCATAAGTACCCAAAAACTCAGCAGCATTAAAATCTCGGCCTTTGACAAAAATGAATACATCTTATGGAAGAAGAAGATGTCCATTTTCATTAAAACTTCAAATTCTCAATACTTGGGAATTTTGGAAAATAAACCCTATGTACCTCAGAAGCTTACACCGGAAACAGTTTCAGAAGACGGTGAACGGATTCCGCAAGGATTTACCCCAAAGGAACCTTCAGAGTTTACTGACACCGATAAAGAGAGAGTTGCATGGGAAAATCATCTGCAATGCATCCTGATGGATTCTTTGGACACAACAATGCTAAATCAAGTGATTAATTGCACAAGTGCCAAACAGATGTGGGATACAATTGATCTGCTGATGGAAGGTACAACAGAAGTGAAGGAGAACAGGCTTGATATTCTTACTTCCCAATATGAAGCTTTCAAGTCACTACCAGGATAAAGTATCACTCAAGTCTTTGAGAGATACAATAAATTATTAAATGACTTGTCACTGCATGGGAAGGCCTACTCACGTAGGGAGATCAACAGAAAATTCATGTTGACACTGCCAGCACACATGTAACACAAAATCTCTCCCATAAGAGAAAGGAGAGACATAAATGACATGTCTATTGAAATTTTATATGGGAAGCTCAAGACTCACGAAATGGAGCAAGAGCAAAGACAGATCATTTATGGTACAGGTACAGTGGACAGTAAGAATACAGCACTGTTAAAGACAACAGCTCTTGTAGCCAAGGATTTTGCTGTCACAGAGACCAGCACAGTGAAACCTATTGTTAAGAAAGAAGAAATTCTGGAAGCTAAATTTACAGATAACACTCACCCAGGTAATGAAGACGACTTCTACTCATTGGAAGAACTTGAACAATTGGAAAATGAAACAATGGCCTATATGGCAGGGAAGTTCAAGAACCTCAGGTTTAGGAAGAACCCTAAGTATAAATTCAAGAGTAACTCCAGTTACAGTGGTTCCGGTTTCAGAAACAGCAACCGAGGTGGATCGTTTTCAGGGTCTTACAGCAAAGGAGGTTATAAGACGGGAATGGTAGATCGCAGTAAGTTCAAGTGCTACAAATGTGATGAACCCGGGCATTTTGCAACAGAATGCCGGAAGCCGAAGCAAGTGAAGGAAAGAAAGGAGTCATAATGATGAACTCAAGAAAAAATATGATGCACTGGTGAAGAAGCATCAGGGCAGAGCTTATATAGCTGAAGGAAAGAGCTGGGATGATTCAGACAACGATGAAGAAGAAACTTATGGAAATATTGCTTTAATGGCAGACTCTTCAGAGGCATCCCCTCAATCATCGAAGGTATCATTTCTCTCCTCCGTTGACATGTCTAAATCTGAATATAAGAAAATTGTAGAAGATCTCAGTATAGAAATGTTTAACATACATACAAGCATGCTAGCATCTGAAGAAGAAAATGCTAAACTAGTTCTAAAGAATAAAATGCTAGAAGTAAGAAATGAAGAACTAGAGCTTGCCTGTGTTAATTTAGAAGATCTGAAATAGAAAATAGAATATCTTCAGAATAGAGATAAGTGCAACCAGGAAGTAGAAACTACTCTTAGGAATAAAATTTCTGAGTTAGAGTTGAAACTTCAAGCTTATAAGAAATCTGCTAATCTTGTAAAGGAGGCAATAGAGAAACAGGTCATAGGTCAGAAAACTGGAATAGGTTTTGACTATGATAAAAAGGCAGGAAAGATGCATGTAGAATCAATTGCTGAGGAAAGTCCTGTGAAGCAAGACATTCCACATGTGTTGAAAAATGTCACTAAGCCCCTATATAAGAAGTTTGTCATCGAACCCCTAGATGAAGAACAGATCTTAATGAAAGAAGAAATCCTTGCTGAGGATCAAAAGAAGAAAGAGGAAAAAAGTAAAAAGGAGTTGCCTAAAAAATCTGTAAAAATTGTAGACCCTAAGGAACATATTAAAAGTGATTTAGGTAACAAGAATGAAAAAATAAAAGCTAACAGAAATGGAAAAATAGGTGTTAACAAGAAAAATGATTATGCCTATTCTCCCAAAGCAATTAGGAAAGTTTGTAATAATTGTAATTCTACTGGTCATCTTATGCATGCATGCAAAAAGATAAAAGTAGTAAAAGAAGAAAGTCCTAATGTGCCTGCCATGCCTGCCATGTCTATCCCTCATCAACCATGTGGTAAAATAGGATGCATGCCATGCGCTTTCAACATCATGTATGCATACATAAACTTAATGAATACTTCATCTAGTACATGCATGAATACAGATGTGAACATGAATAGAAAACATGTTAGGGCAAAGACTGCTAGTCCTCCTAAGTCTAGGAAGGAAGCCCCTGTCCCTAAGCCTAAAGACATTCATGTCAAGGCTAAACCAAAGGGCAAGGGCACAGTCGATGAGAAAGACAAGGACCAGAAATTTTCTGCAGCTAAATTTTTTTATTCAACTAAGCCTCTTGGACCCAATCAAGTTTGGGTACCAAAGAAAAAGTAATCAATCTGTGGAAGCAGGGTATAGCAAAGAACAAGAGTGTCATGTGGATTCTCGATAGTGGCTGTTCTAGGCATATGACTGGTGATAGAGCCCTGCTATCAGATGTGATTGAAAAAGTTGGCCCTATAGTGACCTTTGGAGATAACAATAAAGGGATTCACAACGGGATATGGCAATCTGGAAATTGGGAATGTTATCATAGAAAATATCTCTCTTGTGGATGGTTTAAAGCACAAACTTTTAAGTATCAGTCAGTTCACTGACAAAGGCTTCAAATTAATTTTTGAGAAAGAAAGATGTGCAATCCAAAATAGGAAAGATACGAAGCTTGCTCTTCAAGGAGTGAGAAAGGGGAATCTCTTTGTAGCTGACTTATTCTCTGCAAGTAAAGGCGAAGTTCAATGTTTTTACAACAAAGCTTCAACAGAGGACAGTTTGTTATGGCACAAGAAACTTTCACACCTGAACTTCAAGGCAATGAACTCTTTAGTTAAGAGGGAATTGGTAAGAGGATTACCTGAGATGGAATTCTGTCAAGATGGTTTATGTGAAGCATGTGAAAAGGGGAAGTCAAAGAAAGCATCTCACCGAAGCAAAGACTCTTCAGATATTACTGAACCTCTGCAACTTTTACGTATGGATTTATTTGGCCCAGTAAATGTCATGTCAATGTCAAGGAAGAGATATGCACCGGTAATTGTAGATGACTACTCTAAGTACACGTGGGTATTGTTTCTAGCCTCAAAGGATGAATCCCCTCAAACAATCATTGATCACATAAAGAAAATTGAGTTAGAAGCTGGTCTGCCTGTCAGGAAAATAAGGTATGATAATGGAACAGAATTCAGAAATGTAACCCTAAATGAATTCTGTGTTGAAAAAGGTATCTCAAGACAATACTCAGCACCCAGAACTCCACAACAAAATGGAGTAGTAGAAAGGAAGAACAGGACTTTGGTTGAAGCAGCAAGAACAATACTGAATGAAGCTAAGTTACCTTTATACTTTTTGGCTGAAGCAGTCAACACAACTTGTTACACTCAGAATCGTACCCTGATCAACAAAGAACATGACAAGACTCCGTACGAGATAATGGCAAACAAGAAACCAACACTGAAATACTTTCATGTGTTTGGAGCAAAGTGCTTTGTATTGAAAGATGATGAGCCTCTAGGAAAATTCGAATCCAAGGCTCATGAATGCATATTTCTTGGCTACTCTCTGGAATCTAAGGCGTACAGGGTTTATGTGATTGAACACAAGAAGGTCATTGAAAGCATGAATGTAACTTTCGATGATCTCAAGCTCCCAAGTCTATAAAAAAACAGACGACACTGAAACTCTGCAGTTTGAAAATATGAACTCAGATGAAAGTGAAATAGAACCTGAAGCTGCAACAGAAAATCAGGCACTAAATGAGAATAACAACAATGTTGATTCTGACCCTAGTAGTGGAAACAGTGAAAGATTCACAGAAACTACTAGTAGTGGCAGAGAATCTCATTCTCAACCAAGCAGCAGCTCATGGGGAGCAACTGAAGGATCAACTAGCAGGACCCAGCACTTCAATGGTAGTCAGGCTGAATCTTCAAGGGCAAATCTGCCTAGACATAGGGTGTGGAGTAGAGATCACCCCTTTGAGTTGATTTTAGGAGATCCAGATGCTGGAGTTCAAACTAGACGTGCTTCTCAAAATGAATGTTTATTCTCTGGTTTTCTCTCTGAGTTAGAGCCAAAGAAAGTGGAAGAAGCACTAGAAGATCCAGATTGGGTCATTGTTATGCAAGAAGAACTCAATCAATTTAACAGACAAAAAGTCTGGAAGCTGGTACCCAGGCCAAAGAACAAGTCTATAATTGGAACAAAGTGGGTATTCAGAAATAAACTGGATGAAGATGGCATTGTTACGAGGAAGAAAGCCAGACTGGTTGCTAAAGGTTATTTCCAAGAAGAAGGAATAGATTATGATGAAACATACGCACCAGTGGCAAGACCTGAAGCTATCAGGATGTTTCTGGCATTCGCAACACACTCCAATTTCAAAGTATATCAAATGGATGTGAATAGTACATTTCTGAATAGAGAGCTCGAAGAAGAAGTGTATGTGGAACAACCCCCAGGGTTTGAAGATCCAGAACTTGCAGATTTTGTATACTTTCTCTTCAAGGCACTCTATGGCTTAAAGCAGGCACCTCGGATATGGTATGACACTCTATCTATATTCTTACTTGAAAATGGTTTCACTAGAGGTGTCATAGATAAGACTCTGTTTCATAAAATGCATAAAAATGACATGATATTATTACAGGTATATGCGGATGACATTATATTTGGTTCTACTAACGATCAGTTGTGTAGTAGATTTTCTAAGCTAATGCAGAGTAGGTATGAAATAAGCATGATGGGAGGCTGAATTACTTCCTTGGACTCCAAATAAGCCAAAGAAAAGATGGAATCTTTATTTGTCAGACCAAGTACATCAAAGATCTTTTGAAGAAGTATGGTCTTGAAGATGCATCAACAGCTAAAACCCTTATGGCAACTGCCACTAAGCTTGATCAAGATGAACCTGGTAAAAAGGTAGACATCACAAGCTACAGAGGTATGATTGGCTCATTACTATACTTAACTGCAAGTAGGCCAGATATTATTTTTTCTACATGCTTGTGTGCTAGGTTCCAGTCTAACCCTAAAGAATCACATCTTATAGCTGTTAAACGGATTTTTAGGTATCTTAAGGGAAGTCTGAATCTTGGAATTTGGTACCCTAAAGATACAGGTTTTGACCTGATTGGCTATACAGATTCTGATTATGCAGAATGTAGGATTGATAGAAAAAGTACATCAGGGAGTTGTCAATTCCTTGGTAGAAGATTGGTGTCCTGGTATAGCAAGAAGAAGCACTCAGTTACAATGTCAACAGCTGAAGCTGAATATGTTGCTGCTGAAAGTTACTGTGCACAAATTATGTGGATAAGGAACCAACTTCAAGACTATGGACTGTTGCTGAACAAAATTTCAATATTCTGTGACAACACAAGTGTCATAGCCATTACAAACAATCATGTTCAACATTCAAGGACCAAGCACATTGATATCAGGTATCATTTCATAAGAGAGCATGTCATGAATGGTACTGTAGAGTTAGATTTTGTACCTACAAAGTAGTAAATTGCAGACATCTTCACTAAACCACTGGATGAAATCACTTTCACTAGACTGGATTGTGAACTTAGGATGTTAAATTCTACTAACTAATAAGTTAGTAATCAAAAATTGTAATTTGAAGCTGATAAATTCACTAGTTGATTAATTTCAATATTTTTAGGACTTGTGAATTTATCTACTAAATTATTTTCCAGTACTTAAGATTTTAAAATTAGATAAATATTTTGTGCATACATGTTAATTATATTGCTATTTATTTAATTCTGATCTAAGAAAATATTTAAGTGCTTGTATTTAATTGATAAATTCTTTGCACTTATATTTTTTTTAAATTATTATTTGAAATTATTTTAAATAAAAAGGACGAATATTTATATTTATTCTTATATTTAAAATAAAAGTAAAATAATAAGAAGCATAATTTATTTATGATAATAATTTTAACAATTAATATTATTATTGTTATTAATCAATATTTTGTGAAATAATATTTATGAGTAATTAATTATTATTGATTAATTAAACAGATTATTCATAAATATTATTTATTTCAATTGTAACAAAATCTAGGAACACTTGGATTTATATAAGTACTTTTGTGGCGCTTAATAAGTTTAGTGGCGCCTATACAGTGGTTTAACTGTATAGGCGCAACATAACATAAACACAGTACTTAGAAGTTTTTGATTGATAAATTCAAGTGGCGCCTGTAGTTTTGTTGCGCCTACACAGTGCTACCACTGTAGAGGCGTAACAAACGACCCCTGTTAAGATTTTGTTAAGTAGAATATGGTGTTATGGATTTATGTGGCTCCAACACAGTGCATATACTATGGAGGCGAAACATAATTAAAACCATAATTTTAGTTGCGTCAGGCTATTTAGTGGCGCCTACACAGTGAATCCACTGTGAAGGCGCAACTAAAGTACTTAGCGATTTTTTTTCCCGGTCTTGTGGCGTCTATAAATATATGCAAGGGTTTTTGTTGCGTTCATAATATACTTACACAGTACATACACTCTAAAGGCGCAAGAAAAACTCCACAGATCCAATTTTTAATCGAACCAAATCTAAGCCAATACTTGTCAAAAAATTTATCTAAAGTCAGTTTTGAGGAACTCACAATCTTACTGTTAATTTGCAAGTGGTCCCATTAATTTTGGTTAAGGATCTAAAATTTACAATTTTGCAAATATCAAACTGATTGGCTAGGGTTTGGTAATTTTAAAATCGATTAAAAATAGTAATAAAATTAAAGTGTGCTTAAAATTACTAGGAAATCAACATATAATTATTTTACGAAAATCCAAGTAATTTTAATATATTAAGGTTTTAGTCCATTATTCTTGGTTAATTCTATTTTAATTAGTAATTTTAATTCATAAAAATTATCTTTCATTTTTAATTTAATGGAAGGTCGTTTTGAGATTAAAAACACTAATTATTTATCTATCTTAGTAGATAATTGGACTGAAGCAGGGGAGTTAGGTAACTGGGCTAGGTTTTTAAATGAACATTCTATAGTCCGTTATGCACTAACTACTGATGTTCCTTTGAATAGAAATCTTCTAAGACAGGTATACAGGTCTTCTAGAGACACATCTGCACGTGGGATATCAACTTTTACTTGCACAATCAAGCGACAAAAAGTGCGAATAATAGAGAATGACATAAATCAAGCACTTCATCTTCCAACTGAAGATTTTGAACATGAACCATCTCAAGCGGACCTAAACAATTTCTTCATGTTCCTGCACTGCACCAGAGTGAACAATAATCTGCCGAAGAAGATTTACAAGAATCACCTACCCAAAGAATGGAACCTGTTTTTCAACATCCTATCTCATGGATTTGCACCAAAGACAAGTGGCTTCCATGGAATTACAAACTTCAATAAGGTGATTGGATATGCAGTGGCTTCAGGGTCAAGAATCAACTTTGGAAAGATGATCATGAAGGAGATCCTATATAATCAGGCAAAAATGGAGAATTTCTATCTGTATCCAAGATTTCTGCAACTGGTGCTAAACCAAGTACTGACTGCTGATCAACTCCAATCCTTTCAGAACAGTGAGTTGGAAGAGTCACCCTCTTTACAGTTCAAGACAATCTTACTGCTACAGAATGAGGCTGACTATTCAAACATGTATACTCCTGCTCCACTGACTGATCCTATCATAGATTACCTTGATCTTCTTAGACAGGTTGATGAAGAAGAAGAAGAAGCTGCATCTGAAGCAGAAAGAGAGACAGCCTCTGAAGAAGACCATGTATCTGAATCTGATAAATCAGCACATGAAAATTCAGAAGAACAATCATCTCAAAAGGAGAATGAAGCTGAAACATCAATTGATTCAGGAAGCAAAGAAGCCATCTGAAGAAGAACCAGGCATTGAAAAATAAAATGAAAGCATGGAAGAAGCTGGTTCTGAACATGAGAAAGAACCAATTCCTGAAGAAGAAGAAAGGAAGATCCCTGAAAATCCAACAGATGAGAACAATATTGAGGACATAGTGGAAGAAGATCAAACCACAGAGGTGTACATCCCTATCATTTCTGATGAACAAATGGATGAAGGTACCCTTCTTGACTTTGACTTTTCTGTTTTACTAACAGAACATTTTGTCACACTATCTCCTACTGAGCCTGAAATGGCAATGCACACACAAGAGCCCTCAGTGGCCATAGAAGATGGCAATGAACTTGGTCAAGACCAACCAGTTCTAACCACTGCCAGAGATCAACAAACACTCCCTTCTTCTCCTACAAAAAGAAAAAGAACCATTGAGTTAGATGATTGGGAGTCCCTACCGAATCAGGAAATTATTGAAATATCCCCTACAGCTCTGCCCTCTTGAAAACGACGTAAAATGAATTTTAAACCTAGGGCAACTGTGAGCCAAGAACCTGATTCTCCAATCTCTGAAACCTTTCTTTTCCTTCGCGATCTAAATTCTGAAATTGACAAAATCCTGAAAGGTAAGGGAATAGAAACAGAGATGGAAACAATTTCCGCTACTTCAGTAGCTAGTACTGTTTTGGTTGATCCAATTCAGAACCTGTCTTCACAGACAAAAGGGGGCATCACTGACTCTCACGAGCCATTCATTACATTGTCAAATGTGGTGACCCCCCTGGACTTAACATCTCTAGATCCTATTAAGGATGTTTTCCCTCCCCAAGTGGGTGAAGTGGAAAGGCAACTCTCCCATAGAAGGGAAGAGGTCTCCATTCAAGGAGTAGCTGTGTCAGCAGCATCACCGCTTCAAGTGGAAGTGCCTTCATAGGCATCGCGGGGCACCACAGGCTCTCACTTGTCAATCACTACATTACGTGAGGTGGTGACCCCCCTGGAGATTCAAATTCCAGCTCCTACTCAGGATGTCATCCCCACCTTTACTGGTCAAGTGGAGGGACAACACACCCATAGAAGGGATGTGGACTCTATTAATAGAGTATCTGCTGCTTCGGTAGTAGAACCTGTTCAGGGTGTCTCTGAACAGGTAAGGCCTTTAATGGCTTTAGCTGGCATCACGGATTTTTCAACTGTGCCAATCATTACAGAATCCATAGTGGTGACCACACTGGGCCTCAACCCCCTAGTTCCTGAAAAAGGAGTTCTCCCCACCCCAACTGGTCCGGCAGAGAGGCAATCTACCCATAGAAGGGATAGGGATTTTAATGCAGGTACAGAAGATCACAGTGCTTTTATGGGAATGAGTGAAACACTTAACCTTGATGATCTTATGTTCCCTGACCCTGATTTCCCGAGTGTGAGTGTTGAGGGTCATGCAAACACAGAAACAGTGAGGAGTGAGCACCCACTACCCTAATAAACACCCCACACATTGCACACACTGCACATAGCCAAATGATTCTAAATATGGAGGCCCAGGTAACTGAAATTCACTACTCATTAAGAAAGATCTTGGAGGTGCAGGAGCAGCAGAGAACGGAAATGAAAGAAAACAAAGATTTGGTTAAACAACCGCTCGCTCAGAAAGTTCCTATTTCTACTCGATCAACTTCAACAACTCAAATTACTCCGGTCAGAAGGAAGGATAACCCAACTGAGGGGGAGAGATGGTACAAGAAAAAGAAGTTGGAGCTGAAATGATATTGGAGTATACAGCTCAGGGGGAGTCAGATATCTTCTATAGACCTGGAGTTAGGCAACTTGAAGAAGGAGAAATATTTGAGCCCTATGTGCCACTGGAGATTCCAACAGAGATTGAAATAGAGGAAACTGCAAAGGCAGCTGGAATAGATGTTGATGAGGAGTTTGCTGAAGAATATGCCTTTGATAATGACTGTCTTCTAGTTGGTGTAGATGAAGTTGTGACTCAATGTATAGATCAAGCTCAAGAACTGATGAAGAGAAAATGGAAAAGAGTACAGTACACAATAGAAAGAAGAAATAGAATCAAGGAAATTGAAGCAAAGGTTGGTCCTGATTGGGATGAAGCAAGGAGTCTTCTAAAGAAGAAAGAGTTAACTCTTACTCAAAAGAAAGATAGAGAAGTCCTTGATCTGTTCAGGACCATGAGAGAAAGATTTGATGATGTTCATGAATTCTATGCAATGCTATCAGAAGAAATAACAAGCGTGTCAGTAAGTGCATTCAAACAAGGATGGAAAATGTTCATAAATTCAAAATCACTGGGGTCAAAGATTTTGTCGACAGAGTTTTGAAAAGATGAATATTGTAGAGTTGTATGTGCTAAAGAGGAAAGTCATCTTTGGAGGACACAAAACAAATGAGATACTGAGAGATCTGATTGAGAAGAAGATAGTAGAGATCGGTGTCGAAGCATTTGAGAAGCCTCCAGTAGTCAAATACTACAAAGCAACAACTTTTCATAATCTAACTTTGTCTGATGAAAGTCTGAATTCAAGCCATGCAATGTTCATGTAATATGTAAAAGGGAAACTCAGAAGTAAGAGGAATAGAACAGAAGAAAATCTAAAGGCTGCTGAGTTGATCTATGCATTCAGACTGAACAAAGCAATTAAAACATCAGGGAGATACCTAATGGAAACGACCAGATACTATCAAGAACCAGTGTATGTGAGAAGAGAAGATGGCACAGAAGTACTTGAAACCATAAGATATTCTGAACCTTGCATTCAGACGGAGCCAAATGGAACAAAACACTTCATATTCAAGAAGGATGGAGTGGATAAGAAAAAAGATCTGTCAAAACTGAAAAGAAACAATTCTGAAACTATCCGAAAAGTCTTTTAAAGGGTAAAAAGATCCACTGTCAAATCAGACAAGAAGGCTTTGAGGATGATTGAAGATGTTCTAAGCGAGAAATTGGCAGAAGAGTTAATGCATGACACTGACAGAGTTAAAGGCTTTCCAAAAAGAATAACAGTGTTCGTGTTTTCAAAGAGACAATCTCTGGCCTTTGAGTCGATCTCTAAGGCAAATTCAACAGCCTTTCTCTCTGAAGTTTTGAAGAAGTTAGAAGATCCACCTCCAATCAATACTCTTGAAGTGGAAGCTAGAGACTTAGTGAAGGCAAGGTTGGAGCAGAAGGAAGAAGATCTCAGAAAGCATTACTCTGAAACAAGATCTAAACACAAGCAAGACTCAGTACAAAGAAGCAGAAGATCATAGAATTACTTGTTCAGGCTAAAGGAACAAACTTCTTTTGTACACAAGAAATCTGGAAATGTAAAATCTAATCCAGAATGTATTTAATATTATTTACTGTCTTTCTACACTTTAGTTTTTCTTGTAAGTATCCGTTGAGTTATCCTCACACAGGATTTGCTTGTCGAACTCTAACAAACAAATAGGGGGAGATTGTAAGCATAATGTAACGTAGTATGTAATAGTGATAATAATAGCTCAACTAAGAAACAAAGACAGATAAATAATACTGATATGCAGCACAGGAATCCAGAAGGACATGTAAACAGAAATCATACATACATTATTGCAGAGCATTCAAGATGTAAAGTTCACTGAACAACAACGAGAGAAGTTCATTTATATGTTCAGGCCTCAGCAACAAATAAGTGTTCAGTAGATTTCAGACAAAAGGCAGTGCAATGATTCAATAATAATTGTTAAAGGGTTTCAGTGATCAGAAGCAATGAAACAGTCCAAAGTTAGTCAGCTGAAACAGAACAGAAGTCAAGGGAATTCAATTCAGTGTTAGTCGTTTGTGAACCAGACCAGTGCACTAAGCGTCAGCACAACTAGAAAAGAATTATCTTGGTTAATCAGAAGAAAATCAGTTGATCAAGCCAGAAGAGTGAAAATCAAGTATTAATTACTTCAAGCACTTCAAGAAATATGTTAAGGCAATTGATATTGCATTTGGTGGCCCCTACACTCTTGAAGCACTCTAGAGGCACCACCAACTTTGTCAAGACACAACAAAACAAGTCAAAAGATAAGGCAAGTTTTGAAGAGGATTTGTGGCGCCTGCACAAGGGAATGGGTGTGCAGGCGCAACAAAACATGAAGTGGCGCCACTTGAAGTTGAGAGGAATGTTAGTGGCGCCTACACACTGCAAACCATGTGTAGGCGCAACAAAAGCTTTCACAGGCGCAACAAAGCTCATGGAAATGTTTCTAAGGGGTTTAGTGGCGCCTACACTGTGGGAATGGTGTACAGGCGCAACTAAACTTCTCCTTGGCGCAACTAAACTTATACAGGGCGCAACAAAAGCTCATGAGGTGCAACAAACATCCAGGTGGCGCCTACACACCACTAGCACTCTTGAAGCGCAACAAATGACTTGTGAGATTGGTGGAAAATCAATTAATTTGATTTTCCAAAAGACTACAGAATATATATGGGTGAAAATCAATATGGACAGTAAGAAATTTCATTCATCATCAACAAAAGAGATACAGACGGGAGCTCCATTAAAGACATACATTTATATCACTCAACTATATTTCTATTGTAATCTTGATTGAACCCATTGAAGCTAATCATTTGATTAGAAGTGTAGCACCTCAGGGATTTAATAATACATTGTTATTTCCCCGAATCTTTGTGTTTCATTAACTGCCATTTTTATATCTCAAGAACACAAACACTTAATCCGCAATTAAATAAAAAATCTACCACATCATATTCAATCCCCCCCCCTTCTATGATGATTTTGGACCTAACAAGAACTGTCAGACTTTAATCGAGAACTAAGATAGTCGAGAACTCATCCAAACTATAGTCGAGAACTCTGATGATTCGAGAACTCTCAATAGTGCTCGATCGAGAACTCTAGAAATGATCTATTCGAGAACTCAAGACATTCGAGAACTCTTAGAATTGAACTTGTTCGAGAACTAAAGAATTTATACCTAGTCGAGAAGTCAGAAAGAATGACAACTTAATCACAAACTCCAGTTTTTGAAAGATTATTCTATTTTCACTTGGAAAACAAAATAATGATTTACAAACCTAATTTCTTAGATAAAATTTATTTATTCATCTTAAAATGAGAAATGTGTTTGATTGATATTCCTGAAATTTTAATTATCACACTTGTTATTTAATAATGCACAAGTATAATAATTCTTTTCATTCTGTCTCAGAATAAAGAAATGGTTTCAAGTTAGTTTTTAAATTTTTTTTAATTAAAATTTTTTAAGTAAAATCATGTACAACAATATAACTGATATATTTATAAATATACACCAGTTTTGTTTCACTTAGATAAATCATTTAGGTTCATGTCTGTGAAACAATTGTTGTAACAGTTGGAGAGATGTATTTAGCATTCCAATTTCACTAACCAACCTGTTGAAGGTGGCTTCATCAAGTGGTTTAGTAAATATATCAGCCAACTATTTTTATGTAGGAATATAGAATAATTTAATCACTCCATTTTCTGCATGTTCCCTTATAAAATGGTACCTTACATCAATATGTTTTGTCTTGGAATGGTTGACTGGATTGGCAACAATTGATATGGCACTAGTGTTGTCACACGTGATAGGAATTCCTTCTAACACTATTCTATAGTCCATTAGTTGATTCCTGATCCAGAGCACTTGAGCACAACAACTTCCAGCAGCAATGTATTCAGCCTCAACTGTGGAAGTAGAAACTGATTGTTGTTTTTTACTAAACCAAGACACCAATCTCTGTCCAATAAATTGACACCTTCTTTAGGTGCTTTTTCTATCCACTCTGCATCCAGAAAAATCATCATCTAAGTATCCAACTAAGTTGAATCATGTTTCTTTAGGGTACCATAAATCCATGAAAGGTGTTCCTTTGAGGTATCTCAGAATTCTTTTGATAGCAATGAGATGAGATTCCTTAAGGTTTGCCTGAAATCTTGCACATAGACATGTAGATAACATAATTTCAGGTCTGCTAGCTGTGAGATAGAGAAGAGATTCAATCATTCATCTGTAGGTCTTCATGTCTACAGTTTTTCCTTTCTTATCTTCATCAAGTTTTGTAGCTGTAGACATTGGGGTTTTAGCAGTTGAGCAATCTTGCATGTCAAGCCTTTTGAGTAAGTCATTGATGTATTTTGTTTGACTTATGAAAATGTCATCTGCCCTTTGAATTATTTGAAAGCCTAAAAATTAATTGAGCTCACTCATCATGCTTATCTCATATTCACTTTGCATAATCTTAGAGAACCTTTGAGATAATTTTTCATTTATAGATCCAAAAATGATATCATCCATATAAATTTGAACTAGTATAACATCTTCATCATGCTTCTTATAGAAAAGAGTTTTGTCAATAGTTCCTCTAGTGAATTGATTCTCTAGAAGAAATTTTGACAAAGTGTCATACCATGTTCTAGGGGCTTGTTTGAGTCCATACAATGCTTTGATGAGTCTATAAACAAAGTCTGGAAAGTTTGGATCTTCAAAGCCAGGTGGTTGTTGCACATATACTTCATCTTCTAATTCACCAATGAGAAATGCACTTTTAGCATCCATTTGATAGACCTTAAAGTTTGAGTGTGCTGCAAAGGCTAGAAAAATTCTGATTGCTTCCAATCTTGCAACATGAGAAAAAGTCTCATCATAGTCAATGCCTTCTTCTTGTGAATACCCTTTTGTAACCAACCTTGCCTTGTTCCTTATCACAATTCCATGTTCATCCATTTTGTTTCTGTAGACCCACTTAGTGCCAATTACCGATCTATCCTTTGGAGGTGGCACTAGTTCCCAAACATTGTTTCTCACAAATTGATTCAATTCCTCTTGCATGGCAATTATCCAGTCTGGATCCAACATGGCTTCTTCAATCCTTTTTGGCTCATTTTGAGACAGAAAGAAAGCAAATAGGCATTCATTCATAGTTGTTCTTCTTTTCCTCACACCTTCATCAGGATTTCCAATTATTTGATCAGCTGTGTGAGCTCTATTCCATTTAGTTTGATGAGCTTCATCTTTATCATTTGAGCATGTTTCCTCCTGATTGAAGTTGTTGCCATTTGTTGCAGATCCTTGAGAATCTCCCCCTGAGTTGATGTTAGGGTTGTGTGGAGAATTCTCAAGTTGAATGTGACTATAATCTTCATTTTCTCTTTCCTCAATTATTCCATGTGAGATATCTACATGTGACTCTTTATGAGTGTTGATAACATTTTCAGTTGCAAATGTTTCATAATCCATTTCATTTTCAAATCTCAAGGTGTCACAGTTTTCACTTTCCAAATTCATAACAGGGAATTTGAAATCATCAAATGTCACATTTGTGCTCAGCATAACCTTTTGTTGATCAATCACATATACTATATAAACAGTTTTGTCCAAAGAGTATCCCACAAAAATTCTTTCATATGTCTTGGCTTCAAACTTCCCAAGATTGTTATCATCATCCTTGAGAACAAAGCATCTAGTTCCAAACACATGCATGTACTTTACAGATGGTCTTCTATTTGTCATGATGTGATAAGGAGTCTTTCCAACTGGTTTTGTGATGAGTGTTCTGTTTTGAGTGTAACATGCAGTTCTAACAGCTTCAGCCCAAAAACTAGTTGGTAGATTTGCTTCTGCGAACATGATTCTTGCAGCCTCAACAAGAGTCATGTTCTTTCTCTCAACCACTCCATTTTGTTGTGGAGTTCTTGGGGCTGAGAATTGGTGAGTGATTCCATTCTCTTTGCAGAATTCATTGAGTACATCATTTTTGAATTTTGTTCCATTGTCACTTCTTATGGCTACTACTGGTGTAGGGCCTTTGTCCAATCTTCTCAAATTTTCAATGATGACTGCAGGAGCTTCATCTTTTGAGTGCAAAAATTCTACCCAAGTGTACTTTGAAAAATCATCAACCATGACTAGAACAAATCTTTTCTTAGACATGGACATGACATTTACTGGTCCAAACAAATCCATATGAATCAATTGCAGTGGTTTGGTGATTGAAGTAAATTCCTTACTCTTGTGACTTAATCTCTTCATTTTTCCTTTTTGACATGCCTCACACAATCCTTCTATGCAGAATTCAAGTGAGGGCAGGTCCTTCACTAATTCTCTTTTGACTAGAGAATTAATGTTTTTGAGATTTAAGTGAGATAACCTCTTGTGCCAAAGCAAACTTTCATTTTATGAGGCCTTGGTATAAAAATAACAAATTTTCTCCTTGTTTGTAGAATCCAAATCTGCTACAAACAGGCTTCCCTTTCTTACTCCTTGCAGAGAAATCTCATTGGTCTTTCTGTGTGATATGAGACACAATTCTTTGTCAAAATCCACCTTTAAATCTTTATTGTAGAATTGGGTGATGCTGAGTAGATTATGCTTCAAACCACTGACCAAAGCTACATCTTCAATGACAACATTTCCATGAATCAATTTGCCATATCCCATGGTGAATCCAATGATGTTGTCTCCAAAGGTTACCATTAGGCCAGACTCATCTTTGAATTGTGACAACATAGCCTTGTCACCAGTCATATGCCTTGAACATCCACTATCCAAAATTCACATGACCTTATTCTTACCTGTGCCCTGCAAACATAAACAATTCAAGTTTTCTTTGGTACCCAAACAAGGTTGGGTCCTTTATGCTTAGTTACATGAATATCATTCCTGTTTTTAGCATTCTTAGTCACTTGAGCATGCATGCTTTCATTTTTCTGATTTTGATTTTTAGCTTGATTAGTACTTCTAGAACTAGATGCATGCTTAGGTGACATGGAGTGTTTTCTATGTTTAACAGGACTAACAGATTTAGGCCTAGGGTTGTTGATGTTCAGGTTCTAACTTATGCATCCATCAACAAACTGTTTCCTGAGCCTAAAGCAAGTATTCATGATATTTATGTTGCATGACATACAATCAAATTTGTCACAGAATTTATGATCATCATGCATCAAGGGTTTCACATAGCCACAAGCAAATTCAGCGTTGTCAACAACAGGTTTCTTGCACATATGTGTAAGGTGATTTGTTGATCCATAGTTTTTACAAATCTTCCTTGGTGCATTGTGAACAGGTGCATAATTATTGTGTTTGTTAATGCCTATCTTGCCATTTCTATTTGCCTTTTTCTTCTTAGCATGCATGGTATCAATTTTCTGGACATTTTGTTTTGGTTCAGTTTTAGCAGGAATGGACTTGGCTTTGATTATTGGTTCTTCCTTTTCAATAGAGGGCATATCATTCTTAGTTGTTTCCTTATCCTCATCATCCAACTGTTGTTTGATGATCATGCTAACTTCATCAAGTTCAACAGTTGCTTTCTTAAAAATTGGTTCCTTAACATTTTTTAAAATGTGAGGATTTTCAAGAATTTCAACTTTCTTGCCTTTTGTTGAAACAGATTTCTTCTTCTTGAGATTATCATAATAAAAATCAACTCCAATTCTAGAGTTTTCCTTATGTTTCTCATGAAATTCTTGAACAACAGTAGCTGAGTTTTGATAAGATCTAATTTTTAATTCATTTTCAGAAATTTATTCTTTAAGAAATTTTTCAATTTGCTCATAACAAACAATCTTGTTTTTGAGATACTCATTCTCCTGTTTCAAGTTTTCCAGAGTTATCAAAGACAATTCTAGGGTCTCATTCCTAGCAGTTAGTTCATCATTAGCTTTTAGCAACCTTGCAATTTCCTCATATGCAGCAGTCATATTAGTATGAATATTAAACATTTCAATGCTCAATTCTTTCACAGTTTTCTTGTATTGAGAATTTGACATGTCAAGTGAGATTAATGAGGGTACCTGAGAATTTGAGGATGAAGCTCCATCATGTGAGTTGGCCATGAGTGCCAGATTCCCATATTCTTCCTCCTCATCTTCGTCTGTGTCATCCCAACATTTTCCTTCAACAATATAGGCCTTTCTTGTCTGCTTTTTGAGGAGAGCCTCATACTTGGCTTCTAATTCCAAGTAATATTTATCCTTCTTGATTGCTTTAGGTTTTCTACACTCTGTTGCAAAGTATCCAAGCTCATTACAGTTGTAGCATCTTATTTTAGACATATCAACTGTTCCAGTTTTATACCCTCTATTGGTATTGCTTCTTGTTGGATTCTTTCCTTTGCTTGAAGATTTGAAGTTTGGTCTTGGTTTAAAACTTTTGTTTCTTTTGAACCTCAAATTTCCAAACTTCTTTGCCATGAAGGCCATGGTTTTGTTGTCCATGCCTTCAAGTTCTTCAATGGTGTAGAAATCTTCTTCTCCTGATTCACTCTTGACAGAGTCCTTCTCTTCTTGTTCCTATTCTTCAGTTTCTTCATCTTTCAACCTTCTGCTTGTACCAGTCTTCTCAGTCTTTGAAGGTTCCTTGGCAACCAAGGCATTTGAGACATTTGTCATTTTTCCTCTATTTGCTAAAATGGCCTTCTTCTGATAAAACTCAAGCTCATATGTCTTTAAGATTCCATAGAGAGTCTCAAGTGGAAGTTTTGTTAGATCTCTTCCTTCTCTTATTGCAGAGATTTTGTGCTCCAAGTGTTGTGGGAGAGTCAACAAAAACTTCATTTTTTTCTCCTTGGTTTCATAGTATTTTCCATGAAGTTGAAGGTTATTGATGAGTTTGTTGAATCTCTCAAATACTTCAGTTATGCCTTCATTTGGTTTTGACATAAAAGCTTCATACTGTGAAACAAGAAGTTGCCTTTGATTATCCATTACTTCTTCTGTTCCTTCACATAGAATTTCTATGGTTTCCCATATGTGTTTTGCAGATGTGTAGTTGACAATATTGTTATACATAACAATGTCTAGTGACTCAATTAGCATGAGCATTAGACTGTTGTCAAGAGACACCTTCTCTTTTTCTGTATCTGTGTACTGAAATGGGTCCTTAGGTATCCATGTTGCAGGGATAACTTCAGAACCACTGGTAGTTTCAGGAACCAGTGTTACTGGCATGAAAGGGCCATTCTTCAATATGTCTGGGTACATGGAGTTTGCAGCCTTGATGAACATCAACATTTTTCTCTTCCATAAGTTATAATTTTCTCTGTCAAATGGAGGAATCTTTATACTGTTTAGCTTCTGAGAACTCATCTTGATCTTTTAAACTGTATGTATGTTAACAACCTGGCTCTAATACCACTTGTTAGGAATTAGGAGTCTCAGAAGTTTACAGAGGGGGGGTGAATGTATACTTCAAAACTTTTACCCTTCTTTTAAAATTGTAATGAACTGTTAGATGTTTGATTCGAGAGTTTATTGAAACAAGCTTGGTGTTTTCAAGAACATAAAGCAATAAGTAATAAAACACTATATGTAACTTTCAATCTAATTGTATTAGAATGAACTTTGCTACAATCTGAAATTCAACTTGAATTTCAGATTCTTGTTCTTGAAAGAGTAAAAAGTGTGAATACACTTTTTAAACTAGTTCAAAGACTCTGTCTAAATGAGGCTGTGCATAAAATATATAGACAACATGTCATGTGCACATGCTCACATAAGACAGTTTAGCTAAAACTAGAAATAGACAAGATATACTTTACATTTAACTACTATCTATTTCTAGCTAACACTTGTTTTGATAGTCTACTATGTTCAACTTTATATCTTCTGTCATTTGTCTTTCTTGTCTTCCCAGCTTCATTGTAGACTTGTCTCTATCTTCACAGGCTTGACTTATCCTGCAAAGACAGAGCTGCAAATTATATGTCTTATTCTTCTACAATTTTCCTTGAAAATAGCTCTTTGAAACAGTCGAGTACTCTATTGAAATTGCTTCAAAAAGTCATGGTGATTGACTTCTCGATTGAGTACAAGCTATGACTTCTCGATTAGTCCTTGAATGGCTTACTTCTCGAATGTCTAGACTTCTCGATCGCATACTATTTGATGACATCTCGATTAGGCTAGACTTCTCGAATGATCACTTGAAACTGAGACTTCTCGATTGGTTCAGCTCTACCACTTCTCGAATGCTCCTTTTGTTAACTTCTCGAAGTGATTTACTGGACTTCTCGAATGTGTATCATTTTGACACTACTCGATTCGCTTCAATATCTTGACTTCTTGAATGGATACTTCTAGAACGAATACTGAGCCAATGAGTATTTTGAGACTTTTCAACCAGTTGCATATTCCTGACTTCTCGAATAGTTGACTTCTCGAATGTGCATTTGCCTTAGTCGAATTCTCAGACTGCATTCCTTATTTCTTCAATAAGCCTTCTTTGTCTTGTTGCATGATTCAACTTGAATCTTCTAACAGACTTTATTCTTTGACTTTAATTATAACTTGGAATTACAATTTGATCATACTACTAACTGCAATAATACATTGAATTATCTAAGTCACTAACAAATTACAGAAGTACAAAAATGTTATACCAAGACAAATAATTACATAGATTAGGCTTGATTTGATCCAACAATATCAATTGACATCACTTTACCGACTTTTCCTTCTCTTTTATCCACTTTTTCTTCTCTTTCATACTATTTTATATAATTTTCTTAACCTCCGTGCCTAACTGAAATGTAAACAAATGGGTGGGACGGAGGGAGTATTAAATTTGAGAGAATAAATTTTCTAACTAGATCTATTTATATATAATAAAGTCTGTTGCGTTATAGATAGAGTAATACTCCCTCCGTCCCATTTTACATATCACTTTTGAAAAAATTACGCATATTAATAAGTTCTAACATAAAAATTATTTTCCATTTGTATCTATATTAATTATATTGATTGAGATAGTTTCAATGCGTAATTTGAATGAGAAGTATATTACATTAATTACCAATACTTCAGTCAAATGATTATTTTGAAAATTTACCTACAAAATTGCATTGAAAAAAGATAGTGGACATGTATTATGATTTATGGAATAATTTTTTTCCTCAAAAGTGACTACTAATTTGGGACCGAGAGAGTAATGTCTATTATAGCTTTATGCCCCTCAAATTCATGCTTATTACACTCTTTCCACTCATTATACTTTTACACTAATATACTCTCTGTGTTCCAACCAATTTTTACACTTTCTTTTTTTGGATGTCCCACCCAATTCTTTACATTTCAAAATTTTCTAAAAATAGTAAACTTTTATATTATAAATTTTACTCTCACCCACTACTTTTCTCCATCTTTTCAAATCTATCAATTAAATATCAATTAACCCCACCACTTTACCTACTTTTCATTATCTTTTATCCACTTTTCCTTATCTTTCATACTATTTTATATAATTTTCTTAACCTCCGTGCTCAACCCAAATGTAAACAATTGGTTGGGACGGAGGGAGTAACATATAATTCAGTCGTTCACTCATTACATTTTTATTCATTACATTTTCCTTTACTAAAAATAAAAAATAATATCTTAGTTTATAAGTGAATACTAACTTATATCCCGTATATCACACAGATCAAATTGTTTTAATATTTTCTATATATAATTTGAATATATTTTTATTTTTATAATAATAACTAAAATTTTATTTAATGTTATACATATATATATATATTATAATTTTTATATATTTTATTAGTATTTTAATAGAATAATGTTTATTTTTATTTAGAGATGTGTTTTATTTAGGAGATTAATGTGAGATGTATTTTAGTTAGGATATTAGTGTTTAAAAATTAGGTCCAATAACAAATATCCGATCGGGCCCAAATACTGACCAAGGACCATCAAACTTTTAATCTTTCGGTTTTAATAATATAATATAGATATATCATTTTATTATCATATTTTCAGTATTTTGTATATAATTAAATATTTATTAATCATAGTTTAATGTTTTATTACAGAAAATAAACAATTCCTAAAGTTGGAAGGAATGGAGCTTAATTGAGTTTAAATTACATGAAAATTCGGATTTGTTAAAGGACTTGCACATCAATCACTATTTGGGTCATAACTTGAGTTCTATAAATTATAATCGAGCAAATTTACACATATAAAAATCTATAATTCATAGGTGGTCTAACACACATATCTCAACTGGAGCCGTCCAAAACAGGCTTGGAAGACAGACTACGAATTTCACAATTAGAGTCCAACTTATTTTAGGATATTACTTGTGTTTTCTTGTAAACCATAACTCTCATATATCAGGATTTATATATTATTAAAAACAATACCATCATATATCATATAACATCATAATATATTATAGAATAGAGATAGTCATATATCATAATATAAAATAGAGTTAGTTAGCCGCACTTTTGAGAAAAAATGGAGAAAAACATTTAGAGAAGAAGATTGAAATAAGGATGAAAGGATTAATCTGAATGTCAACCGAATTCTACAACTTGTATTCTTTGTATTTAATTCTTATGCTCATGGTTTGTGTTATTAAGTTATATATGTTTTCATCCATCATTAGTAGCTAATCCCTTAATCCAGGAATTTGGTAGTATTCATTGATTTATTATGTTTGTCTAATTAAAAGAGTCATGAACTTTTAATTGAATTCATAGGAATTATAACAAATCAAGAGAGTAGTTATAATTGTAGTACATGATGTGATAGACACTATATAAGTATTAAATTGGGAGATTGATATGCGAGTTGTGAAACTTATGATTCTTGGTGTTTAATAGTATGCGGATATATCCTGTTTGACCATGTGAGTAGCGTTTATGGTATAATTGTAGATATTGACCCCGTTTGGGATAGCTTAAATTTAAAATAAGTAACTTATTTTAATTTTTTTTACATATTTTCAAAAAAAATAGATAAATATTTATTTTAGAATTTTAAAACCAAATATGATTTTCAAAATTGAAAATAAGTTACTTATTTTCAGAAAAAGTACATACATACTAACTTTTTCTGGAAATAAGCACTTATTTCCTGTAAATAAGTCCAGCCAAACACCACCATTATAATTTATCTTGGGGAGATGACTTTATAATCATTAGAAGAATTGTTTTTAACAAAACAAGAGACACGAATTAGACATTCATGATATCTTTCAATCAAGGAATTATTTGGATATATTATCAAAATGGTTTAATCCGTCCATAAAACTTTTACATCAAAATTTGAACAATTCAATAGATTGGTATGAATTTTTGAAAGATGTTCTTTTTTAAGTTAGTATAGCTCTATTTGCAATATTAATAGCCTTTCTTTTTATATAAACCTATTTATTATCTTTGCAAAATTAGGACCTAATTAACTCTTTTATTAAAACAGGTCCTAAGAGAATTTTTTTAGACAAAATAATAAACCGATCTCTTATTCCTAGATTGTCTTATTTCATATTCATTATACAAGGGAAAATAAAATTACTTTCATTCATGTGCTCCGCCAAATGGAAGGAAAATATACATCCAATTATTAGATTATAATATAAATGTAATATGAGTAGTAAAGATATATTTGTAATATCAATCTTTTTTTTATTTTTCTTCTTTTTTCCTCATCTTATTTTTGGAGTTAAAGTTTTGAGAGAAAAGTATATATAATTTTCATTCACTTACTTTTCTCGTTAAAAAAAATTTGGGAGCACAAACACAAATGAAAATTATATTATTTTACTTCTCTTTCACTTGTTTTACTTATTTAGAACTCGAGAACAAGGTTTAAACTACTTAAAAGACCGATCACCTAAAGAACCGAACCACTAGACTCATATGTAGTATAACTCAATCCAGGAAGTGACCTGGAGATGAAATGAACATACTGTGCTCATAAACTTCTTTAGTCAGCATCAACAAAAAAGTTGGGTGATATAAAGAGTTCAACGGAACTATGCACAATAAAACCATGCAATTTGTGGGCATGTATTCTTGTCCAGAAAAACACTGAATAAAACTATTAATAGGAATAAACATATTATACACACACACATATATATGCTAAATTAAAATAAAATAAAATAGCACTTACCATATCATATACTGGGGTCCCAAGATAAAAGGAAAAAAAAGATCTACTTCAAAATTAAACCAAAAGATGTCATCAGATTAACTTAATAACAGTACATATTCTACATTTGAGGTATGACAGCAATTAATCATTTGGAAAGCCCAGCTAGCTCAAAGTAGCATCAGAACATAATTAGACATACCCTGCATGACCTGTTGCATCTTCTTGAGGTATCGGTGACTCCTGAGTTTGGACAACTCAATTTAGCAAAAATTGAATCTCCTGTTTAGCAATACATTCTTAATGACAGAAAAGCTTGATAACAGAGTCGGCGCCGGCAGTGAATAACCAGGGCTGCTTTGGATGGAACTTGCAATCCATGACCCCTATAAACATTTAAACAATTTAAGCATGCTAGTTTATGTTTAATATTATGTATATAATATTACCAAAGCATAGAGATAAAAAGTAAAGGCCATTTACTTATCAACTTAATTTAATGATTTACAATAGATTAGAGATTTAATGTAGCATAACAGGAAAAGTTCAAGCCATCAGTTTGAAAATTAGAATACAGAAGTCACAGTAAGAATGGCATAATAGAAGATATGGCAATATGGTAACAGATTGACACTTGTTCAAATCTTTATATCTTTCTGAGAGATGCATACGAAACTCCAAACAAAACAATAATTATATCCTATATATAATAAGAGTAAGAGTGATTTTATCCAAATACTACCAAAGGTCAAAGAATCGATTCTCCATAACTACATAATATTATATACTAATTATTTATAAGTTATAATTATTATTAAGATTCTTAACAACTATAAATTTTTTTACATCGCTTTATATTATAACTCAAACTCTATTAGATATCTTAGTAATATATAAATTTAAACTTAAAAAGCTATTTTGGAGTTAAATTAAAAAGAAAATTCGTAATTATTGTGCTACTTATCTAGTAGATATTGTTTGAGCCATATTTTGAGTTTCTGAAGTCAGAATTGGACGATTTTATAGCTCACGCGAAGCTTACAAAATTATCTTTAATTCTGATGTGGTCCAACATCCAAAATCTAACTAGAGCAGCCCGTAATCTAGATAGAACAGATAGTTACGAATTTTTATGAGAAAATTATATTCCGTTTAGGAAACCTTTTTATAATTGATTTAAAATATTAAAATATTTTTTATATTAGATTTATATAGATACATATCATATATCAGACATTATTATGTATTAATATTAGATTAGAGTAGAGATAGTATTAGGGTTTTACATATGGAGAGATGGAATAGCTCATGCGAAGCTTATAAAATTATCTTTAATTCTGATGTGGTCCAATATCCAAAATCTAACTAGAGCAGCCCGTAATCTAGATAGAATAGATAGTTACGAATTTTTATGAGAAAATTATATTCCGTTTAGGAAACCTTTTTATAATTGATTTAAAAGATTAAAATATTTTTTATATTAGATTTATATAGATACATATCATATATCAGACATTATTATGTATTAATATTATATTAGAGTATAGATAGTATTAGGGTTTTACATATGGAGAGATGGAGGGAGGCCGTGAATTTTCCTTCTAAGAAGAGGATTAAAGTTTTTCTTATCCAAATTTTTTCTATAAAAATATTTAATATACAGACAACCAGTTACACTTACAGGATAAATTATTATATTGAGAACTCAGAAAACTTATTAATTCATTGGTTTGGATCAAATTGAAGAAATTAGGTTGTTTAAAAAAATAATTATTTGAGTCTCCGGTAAGAGTTCAACCTTAGACTAAGATATTAAATACACATTCTATTTTGTTTGTATATTATATATAATACTATATCAAAAACACATTATCACATACTTTGAATCATGCTATTTGATAAATAAAATAAATCAAATTAAAATTAAAATAATATAAATTAATCAATTTATATATGAGAAAAATATATTAAATTAATTTTTAATAACTAAGGACCACTGTTAACAATTTTATAGTTAAAATTCATTTATATTTATAAAAGAATGTTATTACACAGGTTGAATCGTCAACACACATTAAATATTAATATAGAGTAATATGTCTTGTTCAATAAAGAACCTGTCATATATTAGTATGAAAATGTGGGATGTAAAAATTATCATGACGAAAATTGTTATGTATCGTTTTATTTTTTACTATTAAATTAAAGTTTAAATCTTATTAACAATATAATAACATCTATTATTTATTGATGGAAGGTTTAAATTATATATATATATATATATATATATATATATATATATATTATGATTATTTATAAATTTCAATTAATACTATACTACTGAAAATCTAATAACATAAAAAAACTTATTCAAATGAATAATTATAAAAGATACATATATATTATATCTCATATACCATAACATCTATTAAATTTTATATAAAATAAACATAATAGAGATCTTATCAAAAATATATTTAAATATAATATGTATAATATTAAATATATTAAACATATGTTTGATATATTAAAAATCATGTTCATAATATTTCGAATCACAAAATTTTATATATTTATATATTACTAATATAAATTTATATTTTTTGCGTTGTGCATATTTATTTTTAATATTTTATAATTTTCTTATTTATACTTAATTTGGTTGATGTAAAAATATATAATAATTAAAATAAGTTAAAAAACTAATATAATTATAATATATTATGACCTTTAAAATTATAAAAATATTAATAAATTTTAAAATCAATAATTTAAATAATAAAAAGTAATGAAGAACAAGAAGAACGGTTGTATGTCTGTGTATAACTCTGCGTGTGTTAGGTTGAAAAGGCACACTTAGGTATTATTATTCATTCACGAGAACAAAATATAAAAATATTATTTTTCAGACATTTTATAAATTTGCCTATCAAATAATATTAATCATTCGGATACTTTTTATTTAAACATGCCAAATGACCCTTTAGTTACTTGAGCACTATAAATACAAGTAGAGGATGTATTTTCTAATTATGCATTATGATGATATGAAAATAGGACTTAGCTCCACCCAGTGTTATTAAACGCGCAACGCGCACCGAAGCGCAAATGCCTCCTGGAGCTTAAGCGAGAAGCGCAGACGCGAAGCACGGATTCATCGAAGATGAGAAAATATACATATATACATATATACATATATACATATACATATATATATATATTGTCAATAAACAAATAATAAGCAACCAAATTGTCATAAAATAGTCAAATTAAAAGATGAGGTGTAAAACATAGGCAAATTAAGAGATCTAAGGTCTAAAACATATTATAGTCATAATAAAAACGAAATAAATAGCTAATTAACTATTCTTCGGCACTATCTTCATCATCAAGATTCACAAACTCATCTACTTCACCATCATGATTTGAATTTTCATCAAATTCAACTTCATCTTCGTTAGCGACTTCATCCTCGTCAACCAAACGTCTTTTAGATGATGATCCTTCCGAGGCATACCAGCTGTATAGATCATCATGTATAGATCATCAGGAGAGAAGAAATAGAGAATATGGAGTTGTAGGCTTGTAGCAGTTGGCCTCTTGAGTGGGTCAGAGTATGGGTGGCCAGACGGGTATTTATATTTAGGGACTTCTATAAAATAAAATGGGTGGGTATGGTTTTTCTATAACCTGGTCAAAATATACAGTCAAAATAAAAAAGCGCGCTTCAGTGCGCTTCATGTGCGCTTCGGGCTCCGCGCTCGCTTCATTGAATGCGCTTCGCTCCAGCTGTGCTCCAGCTGTGCGATGCGCTTTTTCTGCGCTTCGCGCTTCATCGTGCTTTTAATAACACTGGCTCCGCCAATCTCTCTCTCTCTAGATTGCTTCCTCTCTAAGCTCTCTCTCTCTCTAGAAATCTATCTCTCTGCAAGTTTCAAACTGAATATTTTTCTCACTCTCTACATGTCTGTGCTTAATCTCTCTGTTTCTACCTCTAATCTTCTATATCTCTATATCTATATGCTTTATCTTCACTGTTTCTTATTTAAATATACAAAAAAACTACAAAAATACTCTCAGGAATCACCGATTCCTATCAAAAACATGGTTTCCAAAAGATACACCTTAAAACATGTAGAGCTTTAATAACATTTTCATGAATACATTTCTTGTTAGATGTAAAAGGCTTAAATACTCGGAAGCTATAAACGCATTGTGCATGGATATAGCTAGAATAACAAGAAGATAGACATTAATTAAAGCACTGACCTCTTCCGTTTGAGCTATCATGCCCACGAAGTATTTCTAATGGAACAATAAGAGGATTTTGATTTAGATCAGAATACACCATGCCATGAAAGACATATGCTGTCCCGTCATCAGAACATGAAGCAAATAAAGGATAGGTCCGATGATAAGCCACACTGTTTATGTCTTTTGGGTGACACCTATAAATTCAATAATAAGATTAGGGAAACCTAACCAGCATTAACATAATGTTAATTAGAGAATGTAGGATGCATGCGAATCTGTATTAGCTCTAGCAGGCTAGTACCTTAAAATATAAAAATAATATTCCCTGATTTAAGAATTTGATTTGTCCAGAGAGTACATTCATTTTGAAGCATATACTAAACAAATTGTGCAATTATTTGTACTTCTTACATCTCTATGCATGCAGGTTCAATTAAATATCCACATATAATACTAAGCTTTTTCTTTATCTCTAAGATAATGCTATACTTGTCACAGCAGTCAATAAAGAGGACAAGATAATTTTTACCAAGTAAAGCCATAGAGAGAGCTAATTCGAAGTACTACAATTTATATCACCCCAGGGATTCTTTTCCCAAAACAGCAAATTTCATGCCAACATATTCTCAACTATAATCAGTTCATACTTAAAAAAAACTAGTTCTTTCGCAATCATATAAACTAAGGAACTAGTAACATACTTAAGGATTTTGTAAGGTTGAGATGAAAGGTCCATGTCAAACCAGCACAATTTTCCTTCTCTGCTACCAACAATGACATTATCCCCTGAAGGAGCAGCATACCAATTATTAATAGAGAACGATATCCTTAGACGTAAAATAGTTTATTACAAAACAAAAAGCGAAAGTGCACAAGGAAATTAACAGGAGACTGGTAGCATACCGCCAGGATGAATGGCAATAGAAGAAACATCACGAAGTCCAGTTTCAAGCTTTTTAATGAGTTCATGCTTTAGCAAATCATAGGCACGTACAGTCATTTTCGTTGAAATAAAGAAAACTGATCTACTTGGATGGAAAGCTGTTGAAACAGGCAGTCCGTGCAGCTTGAATGGTATTCTCTGTGTCATTTTCTTCGAAAGCTGGTGAATTGAAATTGCTCTAGATTCTGGTATGAATGAATTAAGAAATAGCACATAATATTGGATATTGGGATCAAGTTTAAAGAGAGTAGGTGAAATTTGAAAATCATGTGAAATAAATGTACAGTGCAAAATGAAACACGCATTCCCCTCGGGAGTACTATGACATTACAAACACCTATATATCCTGCTTTTAGGACCCTAAAAATATGGCAACATTGAGCCCAATCCCATATACAAATTATTAGGTCTCAAGCATGAAGACACTGACACAAGGATCTTCATCATTCAGGTACAAAAATCTTTAAGGCATAAAGGTTATCATCTGCAATCAAAAAATACATAATCTAGAATGTGTGAAATTAAAGATATTAGTCTAGATTACAAACAATAACAAGACAGAGAAATGAAAGCATGAACTTGAGCAGAAAACATAACTTCCTAATTTATTTATTTCCTTTAAAATTTTAAATAAGAATTGCCCAAACCAATAATAAGGATATCAGATGGCATTACTGAGGAGAAATAGTCTCCTTTCCGGTGCCATTCCACTGAAGACACTGTCTGCAAAGTATAAAGCATGCAATTAAGATTAGTTAAAGTTCTATTGCAAAGGGAATAATTTACAGAACTGTACTACAAAAACATCACAGAAAATATAACAGAAGTACCTTTGTGTGCTTCAACCTGATTCCCTTGTTTTTTTCATCTCGAATCCAGCTTACAGCAGGCGCACCTTTACCTATATAACATAAATTATAAAATAATCAGACATCACTGACTACAAACAAGAAAAAGCCAAAAGGACATATCAAATATAAACAGACTAGATTCATCTGGTGCAGTTGCTGCAGGTATTTCAACATGGAGAAGTTCTTCAATCTTATGCTGCTCTTCACTTCCTAACCCAGCATTCAAAAGGTAAACATCTGCCCCCCTGCATTTGTTGTGGCAAAATAGTATACAAGTTCAGTTGTAGGGAACCGAACAGAATATATATACATACATACACACACACACATATATATATGTGTATGCATGTGTGTATGTATGTAATTATGTATAAAAGTTAGTCTTACACAGCAACTGCTAAAATGGGGAGCTCTGGAGAAGGATTCCATGCCACATGTTTTACAGCTTCATCTAGCTCCCAAATTTTAAGACATCTTCCAGTGTCAATTTCCCAGATTCGCACAGTTCCATCACTTGAACCTTTACGCATTAACGATTACCGTCAAACTAACATCAATCAGTTTACACACCACAATGTGAAAGGGGAACCACTTCCCATGATATTTAAGTTTCCACATTGATAATGAAGGGCTCAATTAGGTATATTTCACAGTCACCGATAAGCTTATGTTATTATCCAGCTTTCAATATACAGCAAGGTATGTTATTCCCAGACATGAAGTCTTGTTTCCATGAAAATATAAGTAATTCTATTTTTTCAAATCAAGGGACACTTAAAGTTATATAAATAGAGTCTGTACCAGAAGCAATCCATTGTCCAGACGAATCAGTAGAAATTGACATGACTGGACCCTCGTGACCTCTGTACTCAAGGTAACATATGCTTGGGTAAGGTCTAAGATCTTTTCGGCTAGGCAGCTTGGGCTTTAGAGATTCAGGATCAATGTTAATCTGAAGATGAATTGAATGTACACTCGTCATGAATTCATCAAAATTGATAGGCAATGTGAGAATTCAAAAAAACATAGCATCTTGTTCCTTGTCTTACACGCTTTTTCCTGGCTCGAGGGCACAAGTATAAATCCAAGCAACGATCAAAAGTTTCTTTGACAGCTTTCTCATATGCTGGGACACTTCTCAATGACAAAAACCTAAACCGATAGACATTAAATATGGTATATTTTCAAATATTTGACTTCAACATTGAGTATAATAACCCATACTAATTACCGTTTTGGAATAAATTTAGGCCGATCTTCTTCAAACTCAAGCTGATAAGAGTCTAACTCTTCTTGTGTTGGAATGTATTCTAAAGCAGGATTATAGGATTCCTCGTGGCCTGAAAGTGAAAAGTTTATAACCAAAATTATATCCATTTTATCTGAAAAGAAGAAAAAAAAATCCAGATCTTCAAAATAAATGGAATAAAGATGATACAAAAAGATACTATTAACTTCAAACCTGGCAGTTGAGGCTTTGGGGCAGGAATATATGCCAAGCCACCTGCCTTTTCTGCCTGATCATCACCCCACAAGTTGTAAACTTTCGGTTCTTCTTTCGGTTTATCGAATTTTATTAATCCCTTGCGGATTGCTCTGACAAGCATCACAACCTGCAGATTAGGGGGAAGAAGTCAAAAGACATAAGCTTATTACAATATGAGATATGGATATATCATAACAGATTGAATGTCATATATGTAGCAATTACAGAGAGGAAATGAAGTACGAACAGCCTATCTCCATCGATGAAGAATACAAGCTATCAACTACTGTACTACTATGCTATTATACTCTCCTACACCTCTGTTGATTATTATGGCAGTTCTAATAGAATACTGAGTATTTCCAACATGCAAAAATGCCTCAATACAAATGTCATTATGGGGCAATAAACTAATTGTTTCTGCTTATAAATAGCTTAAAAATTAACTTTTTTGTCTATCTGCTGAAATTTAACTAATGAGTTGTAACTGAGATAAAAAGTTCAATTTATAGAGTAGGAGGTAGGTACTTTAGTCACTTATTTCAAGTTCTTAATTTTACTTGCAAAAACTAATATCTAGCCCCATCAGATATATAATTATATTTGTTATTTTTTAATATTTTATAACTCACAAAAGACCTTCAAGTGCTTTCAATTCTTATTTAACCAAAAAGAATGTCACTCAAAGTACAATTACAAAGATCTAATAAGAAATAATAACATTATCCAAAAGTTCCAATTAATCATTTGATGAAAAGCATATATGATTTAAGTATGATTTCATCACATTTTGGGATATTTTTAAAAATAAAAATAAGCTAGAAAAACAAAATAATGTAGAAGATGTAGTAGCTAAATATCTCTATTACAGAACTAGAAACTCTTGTGATGACTTGAAACTAGTCAGTAATGGGAATAAACACTAAATATGAACAGCCAATATGGCATACTACACGTGATTCGCGAGTGTAAAATTCTTGTTCTTCTCAGTAAAATACTACTTGTTGTCTTTTCTCTTTCCGCATCTCATCCTTATCTCCTATTCTGTCACCTCAGGCAGTCGCTATTGTCCACTTTATTTCTTAAATTCACACTATATTCTTTTGTTTATCCCTATGTCTAAACATATATCAAATTTTCTTGAATGATCATGCAAATTCATATGCTTCTCTACATGCAGAGTAAATAAGCAAATGTGGTATGAATACCTTTTTGTTTTCCCATTTTGATTCAATAAAACGCCTCTTTGGTTCTGGTGCACTTGAAAGTGGATGTTTAGCACCATCCCAAGCAAACCAATCTACATAAGGCTGCATTCAACACAAAAAAAACTAAAAAATCTCTACACAAGGAAAACAACTAACCTTTAAATTAGAGTACAATTTTGAAGTAATTAAGGCTTTAAGGAAATAACAATACACACACCGCATATGGGTCAAACTCAGCATGTGGAGCCTTCCCTTTCAGCAGTCTATGAATAAGCTTAGTTTCTTGCTTGGTCAATTCAACTTCCTCATCATTATACTCATCGTAGAACTTACGCCTGATAATTATAAATAAATTCAATACAATATATCTAGGAAGCTTCTATGGCAGGAACTTATGGACTTGGAAGTTACTATTAATTTTTTTTCTACCTCTTGAAATGGTTAAAATTTCTTACTTCACTTTAAGAGTCACAATTTTACTTTGTAGGGTCATCCGACATATTTTAAACAGCTTACAGATTGCATACATTCTATTGGGGCTTTTATTTACCGAATTTGACAATGCTTACTAAAGGACCTCTAAACGATAAGGAGAAAAATTATACAAAATGAACATAGATATTGTTACTTTTGGCACAGGCAATGAATTAACTATTAATTCAAGTAACTTCGATAGGCATAATTTAATTATAAACATAAAAGACACTAGGTCACAAAATAAAAAACTAATATGTCACAAAAGTTGGTCTATGACTTTACTTGTACCCCCACTAGTTTGAGACTTTATTATCAACTATTATTCTCTCATAGAGCCAAGTTCAAGATCTGTCATTTCTAATCAAATACTGTTTAGCTGATGAGACTAGAGTTACTAGACAAGCTCAAAAAAAATTAAATGAATAATTCTCAGTTGCTTTTGGGCAGACATAATCATTGAAATATTACCATAAACAAAATTTATCAAGCTTAGACAGGAACTTTATACAAGTTTGTATGCCTTTTTGTCTAAAATGTATAGAGAGTGAGAGGGAGGAAGAAGATTGTTGATTCTTATAAGCGACATCATTTAGACAAATATAACTCACCAATTTTTTGAATCGGCGTTCTCTAAAAACGAATCGAGTTTATTTTGTCTCTCCTTCTTCTTTAACTTCTTTCCAGAAATATCATATCCAATATGTTCCTCATCCTTGTACCACTCAAGAGGGACATCACCAATTGTATTTCTTGGTGCAACCTAATGAAGGAGTCAGGATAACGATTTAAATACATAGCAAGGAGTATTTCATGGCCTGGACAACCAGATTACAAGCACGCCAAATTAAACCAGAAATATAAGAAATTTATGAGTTAGGTAAAACACCTCATCTTCGGATGAATCACTTTCTTCAACACCAGGATGGGATTCTTCGCTTTCACTCTGACTTTCCTGACCAAAATCGGTATCTTCTTCATCGTCAAGAGAGACAGCATCATCGCTTGTAGTAAGGTCCTCCTAATATTATCAGCAACCAGAAAATTTCAAGTCACATAAAACTTTTTCCAGAAAGTATATCATATATTTGTTAAACCAGGAACTCCAAGTTATATTTCTTATATTCTGGGCCACGCCTTTAACTATATTGATCAGACAAGTCAGCCATTTTATTATATAATTAGCAAAAACGAGGGGAAAAAATTAAAAAGGAAAAAGAAAAAAAGAACTGCAGTACCAAAATTACTAAATTAACTTAACATTCTATAATAGGACCACCGAACAGATATTTTACAAGACATAGTGTACCTTATTTTCCGTAAAATCACTCTGTTCTGATCCGGAATCCCTCAAACTTCCATCAGAACCTTCATCCACCGACCATTCCTACACATGAAAAAGCAAAATGATAAAAAAAAAACCTAAACAAGTTATTTCAGTTTATTAGGAAATTATAAAATGAACAATTTTAACGAAATCTTTCAATTTTGACCAAAACACAGTAAAGGTTCCATTTAGCTATATGCAGTAACAATTCTCACTAACTTTGTGATATCGAAAACAAACTCTACTCTCAATTAAGGCAAATGACTAATACAATATTCACAACTTGCCGCCTCATCGATGAACTAGATAATCAACACAACAAAGCCAAATGCTTTGCATAAACAAAACACCATATACATAAGCATTCATTCATATATATATAAACAAAATGCAAGTGTCAAACTAATATTCTAGCATTCGCAATCGAACAGGTAAAATTTATACAAGTATCAGAAACTATCAATCACAATATAAACAATAAAAAACAGATTTTTAACTTTTATCAACTACTTGTAAGTTATACCTCATCATCTGAATCAGAAACAACTGGCTCTACTTGTTCAATTACATGCTCTTCTGGCTCTTTCTCTTTGGGCTTTGATTCTCGCTTTGATTTTGGTGCCTTCATTGCATTCACTTAAAAAAGTGGCGAGAGAGAGAGAGAGGAGAGACTAGGGTTTAAAGAGGTTTAAGACGATAAAGGAGAAGATTGTTTACATTCGGGTCATGAAATTGGGCCCATTTTGTTGAGAAATTGTTTAGGGTTTTCGGTATTTCTTGTATGGGCTATATATATATGAACCAAGGGAACACCATATAGCATTTGTGTTATTAACTTAATATTAATATTATATTTTAAAAAAAATATTTATTAATTTTTAAGTTGTTTAAATTAAAATTATTTTATAATTTTATATTTAATAATATGATTAATAAATTTTAATATTATAATAAATTGTATGCTTATTACATATATTATATTTAATATAATAAATTTGTCACAAAAACGGCTTAATCAATTAGTAATACATATTCAAGATTTTTTTTAACTAATATCATTTATTTATTTAGTTAAATATGTTTTCTGTGGTATGCTTCCCAAAAGTATTTTTCACGATAATATTTATAGAACTTGTTAACCATGCTTTTTTTAAAAAAGAAAAACGTTAACTAGCATTAACTAGTGTGCTTTATGGGGACTTCAATTGTGTTGGGAATTTTTCGGAAAAAAGAAGGATGTAGTGTAGTATAGTTCATTTAAAATCCTAGATAAATTTATGGAGAATCTACACCTAATTGATATTTTAAGTCCTGAACTTCAAGTTCTTTTGATTTGATTCAAAGAACATGAAAAGTAGGCTACAAAGCGGCCTGATAAATGAAGAATGGTGCCTCAAAAATCAATGGAACGTTAGAGGGTGGAAGAGAAGAAGCTCAGATCACAGGCATATCTTTTTAATAATTTCGATTGGGAGCCGAAACGTTTTAAAGCCTTCAATGTCTGGTTAGAGGAGGAGGAAGTCAAAAATCTGTTGAGCAATATGAAGCCTTTCCCTGGAAAAAAAAACATTAGCATAGGCCTCATACAGGTAAAATACACTGTAAGAGAGTGGAGCCACAAGCATGATGAAGAGTTAAATAAGAGTATTAAAGCTGTAGAAGAATAAATGGATAGATGGGATGAAGATTGACAATAAAATGGTAAAAGTTATCAAATAGGAAGAAGGATGCATGCTCTATATCAGTTGAGAGTTTTTTTTTAAGCCAAAGTTTCATTAGATAAACATTTCAAGGAGAAGTGTAAAACAGTACATACTGGTCTTTGAAGCCAAAGTTATTCATTATCATATAAGCTTCATAATTGTCAGTTTCCACGACCACATCCCTGTAACTGAATAAGAAAGCTCTCATAAGTGCTACGTACATGGCCCACAACTGGTTTCCAAGCCGGGATAATTCTGGGATTACGCCAATGGTGAGGTGTTTGAGATCATCATTAGAGTTTCTATATATCGCTTCTATACATGTATTGTGACCATTAGGAAACGTGATGATTGAAGAGGCTCCATGAACGTTGATTTTGAGAGTCCCTGGAGTAGGAGGGATCCAATGGAATGCCATCTAGAGAGCACTAAAAAAGGAGGTCGAGGTTAGTATGAACGGGAGAGGGTTTGCACTGATGATGGTTCCAGGACAGAGATTATATAGCCTCCAGATTTGGTAAAGTTTTAAGAGACCTCTTAAATGCTGAATATTTGCAAAATTCGACAGGATCAAACATCAAGAGTTCATGCAATTTCTGAGAGCACCAAATCAGCTTAAGAAGGTGATAATTTTAAAGTGAATATCTGCATGTTTGCCACCTCTCAAGCCTAGCAGTAGATGACTAGAGGTGACTCACACTACGTTAATACTACTCATAATTATCTCTCCACTGAGAATTGCACCATACTGAATAAATTTCAATTGAATATTTTGGGTTGGTACAACATGTTTATCACTCCAACTGAATTTTTTTTATGACGGCCGTATTTAATGACTTTAATGATCATGTCTCTTCTAGCTTTTATTTTTCTATTCAAGTCATCCTGACGACACCCTTTCTCTTTTTGCACCCTCTTTTACTAGAGAGTTTGCTGAGGTGTTAATAACACGACTAATATGGGCTAAGTTAATACCCCATACCGGGCTCTCATTACATGACTAATATGGGCTAAGTTAATACCCCATACCGGGCTCTCATTAGAGGTGACCAAATGAGCGGACCGGGCGAGCTGTGCCGGTTCGCCGGCGAGCCGGTTTGGCCATCTCGAGACTCAGGCACGGCACGTTGGGGTAGGCGAGCCGTGCCGAATCGAGGCGATTCAGAATATCCTTGACTCGTGGACAGCTCGTACGGGTTGACGAATTATTTTTTTTTAATGTTTATTCCATTAATTGCTTTGCAACAGCTCGCAGGCGAGGCGAGTTTGTCGCGGTTCGGGCCGAGGCGAGTTAGTGACCTACCGACTGCAGAAATGACTTAGTTACTTAGTTACGATTACGAATACATATTATAGTGCAAGTGTTATTTCATTTAATATCAGATTAAAAATATATTTTGATGTCCTATAATAGTAATTGTTTAGCTAATGTAAAATTAATATTATACTAACTTATATCTCGTGTGATGCACGAATGAATATTTTTAATTTTTTAATTTTAATATTTTTTATATGATTTAAATTTTTTTATTTGTATAAGTGTGTTTTGTATAGAAATGTATTTTAATTAAGAGATTAATGTGATATATTTTAGTTAAGAGATTAATGTGAGATATTTTAGTTAAAAAATTAATGTTTTAAATTTAGGATCAATAATTAAATATTTGACCCAAATATCAACCGATTATTACCAAACTTTCAATATTTGAATTTTAATAATATATAGTTGCTATGACATATTTTGCATTTGTTGTCTCTTACTACTTTTATTTGCATTCCAATATTTAGATTTTAATAATATATAATTGATATGACATTATCTTGTGTCCCGTGCACTATGAGTCTACGAGTCTATGACATTGAATGTGAATTGACCATGTTTGTTCAATACTTCTATATAACGAGCCGTGCCGAGTTGGCGTACGAGCCGTGCCGAGTATATTATTTTTTCCCATCAAATAAGGCTACTAAAAGAAAAATATAATTAAACCATAAATATTACATTGTTTATATATTTATCGACGTTACGAGCCGAGTTACTGGTGCCGAGGCGAGTTACTAGTGGACCGAAGTGAATTGACAGTGAACTGTGTAGTACACTACTTTGACTGAAGTACGGATTTGATTTGAAATTTTTATTCCTAGTAACTGATTAATGATTACTTTACTGAATTATTACTGAATAAAATGCCGAAGGATGATTGGCTGGTTTTATTTCATTTTTTAAAATAAAAAATTATACGACTATTTTTGAAATAAAAGAGGGCGGTACCTCTATAAATTTTATTAATTAAAAAATATTTTACAAATAATTTGAGAGGACTCGTCTCTAAAAAACGGAAAAAACCGCTTGTACATAAGAAACAAATTAAAAACAAATACAAATAAAATAAAATTTAAAATTACAAAATAAAAATATTTTATCCACTATTTAATTTATACAAAATCTTGTTGTTGTTCGCTAGTTGACGTGCCCGATTCTGATGAACTATCCATTATCATCCACGGATCTTCTTCTCCGTCCGAGTCATCTTCTTTTCTTCCTTGTTGTCTTTTTGAGGATTGATCCCAGTCCTTTTTACAAACACATACTTCACCGCATCTGGCGAAAGACTTGATCTCTTCTCGTCCAACACTCTTCTACCTGCACTAAAAGCAGACTCGGACGCAATTGTAGAGGCAAGAACTACTAATATGTCCCTTGCAATTTTAGCTAAAACCGGAAATTGGTTCTCATGATTCTTCCACCATGTTAGTATTGAAAAATTATCATCCAACTCATAATTATAAGAAAAAAACTCCCTAATCATACTAGAAGAAGAAGTAGGTACAGAAGACGTAGTAGAAATTCTACATTTTTGTTTTTTGGCTAGGATAGATGAAATAGTACTATTAAACCTACTAACAGTATTAGTCTTAGGTGGTATAACATTTTGAGTTTTGGGAGTATATATATCTACAAGACGATATAATAAATCTAAACAATTTTGTACATAAAAAACATGATTATACGAAACTCCTAACACCTCATAATAATATTCTAAAATATTTTCTAAACCTTCTTTTCTAACAGCAGGATTAAGAAGACATGTAACACCATAAATATAGGGAAAATCTGTAAAGTATTCTATCCACTTAATTTTCATGTCATTAATAATTGCACTAAAATAATCATTTTCTTCAAAATCACGTAAAGTAGTAACAATACTAACACACTCAATGATAACATGATGTACATTTAGTTCGTAAACATAAGAAAAAACATTAGCAGCATGATGATAACATTCAAGTATATCACGTACACTAGTTGCCAAATCCCACTGAATATCGGTAATTAGTCCACCGTCATATTAGTTTTTTTGGTCTGAATTATATAACTCACCGATAACTACCTTATATTTAATTGCCTCGTTTGATAATTTATAAGTCGAATTACATCTCGTAGGACAATCGATAGCCCATTTTTTGGCCTTAACCCATTATCTTTACACAATTTTTTATACCTAGACCGTAATGAGTGTGCTATACGTAAATATTTAACTATTTTTCTAATAATTCGTTCCCCTTACGTGAATAAAAGGGGCTTATTGTCGACCACTTTGAATGCAAAACAAACAAAAAGCTTTAAATTTGTTCGGATCTTTCGTTGCTTGTCTCAAAAAATAGTTCCAAACATGTGATGAATGTCTAGTACTAGAAGAACTACTTGTAAAAAAAATATTTCCGGATTAATTCGAATAATTCAAATATTTTAAAAATACGAACAAGTCCCGAATGCTTTTAGAATATAAAACAAATAATTCGAATATTGACTATAATTTAAATAACATAACAAATGAATATTTAAAAAAGTAAAAAATTAATTTTTTTCAAATAATTTGAATATTTCAAATAATTTAAAATACATAACTAACGAATATTTAGAAAAACAAAAAAATAATTTTTTCAAATAATTTAAAAAACATAACTAACGAATATTTAGAAAAATAAAAAAAAATATTTTTTCAAATAATTCGAATATTTCAAATAATTTAAAATACATAACTAACGAATATTTAGAAAAATAAAAAATTGATTTTTTTCAAATAATTCGAATATTTTAAATAATTAAAAAAACATAACTAAAGAATATTTAGAAAAACAAAAAAAATTGATTTTTCAGAATAATACGAGTATTTAAAAAATGAAAAAATTCAAAGACTTACCGGGTTCGACGGATAGAGGTGGTGGCATTGAACCTTGTGAATTTTCCTTGACTCGAACCTTGTGAATTGTTTGGATCCATTTTGTCTAAGTAGTAAATTAGTAATGCAGTAGGCAGTTGACTAGTTAGACAATAGATAGGTAGAGACTAAGAGAGTAGAGAGTGAGGGAGAGATGGTAGCAGTTTGGTTCAATTTATAGGGAGGGATGAGAGAGCCGTTGGGAGGAAAGAGCCGTTGGAACTGGAAAAGCAGGGAGACGTTGGTGGGTGGGGACTACTGACTAGGCATTATCCACATATGTGCACATCACTTTACGAAGACAAACCTGTGGGCTCCGGTTTCTTACATTAACAAACAATAAAGACTTGTTTTATTATCTCATCTCAGTCTGCTACATTTTCTTTAAGTGTCATGTCAGATCTTCACATGCTTCCATAGCTAATTTAAGTGTGCCGAGTTTCACATGCCGAGTTGTTGCTATACACTCTAAATAAAAATAAAAATATTCTATCCACTATTTAAAAATACAAAATAAAAATATTCTATACACTCTAAAAAATGAATATTTTTAAAATATAAAATGAATATTTTTAAAAATCTAAAAATTGAATGTTTTTAAAAATTTGAATATTTTAAAAACATAAAAATTGAATGTTTTTGAAATCATGATAATCTATGTAATATTTTTCGTAAATAAAAAACTTAAATTTGTGATTACTAAATCACTGTACTTGGCTTTATTTTTGTAAATTCAATAATATAACAAGTCTCATTCTTAATTATTTGTAATACGACTTTAGACATGATATATGGTGATATTTTACTTAAGTGGAGAAGTTGTGTGAACAGCAAACTAGCAGTAGCAGACAAGACAGCAGCAACAGACAAGTAGCAGGCGCATGGCAGAGTAACGTGCTGATTACGGGCCGGTCCGTGTTGAGCCGTGCCGGCTCGTCACGGGTTGAGGCGAGTTTGGCGAGCTGTGCCGGGCCGGTTACGGTTTTCAATATGTTGGCTCGTGAACGGCACGATTTATAGACGGTTTATGCCGGTTTTTAGACCGGCCCGGTTCCCGAACGATTTTCACGAGTTCAAGTGCGAGCCGGGGCGAGTCGGGCCGAGCCGACCCGCCCGTATGGCCACCTCCAGCTCTCATGCAATCAGTCCATCATGTTATTTTGAAGCCCAAGTTTATACATGTTCAAATTTTGCACTAGTAAACTAGAGTCAGTTAGTATCGTAATGAGTGATTTGTTAAGCTTTTTCTTACCAAATTCCTTGATAAGAAGTATAAAAGCATCCACTTCTTCCTCATAACTTGAACTAGCGCTTGATGGTCCTAAGAATATGTATATCAAAGAGCCTATATTATCAATAATAAACCCATCAATCCCTGATTTGATTATACCCCACTTATCATTCCTCCATGCTCCATCAATAAAGCCAACCAAGTCCGAAAAAGAAAACCAGTAGTCTAATGTTTGTTTTAGAGCCCATCGTCTTTGCAAAATGAATGTTTGTCCAAGATATAACACCCACATACTCTCACTCTCTGGAGGTACTAACTTATTTACTAGACTCCAACTATGCGCTCTCTGTTTGATTAGAATTTCCAAACTTGTAAAACTGATTTTAACATTTTTGAAAGGATTTTAGTTCATGGCTAACCAAATAGTCCATAGGACTGCTGCAAAACACAACTCACCTCCTGATTTAAAATCTTTTATCGAGAATATCTTAAAGCATTGCTTAAGATCAACTGGGGCATATCGGTTACAGTCTATTTCCAGCCATTTGTAAAGTATGTCCCACGCTTTCTTCGCTAACTGACAGTTCCACAAAATATGGTCAATATATTCTTCTTCTGTGTTGCACCATCTGCATAAGACATTTACAGTAACACCTCTCTTCTTGAAGAATAAGAGTGATGGTAGTATTTTATGTCTGCATTGCCATAGAAAGAATTTCACTTTTGGAGGAACCTTTAGGCTCCATATCTTTCTCCATGGACATGTATGACCTTGATGCACTACCAATTTCTTGTAACAAGAGGCTGTATTGAACCTTCCCTTCATGTATCCCCAGCACAAAACATCCATACCTTCTTGAAGCTGAATATTCTTAATCAATAAGTTTAGACGGTCTACTTCTTCTTTTTCCCATGTTCTGAGGTTTCTTTTCCATATGTTAGTACCATGAGAGCGAGTCCACAACAAAACCATTTCCTTGACGGTTATGATCTTGCATAATGAAAGTTGGTGATAGGTCAATATTTTATACATTTTTATATACCTAGTTTATGTTTGTTTTCATAATTTTATTAGTTAATTAATTATTTTTATTTTGTTTTGTAGGAAATTAATTAAAATCAGAATTATAGTAGAAAAATGAAAATACAAGGAAGGAGGTAGAATTATTTGGAGCTAAAACAATTAACACTATAAGAAACCAGAGTATTTTCGACCGACAGAACGGTTGATTTTACAGGGATGTCGATCGGTCGGGTTAAACCTGGTTTTGGAGGCAAAACAATTAAGTCTTCTTAAAACTGACTAAACTAAACCGATCAAGTTTTTCTGAAGGCAGTCGGTTTTGCTTGAAGACGATCGGTTTTGTATTTATCCCGGTCAATTTTCTGGGTTTGTAATGGTCAAATTCGGTCGGGTTAGTTTATAGTCGATTTAGGCAGTCGGTTTTGTCTGTAATTTTTTTTATATAAATGCAGCTCTGCTGCTGAGCCTGCTATACCATTCAAACCATTCACTATACCATTCGTACCATAAACCAATAACCATAACAATAACCAATAACAATACCAATAACAATAATAAAAAACAATACCAATAACAATACCAATAACCAATAACCAATAACAATACCAATAACAATAACCAATACCAATAACCAATACCAATAACCAATACCAATAACCATAAACCAACAATTAACATGAAATTTAATAAGCATAAACCAACAATATTAACATCAACAATACCGTAAACTAACAAGTTTAGTGAAATAAGTTCTAAAAAACCAACAATAACAAGTTCTAATATTCAATAAACAATGACAAGTTTTTAAAAAATTAAAATTAATCATCCATGTCATCATCGTCGCCTCCTCCATTTCCGCCTCCATCGCGGCCTCTATTTCCGCCTACATCTCCCCCATCATGTTCTTCATCGCCCTCATCATGCTCTTCATTGCCTTGTTAAACCCTCCTTATCGCCTACATAAAACAACAAATCAGTAGTCATTTTAAACTTAAAAATCAAGCGGTAATAATTTAAGTTTTGTACCAGTTCATTTGCAATTTCATACTTATTATATATCGATTGGAGGATTTCCCCAATAACTCAAGATACCTCCCTGTTAGGAATTGTGAGATTCGATGATAACAAATTACTTAGAATTACAATAGGGATTTAAATTTCATTGTAACTAGTCGATGGATATATGACCTATAAATATCCAATGACTAGGAAACCAGTTATCAGTTGAAGCTTGTTAATCAACTGATATACTGGATTATAACATTTGATTTATGTTTCATTACCAATTGATTGTATTGCCTCGATGGATGCTGTGAAGTAGTTGACTGATACTTATTGACTTCAATTTATAGCTTCTCAACGGATGTGAAGAATGGCTGATCAATTGTAAATATTCTAAGTCAGAATTCTCACAAATGAAGTGATCAACAGATATTGGAGTCAATGGATAAAGATACTGCTCGATGAATAAAATCTATCAACGGATAAAGGCAATCAATGGATAAAGGACCATCAATGGATAAGGAGTCGATGGATAACTCAATTATCCATCGATACATCAATTGATCAATGGATAACCTATCCATCGATGGATGAGCAAAGGAGAATCAACTGATAAGCTTAATAGCAATTATCAGTTGATTAAGGTTTCCCAATTTAGTTAAAGACAAAAGGAATGAGAACTTTGCAGAAACTGAAACAATGGAAGATAGTCATGTCAGGATTGTGAAGACTTTCAAGGAAACACAGTCTTCAAGGAATGGATCAAGACAAAGATACTTCCAAGATTAGTCAAATTCTAGTGAAGACTGTGAAAGTAACTAATTTCTATTTTCATGTAAACATTGTCAAGTGTATTCTATAATGTTCTCTGTCGATAGAAAATAGATGCAGAAGAAAACTAATATATAGTAATTAGTAGTCTAATGTAGCACGATGTGAAAAACATCAAGAACTAAAGAAAAGCACAATAGAAGCATAGGCAATATTGGCAGTGCTTTTCTTAGTTCAAAATCACAACTTTGTAAGCAGCTTGTTATCTTTACCAAGGTTATTTGAAAGTAAAAATACACTAGTGGAAAAATCAATCCAGTAGTAATTTTAAAAAGATTGTTTTCAAGTATCTTTTAAATCTTCCAGTTTTATCTTTTTGTTTAATTTGTCCAAACACTCAACCACACTCTTTGAACAAACTTAACTCCGCAAGAATCTTAAACAATTCTTAAGTTTGCATTCAACCCCCCCTCTTCTACAAACTTAGTGTACTTAAAGGGAATAACAATTAGTATCAGAGCCTAGCTTTCAACATAAAGAAAGTTAAGATCTAAAGTACATCAAGTATGGGTCACAAAGACACAGGAGTGAAGATTCCAGTTCTGGAAAAAGATGAGTATTTTCCCTGGAAAGTTAAAATGCACTTGTATCTGCTATCCATTGATCCTTCCTATGTCAATTGCATAGAGAAAGGTCCACATATGCCTATGAAGATAGTTACAAGTGTGAATGCAGATGGTACTCAGGCACCAGATAAACTTATTCCAAAATCTGTGAGTGAATACACAGATGAAGATGAGAAGGAAGTACACAAGGATAAAAAGGCTATGAACATTCTGTTTAATGGTCTTGACAAGGATATGTTTGACAATGTTATCAACTGTACAACCTCTAAAGAAGTCTGGGATACTCTTCAAACTCTATGTGATGGCACTGAGCAAGTAAGAAAGAACAAGATACAACTCTTGATTCAGAAATATGAGGTCTTTCACTTCAAGAGTTGTGAAGCAATTAATGACACATATAGTAAGTTTCAAAAGCTGTTGAATGAGCTAAAACTATATAGAAGATTATATGCTGTTGAGGATACCAATCTCAAATTCTTGAGGTCCTTACCCAAGGAATGAAAACCAATGACTGTTTCTATAAGACAATCTCCTGACTTTAAGGAATATACTCTTGACAAGCTGTATGGAATCTTGAAGACTTATGAGTTGGAACTATAGCAAGATAAAGAGATTGAGAGAAGTCAGAAGAAAGAAAAGTATGTTGCCTTGGTGGTCAAGGATAAGCAAGTTGCAGAGCCTTGTGAAGATGTTGTTGTTAAAGAAGGTAAGAAAGAAAGTCATGGGAAGGCTACAGATGGAATTGGATATGATGAATCTTCAACTAGCAAAAGAAAAGAAATAGTTGAAGATGATGAATCATATACTAGGGATGAAATAGATGAGCATCTGACTTTTCTATCAAGAAAATTTTCCAAACTCAAATTCAAGAGGAATCCTATGCAAAGGCCTGGATCCCAGTTTAAGAGAGATAATCAACCAAGTAAAAATCTTGTTGATAGGACTCAATTCAAATGCTTCAACTATGGATTGGCTGGTCACTTTTCCAATGAATGCAGAAAGCCAAAAAGGGAGAAGAAATCAAAGTATAATGATGGGATTGACTATAAAAAAAAGTACTTTGATTTGCTAAGACAAAATGAGAAGGCTTTTGTACCAGAAAAAAAGGACTGGGCTGCTGAGGATGATTCTGAAGAAGAGGAATTCATCAACCTTGCACTTATGGCCAACCATGATGACCAATAAGCTCGTTCCTCTAGCAGTCATGTAATTTCTATAAATCTATCCGAGTTATCCAAGGATGAATGCAATATTACCATTACTGAAATGTCAAATGAATTGTATAATTTGCATGAAACTTTCAAGTCCTTAAACAAAGAAAACACTAGGCTCAAAAGCACCTTAGAATCTCGTACTGAAAGAAACATTTATCTAGAGAGTGAGCTAGTGCAAATGGACAGACTCAAGGTAGAAAATAAAGATGCTAGAAAAGAACTAGTTGAGTGTAAAAAGGAAATATAAAGTTTGAAAGAAAAATTGGAAGAAGAACTAAGAACCATTGACAAATGGAACAGGTCAAGTAAAGCCAGTAAGAAGATGAATGACATTCATGGAACAAATTCTTTCACCATGCTGTCTGAGACTCTTGAGAAATTAGCTATTGATGAAATTCAATCTTAGGAAAAGAAGCAATCGATTGTTAATCCTGAATCAACTGATAAGGATTATCCATCGATTGATAACGATATCTCAACGGATAATTATCCATCGATTGAGGAATCATCAACTGCTAAACAAACTGTGTTAAAAACTAAGCTTAATAGACCTGTTAAATTTGTGAAAGAATGAAGCTCCTCAAAATCTCAAATCAAGATTGAAAAGGCTAATATAGGATTCTTATCTAAAGACCAATTGAAAGAAAAGTTAGAAAAGATAGAGCCTGATATTAAGCCAAATGAAAAGAAGAAAAAGAATAGAAATGGTAAAGTAGGCATAAACAAGCACAATAACTACACACCTGACAAGTATGCTCCTAGAAAGATATGTGCCAAGTGTGGTAGTAAGAATCACTTATCTGTGCAATGCAAGTCCAATCTGCCTGCAAAAACCAATGTGTCTGTTATACCTAACATGCATTCTAATTCTATTTATCCTCACTTAGTTTATCCTCATGCTATTCATGCTCAATATGCATCAATGCCTTATATGTTTAATCCATATCTTGGATTTGCCAACATGAATATGCCTGTTATGTCCTGGAATATGCATAATAATTTTCATGCTCCAAATTTCCCTAATTCTGCAAGCATGAATATTCCAAATATTAGCACTGAGAAGCCTGAGGTAAGGAAACCAACACCTAAGGTTTAAGTGAAAGTGAAACCACCTCAACCAAAGGAATAAAAGTTGGAAACCAAACCAAAGGCAGCAACTAATAAGAAAGGACCCAAGGCAACTTGGTACCAAAATCAACTTGATTGTCTTTGGTTGTGTGCATGGAAAGAGAAGAAATCTTTGGTACTTGGACAGTGGGTGTTCAAGACATATAACTGGAGATAAATCCCTGCTCACAAAGTTTGAGGAGAGAGTTGACCCTGGAGTAACCTTTGGAGATGACAGTAAAGGATATACCATGGGATATGGCTTGATTTCAAAAGAGAATGTCATCATTGAACCTGTTGCACTAGTTGATGGCTTAAGACACAATTTGTTAAGCATTAGTCAATTATGTGACAATGGAAATAAAGTTTGCTTCACAACTGAAGCATGCATAATTACCAACAAGAAAGATGAAAGCCTAGTTATGACTGGGAACAGAAAAGGAAATGTGTACATAGCTGACTTCAACTCAACAAATGCAGATTCAATGACTTGTTTACTTTCAAAGGCAGGTACAAGTGAAAGTTGGCTATGGCATAGGAAATTAGCTCACCTGAATTTCAAAGCCGTGAATCTATTGGTCAAGAAAAATCAAGTGAGAGGCTTACCATAAATGGAATTTGTCAAGGGTGGACTTTGTGATGCTTGTCAAAAGGGAAAACAAAGGAAGGCATCATTCAAGTCAAAATTAGAATCATCAATTGAGAAGCCACTTGTTTGGTCCTGTGAATATCATGTCCATTGCAAAGAAGAAGTATGCTCTAGTCATTATAGATAATTTTTCATGATTCTCATGGACTTATTTTCTGCATTCAAAAGATGAAGCTAGTGATCTAATCATTAAGAACATAAGAGAAATTGAGAAAAATCTTGAATTGAATGTAAAGAAAATAAGGAGTGACAATGGAACAGAATTCAAGAATTCCACAATGAAAGAGTTCTGTGAATCTAAAGGAATTTCTCATACCTTCTCTGCACCAAGAACACCTCAACAAAATGGGGTGGTTGAAAGAAAAAATAGGACATTGATTGAAGCAGCTAGAACAATGTTGGAAGATGCTAAATTACCAACATACTTCTGGGCTGAGGCCATTAATACCGCATGCTATGTTTAAAACATCACCACAGTAAATCAAACTCAGGGAAAGACACCTTATCAATTGATCAAGAAAGACAAAAAGCCAACGGTGGGATTTCTTCTTGTCTTTGGCGGCAAGTGCTATGTTCTAAGATATCAAGGTGGACACCAAGGAAAATTTGAGGCCAAAGCTGATGAAGCTATATTTGTTGGGTATGCACTATCAAGCATAGCCTATAGAGTCTATAATCTTAGACTACACATTGTTATGGAATCTGTACATGTAGTATTTGATGATAAAAAGATTCAAGGCTTGTTTGATGAAGGAAATCATGACACACTGCAGTTTGAAAATGAATCAAATGGAACAAATGAAGAAAATGATGAAGAAATTATTCCATTGAATTGACATGTACTCAGAAACCCAATATTAGTTGATGTCACAACATCAATGGATAATTTATCAGTTGACAGACATCCTTCAATGGATAATCAACACTCTACATCTAGAGTATCCAACTCAGGGGGAGGGTTTCAAAACCAATCTTCTAGTTCAAATCAACATGAGTACAACAACAATGACAATGAAGCTTCTTCATCAGGAAGGCAAAACTTGCCTCCACAAAGAAAATGGACAAAAAGCCATCCATTTGAATTAATCATTGGAAATGCAGAAGATGGTGTCAAGACAAGAAGTGTTACTCAAAATGAGTGTCTGTATAGCAGCTTCCTATCTCAAGAAGAACCTAAAAATTTTGAAGATGCTCTCAAGGATCCTGATTGGGTTTTAGCTATGCAAGAGGAACTAAATCAATTTGAGAGGAATGAAGTGTGGAAGCTGGTGACCAAACCAAAAGATATATCAGTAATTGGTACAAAATGGGTATTTAGAAACAAAATGGATGAAACTGGTACTGTGACTAGAAATAAAGCAAGGCTGGTGGCAAAGGGGTACTCACAAGAAGAAGGAATTGATTTTGATGAAACATTTGCACCAGTTGCAAGGCTGGAAGCAATTAGAATCTTTCTAGCTTATGCTGCAAATGCTAATTTCAAAGTCTACCAGATGGATGTGAAGAGTGCATTTTTGAATGGAGTTCTAGAAGAGGAAGTCTATGTGGAACAACCCCCTGGTTTTGAAGATCCAAATTTCCTTGACTTTGTCTACTATCTACTCAAAGCACTCTATGGCTTGAAACAAGCACCAAGGGCCTGGTATGACACTTTATCTCAGTTTCTCATTGAGAATCACTCACAAGAGGTACTGTTGATAAAAATCTATTTTATAGAAATGTCAATGGCTTAATTATTCTTGTCCAAATCTATGTGACTGACATTATATTTGGCTCAACTAATGAGGAGCTTTGCAAAAAGTTTGTCAAACTAATGCAAAGTAAGTATGAAATGAACATGATGGAAGAACTAACCTATTTTCTTGGTTTGCAAGTCAAACAAGTTAAAAATGGTATTTTCATAAATCAAACTAAATACATTTCTAATTTACTAAAGAAATTTGATTTAAATGAATATTCATCTACAAAAACTCTCATGGCCACTGCAAGTAAACTTGAATTGAATACCAAGGAAGCTAAGGTAGACATCTCAAGTTATAGGGGCATGTTGGCTCATTATTATATTTAACTGCAAGTAGGCCAAATATATTGTTTGCTACATGTTTGTGTGCTAGATTTCAGGCTGATCCTAGAGAGTCTCATTTGATTACAATAAAAAGAATATTCAGATATCTCAAAGGAACACCAAATCTTAGAATTTTGTATCCTAAAGAATCTGGATTTGATATAATTGGTTATTCAGATACAGACTATGCAGGTTGCAGAACTGACAGGAAAAGTACAACAGGCACCTGTCAATTTCTAGGAAACAAACTTGTGTCATGGTTTAGTAAAAAGCAACACTCAGTATTAACTTCAACTGCAGAAGCTGAGTACATTGCTGCTGGAAGTTGCTGTGCACAAATATTATGGATGAGGAATCAATTATTTGATTATGGGTTCAGCATGAACAAGATTCCTATCTTCTGTGATAATACAAGTGCCATTGCCATAACAGAAAACCCAGTACAACATTCTAGAACCAAACACATTGACATAAGGTATCATTTCATTAGGGAACATATAATGAATGATACAGTTGAATTACATTTTGTCCCTAGTGAACAACAACTTGCAGACATTTTTACCAAGCCATTGGATGAATCTACTTTTAATAGATTAGTCTGTGAGCTAGGTATGCTTAATTTTGTTCAATCTTAAATGTATGCTAAGTTGTTATTTTTGTAGCCATTGTTCACAATTATCTGTTAAGAAAAAGTGATCAACTGATAACTGTGTTAACTATTAATGGATATTTTTCAGCCATCGATAGTTATATTTCATCAACTGATAAAATATATATCTATCGATGGATATTTATCTGTCGACAAATAATTATCCTGATAATTATTTATCGATCGATAAATTAATAATTTTTGAGTCGATGGATGTAATTACCCATCAATGGTAATAGAATTTCTACAGTTTCTTTACATCCATCGATCAAATAATAGCCGTCGATTCTTTACTTTATTTGTCAACAGATACATATACTCAGTTATATATATCAATCGATTGTCATTTAAAGTAATTTGCTTTAATTCTTTTTATCCTTTAACGGTTATATTCTCAATTAAACTGACCATTCAAGTCATTTTAATCTCAAAAATATAAACAACAATTTCAATTCTCATTTCATTCTTACTTGCTATTTTATTTTCTATCTCTAATCTCTGTATCTCTTTTTCTCTCTAAGAACCCTAAGGCGATTTTTCACTCTCTTTCTGCAAGTTTCTTTATCTAATTTCTTCAAGAACAGTAATGGCACCACAAACAAAAATCCAATCTTCAACAGGCTATATCTATGAGTAGAACAACTTAATTGCCTGCATGAAAGTTGAGGACGCACCTGCTGATTTTCATCCTTTAATGAAGTTTCTAAGCCAGTGTAAACTCTCCAAGGCACTAAGTGAAGCACCAATAATTGTTTGTGAACTGGTGGAAGAGTTCTGGAAGTTTGTAGAAGTATCAAGAGATGGGAAGGTAATCTCTTACACTTGCAAAGGTAAACCCTGTACTCTTACTAGCATTACTGTTTCTGAATGCTTAGATTTTCCTGCTAATAATATTGATGCCATGCCTAAAGATGAAGATATTAGGAATATGCTAGTCTCTGTAAATTATGCTGATAATGAATGCAATTTAGGAGAAGTAGTTAGAAAGAACCTAAGAAAAGAATGGAGCTATTTCTTTGATGCCATCATCAAGGTATTTTCTGGAAAGATAAGTAACTTTGATGCTATTACAACTAGTATGCAACAAGTTGCTTATAGTATCCTATTTGATAAATACTTTGATCCTGGCACATTGCTCCTAAATGAATTAATTGCCAAATTAGGAAGCACAGAGTCTAGGAAAAACAACATTTATTTTGCTAGATTTATTATGTTGTTTATTAACTATTCTGTGGAAGAGTATGAGATCACAGAGGCCATGGAGACAATGGAAGCATGAACTCAAAATAAAAGGGTCTTCAAGGACCTGGTGAGAATCAACTTAAATTCTAAGTTGTGCCTCATCTATCCCCCTTTTGTGCAGGTATTCCTCAAATCTCAAAATCTTTCTTTCCATGAGGTAGAAATACCTCTTTCTTTGCCTTCTATAATAATGAAGGGAGCTGAAAATTCCCCCATCCCTCCTACCCAAGTTGCACAACCTTCAAAACCCAAGTCTAAACAAACCACCTCAATAGTTTCCCAAAAGACTACAATTGTAAAACCCAAGAAAAGAAAAATAACTGAGGGGAGTGTGAAGGTGGTTGATAAAGGTGAGGGAACTGGCTAACATCACGAAAGCTAGAAGAATAAGGAAGGAGAGATTGAGAGTGTCCAGCCAGCCACCAGCCCAATCTCTCAAAAGATTGAAGCTGTGTTAAAGGATATTAGCACATCCCTAGTTGCACCTTCTCAACAAGGTGCAACTATTGAAAAGAGGTCTCAACCAGGACTAATTGATGAGGGAAAGGGACATAAATTAGTTTAACCATACAAAAGGAGAAAAAAGGATAGTAGTAATGCACAGGGAACACACACTCTTGCAAAGCCAAATCAACATCCATCGACTTCCACTCTTCCATCGATGGATATCCTTACATCCATCGACAAGCTAATTTTGACAGATGTTCATCAATCGATGGATATTCCTTATCCATCGATCACTACTTCACATCCATTAATTGCTGCTTCAACTAATATTTCATTGCTTGATTCTACAGTTGAAGTTGCCCATACTCTATTAGGTTTGAATGGAGTGGGTGAGGTGTGTGAGAGGCAAGGTTTGCATACCTTGGCAAAAGGAGAGTGTGTGAATGAGAAGCCCTCAACTTCTTCTGAGGTGGCAAAAGGGGGGGAGTGAGCAAAGAGATTGCCACCTTAGTAGGTGATGCAAAAGGAGAGCATGGTAAGGGAGAGGTGAGAATCCAGGATGAGATCCTGATGCAAAAACAGAGAGAAGAGAGTGAGAGAGAAAAGAATAGAGAGAAATTTTGTTCATCATCTATGAAGCACCAACTTCTAAAACTGAGCAGATTGCAGCTGAACTCACCCAGGAGTTGGGGTTGGAGTTAGGGGGAGTAGGAGGTGATGGAGAATATGGAGTTCCTGCAGGAGTAGCAGATGCCCACATGGAGGTGGATGATGAAGTTGAATTCAATCTTGATGTTGAAACATTTACACATGAGGATCCACACTACCAAGGATTGGCAACAGCCACTAATCAAGAGGCTGAGTAGATGCTGGGGTTGGTGCCAACAGAAGAACAATTCAGGAGTTGCAAGGAGCATTTGGCAAGCCAGCCTGATGAGTGTCTCATATGAATCCTGAAGATTTTAAAGAAAATTCCGATTCTGATGATGACTTATTGGAGCCTGCAATGGCTAGTGATGCAACTAGTTTAGCTGACACCGAAAGAGCCATAGTTTCACACTACAGAAGATCCATGGCGGAAACAAATTTAGAGGATCCTGTCCATAGAAGAATTCTCAACTTCTACAGAGACAACTTGAAAATTCAGAAGATGCATGTCACAGGTTCCAAGTATGAATTACAGAAGATCAGGGAAGAGATTGACAGTGCAAGGACATATTTTGACTCCCCTATTGACTCAAGACTCAGTCTCACTATGATGACAAGAATCAAGTAAAGGCTTGACACTGAGTCCACAACCAAGGACAAAGTTGTGGCATTGGAGAAAAGAGTAACTGCTATGAAGGTTAACATGGAGCAAATACTGAAGAACCAAGTCACTCAAATCAAACTCCTGAGCAAACTCTTGGAAACCCCTCTCATTTCTCAATCCTTGGAGCAAGAGCCTGTTGCTGATAACAAAAAGGGGGAGAAGGAGGAATTAAGGATAAAGGAGATTGAAGCTGTGATCAAGGACACAGGAAATGTCATTCAAAAGAGAGATCCAAAGAAAGCATTGGCTCAACAAATTGTAAGGCAATTTGATTCAATTGCCAGCAAAAACAAGGAAATTGATGCACACGAGCCAATTGCTTTAATGCCAGAGATTCTTGAAGCTGTGAAGAAAGGAGAAATAAGGGTGGATGAAAGCAGTAGCTTACAACCTGGTGATAGAAAAGGAAAGGGAAAGTTAATTGAGGATGGCAAGAAGAAGGAGAAATCTGTCACAGGTGGAGGTGAGAAACTATTGAGCAAAGCAATAGTTGTTGGTATGAAAGAAAGGGAGCAACAAGAAAAGTCACAAGAAGAACTAGCTATTCAACTACAAAGAAAATTTGATGAGGAGGATAGGCTAATTAGAGAAGCCAGGAGGAAAGAAGGTGAAAGGAGGCCAAGAATGAAACAAAGAGCAAACAAGCCTATAGACAAACCTAAAACTTCTGGAGTAAAAAGGAAACTTGTTGTTGATGAGGAAATAGCCATGGAGAAGAAACCAAAGGAGTTGAAGCTTGAGAGTCAAGCATCTAGGAGTGGTCAACCCAAGGAGATAGAAGTGTTCAAATCCAAGCTTGAGAATTTTGTGCCAATCAAAATTGAAGGAATGACTACAGTAAAAGTTCAAAGGAAGAGGGATGTTGATCTACTTCACATTGATTATGAAGATGGATCATATTCAACTTTCACATTCAATCAAGTCATGGAACAAGGCTATGACATTTTAAGGAAAATCTACACCATGCTCAACAGGAAGTATTTTTTAACTGAAGAGCTAGGAAGAGCCATCCTTGAGAAGATGAAGAAGATGAGGGAGGCACCTATTCAAGAAAAAAGGGATGACAGAATCAAAATTTGGAACCCTGAAGGAAGGAAGGTACTTCATGAACCATTCTACATGATGATCTACAGGGACAGAGAAGGCGGGGAAAAATGCATTGATATTTGTCAGGAGATAGACAAATTGCCCAATCTGGAAGTAAATTATCTTGCAAGCCAACTAGACTACAGGGTTGAGGATGAGAAGATTTTGAAGGGATCCCTATACAGAAAGATGAAGGAAAATGAAGATAAGATGAATGATTTAGGGGGAAGAAGGAGAAGGTAGAAGATTCAGACTCAACATCAAAGTTATCAGAATTCATCTACTACTGGTATTTGATCACTCTGTCTTAGAATTGCCTTTGTCAATATTTTAATTCCTGCTAGAAAGAAAATGTTTAGAAGTTTTGTTATCATCAACAGAAAAGATTTATGCATATTTCACATATTCATAAATAGGGGGACATTATTAGGAATTGTGAGATTTGATGATAACAAATTACTTAGAATTACAATAGGGATTTAAATTTCATTGTAACTAGTCGATGGATATATGACTTATAAATATCCATTGACTAGGAAACCAGTTATCAGTTGAAGCTTGTTAATCAACTGATATACTGGATTGTAACATTTGATTTATGTTTCATTACCAATTGATTGTATTGCCTCGATGGATGCTGTGAAGTAGTCGACTGATACTTATTGACTTCAATTTATAGCTTCTCAACGGATGTGAAGAATGGATGATCAATTGTAAATATTCTACGTCAAAATTCTCATAAATGAAGTGATCAACAGATATTGGAGTCAATGCATAAAGACACTGCTCGACGGATAAAATCTATCAACAGATAAAGGCAATCAACGGATAAAGGACCATTAATGGATCAAGAGTCGATGGATAACTCAATTATCCATTGATACATCAATTGATCAATGGATAACCTATCCATCGATGGATGAGCAAAGGAGAATCAACTGATAAGCTTAACAACAATTATCAGTTGATTAAGGTTTCCCAATTTAGTTAAAGACAAAATGAATGGGAACTTTGCAGAAACTAAATCAATAGAAGACAGTCCTGTCAGGATTGTGAAGACTTTCAAGGCAACACAGTCTTCAAGGAATGGATCAAGACAAAGATACTTCCAGGACTAGTCAAATTCTAGTAAAGACTGTGAAAGTAACTAATTTCTATTTTCATGTAAACATTGTAAAATGTATTCTATAATGTTATCTGTCGATAGAAAATAGATGCAGAAGAAAACTACTATATAGTAGTTAGTAGTCTAATGTAGCAGGGTGTGAAAAACATCAAGAACTAAAGAAAAGCACAATAGAAGCATAGACAATATTGGCAGTGCTTTTCTTAGTTCAAAATCATAACTTTGTAAGCAGCTTGGTATCTTTACCAAGGTTATTTGAAAGCAAAAATATACTAGTGGAAAACCCAATCCACTAGTAATTTTAAAAAGATTGTTTTCAAGTATCTTTTAAATCTTCCAGTTTTACCTTTTTGTTTAATTTATCCAAACACTCAACCACACTCTTTGAACAAACTTAACTCCGCAAGAATCTTAAACAATTCTTAAGTTTGCATTAAACCCCCCCCCTTTCTACAAACTTAGTGTACTTAAAGGGAATAACATTCCCCCACGATAGCAGTAGAAAATGCTTGTGAACCGGTAGTCGGGTCCCTTAGCATATCTAGAGCAGCATCATAGATGTTTTGAACTTGCTCGTACGTGGGAGGAGTGTGCCATGCGGAAGGGTTCGCTTGTGCTTCCTTGAGAACGTCATGGACAACTCTATAAAAAATCAGATCCGGAATCGACGCTCCTGGGCCTTGAGCACCTTGGCTTGAAGAACCCGCCCCACCGACACGTTGAGCACGATAGTTGGTAGCAAGATTCGGGAGAAGCCTAGAAGTGGGTATCCGAAGATAACCAATGAGTTGGTTCTTCGGAGGTCTTGCACTCCCTGGGACAATTGCTTGAAGCCACCATTCGATCGGATAGACAACATTTTCCTCTCCACCGAGTTAGCTCGCAAACAAATCCCAGTTCCGTTCAGCAATATCCGCGTACCGGGCCTACAAAAATAGATTAACAATGTTATAATCAATAAAAAGCATAGCATATATAATATATACTGAACAAGATGCACAATTCTTATTAGCAAGGTTAAATTTATACCGCTATTATTCGACTCTCATCGGTTAAAAAGGATGGGGTTTCCAGGATCTCATTGATAGCAACCTTTTTATCGGTCGGTTTCTTCGTGTGAAGCTTTTTAAACCACCAAGGTTGGGAGGGTGGCTTTCCGACCTTTTCAACATATGCCTACAAATCAGGAATTCAAACAAATAAACAAATAATAATTTGAAATACATAAAAATATACACACACACACATACACACTTACATCTTCCATCTCCGTGAAGGATTTGGCGCCCGAACTATATAAATATTGTAATTTTTTTGCAGTTTTCGGTGGCAACCCTAAAGCGGCGAGTGTGGGCATCACTATTCCAATACTCCACGATCTCTTTCCAAAAGTCATAATCAATGTAGCCCGGATTAACCTCAAGCAATGAGTAACCCTTTGTTTTGGCATATCTCAACGTCTTCTTTTCTGTCACATTAAAAGTGTGCTTGATTTCATTTTGAATATGCGTATATACGCTATCATACGCCTCATCATCGGTGGATCTATCATTGTGTGTGTAATATCTCTACAAAAAAAGAATGAAAACATCGTCATAATATAGAAATATCTCGACTGTTTTTAACTAACTCAAACAATAAAAATAAGCATCTTAAATTGAATTCCTTGATAACATATGTAATCCACTTTGGGTCGTATTCCACAATATCTCTCCATGTGAACAACTTTGTTGACCATGTTGATCGCATGATTTGTAGCATAGTTTTTTTAGCCTCCGGGTTCTTGATACTATAAAATTAAATGGAAAAAATTAGATACTAACACAAATATAAACAAGAGAAATATAGATAATCGAATAATAATTATTATGAGTTGAGGATAAACATATTGTCCATGTTGGATAGGTATAGGGATCGGCCTACGCGGAATATTTCCCCAAATTCCGATGGAATGGGAACGAGTATACATAGGGGTACAAGTTCGTTGTGCCGGCTCTCGACTATCCACTATCCGTGTTTGCTCATCATCAAATGGCTCTTCTTGGTGCTCCTCTTCTTGCTCCGCTTCTTCCTCTTCTTCATCCCTCAATCTTCTTGGTGCTCCTACTTTTTTCTTTCCTTTACCATTGTCACTATCTCCCCCTTTTTTATATTTTCTAGCCATAAGAGCCGAGATGATGACTAAAAGTAGGAGCAAACACATGAACCAAGCAACAACTCGACCGGCCTATACATAAGATCAAAACCACGAATAACATATAATGATTAAAATCTAGTAATATCACACACACGTATAACAACAATTAAATTAATACACAATCAAATTTTAAAAATTATTTCAATCCATTTTCGAAAGCACGTAATTGATTAGAGTCGTACAAGTGATATACATATATATACACTAATACATCCACTAATCAAATAGCCAAATGCATCCACTAATCTCAAAATAACCAAAAACACATATACGTGCATGAAAAAACCTATATATACACATACTGAAAGGCATATGACTAGGTTTATTTATAATAATTAGATGACAACTCAACTCAGATTAGAAAGAGAAGTAAATAATAAATATGATAAAATGAATCAAAACGAAGAAATTCAACTAGACACGAAGAATCCTTGTATTAGAAGTATTTTGATTAGGTTGTCACTCAACACTGGAAGAAATTTATTAATATGTTCAAGGATCAGTGAAAAATAAAGAAGTAATATTTCAAAAGAGTTCTGAAGATACAGAAGATTTTAAATGGCTACTACACGAAGATTCCAGAAGAAGAAAACAAAAGAGGAAAGACAGTGAAGCAGAAAAAAGACAGAAGACCACATCTTTTAAAGTTAAAAGGTGGAGAATATTTATTTTAGTATGGCACAAATGAACTAGACAGTACATTTGTGTGTCAACTAAATTAATAAATATTTATCATTTAACTTAAGTGATTTTATGACAGACGATAGAGGAAAGGCGGAAGGATTTCGGTGCTAACAACAAGGTTGTACAACTCAAGATAGTATTTTAATTCTACTATCAAAAGTAAATTAATTATTTAATTTATTTAATTAAATTAATTCAAGTTGAAATTAATTTAATTTATAAATTATTTAATTAAATTAAGTAGAATTAATTTAATTAAAAAAGATATGACTTGATATGACTTTTAATAAGTCTTTTAGACTTTATTAAAAAGTCATACCGAATTATGGTTTACAAAGGTCATACCGAGCAAGTGAAGAAAATATCATACCGAGCTATATCAAAAGGTCATACCGAATTATGGTTTACAAAGTTTATATCGAGCAAAATCAAAAAGTCATACCGTGCTTTTGGAAAGTCATACAAGTATTATCAAGAAGTCATACAAGAGCAAAAAATGTCATACAAGGCTTACGAAATGTCTGAAAAATGTCTTAGCTTAGAAAAGTCATACAAGCTTTAGAATTCCTCTATATATATGAGGATAGTGCTTCATAAACAAAAAGTTATTGGAAAAACATTCAAATTCAGTAATTTGTCTGATTGTAATATTCACAGACTTTCTGTGCTGGTTTGAATAATAATTGTTATTTTAGAACAATTCATATCTAAATCATTCTAGAATTCTAAACAATTATTTACACTTCCATCATATTAATTTTGAAATATTTTTCAAATTAAAAATCACATCTTCTACTTGAACAATATTTCATTAAAATTAATATTTCGTGATTAATTAAAATAATATTTTTAAATCCAAAATTCCGTAAGTAAATTTAGGTATTGTATTCACCCCCCCTTCTACAATATCAGGGATCAACAATTGGCATTAGAGCTGCTTGATATTTGTAATATCAGATCCAAACCAAATATTCTACAACTCATACAGAAATCAAAAATTATTTTTAATTTTTAATAATTTTTATTCGAAATAATTTTTGATCAGAAATTATTTTAAGTCAAAAATTATTTTTTGAAACATTTAATTTTTAATTTTATTAAAGATGAGTACACAAAAAGTAACTAGCATTAAAATCCCACTGTTTGACCAAGTTCACTATAACTTGTGGAAGCATAAGATGTTGTTATTTCTTGGGACTATCAATACCAAATATGTAAAGATTTTGGCCAAATGTATTGAGCCCCCAATTACAGTTATACTCAAGCATGAGGTAAAAGGGGTTGTAATTCCTTGTAGATAGTTCCCTAAAGATCTGACTGATTATACAGAGGACGAAAGGGAAAATGCAGCCCTGGATAACAGTCTCAAACTCATATTGGTAGAATTCCTAGATTACGTTATGTACAATCACATTGTCAATTGTAAAAATGCCAAAAAAATCTAGGATACAATAGAGATTATAAATGAGGGGACTAAAGAAGTCAGGGAAAACAGACTCGAGATCCTGACATCCCAATATGAGCAGTTTAGATCTAACCCTGGTGAGGGTGTCTCTAAGGTGTTTCAGAGACTGAACAAATTGATGAATGAACTGAATCTCAATGGTAAATATTACAAAAACCGGGAGGTGAACAAGAAGTTTTTGTTAACCTTGCCATAGCATTTGGAATATAGGATCACGACCATCTAGGAGTCTAGGGACATGAAAGAAGTAACTCTAGACAGACTCTACAGAGTTTTGAAGACCTATGAATTGGAACAGATCCAGACCAGAGAAACATATGGTAGAGGTAAGGTTGTTAGTTCTTCTAAAGCACTGTTAGTGGAAGTACCAGAGAAGAGGAAGTGAAGGTTGTTGTACCTTCAAATAGTTCAATAGAGTATGTGGTTCCAGAATTTGGACATACTTCAGATAACCAGGAAAATTGTGAGTACTCATTAGAAGAACTAGATCAGCTGGAAGATGAATCTCTATCTATGGTTTCTAGGAGGTTTGATAACATGAGATTCCGAAGGAACTCCTCCTACAAAGTTAAACCTAATTTTGGAAGGTTTCAGAAATGACTTTCTTTAACAGCTGTGTCAAAAAGAAGCTACAAGACTTGCCTAGTTGATAAAAGCAAGTTTCGTTGCTTCAACTGTAATGAGCTAGGTCACTTTGCAACTGAACGTAAGAAGACGAAGCAAGGAAAGAAGAGAGAGACTTATGAAGAGCTCAAAGAAAAGTATGATGCACTTATGAAAAAACATCAAGGCAACTATTATCTAGCAGAGGGAAAAAGTTGGGATGACTCAGACAACGATAATGAGGAAGAGCTGGGAAATCTTGCTCTTATGGCTTCATCCATAGAATCACTATCTCCAACTCGACAAGGAGGAATAGAGGTAGATCCTTCATGCCTTAAAATGTTTAAACTGCTAGGTAAAGAACTAGATGATACAAGAGATAAAGTTAATAAACTAATTCTAAAAAACAAAGCCTTAACTGATGAAAATGATGTTTTAAAACTGTTAAAGACCAAAAATGACAAATTGACTGAGGACTTAGCTTTTTAAATAAATAGAGTCAATTGTTATGTTAAGGTTGAAGCTTATCTCAGAAATCAGATAGTGGAAGAACAAAAGAAGTGTCTGGCCTATAAAAATTTATCTTACATTGTAAAATACCTAATTGCCCAACAGGAGATAAAACATAAAGTTGGGATAGGCTTTGAGTACAATCAATTTGTAGGAAATGAAAGCAACATCACCCCGTTCAGGCAAAGTACTGAAGAAAGGGGTATTCCACATGTTGTTAAGGACACACTTAAACCTCTTTTCATAACCCCTGTTACAGAACCAATCCTTGAGAGCTCCATATTAATTACTTACGAAATGAATTTAGAGGACCTCGAGGAAGAAAATAAATGAGAAGAACAAACTTTGGACATACAAGGAGTTAATGTCCAAAAATAAAAATGGGCACCCAAGACACTAGTGAAAGATGTGGGAACTTCTGATTCCCCCAATCCTGGTATAGGTGCTAAAGATTTGAAGAAGAATCTGAACAGACCTAATAAGTTTGTTAATAGTAGGAATAGTAACAACATATATTATTCTACTGAGAATTTAAAACTGTTGATAAAGTTGAAGTAGAAATTGTTAAGGCACCTACTGTTGTGAATAACATGCCTATTATTGATGTATGCCATAAACCATGTGGTGTTGTAAACTGTATGTTATGAGCTTTTAATGTTATGTCTGCATATTTGAAAAGTATGCATGTTAATAATAATAACATGACACCTAGACAACATGTCAATAATAAATTTGTGAAATCCAAGACTGCGGTTCCTTCACCTATCAAGAAAGATACATATGTTTCGAAGTCTAAACAGAAAGTTGTTAAGATTATTTATAGGAATGTAAGAATAGTCAAGGTAGATGTTACTGTTGTTCAGAAGGGATCTGTTGTCAAAGCTGACAAAGGTCAATACTTTAAGTGTAATGGGCCCAATAAATTTTGGGATCTGAAGAAGATTTAATCCATTTGATAATTACAGGGAGTTAAACAGGTAAACCGGGTTGTATGGATCCTGGACAACGGATCTTCAAGGCATATGTCCGGAGATAGAGCCCTGCTATCAGATGTAGTTGAAAGAGCTGGCTCAATCGTCACTTTTGGAGATAACAACAAAGGATTGACTACGGGATATGACAAGTTAAATGCTAGAAATGTTATCATTAATAATGTCTCTTTAGTTGAAGGACTTAAACACAATCTTCTCAGTGTCAATCACTTTTGTGATAAAGGATACAAAGTAAACTTTATCAAGGAAAAGTGTTTAATAGCTCATACTAAAGATGAAAAACCAGCCTTACATCTTATGAAGGGATATTCATGGGCTATGGTATTAATAGAACAGCTTACAGAGTCTTTATCATTGATCACAAAGTTATTGATGAAAGTGTGAATGTCACCTTTGATGAAACCAAGTTTCCTGGTGTTGAAGGAAGTCAAGAATCAAAGTCCTTAGTCTTTGAGAATCAAGGCTATTTGGAAGATGTTGATGATGAAGAATCACCAAGAGTTGAACACAGAATTTCTGGTCCAACTAAGGTCCTTAATCAATATGAAGGAAATGAAGAAACTGTTCAAACAACAGATTACTCTGAGAATATTCCTATGGAAAGTGGACTTGAAGAAATTGATGTTGTCAATAGTGCAAGATCAAAGAAGGCTATCAATCAACAGAATGCAGAAGATTCTAGAGATTCTTCAAGAGAAACTAAGTGGAACATGGATCACACAAATGATTTAATTATTGGTGATCTAGGAACAGGAGTAAAGACTAGAAGAAATGTGACCAATGAATGCATGTACTCCTGCTTCCTGTCTTAGGTTGAGCCTTAAACTCTAGATGAAGCCATTCTTGATCCAGATTAGATTAATGCAATACAAGAGGAACTTAACCAGTTTGAAAAAAGTTGTGTTTGGAAATTGGTGCCAAGACCAAAGAATAAGTTTGTAATTGGCACTAAGTGGGTCTTCAGAAACAAGATGGATGACAGTGGAGTTGTCACTAGAAACAAAGCAAGGCTGGTAGCAAAAGGTCACTATCAACATGAGGGAATTGATTACGATGAAACGTTTGCCCCTGTTGCCAGACTTGAAACAATAAGAATCTTCTTAGCTTTTATTGTATTCAACAACTTCAAGGTCTTTCAAATGGATGTAAAAAGTGATTTCCTCAATGCAGAATTAGAAGAAGAGGTTTATGTAGAACAGCCTTCAAGCTTTGAAGATCCAAAGATGCAAAACTTTGTGTATAGGCTACTCAAAGCATTGTATGGTATGAAGCAAGCCCTAAGGGACTGGTATGACAGTCTTTCCAAGTTTCTCTTTGAGAAAAATTTCACAAGAGAGATTGTGGATAAAACCTTGTTTTACAAAAAGCATGGAAAATATATCACACTAGTCCAAATCTATGTGGATGATATCATTTTTGGCTCAACAAATGAAGGACTGTGCAAAGAATTCTCTGAGTTAATGCAGAACAAATATGAGATGAGTATGATGGGTGAATTAGTATTCTTTCTTGGACTTCAGGTTTATCAAAAGAAAGATGTAATATTTATTTTCCAATCTAAATATGTCAAAGATCTTTTGAAGAGATTTGATATGGAAGACTCATAACCTGCAAAGACTCCAATCTCAACAGCAACTCAACTAGACAAGGATTCAAAAGGAAAAAAGGTGGATAATAAGATGTATAGAGGAATGATTGGCTCTCTCCTCTATCTAACTGCTAGTAGGCCTGACATCATGTTTGCTACAGGTCTGTGTGCAAGGTTTCAGTCTGATCTAAAAGAGTCACATTTGATGGCAGTTAAAAGAATCTTTAGATACTTAAAAGGCACTCAAGATTTAGGTCTTTGGTATCCAAAAGAATCTGGTTTTGACTTAGTTGGCTACTCAGACTCAGACTATGCTGGATGTAGAATTGATAGAAAAAGTACAACAGGAAGCTGTCAGTTTCTGGGAGAAAGATTAGTTTCATGGTTTAGCAAGAAGCAGCACTCTATGTATAATTTAATTGCTGAGGTTGAATACATTGCAGCTGGTAGTTGTTGTGCTCAGTTACTTTGGATGAAGAACCAGCTATTGGACTATGGGTTGACTCTGCAAGGAATTCCTATCTTTTGTGACAACACTAGTTCCATAGCAATTTCTGAGAATCCTGTTCAACATTCCAAGACTAATCACATTGACATCAGACATCATTTCATTAGAGAGCATGTGGAGCAATGAACAATCAAGCTAATCTATGTGTCCACAGAGAAACAACTTGCAGACATTTTCACCAAACCATTGGATGAAAAGACATTCAACAGGCTAGTGAGTGAATTTGGTATGTTCAATTTATTCTGTTAATATAATTCTATTTAGTTGGTCAAAAATTTAGTTAACTGAAATTCACTGTGAATTAATGGCCTCTTGAGGTGTTTTAATTTCTGTCACAGTGGATATACATGATGAAATTTCACTAAGAGGTTAACTAATTTATTTTAGTGATTTATCTCATATGATGTTAATGAAAATACTGTCAAGTATCTTGACAGTATGTTTTATCCATACTGTCATATAGTAATAAGTTACTGTCGATCGTTTGAGAAGTATTGACAGCATAGTATGCGGGACTGAAACTTACTGTCAATAACTTACTGTCAGTATTCATTGACAGTATAATTTTTTAAAATCCCCGCATAACATATTATCAACAGTTAATATTAGGGTTATTCATTTATTTTATATATTCTCTAACCGCATATGTTACTGTCAAGAGTGTTTGTGATTTCTAGCGTAAAAGGTACTGTCAAGAAGCGAATGGATTAATAGATACAACTGTTAAATCAATCGATTAAAATTCAGTCTTAGCTAATTTTTCACATCATATATATACAAACAGTTAAAATCTCTCTCACTCTTTACTTCTCTTTAAACTCTCCAAATTCAAACGCCCTAAAATCCCACCATTTTTTCTGCAACTTCTTCTCTAAACTGCTCTATATTTCTAAACCTTCAAACTCTTAACCATGTCTGGACCTCAAATCATTTGTTCTCTTGTCCAAACTAACTTCATCACAATTGCTTCAGTGGGTGAAGCTAGTGAAGCCTTCAAACCTTTTGTTGGCTTCATGAACAACTCTTACTTGTCATTTGCTCTCAACAACCGTCCTATGTTCGAAATTCCAAGGCTATCGCAATTGTGGACCTCTGCAACGTGTGAGGGGGAGCAAGACTCAAGCTCCATTAAATTTCAAATCAATGGGACCTCCTACACCATTGACTTAGGAACCTGTCCCTTTTCAGGAGCCTGCTAGTAAAAACCAACTCTCAAAGTTCTTCAAGATGATTGGGTACACTGGACCCAAGACAAGCCCTGACAGTGAGGATTGGTACCCATCAGGAGGCATGGATAGAAAGTACTTGAACAAAGAATGGAACACAATAATGGATGCTATGACCAGATCCATGTCAAGCAAAACAAGCGGCTGGAATGAGGTCTCAGCCTATATAAGGAAGATTGTACATTCCATGGTGCACAACTACAAGATAGACATTGGCAAGCTACTAATGCCTCTGTTCAAGCTGGTGCTGGGCAAGAAGGAGGGGAGAAAATCAGTAATTTACTACCCTAGGTTCTTTATGCTTATTGTTAATTCCATAGTAGGCATAATTAATCTAGAAAATATTTTATGTCAAGAATCGCCTTCCTTAAAAAGAAACACACACTCTGTCTTGTCTAGTAAACCTCCTAATCCAGAATTAAGATTATTTATAACTGAATATATAGACACCACAATAAAAGCTCTTAAATTAAATATTGTTGGTGAATTCAGTGTATTTTCTTTGAGTGAAGAGAATGGTGTTGACCTCACCATTCCTAACCCACACTCCAAACCCTTTAAAGATGCTAGACCATCTAGAGTCTCCAAATCTATTAGCCAAGAGTCTGATTCCTCCCAATAGGATCAGGTTTCAAAAAGGAAGAGGACCACTACCCCTAGGTTAGAAGCCATTCCACATATAGGTGGTGAAACTGCACAAGATGCAGCAAATAAGGGTGGTAGTCAAACCACAGAACTCACAGAGGGCCCTGGTGAGACTAGGAGAAAGAAGGCAAGGGTACCAATCTCTGTAAGTAAGACTGTGTCCTCTCAAAAGGGCACAGATCTTAATAGGGAATAAAACACCTCTCTAGATGTTTCCTCTCAAAAGGAGGCATCTATTGAAATTGGCCAGTCTCCCATGACATCTTGTAAAGAGTCTGCACAACATGCTAAACTCACTCAACATGAACCTCCTCTATTTGAACACACACATAATATAGGGCTAGAAAATGTGGAACACGGCTCATTCAACTATGGTGCATCACATTTTGCTACACATGAAGATCAAAATGTTGATTCACTATTCCAAGAGTTGGATGGGACTGATCATAGCAATCCACAAGAACCTTCTACTCAAAGGGTAGAAGAGATTGTTGTCACAGCCTCTGTAGCTGTTAATGACACAGTTACTGTCAATCCCCATGATAGTAACTTCTCAACAAAAGATGCTGTCAACAATCAAGATCCTGACAACAACTCTCTAATGGCTGTCACTTCTCCAACTGATAATGATTCTGCTCTCATCTCCACTTTACTCAAGGTAACATCTAAATCTATTATGCAGTGTGTACTTGCTTAGTCCCATGCACCTAGGATGAGTGAGAGTATGAAAAGAAAAAGAGAAATAAAAGAAAAGAGAAGTGAGCATAAAAATGAGGCGCTGGGAAAATCCCAGACAAAAGAAGAGGGCCATGAACAAGGCTAAAAGAAAAAGAAATGTGTGGGAGCCCAAATTTCTAAGGCAATAGGCCTTGAGAGTGAGATGGTGAGGGATGATGAGATCATCCAGAAAAAAACAGAGGGTGTGAGAACCACAACAGCCACCAAACCTTCTAAACAAGCTGTTGAAAGTTTGAAATCCCTTTCTCATAAAGTTTCAAAACTCTCCAAGAATCTGGACATTGTTGACAGAAATTAGGTGAAATTGGTGAATAGGATGGCAAGTCTGGAGCAGACCATGAATGATGGATTCAAGGCTATTTTTGACAAACTTCAGGAGTTCAATTCCAAATTTTCAAACCCTGCAGTTGCTACCTCAACTAAGGGGGAGAAAAGTAAAGATGCTGAAGTGTTTGTTGATGGGAGTAATAAGGCTGATAATACTGAAGTGTTTGTTGATTGGAGTAATAAGGCTGATAATGCTGAGATTGGAAGTGATAAGGAGAATACATAAGCTGCATCTCAGGAGGAGAGTCAATTGGCATTACTGTCCAAGGTGGCTACTGAGATGGCTGAAAAGCTTGGAGGAGATAAAGTGGTGAGGAAGAGTGCATATATGCCTAAGGAGAAAGGCATTGTGATCAAGGAGAGTGTGGTGAAGACCCCTATGGTACATGTGACATGAAAAGGAAAAGGCAAACTCTTTTCAGTAAATGCTAATGATACTATTCTAGTGGAAAGGGAGGACCTAACTGAGGAAGAAGCCACTATGCTAATGATTGATGAAAATGAGAATAGCAGTGCATTTCAAGATGCTAGCTTCCATGAAAGAATCAAAGATCTAAAGGTGTCATCCAACAGGTATCCCAAGAAATTCTATGATCAATTAAAACAATCTATAGTGGGATCTGTTGTGATGATATCTACCAGCAACAAATGGGTAACTACTATAAGGATGCAAGGTGGATTGAGTTGGTACATCAGTCTGGGATTTTTAAGCAGGCAAGAAATTCCAGTTTTTGAAGCCATAAGACTCAAGATCAAGGCAGAGAGATCCTTTCCGAATGAAAATCTCAAGAGAGCCATGTTGAAATTAATAAGGGAGAAGCTACCAGAAATCACCTACAACCCTCTAAGCATCAGATACAGTTTCTCAAATGATGGCAGGTACATATTCATGAATCTTAAAAGAATCAGTGAGTACAAGCTGAAATTGGTGAGAGATGCATATGATTACTTTTGCAAATTAGATCAAAATGAGGAGGTGATGGAGGTAGTGAGAATTCTAAAGAAGGAGATAGAAAAAATTAAAAGATTAAGGGCTGAAAGGATGGGAAGAAATAAGGATGGAAATGATGGAAAGCCTGATGGAGGTGCAGGTAGTTCTAGCCAACACAACAACAACGGTGAAGGATCTTCTAGAACTGGAAATAAGGTGGATGAGGAAGATGAGAAGAATGAAAAGGAGTATAAGGATGTAATTGAAGGGAAGGTATTGAAGCAGGTGGTTCTTGGATTTGAAAATGACAAAAATGATACTGTCAGGAATGATAAGGTGGAAGATACTGTCACAGTGCCAGAACCTACTGTCAATGAACCTGCTGTCAAGGATTCAGAACTTACGGGTCACTCCAGAAATGACAGTAACTTCAAAGTCACTGTCAAAAGAAGTGAGGGAAGAGTTATCGTCAAAGAAAATTTCTATATCCAAGAAATACAGAAAAGCAAAAGCTGAAAGACCAATGCCACATTCAAGCAGGAAGCCTAGCAGGAAGGTGTGGAAGCTGGTAACAGAAGTGATGCATGAAGAATGTCTGAATGTCAAGAGACCCACAGTCAACAACTTGGCCGAGTCAAAGGCAAAATTAATCACCAAAGTTGTTGAGTGGACTGAGCTCAATTCTTTGAGCAGGATAAATATCTTCTACGCTACTGGTGAAGTTGAAGCTATGTGACATGAATTGAAGGAAGCAACCTATTTTATGGTGAGAATAATGTTATAAATCATTAAGGGCCTAGATATTATGACTCAAGTTTTCAGGGGAATTCTGATTAAGAAATTTTTGGAGCTAATGGAGTCTTTCAAAACTCATCCCTTGGATTTTAATGATGCTGAAGAACCTGAGAGTGTGGTGTACTCAGATGGGGTGATGTTTGTTAATGAAGATGGAGTCAAGGAATTCTGGAGCATAGATTACTTGTAGGACAAAAATATTGAACTCTTAATGAAGATGACGGAGCAACTTCAAGAACTTCCATATCATGAAGAGCAAGGATTCATTCCCAAACTCCATATAATCATCTCAACAAAGAAACAGCATGAGTATGAGAAGAAGGTGGAGTATGAGAAGACCCAACAATGTCTTCTAAGAAATCCTTAAAGAATAATCTTTTATAACTCTGGTGGATCTGTTGAAGAGATCACCTTTGAAGACATTGGTTGAGAAGAATCCTGAAATAGTTAAACTCATCAAGAGACAACTCCTCAATATCATAAATTTTGAGGTGTTTGATCTCAAAAGGAAAGCATTAGAGATCCGTGACATGAAAGTAAAGAAGAGGATAGAGGAAAGAGAGAAGAAGAGTAAATTTGCAGCTGATGTTGAGATAACAAAGAATGAGATAGAAAGAATCAACAGACAAATCAAAGAAGCTGACTGGAGCATAGATTACTTGTAGGACAAAAATACTGAACTCTTAATGAAGATGATGAAGCAACTTCAAGAACTTCCATATCATGAAGAGCAAGGATTCATTCCCAAACTCTATAGAATCATCTCAACAAAGCAACAGCAGGAGTATGAGAAGAAGGTGGAGTATGAGAAGACCCAGCAATGTCTTCTAAGAAATCCTGAAAGAATAATCTTTTATAACTCTGGTGGATCTGTTGAAGAGATCACCTTTGAAGACATTGGCTGAGAAGGATCCTGAAATAGTCAAACTCATCAAGAGACAACTCCTCAATATCATAAATTTTGAGGTGTTTGATCTCAAAAAGAAATCATTAGAGATCCGTGACATGAAAGTAAAGAAGAGGATAGAGGAAAGAGAGAAGAAGAGTAAATTTGCAGCTGATGTTGAGATAACAAAGAATGAGATAGAAAGAATCAACAGACAAATCAAAGAAGCTGAGATTGTTCTAAAGTGTGCCAAGCTAAATGATCAATTCTCTAGAAAAGCTGATTATGTGTCTCATGTCTTCACTAATCCACTCAGAATCATCATTGACAACATTGAAGTCAAGGTTGAAGATTTTAGAGTTCTCAACAGTGCAAGCCTCAGAAGAATCTTTAGATTAACTACAGGCTCTCTTCTAGAAATTGAAAGGAATTTGAGCACAGAAGCTGGAAGGATAATTGATACTAGATCCAATGAATATGATGATGTGGACAAATTCAGGGTAAATTAAATATACACATCTTCAAAAGCCAGATTTCTTTATGATGAATTTGGAGTTAAATTTTTATGCATCTCCAAAGGACCAGTGGAAGCCTATTATTCTTATCAAGACTTGAAGAACCTATCTCATAAATTGGTGAAACTAGTACTTGACTGTGTGACTGATCATGCCAAGACCACAGAAGAGAAAAGAGCCTTGAGATCCTTGGAGTTGCTCTATGAAAGGAAGAATCCACAGAAGAAATTAGATCAAGGAAGCTCAAACTGAAATTGAAGATTTGCTCAGCCTAGAGGAGCTTAGTTTGAGAAAAAAATGTACTTGTAATTTTCTGTATATTTTTCATGTACAAATAATTCAGTTATATTAGTTGAGTTAGCATCTGTAATTTATTTTGAATTTGTCTTTATTTTACATAAAAGTAAATTGGGAGGGATTGTGGAGTAATCAGCTAGAATTATTTAGCTTTAATTTATAAGAAACTAAGTAAAATGTACTGTCATATGTATATTGACAGTATGTCTTGTTATCACTTGTAATAGTATGTTTAAAATCCAAGTAGGTGACAGTAAGTCTCAATAGTTACTATCTCGTATAAAAGAATAAAAATGAGTCATGTAGTAGAAGTTCACTAAGTGTTCATGCACAACATGATTTAAAAATTCAGACAACAAGTTTTGAAGTACTCAAGCCTATGACAATACATTTCAAGTGACAGCATAATTGGAACAGACGACAGTAACTATTCCATTAACAGTAAACTTAGCGGAGAATGAAGATTTGAAGACATCAAGTATTATTGACAGCAACTATTCCATGGACAGTAAACTTGGTGGAGAATGAAGATTTGAAGATAGCAAGTATTACCGACAGCAATTTTGGCGGGAATAGTTGACAGCAACATTAGCGGGGATAGTTGACAGCAGTTTTGGAAGACAACATGTTTCATGGACTATCAAAGCTTGGTAACAAAGTATGCGGAGCAGAAGATACTATCACCAAAGGGAAGCTAAAAGTTGATAGTAAACTTTTAGTGAAGTTGACAATCTGTTTCAAGTAGCAGACTAGATAGTGAAAATACAAGGAATGATTTTGACATTCCTATCTAGTATGTCAAGTCTACTACTGCAACTTGGGAGAATTCAAGAAAAAGGTAAAGCGTGCTCAAAGAGTCAAAGATTTCTGCATATCTCAGAGCTGCTTTATCTACAAATGGAATGAAGAAAAATTTGAATGCAAAAAGCAAAGTTTCTATTTCAAGCTTTGTTCTAGGAATAAGGGAAAGTACACTTGTAAGTGGGATATGTGTCTTAGTATAAATACACATATCTCACAAGTACTTTCATTTATGCAACTGAGCTAGGTTTTCTCTCAAGCAAGAAACATTAGCAAATCTATTATTCTTATTTCCTTGTAGCTGGAATTATTTTCCAGTCAGTTGTAGCAAACAAAAAATAATAATTTTTTTTTGAAGTTAAACACTTGTCTTTAATTGCTTGCTTATTGTTGTCTACATTTTTTACTTGATACTATTACTTCTTGTTTGTTGTTAGAAAGATTAGTGATAATTTATCAAGTTGCATTCAACCCCCCCTTCTGTAACACTCATACTGTTTAACAGTACTTAGTCTTAATCAGAAAATAAGCTAAGTAAAATGTATTGTCATATGTATATTGACAGTATCTTTAAACAGTCACTTGAAACAATATGTTTAACCAAAGCACAAATAGGTGACAGTAAGTTTAATAGTTACTATTTTGTACAAATGTAATAAACTGATCCATAAAGTCGAAGTTCACAAAGTGTTCATGCACATCATGGTTCAAATTCACGACAATAACATTCAACACTCAAGCCTATGACAGCATATTCAAGTGACAGTACAAATGAACAGGTGATAGCAATTATTTCCTCGACAATTGAAAGTCAAATGACTAGTCCTATTTGTAATAAGTAGATGACAACTCAACTCAGATAAGAAAGCGAAGTAAATAATAAATATTGAATATAGAGGAAGAACAAAAAGAAACCAAGACATGACAAGACAAGACACAAAGACCACTACACCAGAAATGAGAATCAACAATGTAGTTAGTCATCCGTGAACCAGACCAGTGCACAGGGTGTCAACAATGTCAGTGAAGATTCGTCATCAAAAAGTTCAAGTGGTTAAAAAGGTTATTGTTGAAGAACATAAGAGTTTTATCTACATCAACAATAGTCAAGACTTTAATTTAATTCTCTATTAATTAGTTAATTTAATTAGTAAATTAATTCACTCAGAATTAATTTATTTCTTAAATTATTTAAAGGATTAATTAATTTAGAATTATTTTAGAATGACAAAGGACAGAAGCTGGAAGCTCAAAGGGATACAGGTTTGTTTGCAATGCAGTGTACAAGAGTCAGAATCCAAGATTGAATATTTGACTGGGTACATGCAGTGGTGAAAAGAAGTATTGTCTAGTTTAAAGAGCCAGATTATTTCAGTAACAGAGGTACTTCTAATTGCAACTGTAGATACAACCAAACATGCTTGACAGTACTGACTTGAAGAAAAGACGGAAAAAGAAATGACACGGAAGAAATGCAAAGTCATATATTCTTAAAGGTGGAACCTCGGTTGGAATTGATTTATCATTTCAAAGTCAAAAGGAGTTCGGTTCCAGACGTTCAAAAGACCACAGCTTAGAGCGTAAGGATTTATTTTAATTAATAAATATTTTATTTATTTAGTAAATTATATTTATAAATATCTAAATAATATTAGATATTTATTTTTTTAATTTCTGAATTAAATTTATTATTTATTAATCAATGATTATAAACTGTGCGGGTCGAAAAGCATTTCTACGGAGCCTGTCTATAATAAGACGAAATAGGCCCCTTTTCCATTTGATTTGGCAGGAGATTTTTTCAACCAATCAGAGCATGCCACGTGTCCACACAAAGAAGAAAAGAAAAGAAAAGCATGCAGTTGAAGAAAGTCATACCGAGTGAATTTTATGTCATACCGAGAGTGATTAAAATGTCATACTGAAGAATTCAAGGGAAAGTCATACCGGAGGAATTCTGGAAAGTCATACCGAGAGAAGAATTCAAATGTCATACCGAGCTTCTGGACAAAGGTCATACCGAGCATAATGTCAAAAGGTCATACTGAATTTAGATTTTATTTAATTAAAATAAGTTATTCCGATTTTTTTTAATTAAAGAAAATCTGAATATGACTTTAGAAAAGTCATACCGAATTTTCTAAAGTCATACCAAATTCTAAAAGTCATGCCCAACTTTTTAATAAGTCATACAAGGCTTAATTCTTGTTAAATAAAGTCATAGTGAGAAAAATCATACTAGCTTTCCAACCTCTATAAATATGAGGCTTGAGCTTCATAATTCGAAGTAGAAAAACTTTCAAATTCAGTAATTTGTCTGTAAAGTTATATTCACAGACTTTCTGTGCTGGTTTGAGTTTAATTCCTTAAGTAGAATAATTCATGTCAAATTTTTTCTAGGAATTAAAGTTTATTCTACCGAATGTTGTAACACTCTTTCAAGTTTTAATATACGTATTTAACTTGAATCTTGTTTACTTACTTGCTAATTTTCTATATCTTAAATGTTATATCATAAAAATAGAAAGCTAGTAAGTCAGCCTCCGAAACACTACAAGCACTTTAACCCTCAGCTAAAGCAATAATTTAATTCCAAAAATTCTGAAAAGTATTTTAAATTGTTATGAGTATCGCATTCAACCCCCCTTCTACGATTCTTCCGGGACCCAACAATTGGCATCAGAGCAAGCTGATTGATATACAAATCAAGATCCGCAGTCCAATGAAGCTCAGGGTACCGAAACTGTTTTAACTCTGAATGTCTAGAGGCCTTGTTAAATATTTTTATTTTATAAATTTAAATTTAGATAAATTTATTTTATAAATTTTATTTAAAATAATTTTATTTTGTAAATTTAATTTAAATGAGTTTATTATTTAAACTTTAAAAAGTTTGTTTTATAAACTTAATTTAAATAAGTTTACTTTATAAATTTTAAATTAAATAAATTTATTCTTTAAATTTAAATAGATTTACTTTTATAATTTAAATTTGCTTATATAATTTTATTTTATAAATTTAAATTTAGATAAAAAAATTTATAAATTTTATTTAAAATAAATTTATTTTGTGAATTTAATTTAAATGAGTTTATTATTTAAACTTGAAAAAGTTTGTTTTATAAACTTAATTTGAAAAAGGTTTACTTTATAAATTTAAATTAAAATAAATTTATTCTTTAAATTTAAATATATTTACTTTTATAATTTAAATTTGTTTAGATAATTTTATTTTATAAATTTAAATTTAGATAAATTTATTTTATAAATTTTATTTAAAATAAATTTATTTTGTGAATTTAATTTAAATGAGTTTATTATTTAAACTTGAAAAAGTTAATTTTATAAACTTAATTTAAATAAGTTTATTTTATAAATTTAAATTATATAAATTTATTCTCTAAATTTAAATAGATTTACTTTTATTATTTAAATTTGTTTAAATAAATTTATTTTATGAATTCAAATTTAGATATATTTATTTTATAAACTTTATTTAAATAAATTTATTTTATAAATTTAATTTAAATTTGTTTATTATTTAAACTTGATAAGGTTTATTTTATAAACTTAATTTAAATAAATTTATTTTATAAATTTAATTTAAGTAAATTTATTAGTTAAATTTATATAGATTTAATTTATAATCTAAAGATATTAAAACTTGGTCCATTTTTCAAAAAGGGCTTGTAGTGGGAAAATTCTCCGGTTAGGCTCAGAATTAATTCTCAGAGCATATGACCCGATTTTGAAGAAAGTGGTCATTTCGTATTAGTAGGTTTATTCCGGAGCATTTGAATTTTATTGTGGATGTTGTTAGGAATCTACATGTGATTTGATGATAACATTAATCTTAGAATCATAGAAATTTTATTTATTGTAACTGATCAATTGATATGAAAGTTATAAATATCAATTGATCAGGAAACCATTTATCAGTTGAAGTGTTTATATGAATCAACTGATAATTTGGATTGTAGCATAGGTGTACTTAGTCTATTTCAATCGATAAGGTGTAAATCAATTGATATTTTATTCATCAATTGATGTTAGAGTCGATTGATATGGATCATCAATTGATGTGTAAATTAAACTGTTAAATTGTAATTATGTGAAGACAGGAAATTGCACAAGTGAAGGATGATCAATTGATATTGAAGCATCGATGGATGGAGGATCAATCGAAGAAGCCAAGCCAAGGATTGAAGACCATCAACTGATGTGAAGACCCATCGACTGATATATCGATTGATAACATCTATCAATCGATAAGACATCTTTTATCAATCGATGGATATAAAGATCAATCGAAGAAGTACATCAGTTGATGGATTAAAGAATGGATCAATTGATATGCTTGACAGCAAATTATCAATTGAGTGTGACAACACAGAAATAATATATGTTGAAGATCCAGAGAACAAAAGCACACCTATGGAAGACAGTCTAGAGTAACTGTGAAGACTCAATCAGAAGCTGTCTTTCAAACCTTTTTGTAAAATAGAAAAAGGTAAAAGGAAGGCAGGTAGAAACAATCCTAGAATAGGAATTGTAAAAGAACACTTGTGGTATATAAACAAGTGTAGTAGCATTATTAGAAAACATACAAGTTAGACATATTTCTTAATCAACTGTTCAAGCTTGAGAGCACATGTGTAAGAACAGTTGATTTGTTTTCTAATCTTGTAAACGCAGCTAGGTTTCTTTTAACCTAGGAGCATTGAGCAAAAATATACATTGATGGAAAAACCAATCCATCAATAATTTTAAATCTCTTTGTTCAGTTTTATTTTTCAGCATTAATTTATTCGAACTTATTCTCTTATTCTATCAAACATCAAGAACAAATATTAGAACACACAAAAAGTTTTAATATTTGTATTCAACCCCCCCCCCCTTCTACAAATATTGACATTGTTCTAAGGAATAACAATTGGTATCAGAGCAGGCTTTCAACATACAGAAAGTTTAAAGATCAAGAACAGTCAATATGGGTCAAAGAGATTCAGGTGTGAAAATTCCAGTTTTAGAGAAAGATGAATATTTTCCATGGAAGTTCAAAATGCATCTGCATCTTCTTTCTCTCGACCCTTCTTATGTTAACTGCATAGAAAAAGGTCCTCATGTTCCCATGAAGCTAGTCACAGGTGTAAACCCTGATGGAACTCCTGCACTTGACAGACATGTTCCAAAACTTATTTCTGAGTTCACAGAAGAGGATGAAAAAGAAGTACTCAAAGACAAGAAGGCCATGAACATTCTGTTTAATGGTCTAGATAAAGATATGTTTGACAATGTAATAAATTGTACTTCATCAAAAGAAGTATGGGATACACTTCAAACTCTGTGTGAAGGAACTGAACAAGTAAGGAAAAACAAGATGCAACTCTTGATTCAAAAATATGAATCATTCCATTTCAAGAGTGGAGAATCTATCAATGACACCTATAGCAGATTTCAGAAGTTGTTAAATGGATTGAAGCTATATGGTAGGGTTTATGCAACTGAGGATACAAATCTAAAATTTCTTAGATCTCTTCCAAAAGAATGGAAACCAATGACTGTTTCCATTAGACAATCTCAGGACTTCAAGGATTTTACACTGGAGAAACTTTATGGTATTCTCAAGACATATGAGTTGGAAATCCAACAAGATGAAGAGATTGAAAAGAATCAAAGAAAAGAGAAAACTGTGGCTTTGGTAGTCAAGGGAAATGAAGAGAAGAAGGAAAATGGCTATGAAGAAGAGTCAGTCATGATGGCTGGTGATGCTGTTGAAGAATCATTTAAGAGAAAAGGAAAGAGCAAGTGTGAAGAAAATGAAACATGCTCTCAGGATGATTTGAATGAGATTGATGAGCACCTTGCATTTCTGACAAGGAAATTTTCAAAGCTAAAATTCAAGAAGAATCCATATGCTCAAAGGCCTGGATCCTAGTTTAGAAACAACAATCAAAATAAAAATCTGGTTGAAAGATCTAAATTCAAATGCTTTAACTGTGGATTGGTTGGTCATTTCTCAAGTGAGTGCAGGAAGCCAAAACAAGAAAAGGCAAAGTCATATGAGGGTATTGATTATAAGAAGAAATACTTTGACCTTTTAAAACAAAAAGAAAAGGCTTTTGTAACTGAGGAGAAGGACTGGGCTGCTGAGGATAGTGATTCTGAAGAATATGCCAATCTTGCATTAATGGCCAATCATGAAGATGAAGAAGCTAGTTCAGCATCTAATCAGGTACTAGCTACCAACTTTTCCGAGCTTACATCTGAGGAATGCAATAGTACTATTAATGAAATGTCTAATGAACTGTACAATTTGCATGTCACTCTAAAATCTCTAAACAAAGAAAATCTCAAGTTAAAGAACACCATTGATGCCTTAACTGAGAGAAATATGTTTCTTGAAAATGAACTTGTTTGTTTAGAAAGATTTAAGCAGGAAAGAAAAGATGCTAGGAATGAACTAGTAAACAGTTTGAAAAGAGAAGAATTGTTGAAAGAACAATTAGCTGAAGAAATTGAAACCATTAGCAAATGGAATAGGTCTGTTAAAACTGCCAAACAAATTATTGATGTTCAGGGTGTAGATACTCTAGGAGAACTCCCCAAATCAATAGGCAAGTCATTGGATGATACATCAATGGATAAAGATCAATCGACTGCTAATCCTTCATCAACTGATAAGGATTATCAATCGATTGATGCTGAATCAATCGATAAGCATCCATCGACAAGTAAATCATCAATGGCTAATAAAAAGAACAAATTTAGCACTCCTATTGAGACTGAGACTGAGAAGATCAACATAGGTAGCTTATCCAAGAAACAATTAAAAGAAAAATTAGAAAAGATAGCACCTGTGGAAATTTCTCTATCTAAGTCTGAGAAAAAGAAAAAGAATAGGAATGGTAAAGTAGGCATAAATAAGCACAATAATTACACTCCTGATATGTATGCACCTAGAAATGTATGTGCTAAATGTGGTAGTGTAAATCATTTGTCCATGCAATGCAAAAGTGAAAAGAATTCTATATCTGCAAATGATTTAAATATACATGCCATGACTGCAAATGCCATGTTTACCAATCCTATGCTCATGAATGCCATGTCTTCTAATTTGGTTGCACCTAATGTTCATATGCCTTATGCACAAGTTCCATACATGTATAATCCCTTCTTTGCATATCCTAATATGAACATGCCTGGTATGCCATGGAACATGCCTAATGTAAATGATGAAATCCATGAAAATTCTGCCATGAGTTCTAAGGTGTCAAAGCCCCAAAAGTCAACTCCCAAAGATAAAGTGGATTTAAACCCACCAAAACAAAAGGAACCTAAGTTGACAACAGGGGCTCAAGCTGCAACTAATAAAAGAGGACCCAAGGCAACTTGGGTACCAAAAGTAACTTGACTGTTTTATGTGTGTGCAGGGAAACAGGAAGAAAAATCTCTGGTATTTGGATAGTGGATGTTCAAGGCACATGACTGGAGATTTGTCCCTGCTCACAAAGTTTGTGGAAAAAACTGGCCCAGGAGTTACTTTTGGAGATAACAGCAAAGGTTTTACTCTGGGATATGGCTCAATTGCAAAAGAAAATGTTATCATTGAAACTGTAGCACTAGTTGATGGATTGAAGCACAATTTGCTCAGTATTAGTCAATTGTGTGATAATGGTAATGGTGTGTGGTTTACAACTGAATCATGCATCATAGCCAACAAAGAATCTGGTGAAATTCTCTTAACTGGAGAAAGAAAAGGGAATGTCTATGTGGCTGATTTTCACTCTGTAAAGGCAAATTCAATGACATGTCTTCTACTTAGCAAAGCCAATACAGAAGAAAGTTGGACTTGGCACAAGAAACTAGCCCATTTGAATTTCAAAGCCATGAATTTATTGATTAGAAAGAATCTGGTTAGAGGCATTCCACAGATGGAATTCACCAAGGATGGACTATGTGATGCATGTCAAAAGGGAAAACAAAGAAAAGCATCATTCAAGTCAAAGTCTGAATCATCAATTGATAAGCCTCTGGAATTATTGCACATGGATTTATTTGGTCCAGTCAACATCATGTCAATTGCCAAAAAGAAATATGCCCTAGTAATTGTGGATGACTTCACAAGATTTTCATGGGTATATTTCTTACATTCTAAGGATGAAGCAAGCAAATTAATTATCAATCATGTGAAGAATGTTGACAATGGCACTGAATGGAAGGTCAAGAAATTTAGAAGTGACAATGGTACTGAATTCAAGAATTCAACCATGAGAGAATTCTGTGAAGAAAAAGGTATCACTCATCATTTCTCTGCTCCAAGAACTCCACAGCAAAATGGAGTAGTTGAAAGAAAAAATAGGACCTTGATTGAAGCTGCTAGAACTATGTTAGAAGAAGCAAAACTTCCTACATACTTCTGGGCAGAAGCAATTAATACTGCTTGTTACATTCAAAATATTTCCATGATCAATAAACCTCAAGGCAAAACTCCATATCAATTGATAAAGAAAGACAAGAAGCCAACAGTTAACTTTCTTCATGTCTTTGGCTGCAAATGCTTTGTACTGAGAAATCAAGGTGAAAATCTAGGAAAATTTGAAGCCAAAGCTGATGAAGCTATATTTGTTGGATATGGAATAACAACCAAAGCATACAGAGTCTACAATCTTAGATTACACATTGTTATGGAATCTATGCATGTAGTTTTTGATGACAAGAAAATTCAAGGGTTGTTTGATGAAGGATTTCATGATCTATTGCATTTTGAAAATGAATCCACAAGTAATATTGAAGATAGTGATGATGATGTGGAAATCACAAGAGTTCAAGTACCTAGAATCCTCCCATCAATTGATGTCAATGCATCAACAGATAACTTATCAGTTGACAATCATCAATCAACTGATAATACATCAATTGATAATCATTCGATGGATATCAACTCTGCTCAACAATCTTCAAGTAGAGTGTCCATCTCAGGGGGAGGGTTCTCAAATAGTCAATCACATCACAATGATCATAACACTTCCAATGATCATGAAGCATCATCTTCAAGGACAAATTTACCATCACAAAGGAAATGGACAAACAACCATCCCTTTGAATTAATAATTGGAGATGCAAATGATGGTGTCAAAACTAGAAGTGCAACTCAAAATGAATGCTTGTATAGTAGCTTCCTGTCTCAAGAAGAACCAAAAAGGATTGAAGAAGCCTTGAATGATCCTGATTGGATAATTGCTATGCAAGAAGAGTTGAATCAATTTGAAAGAAACAAGGTATGAAAGCTGGTGCCCAAACCAAAGAACAAGTCTATCATTGGTACAAAATGGGTGTTCAGAAACAAAATGGATGAATCTGGTACAGTGACAAGAAATAAAGCAAGATTAGTGGCAAAGGGCTATTCACAAGAAGAAGGCATAGATTTTGATGAAACTTTTGCACCAGTTGCAAGATTGGAAGCAATCAGAATCTTTCTAGCATATGCTGCTTATGCAAATTTCAAGGTGTATCAGATGGATGTGAAAAGTGCTTTTCTCAATGGAGAACTAGAAGAAGAAGTTTATGTAGAACAACCTCCTGGTTTTATTGATCCTATTCATCCTGGATTTGTATACTATCTTCTCAAGGCACTTTATGGATTGAAGCAAGCACCTAGAGCCTGGTATGACACATTGTCTAAATTCTTGATTGAGAATCACTTCACAAGAGGTACTGTTGATAAAACTCTCTTTCATAGAAATGTAAATGGCTCTATGATTCTTGTTCAAATCTATGTAGATGACATTATTTTTGGCTCAACTAATGAAAAACTTTGTAAAAAGTTTGCTAAGTTGATGCAGAGTAAATATGAAATGAGCATGATGGGAGAACTAACCTACTTTCTTGGCTTGCAAATCAAACAAGTTAAAAATGGTATTTTCATAAATCAAACCAAATATATTTCTGATTTATTAAAGAGATTTGATTTAAGTGAATGTTCTTCTGCTAAAACTCCCATGGCCACTGCAACTAAACTTGAATTAAACACTAAGGAAGCAGAAGTGGACATTTCAAGTTATAGAGGTATGGTTGGCTCATTACTTTATTTAACTGCAAGTAGGCCAGACATAATGTTTGCTACATGTCTTTGTGCTAGGTTTCAAGCTGATCCTAGAGAATCTCATTTGATTGCAATAAAAAGAATATTCAGATATCTCAAAGGAACTCCAAATCTTGGAATTTGGTATCCTAGAGATTCTGGATTTGATCTAATTGGTTATTCAGATGCAGATTATGCAGGTTGCAGAATTGACAGAAAAAGCACAACAGGTTCCTGTCAATTTCTAGGAAATAAGCTTGTTTCATGGTTTAGCAAGAAGCAGAATTCAGTGTCTACATCTACTGCAGAGGCTGAATACATTGCAGCTGGAAGTTGCTGTGCACAAATATTATGGATGAGGAATCAACTACTTGACTATGGGTTCAGCTTGAACAAGATTCCTATTTTCTGTGATAATACAAGTGCCATTGCTATAACAGAAAATCCTGTACAACATTCCAGAACCAAGCACATTGACATAAGGTATCACTTCATTAGGGAACATGTAATGAATGGTACAGTTGAATTACATTTTGTCCCTAGTGAAAGACAACTTGCAGACATTTTTACCAAACCATTAGATGAATCTACCTTCAATAGATTGATCTGTGATTTAGGTATGCTTAATTATATCTAATCCTTTAAATGTCTGACAAGTTATGTATTAATATTACATGTAGCCATTGACTATATTAAATTATTGATTCTTCAATAATCAACTGATAAATATTTTACATATCAATGGATATTAATGGAGCTGTCGACAGATAAATATATCAATTGATGATATATTTGTTTATCGATGGATAGGGGTAACTATCGACAGATAGATATATCAATCGATGATATATTTGTCTATCGATGGATAATTGTACCTGTCGATGGATAAGCAATTTTATCAATCGATGACCTAGAATTTAAAGGGGTCCATGTCATCAATCGACCTGTACAAAAATCTAGCCGTTGATTACTTATTTTATCAATTGATTAAAACGTACATTCCTGTATATATAACAATCGATTGCCAAAATTGGTAACTTTTAATTATCAATACTCTTCCAACGGTCGATTTAGTTCTATTTTGAGTAAGAAATTGGTTGGGAAATCAGTAAATATAAATAGTGAGATTAAAACTTCTTTTAATTCTTACTTGCATTTTTACTATCGATTTTTCTATCTCTTTCTCTTTCTCAATCTTCGAACTTACTCTGTATCTATCTCTTGCTAAGAACCCTAATCTACTACTGTCTATTTATTATTTCTGTTATAATTACTAACAAGTTTGCCAGTTAATTCAATTATAAATCTTCAAACACGATAATGGCATCTTCAAAGAAAGTCTCACAATCTGGATTCTACTATGAGCTCAACAACTTCGTTGCTTGCACTATGGTGGAGGAAGCCCCAACAGAATTTCATCCCCTAATGGAATTTCTAAGGAGTTCAAAAATTGCAAAGGCCCTCTCAGAAGCACCAAAAATAGTGTGCAATCTAGTTGAAGAATTCTGGACAACAGCAGAAGTAGTAGATGATTTTTCTACAATCTCCTTTGAATGCAAAGGACAAAGGTATATTCTAACCACTGTGGTCTTGGGTGAGTGTTTAAATATTCCTGCAAATAATACCGAAAATGCACCCACTGACACAGATATTAGAAACATGCTTAGGGAAATCAACTATACTGCTCCTGATGCTAGTCTAGGTAGTATTGTTAGAAAGAATCTAAGAAAAGAATGGTCATATTTCTTTGATGCTTTAATAAAGTGTTTTTCTGGTAAGGTTAGTAATTTTGATGCAATAACAACTAGTATGCAACAAGTAGGGTATAGCATTTTATATGATATATATCATAATTTAGGAAGCCTGTTACTCAATGAAATATCTGCCAAATTGGGGAATAAAATAAATAGATCTAATCATATTTATTATGCAAGATTTATTATGATTATTATTAACCACTTTGTCAAGGATATTGAGATTGACAGGAATACAGAAATTTTGGATTGCTGGACTCAAAACAAAAGGGTCTTTAAAGACTTGGTTAGGATCAATCTTCACAGCAATGTGGAATTGATCTATCCCCCTTTTGTTCAGGTATATATCTCTACTTTAACCTCTTCTAAACCTAATTCTTCTTTGCCTTCTGTGACTATGGAGGGTGGTAGTAATGACCCCAACCCTCCTACCCAGGCCACACAACCAATCTCTAAATCCAAATCTAAGAAACCAACCTCAACAGGTTCTCAAAAACCTGCTGTTGTAAAAACCAAGAAAAGAAAATCAACTAGTGTGGTAGATAGATTAGAGGATGATGTAGGTGGTGAGGGAACTGTGGAATATCTAAGAACCCAGAAGGATAAGGAGAGTGAGGGTGTGCAACCTCAACCTAGCCACTCCATAGTCTCCCAAAAGACTGTGGATGTTAACATGGAAAATACCACATCCCTATTGTCATTCTCTCAAAAGGATGACAATATTGAAAATAGCCCACAACCAGGGGCACAGAATCAAATTGGGGACACAAAAGCCAAAACACTAACACCATACAAAAGAAGAGAAAAGAAAGTCACCTTTGCACTTGGGGAATCACACACTGCAAAACCATAGGAAACTGTGGAGGAGCCTTCACAAAGTCTGCATGATGCATCTCATATAAATGATGAGATGCAGCCCCATTCTCTTTCAATTCCTATCTCTTTTATTCTTCTATCCCCATCTCAAACTTCTTCAGAAAATGTTTTGATAGACTATCGAACATTTTTAGATTCTCCTTCTTTGTTTTTCAAGGAGAAGCCAACACTCTCCCCTGAATCTTCTTCTCAGAATTTTCAGGATTCTATTTCCAATATCATCTCAAACATAACTTCACAAATTATCTCAACTGTTTCTTCTCCATCAATTGATGTTCCTTCATCAATTGATATTCAGCCATCGACTGATAAGCCATCGATCGATACTCAAGATCAATCGATGGGTATGCATCAATCGATGGATATCCCAAACACCACTTCAACTGATAATGTCAATACATCAATTGATGCTCAATCAATTGATGTTGCACAAACACTCTTAGGATTGAGTGAGTTGAGTGAGAGGCAGGATTGTAACCTGGCAAAAGAAGAGGAAGTGAGTAAAAACATTCCTATTTCTTCCAGGAATGAGAGTGAAACACTTGAGGGCCCCACCTTAGTAGGTGCAAAAGAAATGAGTGAGGGAGAGGTGAGATTCCAGGATGAGATCCTGATGCAAAATAGAGAGATGAGTGAAAGTGATAAAAACAGTCTACTTTTTGCACAGGAATTGGAAATTGAAATGATGGCAGAAGAAGGAGTAAAGGAGATAGGGGGAGCAAATAATGCTGAAGCTAGTGGGAGTGGAATTGCTAAGGATTTTGAAGAGGAAATAGATGCTGGTGAATTGGATCCAAAGAATTTCATTCATCCTGATCCACAATATCAAGGGTTGGCTACTTCAAGTAACAGGAATGCAGAACAACTCTTGGGCATTGATCATACAGATCAAAGGACCAGGAATCTGAAGGAAAACATCGCCAATACAACAGACACTTGTTATATGGCACCTGAAGAGTTGGAGAGTGATTCTGATGAAGAGCCATAGATGAGCACTATTGATGGTTCCTTAGAAGCTGCTGAGACTGAAATTCTCTCTCAATATAGAAGAGCAATGGTGGAAGGAGAAATTGAAGATCCTACTCAAAGGAGAATTGCTCACTATATGAGAGAATCAATGAAAATTCAAAAGATGACAGTAACAGGAGTAAGGAGGGAACTGGAGAGGATTAAAGACTCTATCTCATCTAACAAGGATGCAATGGACAGGAGATTGGATGAGAAGCTACCATTCAACACCATGAATAGCATCAAAGACAAGCTTTTCAAAGAATCCAAAAATTTTACATCTTTGGAGACAAGAGTATGTTCTCTAGAAAAGAAGATGGATGATATTATCAGAGGTCAAAGTCTTCATGCTTCCATTCTTCAAAAGTTTCTTGACAGACTTCCACCACCCCCTCCAATTGATGATAACAAAAAGGGGGAGAATACAAAGAAGAAGGATGATGATGGTGGTGATGGCAAAGGCAGTGGAAGTGGTGGAATAGGTGGTTCTGGTATGGTTAAGTCAAGTGGCATTGGTGGTTCTGCACCAAGAAGAGATAAAAGCAGAAGTAACATGGACAATCAAACTTCAAAGAAATCTAAGTCATCTAATTCTCTAAAAGATAATTTAGAACAGAAAAAGAAAGATTACAAGAAGTTTGATGATGATCTTGAAGCTAGGAGAATTTCTAGGGAGAAAGAAACTCAAACAATGATTGAGAGAGAAAAGAAAAGAATTGAAGATCTAAGGAGAAACACTGAGTTAGTAACAGAGGCAGTAGAAAAAGGAGACTTGGATGAGTTCATTGCCCAAACAAGAAAATTAAATGAAGATGCACAAAAGGCTGCCAAGGAAAGAAACTCAAATACAGAAGCTTTTCTTCAATTGGATATTGAAGCTCTTAAAGAAAAGAAGAAAGGGAAAGCAATAGTGATTGAAGAAGAGAAGAAGAAAGAGACTGAACCAGTAAGTCAAAAGCTACTTCAAGGAGCCATCACTACAGGAATCTCAGATGCCTCAAGGAGAGAAAGGGAGAATGAAGAGATTGCTAGACAGATGGAAATGCAATGGCATTTGGAAGAAGAGCTACAGGCAGAGCAACCTTTGAGAAAAAGGAGAAAAGTTTCTATGGCCAAGAAAAGGTCAAGTTCTACTCAAGAAATAGTGGTTCAGGAAAACCTCCAGGGTCAACAAGAAGAAATCAAGGAGGAGGTCACAATTGAAGGTTATGATTTGAAGGGAATACCAGTAATCAATGAAAAAGGATTAATTGGAGTAAGGACTCACCCTGCAACCTCTAACCATGAAGAATCAATGAGATTGGAGTATGAAAATGGAGTGAAAACAATCTATTCATTGAAGGTGATAATGAAGCAAAGCTACAATGTTTTAAAGACTATTCTTCCTCTACTCAACAGAAAGTACAAACTCAACACAACAATTGCTCAGGAGATACAACAACAAATTTCAAGGTTAAGAAGATCCAAGGCAGAAGCTGAACCTGATTCACCTCTAAAGCTATGGAAGTCACAGGTCAAAAAGGTGGTGTTAGAGCCAAAGTATGCTATGATTTTTACAGATATAGAGGGCAACACAAAGTTCTTTGATATCTGCAAATATCTGGACAAAATCACAGATGAAGAAATACACTACCTTATGAGGCAACTTGGAGAAACTGACAGGGATGAAGCAATATTGAGAAGTTCTTTCATGAGGCAACTAAAGGAAAATGCTGAGAAAAGGAGGAAGAGGAACTAAATTAAATTATGAAGATATTGAAGCTGCTTGCAGGAGTTATATATCAATCTGGTACTTCCAAAACTAATGTGCCAATTAAGTTTCTTGATTCTATCTAAATGTAATTTTTTTTAAGGGTTTTTGTTATCATCAAGTAGATTTATGCCTGTTAATAACACAGACACAAATAGGGGGAGATTGTTAGGAATCTACATGTGATTTGATGATAACATTAATCTTAGAATCATAGAAATTTTATTTGTTGTAACTGATCAATTGATATGAAAGTTATAAATATCAATTGATCAGGAAACCATTTATCAGTTGAAGTGTTTATATGAATCAACTGATAATTTGGATTGTAGCATAGGTGTACTTAGTCTATTTCAATCGATAAGGTGTAAATCAATTGATATTTTGTTCATCAATTGATGTTAGAGTCGATTGATATGGATCATCAATTGATGTGTAAATTAAATTGTTAAATTGTAATTATGTGAAGACAGGAAATTGCACAAGTGAAGGATGATCAATTGATATTGAAGCATCGATGGATGGAGGATCAATCGAAGAAGCCAAGCCAAGGATTGAAGACCATCAACTGATGTGAAGACCCATCGACTGATATATCGATTGATAACATCTATCAATCGATAAGACATCTTTTATCAATCGATGGATATAAAGATCAATCGAAGAAGTACATCAGTTGATGGATTAAAGAATGGATCAATTGATATGCTTGACAGCAAATTATCAATTGAGTGTGACAACACAGAAAGAATATCTGTTGAAGATCCAGAGAACAAAAGCACACCTATGGAAGACAGTCTAGAGTAACTGTGAAGATTCAATCAGAAGCTGTCTTTCAAACCTTTTTGTAAAATAGAAAAAGGTAAAAGGAAGGCAGGTAGAAACAATCCTAGAATAGGAATTGTAAAAGAACACTTGTGGTATATAAACAAGTGTAGTAGCATTATTAGAAAACATACAAGTTAGACATATTTCTTAATCAACTGTTCAAGCTTGAGAGCACATGTGTAAGAACAGTTGATTTGTTTTCTAATCTTGTAAACGCAGCTAGGTTTCTTTTAACCTAGGAGCATTGAGCAAAAATATACATTGATGGAAAAACCAATCCATCAATAATTTTAAATCTCTTTGTTCAGTTTTATTTTTCAGCATTAATTTGTTCGAACTTATTCTCTTATTCTATCAAACATCAAGAACAAATATTAGAACACACAAAAAGTTTTAATATTTGTATTCAACCCCCCCTTCTACAAATATTGACATTGTTCTAAGGAATAACAGATGTTACGACTGTTAATGTTATAGTTCCACAAATTGCTCAAATGTAAAGATATGATAGATTTATTAGTGGGGAACTCTGAAGATTTTTTTTTCCTGACTCTAATGATCATTCTAGTTTTTGTACTTATACAAAACGGATTTAAGAATCGTTAGAGGTCACAACTGAAGAAACATATGAGGCTAAAAGTAGTAAGACAAGATCAGAGCTGTGTTACACTATTCAAGAAGCTCCCAAGCATTCAAATAAAAGTCTATTATGAATCTGTGAAGCTTGACATCTAGTCATATTCAGATATTGACGATGAAACTGAGATTGCAGAAGGAATCAATGTTAATGATGATGATTCAGATCCTAGAAGTGGAAATGGTAGTGAATCTACACAACTCATGGACTTTAACAGAATCCACTCAACAAGGTGAAGGATCTTCAACACATTCTAGCAGCAACTCAGGGGGAGCAAATAAAAGAAGGATCTACTAGTCGTACTCAACACAATGAACATCAAAGGTATACATTAAGAACATATCTGCCGAGACAAAGGGTTTGGAGTCAAAGTCATTCTTGGAGTCTATTTCTTAGTGATCCGGATACTAGAGTAAAGACTAGAAGTGCTATGCAAAGTAAATGGTTACTCTTCGGGAAAGAACAATTGTTAAACAGTTGGAATCCTAAAGGAGATTGAAGAAGCACTGATTGATCCAGATTGGGTGATTGTAATGCAAGATGATCTCAATCAGTTCGAAGGCAGAATCTACTGAATCTGGAACCCAGGACACAAGACAAAGTTGTAATTGGTACTGTAAGGGTTTTCAGAGACTGGATGATTTTTGGCATTGTTATGAGGGACAAAGCCAAACTGGTTGTTACAGAAGGTATCAACGATGATGGAAACATAATCTTCGTGACTTTCAAGATCTAACTAAATCACTAGAGACGAGACTTGATACTACTAGGGCTGAACAAGTTGATGTACAACAACTCCTGGACTTTGAAGTTTCATATCCACTGGAATTTGTATATCATTCTCTTCACAAAGATCTCTATGACAGAGGTAAGAGATCAAGCAATCGTCAAGGACATAATATGACACTCTAACTGATAATTACTTGAAAATGTTTAAATATTAGAGTCATTATACACATATCTCTCTAGAATACAAGGCACACACATAATATAATATTAGTGCAAATATACCATGATTATATTATATGTGGGTCTACTAACGAAAACTTGTGCAAAAGACTATTGCTAAGTTAATGCAGAGTAGGTACATCAGCTCATTACTTATTCAAGTGCATAAAGACCATATATTTTATTCTCAATATGCCTATGTGCAAGTTTCTAAGTGGATACTAGAGAATCTAATCTTATAGCTAAGATATAAATTTTTAAATATCTTAAGGGATCATCAATTCTTAGAATCAGATACCCTAAAGATACTAGGTTTAACCTAATTGGCTATATAGATATAGATAATGCAGGTTGAAAGAAAGACAGGGAAGTAATTACTAGAAGCTGTCAAACTCCATCAACTCTGCTGGATAATCTCTTCACCACTCACGTAATAAGCGCATGCACACCAGGTATCACTTATATCGAGAGTAGTCCTTAGTAGAATAACCTGCAGATATTTGCTAAAACAGCTTGATAAATTTATTTTGTCTAAGTTAGTTAGTAAAGTTGAGATATTATTTATGTGCATATTTGTTGGAAATCTCATCTGCAATGAATTTTTAAATGAGTTCACAAGTATTAAATCGTCCATATTTAAAGGACTTGTGAATTTATCTGAAATCCAGAACTTCGTGCTTATTGCTACTACTTTAATTATCATGTTTACAATGTTATATGCATATGTGGTAATTAGTTGTTCTAGCATAAGTTTAAATATTATCTTAATTGATTTAAATTATGATGTCAGACAATTCGATGTCATATCAGTCTCATAATTTAAATGAATTAAAATAATATGCAGCATAATTACTTGTATGATAAATATTTTATGAGTATCAGTTAATGATATCTTGCTTAATTGTTTTGATATTTTTCTCTGATATTTTTAAATGTTTTGTTACAAATAATTGTGACACTTTTAATATTAGTGACATTATTTAGAATTACTGATCTAAGTAATAAATGCATATTTCAAATTCACTAATATTGAAAATGGAAGTATTATATATATATGTGTGTGTATAAAATTCTCAATATTTTATATACTTAGAAATATTTCCTAAATTTTATTTTTATACAGTTTTATTTAATTGGCATCCATATTGTAAATATATTTTATTTTTATTTTCTAAATTTATTTTTACTTTGAGGTATCAACCATTCGTAAAATTATTTATTTTTAAACACTTATTTCAATGTATGTTTCACATTGATTCAAAGTACATAAACAATGGTTGTTGCTTTGAAGGCCTTGTACTGTATTGCTAAGAATACATCTACCCCTATTGTCATGAATTTTTTATTTTAAGTTAGGGATAATATCAGGTGGACGAAAATGATGAAGATCATAATTGCATTATGAGTTAGAAAGTCATAGTCCTCTATCTGATAAGGATGGTTTGCAAAACTGTTTTCAAATAGTGCAATATTAAGGTATAAAGGAAAAGAGTCATTTTATCGAGATATAATTTGGTAAGAGAGTTGAATTTCTTCTTTGGTATAAATTCCCGCATTTTATTATGGGAAGTTTACCTTATAGGAAATTCATAAATGATAAAAACTTTCGTCTCTGATAAAACTTTCTCGCATTTTATTATGGGATATGTATCTTAAAAAAAATTTGTATCATACTCTTAAATGATAAATCTTTAGAACCAACAAAACTCTTTTATTGAAAGTGCTTTAATGCAATCTATTACCATTTCTTATTATATTTTTCCTTTTGCTTGAGATGAAAAATATGTTTTGGAATGTTAAGGTGATTATCTTTTTTCTCGATTAATTTTTTCCAGTTAGCCCCCAGTGACTTTAGAAACTGGCCATACTGTAAATATATATTTTTTAATTTCTTAAGAGAGTTGAATTTCTTCTTTGGTATAAATTCCCGCATTTTATTATGGGAAGTTTGTCTTATAAGAAATTTATAAAGGATAAAACTTTCTTCTCAGATACAACTTTCCTGCGTTTTATTAAGGGATATGTATCTTAAAGAAAATTTCGTATCATGCTCTTCAATGATAATTTTTTGTTTTTTCAACAATTGGTACATATTGTTTTTGTTTTCAAACTTTTAGTATCAATTTTTCTATATATATGTGTGTGTGTAAGTTTATTTTTATTTTTTTTATAAAATTGGCATATTTGTTTTTTTGTTATTTTTATTTCATTTTATTTTTAAAATTTATTGTTGTCTACGAGAAATTGTTCTAAGAATCATAAGTATTAAATGTTAATATTTAAAGGACTTGTGAATTTCTTTACATCTACTTTCTCGAGCTTACGTATATCATTGATAATTGTTATGAGTATAATTGTCATATGTTTGAGTAACAATTATTAGATATAATGTATAAAGTTAAATGCTAATTTTCATTCCTATGATTATTTAGTATTAGCAAGAGTATTTTATCTTATTAAAATTATGAATTGAAGCAATTCATCGTTTATTAGTTTCATAATTATAATACGATGAGATATTAGGAGCATAATTACTTGTTTTTTTGAAATTATTATTAATTATCATATTTTGATAATTTGTTATTGTTTCATTGCAATTAATTATGATTTTTGTTGTTAGTGATAATATATATTGTGGTATCTGAAAATCACTAATAATAAAATTATATCTGTGTCCTACCGAACAAGAGCAATCGACTCGAGGTAAAAGCAGGTAATCTCGATCTTGATATATTCTTTAATCAATTGATATAAAATTATATATAAAATTGATATATTAAGCCCTCAGTGCCTATAAGACAAGATCAAGGGATTGAAAACCTACAATCTCTAACACAGATCATAAAACCACAAACACTCAAATAGATACAACTTCATCTACTAAACCCCTGTAAAGAAAATGTTTATCAACTAAAGAGGGTGAGAGAGTAAGTGCCTCTAGTGCACTAGAAAAGAGAAGTATCTATGAGTGTTCCAGCAGCTACGTCTTTAGTTAGAATATGAAATTGAAACCAAGGCAACTGCTAACTAATTTATATCCTCCAAAAAGGGTATAGATTTGCAAATGACAAAACTGTTACTAGGTTCGTCATCTTAACATGATGAGTCTATTGAATTCGGCCTGTCAGCCAAGGCCATTTGTAAAGAGTCAACTTCATCTGGACACTCTCAAACACTGCAAACCATATATGTAATATTCAAATGCACCATAAGGATTGTCACACACTAAGGATGAATTCACGGAAGCAATTATTCTAAACTTCCATATCAAGGAAGGAAGGATGATTGATGATTCTGACTGAATCAACATGCCTTCATAGGCGTCAGGAGGAAACTTGGATCATTTGCTACATTATAGATCTTTGTCTCCCTCCCCAGATGGAACATATCTGGATTCCTAACGGAATAGATCATCTTAGATGATCTCAACTCATTGAATCTATTCCTGAAACAATTCAGTTTTCAAAGTCAAATATTTTAATGGATTCAATTGAGGACGGGGATCTACGAAACCCCATTGCACCACCAGTGACCTCTCTTGAAGGGGATATGGTGATCTTTCTTGCTGGTACAAAAGACTGTGTCATCCGTACTGAGAGAGAAATAGTATTCTGAGAAAAGAGTGAAACACAAGTGAGTAAGAGTGCAAATATATATTCTATGAGTGAAACACTTAGAGAGTATATGAGCGAAACACTTGTGAGAAACACAAAGTAAAATCACATACTAGCACACTTACCGAATCCCATTCCCAATTCCCTGTTACAGATTTCTAATGTTACTCAACTTAGGGGGATGAAATTTCTTCTGATATTAAGGATTCTGAAGAGGATTACTCAACTAAGGGAGAGAAGTTTGAACAAGATCCAAAGGGGAGAATTGTTCAACAAGAGATCCAAAGGGGAGAATTGTTCAACAAGATCCAAATAGGGGGAGAATTGTTGAACAAGATCCAAAGGGGGTATATAACAACATGCTTGGATTGGAAAGAACTAGTCTATTTCTATTCCATTTGATTTTAGAAGATTCTTGTAAATAGGATTAACCGGATTTTTTAAAATGCACAACATGTCATAGTTTGCATTTTTTATATCTGCGATGGTTTAATGTTGTATGTGTGCCATGTCTGTTGTTACCTCTATTAAATTGGATGGATAATTCACGTAAGGAGAGAATGAATTCACCTTGGGAGAGAAGTGAAGACAGAAATTGAATAAATAGAGGAGAAGTGGTAATAAAAAGAGAACAAGACTTCATCCCTGCCATCCTAATGGGGAGTAGTGATGAGTCTGAGAAATGAAGATAATACTACTTGTATAATATATTCAGTGCTAGAGGAACAAACATCTTTCATTTCAGTTTCTCAAGAAATCTGGAAATGCAGAATCTGATCTAGAGAAACCAGCCACTGAAGATGTACCAATGACACCTGGTCACAAAAGTTAAACACTATAAGAAGGTGAAGTTGATACTTCTGAAGCTGGTAATGATAGGTAAGTCAAGATAGAACTATGTTAAATATGTTCAGTCTAGAGGAACATCTATCTTATATTTATCTTTCATAATTGAAATCTGGAAATGTATTATATGATCCAGAAAACAATTTATTATTTACTGTTCTTAAATGTCATATTATTTTCTTATTTGTTAGTTGAGTCATCCTCTAGGAATTTGTGTGTTAAATGTTTAACAATAAATATGGGGAGATTGAAAGTCAAATGACTAGTTCTATTTGTAATAAGTAGATGACAACTCAACTCAGATAAGAAAGCGAAGTAAATAATAAATATTGAATATAGAGGAAGAATAAAAAGAAGCCAAGACATGACAAGACAAGACACAAAGACCACTACAGCAAAAATGAGAATCAACATTGTAGTTAGTCATCCGTGAACCAGACCAGTGCACAGGGTATCAACAATGTCAGTGAGGATTCGTCATCAAAAAGTTCAAGTGGTTAAAAAGGTTATTTTTGAAGAACAGAAGAGTTTTATCTACATCAACAATAGTCAAGACTTTAATTTAATTCTCTATTAATTAATTAAATTAATTAAATTAATTAGTTAATTTAATTAGTAAATTAATTCACTCAGAATTAATTTATTTCTTAAATTAATTAAAGGATTAATTAATTTAGAATTATTTTAGAATGATAGAAGACAGAAGCTGGAAGCTCAAAGGGATACATGTTTGTTTGGAATGCAGTGTACAAGAGTCAGAATCCAAGATTGAATATTTGACTGGGTACATGCAGTGGTGAAAAGAAGTATTGTCTAGTTTAAAGAGTCAGATTATTTCAGTAACAGAGGTACTTCTAATTGTAACTGTAGATATAGCCAAACATGTCTGACAGTACTGACTTGAAGAAAAGACGGAAAAAGAAATGACACGGAAGAAATGCAGAGTCATATATTCTTAAAGGTGGAACCCCGGTTGGAATTGATTTATCATTTCCAAGTCAAAAGGAGTTCGGTTCCAGAGTCATATAATCTTTTCCATTTGATTTGGCAGGAGATTTTTTCAACCAATCATAGCATGCCACGTGTCCACACAAAGAAGAAAAGAAAATAAAAGCATGCAGTTGAAGCGAGTGAATTGAAATGTCATACCGAGAGTGATTAAAATGTCATACCGAAGAATTCAAGGGAAAGTCATACCGAAGGAATTTTGGAAAGTCATACCGAGAGAAGAATTCAAATGTCATACCGAGCTTCTGGACAAAGGTCATACCGAGCATAATGTCAAAAGGTCATACTGAATTCAGATTTTATTTAATTAAAATAAGTCATACCGGTTTTTTTAATTAAAGAAAATCCAAATATGACTTTAGAAAAGTCATACCGAATTTTCTAAAGTCATACCGAATTCTAAAAGTCATGCCCAGTTTTTTAATAAGTCATACAAGGCTTAATTCTTGTTAAATAAAGTCATAGTGAGAAAAATCATACTAGCTTTTCAATCTCTATAAATATGAGTCTTGAGCTTCATAATTCGAAGTAGAAAAACTTTCAAATTCAGTAATTTGTCTGCAAAGTTATATTCACAGACTTTCTGTGCTGGTTTGAGTTTAATTCCTTAAGTAGAACAATTCATGTCAAATTTGTTCTAGGAATTAAAGTTTATTCTACCGAATGTTGTAACACTCTTTCAAGTTTTAATATACGTATTTAACTTGAATCTTGTTTACTTACTTGCTAATTTTCTATATCTTAAATGTTATATCATAAAAATAGAAAGCTAGTAAGTCAGCCTCCGAAACATTACAAGGACTCTAACCCTCAGCTAAAACAATAATTTAATTACGTAAATTTTGAAAAGAATTTTAAATTGTTGTGAGTATCGCATTCAACCCCCCTTCTACTATACTTCCGGGACCCAACAACCATAAACTTGGCAGAGAATAAAGATTTGAAGACAACAAGGTATACTGACAGTAACATTGGTGGGGGATAGTTGATAGCAATTTTGCAGACAGTATGTTTTAGTAGACTATCAAAGCTTGACATTAAAGTATGAGGAGCCGAAGATACTGTCACCGTAGAGGAGCTAAAAGTTGATAGTATATTTTTAGTGAAGCTGACAGTCTGTTCCTGGTAGCAAAGTGGATAGGAAAAACACAAGGAATGATTTTGACATCTCAATCTACTCTGTCAAGTCTACTACTGCAACTTGGGAGAAGGCAAACAAAAAGATAACGAGTGCTCAAAGAGTCAAAGATTTCTATACATCTCAAAATAGCTTTACCTACAAAGGGAATAAACCAAGGTTGAATAGGAAAAGTAATATTTTCATTTCAAGCTTTATTCTAGGATAAAGGAAAAGTGCACCTGTAAGTGAGATATGTGTTTCAGTATAAATACACATATCCCACAAACACTTTTCCTAACACAACTGAGCTAAAATTATTTTGTCTATTCTCTCAAACTTAGTAACAATAGCAAATCTAATTGTTATTATAACTTTATAGCTAGAAATATTTTCCAGTACAGTTGTAGCAATAAAATGAATAATATATTATTTTTGAAGTTTAAACATTGTGTCTTGATTTGCTTGTTTGTTTGCTTATATAACTTGTAAACATTAATCTTATTTGTTGTTAGTGAGATTAGTGATTATTTAACAAGTTACATTCAACCCCCCCTTCTGCAACACTCATTCTATTTAATAACTGGTATCAGAGCGACAAGTTTAATATATCTAACCTGAAAAGATCCAAAATGAGTGCACAGAAAGTAAGCAGTATAAAAATACCCACCTTTGACAAAGAACATTACAACATCTGGAAAAGAAAATTGATGTTTTTCATAAAAACACTCAACCTACTTTATCCTGGTATTCTGGAAAATGGTCATTTTGTTCCTCAATCATATGTACCTGAAACAATAGTAGAAGGTGAAACAATACCTGCCTACTGGGTTCTTAAAAAGGTCTCAGAATACAATGATACTGAAAAAGAAAAATTAGCCTTGGATGATTATCTACAGTTCATAATCATTGAAGCACTTGACAATGTTATGTATAACAATATTGTCAACTGTATAAGTGCCAAATAAATATGAGAAACCATTGAGGTACTCTGTGAAGGAACAGAAGAAGTGAAAGATAACCAAAGACAAATCCTGGAAATTTTATGATAAAAGGAAGTAAACATGAAGTTCTTGTTGACACTTCCTAACCATCATGAGCATAAGGTTGCTGCTATAAGAGAGGGAAGAGACATGGCTAAAGTCACTCTTGAAACTCTTTATTGCATTATCAAAACTGATGAGCTAGAGCTGTTACAAAAGAGAGCTACCTAGTCTAGCTAAAGAAAAAAAATGGTCAACACATCAAATGCTCTAGTAGCTCAAGATCCAAAGAGCCTACAGTTACAAGAGTCTCAACATCAACAACAAATCAAGATTGAAGAGGTTACTGATGAAGATGAAAGTGTTACACTTGAACTAAAAGATGGTGATGAAGATGAGTTCTACTCCTTGGATGAACTTGATAACATGAAGAACAAAACTATGGCCTACATGGCAAGGAAGTTGTCAAAATTGAGATTCAAGAAAAACAAGACTTTCAAGCCCAAAGAACAAAACTCCAGGTTTAACAAAGGAAACTATTCAAAACCTGGAAGAAGTTGTAAAGATGGTTACAAAACAGGAATGGTGGACAGGTCAACGATAAGATGTTAAAACTTCAATGAGATGGGTATTTTGCAACTGAATGCAAAAAGCCAAATCAAGTGAGAAGAAATGACAATGACTATGAGGAACTCAAGGAAAAGTATGATGTCTTGCTCAAAAATCAACAAGGAAGGGAATTTATGGCTGAAGGCAAATGGTGGGAAGAATCTGACGATGAAAAAAAAGAGGAGTATGGAAATCTATCTCTCATCGCAAACTCTAGAGAAGAGTCTCCTCCTTCTTCAAGTCAGATACCTTGTCTTACTACTATTGATATGACTGCATCTCAGAATAAAAAAATTGTAGAAAGCTTACGTTTTGAGATTTTCAATATTCATACTAGCATGCTAGCTGCTAATGAAGAAATTATCAAACTGACTAGTGCTAATGGATTATTAAAATGCAAGAATGAAGAACTAGAGCGTATACAAAATGCTTTTGAGTCCTTACGTCAAGAAAATGAAATTCTAAAAAACAAGATTGTGTGTGCTTCTCAAGTTGAACAATTTCTCAGAAAAGAGATTTCTGAAAATGAACTTAAAATCAAGGCCTACAAGAATTCCTCTTCTTTGTTAAAAACCTACCATGAAGAAAATACTGAACATCAAAAAGTTGAAATAGGGTTTAACTATGATAAGAAGCAAAGAAAGAAACATGTTGGTGATGAAACTGATTGTATTGATAAAACTGCTGTCAGACCCTCTATCCTTAAGAATGTTAAAAACGCCATGTTCAAAAAGGCTGAGTTTAAATTTGATGAGGAATATCTGATTCTCAAGCAAGAATTAGCTGATGAGGACAATGATACTGTCACTAGAAATATTCATCAAATATTTGGGTGTCAGACTGTGTAGGTTGTGTAAATCGTAATGTGTTTAGTCCATTACTCTTATCATTCATCATTTTCTCAAGTTTACTCGAATTATTCAAATTGACATTATCAACAGTTGAAGCAAGAGTAAGAGTGTGAGAAGAACGGCATACTAGATTTAAGGACATATCCTTTGTTGAGTGTTTTTTTCATTAGTTTCAACAACTCTTCCCACTACATTCTCAATAGCTAGCTTTGACAATTTGAATGCTTCTTCCTCGTCTTCTCAAGCGTATGAAGAATTTCAGTGATTTTCTCATCTATCTGATGCATATTATCAATAAAGGAATTGGAAACCGGCATACGGGACTCATAAATTTCATCAAACATTCGAGGCACGAATGTTAGGGGTGTTGGAATTCAGTATGCTAAGTGAAACACCATTTATAGTTTCAATATAAAACGAAATGTTAGAGGTGGTTGTAATTCATCCGTGGGTGCTAGATGTATACATATGTAAGGTGTCTGAGTGGTGGTATAAAACTGAGACGGCGGTTGCGATGATGGTTGAAGTGAGCGGTAGACATATAGTTTATATAGTTTATAGAAGCACATGCATTTCAAAGAGAATACAAAGATATGATGTGTACATGTTTGCTGAGTTGGACTGAATTGATTTGCTGAGTGGATTGACGTGGCTTGTGACATGGATTTAATTGGCTCATGTTGGCCTATTATATATATAATATAATAGATTAACCGGATTTGCCAGTGAGATGGGTGGCAATACTTGTTTCTCTTTTAAACAGGCCCAATAAGCCTCTTCTTTATTAAAATTAAACAGATTACACATTCATTAATGGGCTGTTTTTTATCCGGGTTGGCTAGTTCTTTTTTGCTTTCCTTTTTTTTTAAAAAAAAATAATTAAAGAGAGGCAAGTTTCTTGTCCAAAAAAAGGGACAAATTTAAGTTGGGTGTCCGCTTTTTTTTTTATATTGTAAATTAAACTTGTGCACTTTTTTAAGTGTTATATAGGATTCGATCTTGAAGAGTATGCTAGGCAACTTAGAAATGCTATTCAGTGTTTTGATGATATTGTTGGACTAGAAAAATTCTCTTGTAACCAAAGATAAGCTTGTGGTGTTAATATTTCGAAACCTGGTTCAGATTCTTTCTTCCCGTGGAGGTTTCTTGCGGACTGGAATGAGAAGGGAATCCTGTCAAATTTTTTAAAAAAAGATGGAGGAAAACACTATCACTCGGAATGCTCTAATGTTAAATTTTATTGGGTCTGGGAATTCGAAATTTTTTGAAACTTGCTACTAAGTTATTTGTGATCGCTCTATTGAAGAATGGTGATGTGGACATTAATGGTTGCCGCATATATGAACACATTGTTGGAGGGGGAGCCAGAGAATACCAGACCTATTCCTCTATATATGCTAGTAAAGTAGGTGTTGCAGATAGCATACTAGAGCTCTATAAAAATTACAAGCCACCATGGAATCGACGAAGAATAAAGTCGTCGGTATTGGTAAAGGTGGCAACAATGTCTTCTATCACTCCACAAAACCTTCTATTCCTTCACGTACTGTTATTAACAATGAAGATGAAGTTACATGTCAAAAGGTGAGTGACAAAAATGTTGACGAACTGCTAGACCTTGGCAATTCAGAAAAAGAACATCCATCAATTTCTTCATCAAAACTGTTGGACAATGAAATTGATGGTTCTTTTGGGTCCCAAAACAAAATGAATTCTGATCCTAGGAAGACTCTTTTCGTACATATTTTTTGCCACTTGAACCGTTCTTTCTCCAATTCTAACATCTGCCCCCGAAGCTGTAGCTTCTGTCTTTCGATCTTCATTCTACGATGTTCCATCCACTGTGTTTGCGACAGGTTTGCATTCACACCTTCTGGTAATACATGATTCATATCAACAGGAGGATCTTGTGGTTGAGAGCTGAAAGTTTTGTTACAGTCCAAAGAAGAGAAGGAATCCCATATGTTCCCCTGCGATCCCCTTGAGATGCATTATTTTCCAGACAACTAACCCAATCTTCCATTTCAATGTCTTGATCATCGTTATCAATATTATTGTGTGGGTGCTTCCTTGTGTCATTGCTCTCATTATCATCTTTACTTCTAAGAGCCAATCACATAGAATATTGCAATTCAGGATCTGGAGGCAGATGCAGCCGATTCCAATTATGATAAGAACACATCTCTTCATAGTACAAATGCTTTGAACTAAGAATCTTCCTAACCTCCTCTCTCAGCTCTGGTATGTGATCCATCACTTCCAAAAGTGAGTTATTCTCAACAACCTCACAAGATGTTCCCCTCCCAAGTATCTCATTCAGTCTCTTTTACCTTTTATTAAGATCATTAAACTTATCCTCAAACTGTTGAGGTGAAACAAAATGGCCTCTTTCAGCCATAACCTTTGAAACTGATCTCCATTTACCTTTCTTTTGCAAATCTGCATATTTCCTTCTTGCCCCGTCACCATACTCCGCAGCCACATCATCACCGACGTACGAAACAGCAGTTATCATAAGCCTCACCATTGTATCAGTCCATTTCACACGATGCCAGTGTGGGAGAACTATATGCCAATACATACATACAACCCCATCAATCACCAAGATTTTTACTTCATGTAAGCCACACCTCCATACAGTTCTTAAATCTTCAATGCATAAATAATCAAAACCTAGTTTACCTCCTAAAGCATAGCTCATTTTAAGAAACAAATTCAAAATTAAGCCAAATCCAACTCCATATAAGAAAAGAACATGTAGAAAATATATAAAATAAGACCCCTCTAAACTAAACACCAAAACACACACACAGACACACCTATCAGTAAAAATCAAACAAGAACATGAAGCAATGAATATAATGAAACAATTTTTAATAACTGAAAAAAAGAAGTCTCTGTTTCTTTTTGTTCAAGGAACGGAGTCTTTTTTAGTTAAGCTAATTAAAGGGTTAAAAGATATAACCTTGATCAGTGAACTTCAGGCGGAGGGGTCTATGCACATTTTCTAACCCATGCTAACCTAACACAAATTTAATTTTAAAAAAGGTACAGTTCAACAACTAAATCCTTCTGCAGAGTAAACAAAGTATTTTGTTTGCAAACTAGTAACCCAAAGTTGGAGAATCCTTCTGCAATGGAGAATTTTTTTTCCCACAACCAGAAGCAAAAGAGATCTCGACTAACAGGACTATGAATGAAGTGCACACCCCCCATCCCTCATACAACCTACTTCGGAATGGTATATAAGGAGTTGTGTGATCCGATTTGATTGTATTACAAAAACAAGAGTCGCTCAAATCTAATACAATTAGGTATAGTTAATAGGTTATGATAAGAAATAAATCTTCGAAATACAAAGTAGAAAGTACCAAAAGATAAAATTACAGCCGAAACAAGGAAAAAAATTGAAGAAAAGCTAAAAATGCTAAACTGGAGCAATTTTACTACTACTGCTGCTTACGATGACAGCTCATTTTTGAATTTATGCACTCTGTTTATGTAGTTAATTCCACTTTTAAGGTTTTTGAACAACTTTTTCGCAAGTAAGCTAGTCCTCAAAGATATTCCGGCGATAGTATTGCAGGAAACTCCTTTGTTGTTATTACTTTCAAAAACTTCCACTTGAATTTTGGCAAAGGGGCTCTCGATTTAAGTAGACTATGGAATGCTGACAGTACCTGTAGTTGAGAAAACGGTACTCAAATTCAGATAAAATACTAACCCATAAACCGTCATTTTCTAAGAAAGTAATTAAGAACTTAACTATAACTCTATAAGATTTACCTGCAGTGTAGACTTTGACAGAGTGACTGAATTAACATTAGGAATTCGTTTAATTACGTCGATCACCGTCATTGCCGGGCTTGCCCCCCAACGCGCTGAACTACCTATAGATATTTATCTCTAATTCTTCAACAGAGGGTACAAGACATAGAGGGAACATAGATAGCCATATATCAATTCTCAGATACTTTAACAATGGTGCAGAAATCTCCCAAAACGGTGCAGGTCCCATGATTTGACGGCCCATGTAATTAACATTTTCTAATAGGGTCAACCTCTCAAGTTTTGGAGCACGTACATGGAAGCGTCTGTCTTTTCCGACCATGTTACAACCAACAATGCGAAGTTCTGTTAAATTTATAAGACTTGAAAAGAGATCAACATCATCAGCACTTTTGATTTCAATATGAAACGTTTCAAGGCATAATATCTTCAAAGCAGTGCAACCAGCCAAATAATCTTGGAGACTAAGTGAATAATCGGTACGGATATACATCCCGTCCCAATTCGACAGATTTAACCTTAAAGTGGTCAAATATTTTGATCTGAAATTCCGTGAAGGATAACTAAACTGACCAGATTCACAACCAATGCTTAAATCAAAATGTCGAACATCGCGAGACTGAGCATGAGAATGAATTCTATCCGAGAGTTGCTGAGGAATTTTCGATTCGAAAGTCCAACAAAAAGTTAAACAACGGAGTTTGTGACTGAATTCATCACGTCGTGTTAACACCATATTTACAAATTTCTCAAATTCATATGAATTCTGACCAAAAGTTTTGCCATGCAAGTATAGATCAGGAAGGTGTATCCATAACTTGTTATTCCATCTTTTCGATAAAACACATGTTTGTGCAGCAGATTTAGGATCATCAAGAAAGGATAGAATGTGAACTAAAATATCATCATGCAAATCACTCACCCGATCTTTCCCGTTGACCTTTTTAAGACGTTTGAGATTGGTCCTCATGTTTGATGCTCTCTTGCTGTATGTAATATGGGGTCGTTTAACTTATCTTATAATAACTTATAAGTTTGAAATTGTACGTAAATTCTAACTTATAAATCACATATTCCAAACGTGGTTATAATTCACTCGTAAACCCTATATACTATTTAATTACCTGTAGTTTGAACTTTTGTTTTGGTTCGGGAAAAAGACTACAAGTAGAATATAAAATTTAATTAAAAAATAATTTATAAATAAATATAATTTAATTTAGTAAAAAGATTTATCAATATATTCATAAATTCATATATAGAAATGTATATAGTTAGAGTCCGTTTTATATTAAGTAAAATTATATCTAATACATGTATATGTTTTTTTATTTTATATTTTGTAAAATACGTCCTTCAAATGGTTTTTTTTTACAAAAATATGGTTTTGCAACCTAATGCAATACTAAAATCAACATTAAATGCAACCATAAACAACTGCATTTTTTTTCAAAAAAATGTTGCATTCAATTGTATTCATTTTGTTACTTTTAGTTGTAACCCGTATTTAACTATTTATAAAAAAATTCAAAAGATTGTAAAATCGTAAAAAAATTAATTAAAAAGTAGTATTTTTGATAAATACCTTTAATTTTATTAGTAATATCTGATTTATAAAAATTAACAAAAATAATATTAAAATATTAAAAAATATCTTTTAATATATGACAACAAATACCTTTAATAACAAAAAATTAATTAAAAAGTAGTATTTTTGATAAATAACTTCTAGAGCTTTCTTATTTGGTGTAACCGTATTTGGTGTACTTTCTTAGACCTTCCAATTGCATTGCAACTTCTTTCATGGGAGGCCTTTCTTCACGGTTCAAGCTCAGACATTTCTTCACAAGTTCACCAGCTGCTTCTAGAGCCTGCTCTAGGCTCCCTTCACTCACCACTCTTGGCTCAAGAATCTCAAACAACCGATTCTCCTTGACTGACGTTAAGAAGTAGGTAGCTAGATTTTTCTCCCCCGCAGGACCTTCCAATAAAAGTGGTTTTCTCCCGGTAAATAGCTCTGCAAGAACAACACCAAAAAAGCTGTAAACGTCACTTTTATCTGTCAACTGACTTGTGTGAAAGTACTCTGGATCGAGGTAGCCTAACGTTCCCTGCACTAATGTAGTAATCTGTGTTTGATCCACCGGTACTAGCCTTGAAGCTCCAAAATCTGAAATCTTTGTGGCGTAGTTTTCATGCAACAATATGTTTGCGGACTCGACATCTCTATGGATCACAGGCATGGATGCTGCGGAGTGAAGGTATGCGAGCGCATCAGCAGATTCTGTTGCTATTCTTAAGCGATTTTGAAGTGATAACCGCGCGTCTCCTCTTCTATTGTGGATGTGTTGAAATAGAGTTCCGTTTGGGACATACTCATAGACTAACAATGGGACTTCAGTCTCCAAACAACACCCTAAGAGCTTTACCACATGTCTGTGATTTATTTGTGACAGAATGACCAACTCATTAATGAACTGCTCAACCTGGCTCTCGTCCATCACTTTGGACTTTTTAATTGCAACCACACGAAGATCTGGTAAAACTCCTTTGTACACAGTGCCATAACCACCACGTCCAACAATCTTATCAGCAGCGTAGTTATTAGTGGCCTTCTCCAATTCTTCAGCTTTGAAAATGTGTGTGGATGAATGGACACCAGTACTATCTGGAGTAATATGTTGGGTCAATAACAGACCACCATTTCGTTGAAAGAACTTCTCCCTTTTCTTTATGAGTTTTCTTCTTTTGTTGGTAAAATACAAAACACTTTCCCCAACCATTAAGGCCAAGAAACCAAATCCTACACCTGCAAACAAATAGACACACACTACTACTTTATTAGAACTTTACAAACAAGATCAAAAAAAAAACAAGTGGATAATACATTATCCATGTATTTCTTAAACCTTGACGAGTTGCAGTTCTAAACTTCTCTTCAACAACACAATATAATCAGAGGAAAAAGTTCATTACCTAGTGAGAACTTGATTACTAGAAATTTGGAATTTTCAGCAATGCAACCCTGGCTATTAACCTTGCCATTGCCGTAGTACCCGTGCGGGCAAGAACAGTAATAACTCCCAATAGTATTAGTGCATATTTTCTCGCACAATTTATTGTTTGGATTAGCACATTCATCGATATCTACCAAACAACATCACAATGTATTATACATACATGCAGAATCAGGTTACAGTGTTAAATATTTATATCAGTACTGTATGATATGAAAACTTAATAGTGTACCTTGGCAGCCTGGACTTAGGTATGGATTTCCCTCAAAACCTTCACGGCATGTACAAGTATACCCTCCAAGACCACTAGCTGAATTAATGCAGTTAGTATTGGACTGGCATGCATACAAGTTTGATTTTCGAGCTTCATCACAAGTCTGATTCGCGATTACCCAGTCAATTAATACTGGAACACTATCAATTGTCCTTTCCATAAATGTAGGATCAGATAAATCCGAAGCACCACGGAACTTAAATCTATCTTTTTCACTCAAAAAAGCATAGCTACAACGATTAAATGACCAAACCCTAGTGTGGTTGCTTATTGATTCAAGTTGAGCGTAGAAGTACTTTAGACCTTTTGGTATTAGTACTCGACAACAACCAATCCCGTAACAACCATAATCAAGAACATCCTAAGCATTTAAGCATTCAGAACTGCAACCACCACGGTAATGCTTCTCTTTAGGATCTGTAATCAATGCTTGATCATCACAGCCGACCACAGTAAAATCATTTAAATACGAGAAAGTGAAAGGAGAATGAAGAAAATTTGCATAGAGATTGTAACTATCGTTTGAATCACCGGTTTGAGTGTAACACTTTTTAGCCATGACATTGGCAATTCGCATATAAGAATGTCCTATTTCACGAATTTCAATGTTGCTTTTACGCAAGAAAGCCTTGGGAGGGTTGGAAGAAGTGTTGCAAATAACATCAAACCATTCGGATGAGTTTAAGGAACAACCCGAGCCAAGTCCAATCCCAAATGGATATGACACTGTTACGTTGCCGCAAGTACTCTGGCATCCTGGCTTAGCAAAGATCCCTGTCTTGGTGATATTACTGTCAGATGCAATAGTTGATGCGGAGAACATCATCAACATGGTCAAAAAAAGGAACGCCATTTTTTGGAGTGTTCGTGTAATGAGAATTAATCACCAACTGAAATTAAAGTTGCATGATTAAACTTACAAGTAAAAACGCTTTTATAGACACTCCTGGTCACTGATGATACCAGTAGCTGTATTTACATACCAGAAGCTTGAGTTAGTTATGTTATGCCCATCACTTTAATATTACTGTACTGTTTGCGGATCTGTAAGGCGTTTGGTAAAATTTAAAATGTGTGTCTTAAAAAATTTTGTTACAGAAAACATGTTTCAACATTATTAATCTTTACATAATATAGTATAAATATCCCTATTTAAATTTTATTTTATTTTTTTCATCTTACAGTTTTATTTCTATTTAAATTTTATTTGATTTAAATTTTTAATTTTATCTTATTACTTTATAGATCTATTTTTTTAATCAAATTAACTATCTTTCATTTATACTAGTAAATAATATCCTTATTTATAGTACAATTTATAATAAATAAATTAAATTTATTCTAAAACAACCCTAGCAACATCACTGCATGAGCATGAGATAACTCTAGTTTGCTTGACGTCTTGGTAAACCATCATTTTTAATTGTACCTACCAAATTTGATTTCATCCCTCAACAAATTTACTTTTATTTGATTTTACCTGTAGTTCTATTTTTTTAATATTTTTTTTATCTTATACCAATACTTTTTAAACTTATTTTTTACATTATACCTATTTAACTATTAAATATTTATTTAATAATTTATAATTAAAAAATATTTTTATATAATTTGCTTATTAATCTTTTTCTGTATAAACCTACCCGTATAAATATGGAATACTTAATTCACACTATCATATTAATTTATCTCGAAACCTTAAAAAGTACTCTATTTATGAAATTTGGTCCCATTTATGAAATCTCATTTTTATTTAAATTTTATTTAGTTTCGCCATTATTAATCTTTACATAATATAGTATAAATATCCCTATTTAAATTCTATTTCATTTCAATATTTATTTTTGATTTTTGTTATATTCTATTAATATTTTTCAAATTTATTGTTAATAAAATTAAAATATAACTATCAATCATTTTCTTAATTATTTATAATTTTAAATATATATTTTTATATGACTTACATATCAAATTTTTTAATATAATTTTACCCATGCAAACATGAATTAATTAAAATTCTACCATTATAATAAGTGTTAGGGATTGTGGGGTTGACATTGTAATCAACTTTAGTACTTGGTCTTAATCAAAAAATAAGCTAAGTAAAATGTACTGTCATATGTATATTGACAGTATGTTTAAACAGTCACTTGAAACAATATGTTTAACCAAAGCACAAATAGGTGACAGTAAGTTTAATAGTTACTATCTTGTACAAATGTAATAAACTGATCCATGAAATAGAAGTTCACAAAGTGTTCATGCACAACATGATTCAAATTCACGACAGTAACATTCAACACTCAAGCCGATGACAACATATTCAAGTGACAGTATGTTTAAACAGTCATATACTATCATATGTATATTGACAGTATATTTAAACAGTCACTTGAAACAATATGTTTAACCAAAGTACAAATAGGTGCAGTAAGTTTAATAGTTACTGTCTTGTACAAATGTAATAAACTGATTCATGAAGTAGAAGTTCACAAAGTGTTCATGCACATCATGGTTCAAATTCACGACAGTAACATTCAACACTCATGCCTATGACAACATATTCAAGTGACAGTACAAAGGAACAAGTGATAACAACTATTCTCTCGATAGTAAACTTGGCGGAGAATGAAGATTTGAAGACAACAAGGTATACTGTGTTAGAAATGTAAACACTGATACTGTCAGAGAATATCAAACAAAGTTTATGTTGACATCATCAAAGTTTATGAAGCTGTCGACAGAGTTTACTCTATTAGAGAATACTCAATCAAAGTTTACTCTAACAGAGAATGCTCTATCAGAGATTATCAAACCGACAGAGTTTATAATCAGAATTTGTCTCAAAAAGGAAACAGACAAATCAGAATATGATTTGGATAATGAAGAAGGAAGTCTAATACAAGTCTATTACCTTATGGAAGCTATTCTTATCATAATCTATTTTATAATTGTATTTGTAACTGTGTCTATATAAACACAAAAATAGGTTTATATTATGTAATTCGTTCAAGTTATATTATTCTCATAACCTAGCAGCTCTTAAGAATTTTTTTTAGAGAGTTTTGTATTCAAGTTTATTCATTAATACAAAGATGTTTATACTTGTGTTCTTAATCAATTATTTGGTACTATTATATTCAACCCCCCTTCTATAATAGTTATTTATCTGGGCAACAATTGGTATCAGAGCAGACAGTTAATTACAACTGAAAGATCATATAAACATGTTTGGAAACAAGTATAAAAGTATCAGAATCCCAATCTTGAAGAAGGCTGAATACCCTGCATGGAGGGTAAAGATGATGATGTTCTTGGAAGCAACTGATCCTGATTATTTAAACATAATCCATACAGGTCAGTATCTACCAACCAAACTAGTGCCATCTATAATTGTGGAAGAAAGGCAAGTCCTTGAGTATTACACCTTGAAGGACAAGAAAGAATAGACCAATGAAGAAAAACTTGAAGTCCTCAAAGATGTAAATGTAAGGAATATACTGCATAACAGTCTTGACTCTGTGATGTCTAACAAGGTAATTGCATGCAAAACTGCAAAAGAGATCTGGGATGCACTAGAGGTTTAATGCCAAGGAACCAAAGAAATCAAGAAAAATAGAAGATCTGTGCTAATTCAAGAATATGAATATTTTGAGGCAAAACAGAATGAATCCCTCACAGATATCTATGACAGATTTTTAACTCTGTTGAACAACTTGGCTTTGGTGGATAAAGTGTATAACAATGAAGATTCAAACACCAAGTTTCTTAGGGCTCTTCCTTAAGAATGGGATCTACAAATATCCTTAATAAGAGATAAGGCTGATTTGGATGAGATGTCTCTAGATGAAGTCTATGGAAGATTAAAAACTCATGATATGGAATTACAACAAAGAAAGAATAGAAAGAGTAGCAAGGCAAAGTCTGTTACCTTGAATGTTGAGAAAGAGATTGAAGAACTAAAAGAGAAAGTTTTAAAAGTCTCAACAAGAAAAGGAAAACTGTAATAATTAAGGAAAATAGTGAATCAGAGTTTGAGGCAAACTCTGATGACTCCACAGACTCTGACATGATGGAGATGGTTGTTATGATTGTCAAAGGCTTTAAAAAGATGAAATATAGGAAGTATAGAAAGCAAGGAAACTTTCAGAAGAAGCATGGAGAATCAGAAAATAAAGACAGATTCAGAAAAAAGAAGATAGAGATGGAAAATAAAAAAATCTTGATAAATCAAAGGTCAAGTGTTAAAAATGTAACAAGATGGGGCACTTTACTACTGAGTGTAGAAGCAAAGAATCTGGGAAAGCTCTCATCACATCAAATAAAGATTAGATGGATTCCTCAGACTCTGAAGAGGAAACTAACTATGTTCTCATGGCAAACTCTGATGCCCCCATCCTAAACTCTGACAAGGTACCAAACTCTGTCTTCAATTTTAATACTGAAAATATTCATGAATTAAAGTCTTTTCTCAGAAATTTACATGTTAGCTTTAAATCACAGTCTCTTGAGAATGAAAGATTAAAATATGAAATACAAACTCTGAATGCTAGGAATGATTTTCTTGAATATGAACTTGTTCACATGCTTAACACTAAGAAATAATGTGAGAATGCTATACACATGCAAACTCAGCTAGAAATACAAATCACTTATTTAAAAGCTGAGATAGTTAAAGAACTGGAGACTTTCAGAGTTTGGACAAACTCTGGCAAGAAAGTCTAATCAATTCTTTCTAACAAGAATTGGACATCTAGTCTAGGTTATGACAATAATAATGAATCAAATGTTAAGAATAATAAGACACACAAAGGAACAAAAGAAAAGTTAAGTAAACCTGTAAAATTTGTTAAAGCTAGTAATGAAAATAACATCTTTGATAAATGCTCTAATAATTACAAAAACAAAGAGAAAAGTGTGTCTGAGAATAAACCAGTAAATGTAGGGTTACTTTCACAGAAGCAACTTAAAGAAAATTTGAAAGCAGTCACAAACCAAAACAAGCCTAAAAAGGTGAGAAGAAATAGAAATGGCAAAGTAGGAATTACTAAGGATAATAACTATAAGAATATTCATGATGCTCCTAGAAAAACCTGCTTCATATATGGTAATTCTAATCACCTTGTTATTGATTGCAAACAAAATAAAAAGAAGGAACCTGAGAGACCTAGTTCAAAGGTTAGAAAACAAACTAGATATAGACCACAAAATCCCTGTTTTCACTGTGGTAGTTTATGGCATTCAATTTACACATGTAAAGAATATCATAGTTTGTATTTCAATTATTATGAACTATTGTCTCATTTGAACAAATCTCTTGTCTTTTCTAATAATGCTGTCAAACAAAAATATGTAATAAAATGTGACAGAAGAAAAACAAACTCTGTTAATACAAACTCTGTTAACATAAACTCTGATAAAGATACTTCTGCTGCAAAAGTTAACAAGTTTAAAAAAAGGATCCAAACTTGTTTGGATGCCCAAATCTACTAATTAATTTGCATTAATTGATTGTAGGGAAACGGGAAAAACATCCTAGTAATTGTTAGTGGATGTTCTGCACATATGACTGGAAACAAATCCCTACTTTCAGAGTTTGAGGAGAAAGTTGGCCCAATAGTATCTTATGGAGATGGCAACATAGGAAGAACACTGGGATATGGCAATATTGTTCTTGGAAATGTTATCATTGAAAATATAGCTCTGGTTGAAGGACTCAAACATAATCTGTTAAGTGTGAGTCAAATGACAGACAGAGGTTATTTTGTGGAATTTCATGAAACACATTGTGAAGTCAAAAGTAAAAAGGCTTGCAAAGTAGTTCTTATTGGTCATAGACATAACAATTTATTTAAAGTTAGCTTGGAGGTAAACTCTGATGGTCCCTTAACTTATTTACTTGGAAAGGCATCATCTTTGGAAAGTTTGAATTGGCACAAAAAGCTGTGTCACTTGAACTTTGGAAACATAAATGAATTGGTGAAAAAGGATCTAGTTAGAGGTCTTCCAAAAGTTTAATTTTATCCTGATAGACTTTGTGATTCATGTCAAAAGGCCAAACAAAAGAAGACATCTTTCAAGAACAAAACTGAAAATTCTATTGATCAACCTTATCATCTATTGCATCTTGATTTATTTGGTCCTGTCAACATAATGTCCATTGGAAAGAAGAAATATACTCTGGTGATTGTAGATGATTACACAAGATTTACCTGGGTATACTTTTTACATAAAAAGGATGAAACAGCTGAGATAATTTTTGATCATATTGCTATGATTGAGAATGGATCACTACACAAGGTAAAGAATTTAAGGAATGACAATGGAACAGAGTTTAAGAATTCTGCAATGGAGGAGTTCTGCTCAACAAAATGAATCATTCAACAATTCTCAGCACCAGGTACACCTTAAAAAATGGTGTAGTTGAGAGAAAGAATAGAACACTCATTGAAGCTGCCAGAACAATGTTAGAAGGAGTAAAACTACCTACTTACTTTTGGGCTGAAGCTGTGAATACTGCATGCATTACTCAGAATTGTACCTTGATAAATAAACATGGAATTACTCCATATGAGATGTTAAAGGGAAGGAAGCCAAATGTGAAATACTTTAACATATTTGGAAGCAAGTGTTTTATTCCAAAACACACCCTGAGTAGTTGAAGAAATTTGAACTAAAAGCAGATGAAGGTATTTTTGTTGGTTATGCAACAACTTCTAAAACTTCTTCAAGGGCATTAAAGGTATTTAATCTGAGAACCAAGGCAGTCATGGAATCAATTAATGTATCTTTTGATGAAAGAAAAATAACAGGGTTAAATGATAAAGAAGCTCAGGAATCTCTGAGATTTGAAAATGAATTGCAGAACACAAACTCTGATAAGTTAAACTCTGATGAGTTAAACACTGATTCCTTAAACTCTGATTCAGATATAATTGAAACAGTAATTGAAGATTCTGCACATGTTGAGGGAGAACAACATCAATCATTTACTGATATTGAAGAACCAATCTCAATTATTGAAATTTTAGAGTCTGTACAAACTCTGACATATACAAACTCTAAAACCCTAAACTCTGATCAATCAAATTCTGAAGCCATAAACACTGATCACTCTAACTCTGAGCAGTTAAACTCTGAGTCATCAAATACTGATGGAAGCACAACTTCAGGGGGATGATCAGCATTTACTGAGGAATCATACTATGAAGGCACAAATCATGGGGGAACATCTAGATCAAGAAATCTTCCACATCCAAGAAAATTGACCAAATATCACACACCTAATTTGATTATTGGTGATCTAGAAAGTGAAGTGAAGACAATGAAAGCTACTCAAAATGAATGTCTATTTCATAGTTTTCTTTCTCAAACAGAACTAAAGAAGGTTGACGATACTTTGAAGGATGCAGATTGGGTTACTACAATGCAGTAAGAATTAAATGAGTTTGAAAGAAATGAAGTTTGGACCCTTGTTCCAAGGCCAAAGAACAGATCAATTGTTGGCACAAAGTGGGTGTTCAGAAACAAGAGAGACTCTGATGGAATTATAACAAGAAATAAAGTAAGACTAGTTGCTAAAGGCTACTCTCAACAGTAAGGCGTTGATTATGATGAAACCTTTGCACTTGTATCTAGACTTCAAGCAATCAGAATATTTCTTGCTTATGCTGCACACAAGAAATTCAAGGTCTACTAGATGGATGTTAAAAGTGCTTTTTTAAATGTAGAACTTGAAGAAGAGGTTTATGTTGAACAACCACAGGCTTTGTCAATCCAAAATATCCAAATCATGTCTACAAATTGGATAAAGCTCTATATGGACTCAAGCAAGCACCGAGAACCTGGTATGAAACTCTGGCTCAATTTGTACTTGAAAGTGGTTTCACAAGAGGTACAATTGATAAAACCTTGTTTTACAGAACTCAAGGTAAAGATTTATTATTGGTTCAAATATATGTTGATGATATTATATTTGGTTCCACTAATGAGAAACTTTGTGAAATATTTTCAAAACTAATGCAGTTCAGGTATTAAATGAGCATGATGGGAGAAATGAATTATTTTCTAGGGTTGCAAGTCAAACAGACTGATGAAGGTATTTTCATAAATCAATCCAAATACACAAAGAATCTACTAACTAAGTTTCAAATGCAAGACTCTGCATCTGCTACAACTCTAATGGCTACTGCAACAAAGTTAGATCAAGTCACAGGAGAACTTGTAGATATTACAGCATACAGAGGAATGATTGGATCTCTTCTCTATTTGACTGCAAGTAGACCATATATCATGTTTGCCATCTGTCTATGTGCTAGATTTCAAGCAAATCCAAGAGAACCTCATTTGATTGCTATTAAGAGAATTTTTAGATATCTCAATGGAACCATTAATCTTGGCTTATGGTATTCTAGAGAGTCAGACTTTAAACTAATAGGCTATTCAGATAGTGATTTTGCAGGATGTAAAGTTGACAGGAAAAGCACAAGTGGGAGTTGTCAATTCTTAGGTGGAAGAATTGTCTCATGGTTCAGTAAGAAACAAAAATCTATCTCAACATCAACAACAGTGGCTGAATATATTGCTGCAAGAAGCTGCTGTGCTCAGATTCTTTGGATGAGAAATCAATTGTTAGATTATGGTTTGAACTTTTCATAAATTCCTATTTATTGTGATAATCAAAGTGCTATTGCAATGACAAGAAATCCAGTCCAACATTCTCTGACAAAGCACATCAGTATTAGATATCACTTCGAAAGGGAATATGTCATGGAAAGAATAATTAAAATGCACTTTATTCCCACAGTTCAACAGTTATCAGACATATTCACCAAGCCTCTGTGTGAAGCAACATTTACAAGATTGGTTTCTGAATTAGGAATGGTGACAAGTGGCTCAACTCCAGATAACAAGTAGTAGACAATCAGAATTTCTGATAAACTCTGTCAAAGTATGTGGTAAACTCTGATAGAACAGGCAGTAAACTCTGATCTTTGGAAGGACTAATCTCTGATCACAACTATCAGTATTTATGGTAAACTCTGTCAGAGTATGTGGTAAACTCTGACAGTGAATGCAAACTCTGATTATTATGAACTCTGATATAAGTCTGTATGCCAAACTCTGAGTTATTATTTATGACATCATATTTAATTTTGTGTCATCATAATTGTTAATCTCTGATAGGAGTAATCATTAAGGCGCGTGTATTTCACAAAAAACGTTTCATATATATATATACACACAATTACACACACATTTGCTATATTTTGAGACTCGCACTACTCATTACTCTTCCAATCATTTTTTTTCCACGTGTCCCACTACATGGTATATGCAATTGAGAGGGAATAGATTAATTCTTATTTTCAATTTGAATTATTCACCTGTATCTTATTATTCATCTCTTTCTCTCTCATTTTCAAAACCCTAATGTCTTCAAACTGCAAATCTCTATGCATCAATGGTATCTAAAGGTCTATCTTTCCAGAATTTCATCTTTACAGCTACTAATTACATTTCACTCATGACTAAGACTGATGCACCTCAAGAGTTTCATGTTATTCAGGACTTTCTACAACACAACATTATTGGGTATGCTCTGCAAGAACCCAAGGCGATTTCAGCACAATCTCTGACCAAGATATGGTTGACTGCTAAGTTTAATAATGCTGGTGAAAAATAGGGAGCCCATTCTTACATTCAAATGCAATGGCACCCACTCAATGACACCCGAGGTTGTTCGTCAAGCCCTTAATCTTCCTAAAGTGGCTGCATATGATGACTTTGTTGGGGATGACCAGATAAAGGAGTTTTTCAACGAAATTGGCTATGAAGGTAGTCTGTCTAAGCTTGGAAGTTTGACAAGGCCCCACTTACGAAGAGAATGGAATTTCTTCTTCAATTGCATTACAAGGGCATTCACAGCCAAATGCATAAATTTTGATGCAATTCCATAACTTTCATAACAAATTGGGTATTCTCTAACCCATAACTTGAATTTTAATTTTCCATGTTTATTAATTAGGCAGATAACTAGCAAAATCAATGATGATGTGCATACAATATATTTTGCTAGGTTTTTACAGTTAATTTTTAGCTATCTATTGCCTGATGTAATTTTTGAGAATGATCAGAGTTTAGCTAGTTTCTGTATGAACAAAAGAATTTTTGTTGATTTAATTAGAAAAGATGCAAAGAAAGAAGCTGCAGGTAAACTCTGTCTCTTGTTTTATCCCACATGGGTCAGGCTTCTCTTAAATTAGAGAATGCCTACTGTGTATGGGAGGGATTTTCTAAATATGACTATGAATCAGAGTTTAGCACCCTCCAATTCTAACCCAAGTCAACCACCAAACACTGATTCCCAAACATAAATGCCAACCTCTACAGTCTCCCAAAAGACTGTAGTTGAAACAAAGACCTCTCAACACCAAGGCACAAGCAAAAGAAAAGGAAAATCAGTCAAGGTGTCATCTCTCAAGAAAATGAAATTAATTGATGAAAGCACTGATTCTGATGACAGCAATGAAGGGTTGGTTTTTCCATTGAAGAAGGCAGTCAAGAAAGCCTCTGAGATTCCTCCTGCTCCTTTCATGAAGCCATTCTCTGTCAATCCCATGCATGAACCTGCAAAGAAAAAGAGAAGATTGGTCAAGGCTGCAATCTCTGAAAGAATAATCTCTGATCCGGTAAACTCTGATCTGGTAAACTCTGAGCCATTAAACTCTGAAGGATTAAACTTTGATATTGGGATGGAGTCTGATTTAGCTGGTGGTGATACAACTATTGATGCCAATGCTGCTAAAGAAACTGCTCCAGTGATAGTATCCGATTCTCCTGTCCACTCTCCAAAGCACATAATTAAGGATATTTCTTATGAAAGAGTGAGGGAGCTTTTTGAAGAAGTAAACAAGGAAATGGCTGCAAAGAAAAGTCAAGCATCTCCATCCATTGGTGGTTCCAAGTTGTTCATCAGGAAGAAGAAAAAGCAAGTTTCTTTTGACAAGGATACACTAGTTCAAGCAAATGAAGCCAACATGAATCAGGGGTACAACCCACAAGAACCTTTAGCTCCAAGGGTTGAAGAAGTTGTTAAGGCCCCTGCCACACAAGAACCATCCAATCAAAGTTTGGATGCAGGAAATTTCACAATTTTAGAAGATTCTACTGTTGCTGATGCTGAAGGCCAATCAATGACAGAGTCAAGCCCACAAGAACCTTCACCTCAAAGTGGTGAAGCAGCTGCTGATATGACTCAGATCCCACAAGAACCAATCCTAAATTTTGTGATTGTAGACCAAGCAATGCAAATGAAGACAAACTCTGCTTCTACAAACTCTGATGCACAACCATTGCTAATCTCTGATGCCATTCTGGTGCAACCAATTTCTACCCAGCCTTGGGAAACTCCATCAATTTCAACATCTGCTCAAGGTATAAACTCTGACTTTTCTTCAGAATCTACATTCTCTGATAGTATAAGCTCAGAATTTATATTTCCTACTTTTATTGCTGGGATGACCATGGATAGTCCTGCAAAGGGTACCCCTATTCATATGACCACAAATCTCCTTTCTCAGCCACCTCTTATTTCTTTAGGACACAGTGATTTGAGCCTTTCATGTGAGACTGAGGTAAAATATGTGAAAAACAGAACTCATAATGAGGGGCAAATACAGGTTCTGGCAAAAGGAGAGGTAGATATGATAAAGAAGTTAGATTCTTCTAGTGAGCAGACTCTGACAATTTACAGTTATAATACGTGTGAAGTGAGAAGTAATGAGAGTACTTTAAAAGAAAATAGTGATTTAGGATGTTCTGTTCCTTTTGCAGGTACTCCGAGTTTACCTGTTCCTGATGATATTACAAATCCTGAGTTGCCAAACTCTGAAAAAGCTGCAATCTCTGATGAGCAAGATACATTCTCTGATGAGCCTCTATTTGAAGATGAAGAAATTACAGATCGTTCAATTCCCTACTCTCAAAGATACAACACAAAGAAATGGCCTGTGAATGCACATGATGCACATGAAAGATTAAGGATGGCCTATCCTGATTACATGGTGGTAGAAACTCTCAAAGGAGAAATTGAAGCTACTTTGGATGCTGAGGGGGTCAAGAGGAACTTTACTTCAAAAGCAGGGTCATCACATGAAGATCTTCTCACCTCTCACAGACAATCCATCTGGGATTTATCTTGGAAATTTCCAGATAAAGAAATCTCCTGGCCTCATGTTCATGAATTGATCAACAAAGCTGACAAGGAACTAAACTCTGATGAAATGAAGACCATTTTGAAAGCCACTACTGTGTTGTCCAAGGGACTTCACAATGACGTTTCTGATCTTAAAGACTCAGTGAGCAACACCAGTGCATTTGTTCAAAATTCTTACAGAAAGATAGGTCAAGAATGAAGATTCAAACTCTGATGCATTTGTCTCAATATTTCTGACATCATAAGTGAAATTTATGTTTTACTTTATAAAGCATAAATTTAGGGAGATTGTGTTAGTATTGGTGTCCTAGAGACAATACTTTTAATGTTTTATTGAAAACAATTAAGGATTATGTTTTATGTGATTATTTAATTAATATTTATTATGTCTTTATTTACTACGTCATAAATTGAAAGAATAATAAATGTCCTTGGAATATTAATACGTAATATATATCTTTAAGTATGTGACTTAAAAATGAGATTATATGAATAGTATTTTATTCCTAAAATTCCCTAGTCAAGTATTATTATTTAAGGACAGTAATAATGCAATAAGACTAGTATGTTTGTTGACAGATGACCACATCTCATTGGTCATAGGTATGGTGATACTAAAGTCAAAAACATAAGTGTATGTATCAATACATGACACTGGAAAGACCCGCCGTGAGATTCTACATGTTAATAAGTGTCATAAGAAATCTCACAGTGATAATGATGTAATGATCCTCTGACTTGAAATCATTATATTTCTATACGAGAATTAATATACTTTGATTACACTCAAAGTTACCTTTAACCGGGTAATGATAAAGGTGGACATTGGGTATGCTATGAATCGTATGGGGAATATGAATGATAGATATAGGATTTAACCCTCCAATTCTAGGAGTGATATTATTGGTCTCTTGATTGAGTGAGACTATGAAATGCATGGCCATGCTCAAATATTGATTTGTTTAAATAGTCTACTCATTGATCAAGGATACCAAGATTAAACGTTGAAGAGGATGACACTATACATGCCTCGAGTTTTATCTATAATATAAGGTTAAATGGATTATATTACATTGCACATTATTCACGAAAGGTTTAATTGAATCACCAATTATTATTGTTACTTGGGTAGCAATGATGTATTACTAGATGCCGCTCATTGTTTATAATTTTATTATTAAATAATAAAATTATTGCCAACGTAATAATAACCTAAAGGGTCACACACAAAGAACGTCAAAACGGAGGTTTATTTAAATTACGAATTTAAATATATTATTGTTTATTCGAATTTAATTATTAAATTAATTAAGTGGGACTTGATTAATTATATTAGAATTCGGATTTAATAAGTATTATTATTATTCGAATTTAATTATTGAATTAATTAAGCGGGACTTGATTAATTATATTAGAATTCAGATTTAATAATAATAATAACCCAAAGTCATAATGGGTTTTGGAAACCACATGGATTAGGGTTAGGCCCAAAATCTCTCTCTCCCCTATATATACATAATGATGTATAGTATTAGGGTTTAATCATCAAATTTCGTTTTAGAGAAAAAACCCTAGCTGCTCAACATCAAGAGAGGCTAGAGAAAGAGAGAGAGAGAGAGATAGGCAAACAATTCGGCTAGTACCGACTCCGGTGATCGTAGGACGATCGGGCGTTCGTGTGGACTTCTTTAGAGAGCAAATCTTTGCAACAAAGGACTGTTGTGATTCATCTTTCTAGACTTCCATTAAACAGCATACGAAAGCTTTGTTAAGGTACAGACTTCTTCACCATAATCATCCAACGTTATACATGGATCCTGCGATTGGGTTTCGATTTTTTTTATTTTTTTTACGTTAATTCCGCTGCGTTTTCATGCCCGAAACCCTTCAGATTGTTAGAAATGCAAACATTGATACTGTCAGGTAATATCAAACAGAGTTTATGCTGACGTCATCAGAGCTTATGAAGCTGTCGACAGAGTTTACTCTATCAGAGAATACTCAATCAGAGTTTACTCTAACAGAGAATGCTCTATCAGAGATTATCAAACCGACATAGTTTATAATCAGAGTTTGTCTCAAAAAGGAAACAGACAAATCAGAATATGATTTGGATAGTGAAGAAAGAAGTCTAATACAAGTCTATTACCTTATGGAGGCTATTCTTATCATAATCTGTTTTGTAATTTTATTTGTAATTGTATCTATATAAACACAGAAATAGGTTTACATTATGTAATTTGTTTAAGTTATATTATTCTCATAACCTAGCAGCTCTTAAGAATATTGTTTTTCTTGAGAGAGTTTTGTATTCAAGTTTATTCATTAATACAAAGTTGTTTATACTTGTGTTCTTAATCAATTATTTGTTACTATTATATTCAACCCCCCTTCTATAATAGTTATTTATCTAGGCAACATACTAACAGTAACATTGGCGTGAGATAGTTGACAGCAGTTTTGGAGACAGTATATTTTAGTAGACTATCAAAACTTGACATCAAAATATGCGGAGCCGAAGATACTGTCATCTAGAGGAGCTAAAAGTTGACAGTATACTTTTAGTGAAACTGACAGTCTGTTCCCGATAGCAGAGTAGATAGGGAAAACATAAGTAATTGTTAATCGCCCTTAAGTACACTAAGTTTGGAGAAGGGGGATTGAATACAAACTTAAGAATTAAGTGAAAATTCTTGCGGATTTAAGTTTGTTCAAAGAGAGTGTTTATTTAAGACTGATGTAACTAAGAACTAGATAATTAAGGTATTGAAGACAAAACTCAGTAAGGTTAAAAATTACTAGTGGATTGATTTTCCACTAGTGTATTTTTGCTTTCAATAGATCTTAGTAAGAATACCAAGCTGCTTACAAAGTTGAATTTGGAACTCAGAAAAGCATTACAAGTTCTGCCTATTTTTACTTTGCTTTTCTTGAGTTCTTGAAAACTATTGCCTTCTCTTTGCTACTGTGTTTTTCTAACTACTATATAGAAAAACCACATCTCTAGTTTTCCATCGACAGCTAACAATATAATATTACAATTTATATTGTTTACATGAAAATAGAAACTAGCTACTTTTCATAGCCTTCCTTTTTGAATTGACTTGTCCTGGAGATATCTTTGTCTTGATATATTCCTTGGATGCTGTGTTGCCTTGAAAGTCTTCACAATCCTGACAGGATTGTCTTCCAATGATTCAGTTTCTGCACTATTCCCGTAATTCTTGGCTTTGGCTAAATAGGGAAACTTTAATCAACTGATAAATGCTGTTAAGCTTATCAGTTGATCATCCTTTTCTTATCCATCGATGGATAGGATATCTGTTGATCAGTTGATGTGTCGATGGATAATTGAGTTATCCATCGACTCCTTATCCATTGATGGTTCTTTATCAATTGATGATTGGTATCCGTTGATAGCCTTCATCCGTTGAGTAGTGTCTTCATCCATCGACTTCAATATCAGTTGATCACTTCACTTGTGAGAATTCTGACTTGGGATATTAACAGTTGATCAGCCATTCTTCACATCTGTTGAGAAGCTAAAGATTGAAGTCAGTAATATCAGTCGACTACTTCATAGCATCCATCGAGGCAATACAATCAATTGATAATGAAACTTGAATCAAATGTTTCAATCCAGTTTATCAGTTGATAAACAAGCTTCAACTGATAACTGGTTTTCATTTGGCTGAATGTTAGGTTCTATCTTTTCCAAATTTTCTTTCAACTGATTTTTAGATAAGAATCCTATATTAGCCTGTTCAACTTTGATTTGAGATCATGATTTTTAGATAAGAATCCTATATCTAACATGATTTGTGCCATTGCCATGACTTTCTTTCTTCCCTTCTTTGAAATCAGCATCTTCATCTGTTTCTGCAACTTGCTTATCCTTGACCACCAAAGTAATGGACTTTTCTCTCTTCTGACTTTTCTCAATTTCCTCATCTTGTTGCAGCTCCAACTCATAGGTTTTCAAGATGCCATACAGCTTATCCAAGGTATAATCTTTAAAGTCAGGAGATTGTCTTATAGAAACAGTCATTGGTTTCCATTCTTTGGGTAAGGACCTCAAGAATTTGAGGTTGGTGTCCTCAACAGCATAAACTCTTCCATATAGTTTAAGCTCATTTAACAGCTTTTGAAACCTACTATATGTATCATTTATTGTTTCACCACTCTTGAAGTGAAAGGCCTCATACTTTTGAATCAAAAGTTGCACCTTGTTCTTTCTTACTTGCTCAGTGCCTTCACAGAGGGTTTGAAGAGTGTCCCAGACTTCTTTGGAGGTTGTACAACTGATGACATTGTCAAACATGTCCTTGTTAAGACCATTAAACAAGATGTTCATAGCCTTTTTGTCCTTGTGCACTTCCTTCTCATCTTCATCTGTATACTCACTCACAGATTTAGGAATGAGTTTGTCTGGTGCTTGAGTACCATCTGCATTTACACTTGTAACTATTTTCATAGGCACATGTGGACCTTTCTCTATGCAATGAACATAGGAAGGATCAATAGATAGAAGATGCAAGTGCATTTTTACTTTCCAGGGAAAATACTCATCTTTCTCTAGAACTGGAATCTTAACTCCTGTGTCTCTTTGACCCATTCTTGATGTACTTTTAGATCTTGACTTTCTGTTTGTTGAAAGTTGCCTTTGATACCAATTGTTAATCGCCCTTAAGTACACTAAGTTTGGAGAAAGGGGGTTGAATACAAACTTAAGAATTAAGTGAAAATTCTTGCGGATTTAAGTTTGTTCAAAGAGAGTGTTTATTTAAGACTGATGTAACTAAGAACTAGATAATTAAAGTATTGAAGACAAAACTCAGTAAGGTTAAAAATTACTAGTGGATTGATTTTCCACTAGTGTATTTTTGCTTTCAATAGATCTTAGTAAGAATACCAAGCTGCTTACAAAGTTGAATTTGGAACTCAGAAAAGCATTACAAGTTCTGCCTATTTTTACTTTGCTTTTCTTGAGTTCTTGAAAACTATTGCCTTCTCTTTGCTACTGTGTTTTTCTAACTACTATATAGAAAAACCACATCTCTAGTTTTCCATCGACAGCTAACAATATAATATTACAATTTATATTGTTTACATGAAAATAGAAACTAGCTACTTTTCATAGCCTTCCTTTTTGAATTGACTTGTCCTGGAGATATCTTTGTCTTGATATATTCCTTGGATGCTGTGTTGCCTTGAAAGTCTTCACAATCCTGACAGGACTGTCTTCCAATGATTCAGTTTCTGCACTGTTCCCGTAATTCTTGGCTTTGGCTAAATAGGGAAACTTTAATCAACTGATAAATGCTGTTAAGCTTATCAGTTGATCATCCTTTTCTTATCCATCGATGGATAGGATATCTGTTGATCAGTTGATGTGTCGATGGATAATTGAGTTATCCATCGACTCCTTATCCATTGATGGTTCTTTATCAATTGATGATTGGTATCCGTTGATAGCCTTCATCCGTTGAGTAGTGTCTTCATCCATCGACTTCAATATCAGTTGATCACTTCACTTGTGAGAATTCTGACTTGGGATATTAACAGTTGATCAGCCATTCTTCACATCTGTTGAGAAGCTAAAGATTGAAGTCAGTAATATCAGTCGACTACTTCATAGCATCCATCGAGGCAATACAATCAATTGATAATGAAACTTGAATCAAATGTTTCAATCCAGTTTATCAGTTGATAAACAAGCTTCAACTGATAACTGGTTTTCATTTGGCTGAATGTTAGGTTCTATCTTTTCCAAATTTTCTTTCAACTGATTTTTAGATAAGAATCCTATATTAGCCTGTTCAACTTTGATTTGAGATCATGATTTTTAGATAAGAATCCTATATCTAACATGATTTGTGCCATTGCCATGACTTTCTTTCTTCCCTTCTTTGAAATCAGCATCTTCATCTGTTTCTGCAACTTGCTTATCCTTGACCACCAAAGTAATGGACTTTTCTCTCTTCTGACTTTTCTCAATTTCCTCATCTTGTTGCAGCTCCAACTCATAGGTTTTCAAGATGCCATACAACTTATCCAAGGTATAATCTTTAAAGTCAGGAGATTGTCTTATAGAAACAGTCATTGGTTTCCATTCTTTGGGTAAGGACCTCAAGAATTTGAGGTTGGTGTCCTCAACAGCATAAACTCTTCCATATAGTTTAAGCTCATTTAACAGCTTTTGAAACCTACTATATGTATCATTTATTGTTTCACCACTCTTGAAGTGAAAGGCCTCATACTTTTGAATCAAAAGTTGCACCTTGTTCTTTCTTACTTGCTCAGTGCCTTCACAGAGGGTTTGAAGAGTGTCCCAGACTTCTTTGGAGGTTGTACAACTGATGACATTGTCAAACATGTCCTTGTTAAGACCATTAAACAAGATGTTCATAGCCTTTTTGTCCTTGTGCACTTCCTTCTCATCTTCATCTGTATACTCACTCACAGATTTAGGAATGAGTTTGTCTGGTGCTTGAGTACCATCTGCATTTACACTTGTAACTATTTTCATAGGCACATGTGGACCTTTCTCTATGCAATGAACATAGGAAGGATCAATAGATAGAAGATGCAAGTGCATTTTTACTTTCCAGGGAAAATACTCATCTTTCTCTAGAACTGGAATCTTAACTCCTGTGTCTCTTTGACCCATTCTTGATGTACTTTTAGATCTTGACTTTCTGTTTGTTGAAAGTTGCCTTTGATACCAATTGTTAATCGCCCTTAAGTACACTAAGTTTGGAGAAAGGGGGTTGAATACAAACTTAAGAATTAAGTGAAAATTCTTGCGGATTTAAGTTTGTTCAAAGAGAGTGTTTATTTAAGACTGATGTAACTAAGAACTAGATAATTAAAGTATTGAAGACAAAACTCAGTAAGGTTAAAAATTACTAGTGGATTGATTTTCCACTAGTGTATTTTTGCTTTCAATAGATCTTAGTAAGAATACCAAGCTGCTTACAAAGTTGAATTTGGAACTCAGAAAAGCATTACAAGTTCTGCCTATTTTTACTTTGCTTTTCTTGAGTTCTTGAAAACTATTGCCTTCTCTTTGCTACTGTGTTTTTCTAACTACTATATAGAAAAACCACATCTCTAGTTTTCCATCGACAGCTAACAATATAATATTACAATTTATATTGTTTACATGAAAATAGAAACTAGCTACTTTTCATAGCCTTCCTTTTTGAATTGACTTGTCCTGGAGATATCTTTGTCTTGATATATTCCTTGGATGCTGTGTTGCCTTGAAAGTCTTCACAATCCTGACAGGACTGTCTTCCAATGATTCAGTTTCTGCACTGTTCCCGTAATTCTTGGCTTTGGCTAAATAGGGAAACTTTAATCAACTGATAAATGCTGTTAAGCTTATCAGTTGATCATCCTTTTCTTATCCATCGATGGATAGGATATCTGTTGATCAGTTGATGTGTCGATGGATAATTGAGTTATCCATCGACTCCTTATCCATTGATGGTTCTTTATCAATTGATGATTGGTATCCGTTGATAGCCTTCATCCGTTGAGTAGTGTCTTCATCCATCGACTTCAATATCAGTTGATCACTTCACTTGTGAGAATTCTGACTTGGGATATTAACAGTTGATCAGCCATTCTTCACATCTGTTGAGAAGCTAAAGATTGAAGTCAGTAATATCAGTCGACTACTTCATAGCATCCATCGAGGCAATACAATCAATTGATAATGAAACTTGAATCAAATGTTTCAATCCAGTTTATCAGTTGATAAACAAGCTTCAACTGATAACTGGTTTTCATTTGGCTGAATGTTAGGTTCTATCTTTTCCAAATTTTCTTTCAACTGATTTTTAGATAAGAATCCTATATTAGCCTGTTCAACTTTGATTTGAGATCATGATTTTTAGATAAGAATCCTATATCTAACATGATTTGTGCCATTGCCATGACTTTCTTTCTTCCCTTCTTTGAAATCAGCATCTTCATCTGTTTCTGCAACTTGCTTATCCTTGACCACCAAAGTAATGGACTTTTCTCTCTTCTGACTTTTCTCAATTTCCTCATCTTGTTGCAGCTCCAACTCATAGGTTTTCAAGATGCCATACAGCTTATCCAAGGTATAATCTTTAAAGTCAGGAGATTGTCTTATAGAAACAGTCATTGGTTTCCATTCTTTGGGTAAGGACCTCAAGAATTTGAGGTTGGTGTCCTCAACAGCATAAACTCTTCCATATAGTTTAAGCTCATTTAACAGCTTTTGAAACCTACTATATGTATCATTTATTGTTTCACCACTCTTGAAGTGAAAGGCCTCATACTTTTGAATCAAAAGTTGCACCTTGTTCTTTCTTACTTGCTCAGTGCCTTCACAGAGGGTTTGAAGAGTGTCCCAGACTTCTTTGGAGGTTGTACAACTGATGACATTGTCAAACATGTCCTTGTTAAGACCATTAAACAAGATGTTCATAGCCTTTTTGTCCTTGTGCACTTCCTTCTCATCTTCATCTGTATACTCACTCACAGATTTAGGAATGAGTTTGTCTGGTGCTTGAGTACCATCTGCATTTACACTTGTAACTATTTTCATAGGCACATGTGGACCTTTCTCTATGCAATGAACATAGGAAGGATCAATAGATAGAAGATGCAAGTGCATTTTTACTTTCCAGGGAAAATACTCATCTTTCTCTAGAACTGGAATCTTAACTCCTGTGTCTCTTTGACCCATTCTTGATGTACTTTTAGATCTTGACTTTCTGTTTGTTGAAAGTTGCCTTTGATACCAATTGTTAATCGCCCTTAAGTACACTAAGTTTGGAGAAAGGGGGTTGAATACAAACTTAAGAATTAAGTGAAAATTCTTGCGGATTTAAGTTTGTTCAAAGAGAGTGTTTATTTAAGACTGATGTAACTAAGAACTAGATAATTAAAGTATTGAAGACAAAACTCAGTAAGGTTAAAAATTACTAGTGGATTGATTTTCCACTAGTGTATTTTTGCTTTCAATAGATCTTAGTAAGAATACCAAGCTGCTTACAAAGTTGAATTTGGAACTCAGAAAAGCATTACAAGTTCTGCCTATTTTTACTTTGCTTTTCTTGAGTTCTTGAAAACTATTGCCTTCTCTTTGCTACTGTGTTTTTCTAACTACTATATAGAAAAACCACATCTCTAGTTTTCCATCGACAGCTAACAATATAATATTACAATTTATATTGTTTACATGAAAATAGAAACTAGCTACTTTTCACAGCCTTCCTTTTTGAACTGACTAGTCCTGGAGATATCTTTGTCTTGATATATTCCTTGGATGCTGTGTTGCCTTGAAAGTCTTCACAATCCTGACAGGACTGTCTTCCAATGATTCAGTTTCTGCACTGTTCCCATAATTCTTGGCTTTGGCTAAATAGGGAAACTTTAATCAACTGATAAATGCTGTTAAGCTTATCAGTTGATCATCCTTTTCTTATCCATCGATGGATAGGATATCTGTTGATCAGTTGATGTGTCGATGGATAATTGAGTTATCCATCGACTCCTTATCCATTGATGGTTCTTTATCAATTGATGATTGGTATCCGTTGATAGCCTTCATCCGTTGAGTAGTGTCTTCATCCATCGACTTCAATATCAGTTGATCACTTCACTTGTGAGAATTCTGACTTGGGATATTAACAGTTGATCAGCCATTCTTCACATCTGTTGAGAAGCTAAAGATTGAAGTCAGTAATATCAGTCGACTACTTCATAGCATCCATCGAGGCAATACAATCAATTGATAATGAAACTTGAATCAAATGTTTCAATCCAGTTTATCAGTTGATAAACAAGCTTCAACTGATAACTGGTTTTCATTTGGCTGAATGTTAGGTTCTATCTTTTCCAAATTTTCTTTCAACTGATTTTTAGATAAGAATCCTATATTAGCCTGTTCAACTTTGATTTGAGATCATGATTTTTAGATAAGAATCCTATATCTAACATGATTTGTGCCATTGCCATGACTTTCTTTCTTCCCTTCTTTGAAATCAGCATCTTCATCTGTTTCTGCAACTTGCTTATCCTTGACCACCAAAGTAATGGACTTTTCTCTCTTCTGACTTTTCTCAATTTCCTCATCTTGTTGCAGCTCCAACTCATAGGTTTTCAAGATGCCATACAACTTATCCAAGGTATAATCTTTAAAGTCAGGAGATTGTCTTATAGAAACAGTCATTGGTTTCCATTCTTTGGGTAAGGACCTCAAGAATTTGAGGTTGGTGTCCTCAACAGCATAAACTCTTCCATATAGTTTAAGCTCATTTAACAGCTTTTGAAACCTACTATATGTATCATTTATTGTTTCACCACTCTTGAAGTGAAAGGCCTCATACTTTTGAATCAAAAGTTGCACCTTGTTCTTTCTTACTTGCTCAGTGCCTTCACAGAGGGTTTGAAGAGTGTCCCAGACTTCTTTGGAGGTTGTACAACTGATGACATTGTCAAACATGTCCTTGTTAAGACCATTAAACAAGATGTTCATAGCCTTTTTGTCCTTGTGCACTTCCTTCTCATCTTCATCTGTATACTCACTCACAGATTTAGGAATGAGTTTGTCTGGTGCTTGAGTACCATCTGCATTTACACTTGTAACTATTTTCATAGGCACATGTGGACCTTTCTCTATGCAATGAACATAGGAAGGATCAATAGATAGAAGATGCAAGTGCATTTTTACTTTCCAGGGAAAATACTCATCTTTCTCTAGAACTGGAATCTTAACTCCTGTGTCTCTTTGACCCATTCTTGATGTACTTTTAGATCTTGACTTTCTGTTTGTTGAAAGTTGCCTTTGATACCAATTGTTAATCGCCCTTAAGTACACTAAGTTTGGAGAAAGGGGGTTGAATACAAACTTAAGAATTAAGTGAAAATTCTTGCGGATTTAAGTTTGTTCAAAGAGAGTGTTTATTTAAGACTGATGTAACTAAGAACTAGATAATTAAAGTATTGAAGACAAAACTCAGTAAGGTTAAAAATTACTAGTGGATTGATTTTCCACTAGTGTATTTTTGCTTTCAATAGATCTTAGTAAGAATACCAAGCTGCTTACAAAGTTGAATTTGGAACTCAGAAAAGCATTACAAGTTCTGCCTATTTTTACTTTGCTTTTCTTGAGTTCTTGAAAACTATTGCCTTCTCTTTGCTACTGTGTTTTTCTAACTACTATATAGAAAAACCACATCTCTAGTTTTCCATCGACAGCTAACAATATAATATTACAATTTATATTGTTTACATGAAAATAGAAACTAGCTACTTTTCACAGCCTTCCTTTTTGAACTGACTAGTCCTGGAGATATCTTTGTCTTGATATATTCCTTGGATGCTGTGTTGCCTTGAAAGTCTTCACAATCCTGACAGGACTGTCTTCCAATGATTCAGTTTCTGCACTGTTCCCATAATTCTTGGCTTTGGCTAAATAGGGAAACTTTAATCAACTGATAAATGCTGTTAAGCTTATCAGTTGATCCTCCTTTGCTTATCCATCGATGGATAGGATATCTGTTGATCAGTTGATGTGTCGATGGATAATTGAGTTATCCATCGACTCCTTATCCATTGATGGTTCTTTATCAATTGATGATTGGTATCCGTTGATAGCCTTCATCCGTTGAGTAGTGTCTTCATCCATCGACTTCAATATCAGTTGATCACTTTACTTGTGAGAATTCTGACTTGGGATATTAACAGTTGATCAGCCATTCTTCACATCTGTTGAGAAGCTAAAGATTGAAGTCAGTAATATCAGTCGACTACTTCATAGCATCCATCGAGGCAATACAATCAATTGATAATGAAACTTGAATCAAATGTTTCAATCCAGTTTATCAGTTGATAAACAAGCTTCAACTGATAACTGGTTTTCTAGTCAATGGATATTTATAAGTCATATCCATCGACTAGTTACAAAGTAATTTTAAGTCCCTATTATAATTCTAAGAAATTTGTTATCATCTAAACTTATAATTCCTAACAATCTCCCCCTATTTATGACTGTGTAAAACATTCATAAATCTTTTGTTGATGATAACAAAACTTCTGAACAATTTTTGTTCTTAGAATGAATTACAATATTGACAAGTATAGTTTGAGACAGAGTAATCTGATACCAGACAAAGATGAATTCTGATAATTTTGATGATTGAGGTTGAATCTTTTATCTTCTCCTTCTTCCCCTTGACTCGTTCATCTTGTCTTCATTTTCTTTCATATTCCTGTAAAGGGTTCCTTTCAATATCTTCTCATCTTCAATCATGTAGTCTAATTGACTTGCCAGATGATTTAATTCCAGATTAGGCAGTTTGTCTATTTCTTGACAAATATCAATGCATTTTTCTCTGCCTTCCCTGTCCTTATATATCATTAAGTAGAATGGCTCATGAAGCACCTTTCTTCCTTCAGGGTTCCAAATCTTTATTCTGTCATCCCTTTCTTCTTGAACAGGTGCCTCCCTCATCTTCTTCATTCTTTCAAGGATTGCCTTTCCTAGCTCTTCAGTTAGATAATACTTCCTGTTGAGCATAGTGTAGATTTTCCTTAAGATGCCATATCCTTGATTTAAGACTTGGTTGAATGTAAAAGTTGAGTGTGATCCATCTTCATACTCAATGTGGAGAAGATCAACATCTTTCTTCCTTTGTCCTTTTGCTGCAATCATTCCCTCAGCTTTGATTGGCACAAAGTCTTCAGATTTGTGTTTGAACACCTCTATTTCTTTGGCTTGATTACTCCCAGAAGCTTGACCTTCAGCCTTGACTTGTTTTGGCTTCCTCTCCTTGTCTCCTTTGTCTTCAACAACCAATTGTCTTTTAACTCCAGAGGATTTTGGTGCATCTTTAGGCTTGTTTGCTCTTTGCTTCACTCTTGGCCTCCTTTCACCTTCTTTTCTTCTGGCTTCTCTTATTAACCTATCCTCCTCATCATATTCCCTTTGCAATTGAATGGCTAATTCTTCTTGGGATTTTTCTTGTTGCTCCCTTTCTCTTATGCCAACTACTATGGCTTTGCTCAACAATTTTTCACTTTCCCCTCCACCTGTGACAGCTTTCTTTTTACCATCTTCAATTAGCTTTCCCTTTCCTTTCCTGTCACCAGGTTGTGAGCTACTGGAACTTGTCTCCTTGAATTTGCTAGCAATCAAATCAAATTTCCTTACTATATCCTGAGCCAACTCCTTCTTTGGATCTGTAGTCTTTGTCACTACAGTTTCACTTGCTTTGTCCAATTCAGCTTCACTTGCTTGCTTCTCCCCCTTTTTGTTATCAGCAACTTGCACTTGTGCTAATGATTGTGAGATAATAGGGGTCTCTAACAATTTGCTCAGAAGATTGATCCGAGTGACTTGGTTTTTCAAGATTTGCTGCATGTTGAGCTCCATGGCAGCTACTCTTTTCTCCAATTCAATTGCCTTATCCTTGGCTGTAAACTCAGTGTCTAACCTTTGCTTGATTCTAGTTAGCATTGTGAGACTAAGCCTAGAATCAACGGTGGTGTCGAAGTGCATCCTTGAGCTTTCAATGTCCTCTCTTATCTTCTTCAACTCAAATCTGGAGCTTGTGACATGCATTTTCTGGATCTTCAAATTGTCTCTGTAAAAGTCCAGAATCCTTTTGTGCAAGGGATCCACCACATCTACTTCAGCCATTGACCTTCTGTAGAGAGAAATGATGGCCCTTTCTGTTTCAGCCAAATTTGTTTCATCACTAGCCACTTGAGGATCTAGAAGTCCATCATCATCAGAGCTGTCGTCAAAATCCTCAGGATTCATGTGAGATACATCATCAGGTTGATTGGCTAGGAACTCCTTCCCACTCCTGAATTGTTCTTCTGTTTGCAGCAAACCCAGCATCTGCTCAGCTTCTTGATTAGATGCTGCTGCTAGTTCTTAATAATGGGGATCTGCATGTAGAAAGGTTGAAGCATCAAGATTGACATCAATCTCATCCTCCATTGACAAGTTGACATCTGCAACTCCTGCAGGAACTTCATGTTTTCCATCTCCCCCTGACTCTAGTCCCAACTCCTGGGTGAGTTCAGCTGCTACATGCTCAGTTTTAGAGGTTGATGCTTCATCAGATTGAAAAACAAATTTCTCTCTATTCTTTTCTCTCTCACTCTCATCTCTCTGTTCTTGCATCAGGATCTCATCCTGGATTCTCACCTCTCCCTTACTTAGCTCTCCTTTTTCATCACCTTCTAAGGTGGAACTCTCTTTTGTCACACCCTCTCCTTTTGCCACCTCAGAAAAAGTTGAGGGCCCCTCATTCACACACTCTCCTTTTGCCAAGGTATGCAACCCTTGCCTCTCACTCATCTCACCCACTCCACTCAAACCTAAGAGTGTATTTGCCACAAGTGTTTCAGTGGAAGCTTTAGAAATTGAAATAAATTTCTCAATCGATGGATAAGGAATATCCATTGATGGGAGCTCATCGATGGATGTAAGGATATCCATCGATGGAAGTGAACTAGTCAATGGATGTTGGATATCAGTTGATTGAATATTATCAATTGATTGAATATTATCAGTTGATTGAATATTATCCATTGACTTGAGAGATTTTTCAGCATTTGCCTGATCAACCAAGGTGTTATCCTTATTTGGTGATACAGGTGAGAGTGTTGGCTCCACCCTGAGTTGTAAAGAGGGTGAATTTGAAACAATGAAGTTGTCAATCAACACTGTTTCTGATGAAAAAGATTTTGAAGGAGATTGAGGAGAAGAAACAGATAAAGAATGGGGCTGTGCCTCAGGAAGATTATGAGACACATCAAGAGAGGAAGGTGAAGGCTCCACCAAATTTGCATTTGGCTTTGCAAGTTGTGTGTGTGTACCCTGTGCAATATGAGTAACCTTCTTTCTCCTTTTGTATGGCTGTATTGTTTTGTGACCCTTATCCCCATCTGATGGTCCTGGTGCAGACCTCTTTTCAATAGTTACACCTTTTTGAGAAGATGCACCTAGGGATGTGTTTAAGTCCTTTACTACAATCTCAATATGTTCAGAGATTGGGCTGGAGGCTGGCTGGTTTCTCTTAATCTCACTCTCCTTATTCTTCTGGCTTTCTTGATGTTGGCCAGTTCCCTCACCCTCAACCACCACCTTCACACTCCCCTCAGTGGTTTTCCTTTTCTTAGATTTTGCAACAGTAGTCTTTTGAGAAACTACTGAGGTGGTTTGTTTAGATTTGGGTTTTGAAGGTTGTGCAACTTGGGTAGGAGGGATTGGGGCATTTCCATCTCCCTCCATTGTTGCAGAAGGCAAAGAAATTTGAGATTTTGAAGAAGAATGTAAAAGATTGAGATTTTGAAGATATACCTGCACAAGAGGAGGATAAATGAGGCACAACTTAGGGTGTAAGTTGATTCTCACAAGATCCTTGAAGACCCTCTTGTTTTGCATCCATGGCTCCAAGGACTCCATATCTGCACTTATCTCATATTCTCCAATAGAGGCATTAATAATCATCATGAAAAATCTGGCAAAATAAATATTATTTTTCCTAGATGACTTGGTTCCAAACTTGGCAGTTAATTCATTTAGGAGTAATGTGCCAAAATCAAAATATTTATCAAATAGGACAGAATAAGCAATTTCTTGCATACTAGTTGTAATTGCATCAAAATTACTTATTTTTCCAGAAAATACTTTAATTATGGCATCAAAGAAATAACTCCATTCTTTCCTAAGATTTTTCCTAACAACTTCTCCTAATCCAGTTTCAGCATTTGCATAATTAACGGATTCTAACATATCCCTAATTTCATTTTCAGTGGGTGGTTTATCACAGTTATTTGCAGGTAATCCTAAACATTCAGATAACGAAGTACTAGTAATTGTATAGGTATTACCTCTGCAAGAGTAAGAAATTACCTTCCCATCTGGTGATATTTCTGCAGAGTTCCACAGTTCCTCAACAAATGAACACACGATTGTTGGTGCTTCGCTGAGAGCTTTGGACACTTTGCAGTCTCCTAGGAATCGCATCAATGGATGAAAGTCCACAGGAGCATCATTCACCGTTAGACATGCTGTGAAGTTGTTCTGCTCGTAGATGAACCCAGTGGAAGAGACAATCTTCTTTTGTGGTGCCATTTTTCAGTTGATATTCAAGAAATTAAAGAGAACTTGGAAGTAATTAAGAGAATTCGTGAGAATTAGAGAGAATTAGCTTTAGAGAGAGAGATACAGAGATGAATAGATTAGAGTTAGAAAGTAAAATAGCAGGTAAGAATGAATTTTTAATAGCAACTGCTATTTATATTTTCTGGTATTAAAAAGACTTGAAAAGACCTTTTTAATTAGGGAGATAACCGTTGATGTATAAAAGACTGTAGTTGATTACCCTTGATAGTAATTATCCAACGGCTATAATCTGATCAACGGATAAATAAAACTGTATAAATTCTATTACTATCGACTGATATAATAAAGAGTTAATCATTTATCGATCGATCACTAATTACTGGAGTAATTATCTGTTGATAGATAAATATCCATCGATAGGAATAAAATTTATCAGTTGATCAATAAGTAAAGAATTTATCCATCGATTAAACAATTACTGCGGTAATTATCTGTCGATAGACAAATATCCATTGATAATTAACACATTTATCAATTGATTACTTGGATTCAACAGATAATTGTGAACAATGGCTACAAATTTAAAGAAAACTTGACAGACATTTCAAGATTGAGCAAAATTAAGCATACCTAACTCACAGACTAATCTGTTAAAGGTAGATTCATCTAGAGGTTTGGTAAAAATGTCTGCAAGTTGTTGTTCACTAGGGACAAAATGTAACTCAACTGTACCATTCATTACATGTTCCCTAATGAAATGATACCTTATGTCAATATGTTTGGTTCTGGAGTGTTGCACAGGATTTTCTGTTATTGCAATGGCACTTGTATTGTCACAGAAAATGGGAATCTTGTTCAAGTTGAACCCATAGTCAAATAGTTAATTCCTCATTCATAATATTTGTGCACAGCAGCTTCCAGCAGCAATGTACTCAGATTCTGCAGTTGAAGTTGATACTGAGTGTTGCTTTTTACTAAACCATGACACAAGTTTATTTCCAAGAAATTGACAGGTACCTGTAGTACTTTTCCTGTCTATTTTGCAACCTGCATAATCTGCATCTGAGTAGCCTATTAGATTAAAACCAGAATCTCTAGGATACCAAATACCTAAATTTGATGTACCCTTAAGATATCTAAAAATTCTTTTAATAGCTACTAAATGAGATTCTCTAGGATCAGCCTGAAATCTAGCACATAAGCATGTAGAGAACATTATATCTGGTCTGCTAGCAGTTAAATATAAAAGTGAGCCTACCATGCCTCTATAACTTGAAATATCCACCTTAGCTTCTTTGGTGTTTAATTCAAGTTTAGTGGCAGTGGCCATGGGAGTTTTTGCAGAAGAACATTCACTTAACTCAAATTTCTTTAACAAATCATGAATGTACTTTGTTTGATTTATAAAAAATACCATCCTTAACCTGTTTGACTTGCAACCCAAGAAAGTAGGTAAGCTCTCCCATCATGCTCATTTCATATTTACTCTGCATTAATTTGGCAAACTTCTTGCAAAGTTCCTCATTTGTTGATCCAAAAATAATGTCATCCACATAAATTTGTACAAGAATGATAGAGCCATTAACATTCCTACTAAATAGAGTTTTATTAACAGTACCTCTTGTGAAGTGATTCTAATGAGGAACTGAAATAGAGTATCATACCAGGCCCTTGGTGCTTGCTTCAAGCCATAAAGTGCTTTGAGTAAATAGTAGACAAAGTTAGGGAATTTTGGATCTTCAAAACCAGGAGGCTGTTCCACATAGACTTCCTCTTCTAGTACTCTATTCAAAAATGCACTCTTCACATCCATCTGGTAGACTTTGAAATTAGCATGTGCAGCATAAGCCAGAAAGATTCTGATTGCTTCTAACCTTGCAATTGGTGCAAATGTTTCATCAAAATCAATTCCTTCTTCTTGTGAATAACCCTTTGCTACAAGCCTTGCTTTGTTCCTAGTCACAATACCAGTTTCATCCATTTTGTTTCTGAATACCCATTTTGTACCAATTACTGCTCTATCTTTTGGTCTGGGCACCAGCTTCCATACTTTATTTCTTTCAAATTGATTCAGTTCTTCCTGCATAGCTAGAACCCAATCAGGATCCATAATAGCATTTTCAATTCTTTTGGGTTCTTCTTGAGATAGAAAACTGCTATACAGACACTCATTTTGAGTAGCACTTCTTGTCTTGACACCTTCTTCTGCATTTCCAATGATCAGTTCAAATGGATGGCTTCTTGTCCATTTTCTTTGAGGAGGCACATTTTGCCTTGATGATGAAGCTTCATGATCATTTGTATTGAATTCAAATTGATTTGAATTTGTCGATTGATTCTGAAACCCTCCCCCTGTGTTGGATACCCTTGTTGTAGAGTGTTGATTATCCATTGAAGAGTTACCAGTTGATGCATTATCAGTTGATGGAATTCTTTCAACTGATAAATTATCCATTGATGCAGTAACATCAACTGATATTTGGTTTCTGAAAACTTGAGGTTTTATAATTTCTACCTCTTCATCATCATTTACATCATTTGATTCATTCTCAAAGTGCAGTATGTCATGATTTCCTTCATCAAACAAGCCTTGAATCTTTTTATCATCAAATACTACATGTACAGATTCCATAACAATGTGTAGTCTGAGATTGTAGACTCTATAGGCTATGCCTGATAGTGCATACCCAACAAATATAGCTTCATCATCCTTGGCTTCAAACTTTCCTAGGTTTTCACCTTGATTTCTTAGCACATAGCACTTGCAGCCAAAAACATGAAGAAACCCCACTTTTGGCTTTTTGTCTTTCTTGATCAATTGATAAGGTGTCTTCCCTTGAGCTTTATTTACTAGGGAGATGTTTTGAATGAAACATGCTGTGTTTATGGCCTCAGCCCAGAAATATGTTGGAAGTTTGGCATCCTCCAACATGGTTCTAGCTGCTTCAATCAATGTCCTATTTTTCCTTTCAACTACTCCATTTTGTTGAGGTGTTCTAGGTGCAGAGAATGTGTGTATGATTCCTTTTGATTCACAGAACTCTTTCATTGTGGAATTTTTGAATTCTGTCTCATTGTCACTCCTTATCTTCTTTACATCCAATTCAAGGTTTTTCTCAATTTCTCTTATGTCCTTGATAATGAGATGACTAGCTTCATCCTTTGAATGTAGAAAATAAGTCCATGAGAATCTTGAAAAATCATCCACAATAACTAGAGCATACTTCTTCTTTGCAATAGACATGATATTTACAAGACCAAACAAATCCATATGTAGTAACTCAAGTGGCTTTTCAATTGATGATTCCAATTTTGACTTAAATGATGCCTTCCTTTATTTTCCTTTCTGACAGGCATCACAAAGTCCATCCTTGACAAATTCCATTTGTGGTAGGCCTCTCACTTGATTTTTCTTGACCAGTAAATTTATGGCTTTGAAATTCAAGTGAGCTAATTTCTTATGCCACAGCCAACTTTCATTTGTACTTGCCTTAGAGAGAAGACAAGTCATTGAATCTGCACTTGTTGAATTGAAGTCAGCTATGTATACATTTCCTTTTCTGTTCCCAGTCATAACTAGGCTTCCATCTTCCTTGTTGGAAATTATGCATGCTTCTGTTGTGAAACAAACTTTATTTTCATTGTCACATAGTTGACTTATGCTTAGCAAGTTATGTCTCAAGCCATCAACTAATGCAACTAGTTCAATGATGACATTCTCTTTTGAAATCAAGCCATATCCCATGGTGTACCCTTTGCTGTCATCTCCAAAAGTTACTCCAGGGCCAGCTTTCTCCTCAAACTTTGTGAGCAGGGATTTATCTCCAGTCATATGTCTTGAACACCCACTGTCCAAGTACCAAAGATTTCTTCTTTTTCCCTGCACACAGTCAAAACAGATCAAGTTGATTTTGGTACCCAAGTTGCCTTGGGTCCTTTCTTATTAGTTGCTATCTTTGGCTTGGTTTCTAATTTTTGTACCTTTGGTTTAGGTGGTTTTACTTCCACTTCAACCTTAGGTTTTGGTTTCCTTACCTCAGACTTCTCAGTGCCAATATTTGGAATGCCTATGCTTGCAGAATTGGAAAGATTTGATGCATGAAGATTATTAAGCATATTCCATTGCATGGCAGGCATATTCATGTTGGCAAATGCAAGATATGGATTAAACATATAAGGCATTGAAGCATACTGAGCATGAATAGCATGAGAATCAACTAAATGAGGAAGAACAGAATTGGTATACATGTTAGGTACAACAGGTACATTTGTTGCTGTAGGCATGATGAGTTTACATTGCACAGATAAATGATTTTTACTACCACACTTAGCACATACTTTCCTAGGAGCATATTTGTCAGGTGTGTAGTTGTTGTGCTTGTTTATGCCTACTTTACCATTTCTATTTTTCTTCTTCTTTTCATTTGGCTGAATGTTAGGTTCTATCTTTTCCAATTTTTCTTTCAACTGATTTTTAGATAAGAATCCTATATTAGCCTGTTCAACTTTGATTTGAGATCTAGAGGAGCTACTTTCTTTGACAAATTTAACAGGTCTGTTAAGCTTGGTTTTGATAACACATTTCTTAGCAGTTGATGATTCCTCAATCGATGGATAATTATCCGTTGGAATAGCATTATCAATCGATGGATAATTCTTATCAGTTGATTCAGAATTAGCAATCGATTGCTTCTTTTCCAAGGATTGATCTTCATCAATGGCTATTTTTTCAAGAGTTTCAGACAACATGGTGAAAGAGTTTGTTCCATGAATGTCATTCATCTTCTTACTGGCTTTACTTGACCTGTTCCACTTATCAATGGTTCTTAGTTCATCTTCTAATTTTTCTTTTAACTTCTCTATTTCCTTTTTACTCTCAACTAGCTCATTTCTAGCATCTTTGTTTTCCATCTTGAGTCTGTCCAATTGCACTAGCTCACTATCTAGGAAATTGTTTCTTTCAGTGAGAGTTTCTAATGTTAATTTGAGCCTAGTGTTCTCTTTGTTCAAAGACTTAAGAGTGACATGCAAATTATACAATTCATTAGACATTTCATTAATAGTAATATTGCATTCATCCTTGGACAACTCAGATAGATTTGTAGAAATTACCTGATTGCTAGATGAACTAGCTTCCTGGTCATCTTGATTGGCCATTAGTGCAAGGTTGATGTGTTCTTCTTCTTCTTCAGAATCCTCCTCAGCAGCCCAGTCCTTTTCTTCTGTCACAAAAGCCTTCTCTCTTTGTTTAAGCAGGTCAAAGTACTTCTTCTTATAGTTAATACCATCACTGGACTTTGACCTCTTTTCCATTTTAGGCTTTCTGCATTCACTTGAAAAGTGACCAGCCGATCCACAGTTGAAGCATCTGAATTGAGTCCTGTCAACAAGATTTTTACTTTGTTGAGTGTCTCTCCTGAACTGTGATCCAGGCCTTTGCATTGGATTCCTTTTGAACTTGAGTTTAGAAAATTTTCTTGATAGAAAAGCTAAATGCTCATCTATTTCATCTTTGATGAGTGACTCATCATTGTCACAAAGTTCTTTTCCTTTACCAGTAGAAGATTCATCATATCTAACATGATTTGCGCCATTGCCATGACTTTCTTTCTTCCCTTCTTTGAAATCAGCATCTTCATCTGTTTCTGCAACTTGCTTATCCTTGACCACCAAAGTAATGGACTTTTCTCTCTTCTGACTTTTCTCAATTTCCTCATCTTGTTGCAGCTCCAACTCACAGGTTTTCAAGATGCCATACAGCTTATCCAAGGTATAATCTTTAAAGTCAGGAGATTGTCTTATAGAAACAGTCATTGGTTTCCATTCTTTGGGTAAGGACCTCAAGAATTTGAGGTTGGTGTCCTCAATAGCATAAACTCTTCCATATAGTTTAAGCTCATTTAACAGCTTTTGAAACCTACTATATGTATCATTTATTGTTTCACCACTCTTGAAGTGAAAGGCCTCATACTTTTGAATCAAAAGTTGCATCTTGTTCTTTCTTACTTGCTCAGTGCCTTCACAGAGGGTTTGAAGAGTGTCCCAGACTTCTTTGGAGGTTGTACAACTGATGACATTGTCAAACATGTCCTTGTCAAGACCATTAAACAAGATGTTCATAGCCTTTTTGTCCTTGTGCACTTCCTTCTCATCTTCATCTGTATACTCACTCACAGATTTAGGAATGAGTTTGTCTGGTGCTTGAGTACCATCTGCATTTACACTTGTAACTATTTTCATAGGCACATGTGGACCTTTCTCTATGCAATGAACATAGGAAGGATCAATAGATAGAAGATGCAAGTGCATTTTTACTTTCCAGGGAAAATACTCATCTTTCTCTAGAACTGGAATCTTAACTCCTGTGTCTCTTTGACCCATTCTTGATGTACTTTTAGATCTTGACTTTCTGTTTGTTGAAAGTTGCCTTTGATACCAATTGTTAATCGCCCTTAAGTACACTAAGTTTGGAGAAAGGGGGTTGAATACAAACTTAAGAATTAAGTGAAAATTCTTGCGGATTTAAGTTTGTTCAAAGAGAGTGTTTATTTAAGACTGATGTAACTAAGAACTAGATAATTAAAGTATTGAAGACAAAACTCAGTAAGGTTAAAAATTACTAGTGGATTGATTTTCCACTAGTGGATTTTTGCTTTCAATAGATCTTAGTAAGAATACCAAGCTGCTTACAAAGTTGAATTTGGAACTCAGAAAAGCATTACAAGTTCTGCCTATTTTTACTTTGCTTTTCTTGAGTTCTTGAAAACTATTGCCTTCTCTTTGCTACTGTGTTTTTCTAACTACTATATAGAAAAACCACATCTCTAGTTTTCCATCGACAGCTAACAATATAATATTACAATTTATATTGTTTACATGAAAATAGAAACTAGCTACTTTTCACAGCCTTCCTTTTTGAACTGACTAGTCCTGGAGATATCTTTGTCTTGATATATTCCTTGGATGCTGTGTTGCCTTGAAAGTCTTCACAATCCTGACAGGACTGTCTTCTAATGATTCAGTTTCTGCACTGTTCCCATAATTCTTGGCTTTGGCTAAATAGGGAAACTTTAATCAACTGATAAATGCTGTTAAGCTTATCAGTTGATCCTCCTTTGCTTATCCATCGATGGATAGGATATCTGTTGATCAGTTGATGTGTCGATGGATAATTGAGTTATCCATCGACTCCTTATCCATTGATGGTTCTTTATCAATTGATGATTAGTATCCGTTGATAGCCTTCATCCGTTGAGTAGTGTCTTCATCCATCGACTTCAATATCAGTTGATCACTTTACTTGTGAGAATTCTGACTTGGGATATTAACAGTTGATCAGCCATTCTTCACATCTGTTGAGAAGCTAAAGATTGAAGTCAGTAATATCAGTCGACTACTTCATAGCATCCATCGAGGCAAAACAATCAATTGATAATGAAACTTGAATCAAATGTTTCAATCCAGTTTATCAGTTGATAAACAAGCTTCAACTGATAACTGATTTTCTAGTCAATGGATATTTATAAGTCATATCCATCGACTAGTTACAAAGTAATTTTAAGTCCCTATTATAATTCTAAGAAATTTGTTATCATCAAAACTTATAATTCCTAACAGTAATGATTTTGACATCTCAATCTATTACGTTTAGTCTACTACTGCAACTTGGGAGAAGACAAGCAAAAAGATAAAGAGTGCTCAAGGAGTCAAAGATTTATGTACATCTCAGAACAACTTTATCTACAAAGGGAATTGAAGCCAAAGTTGAATATGAAAAGTAATATTTCCATTTCAAGCTTTATTCTAGGACAAAAGAAAAGTGCACCTATAAATGAGATATGTGTTTTAGTAAATACACATATCTCACAAGCACTTTTTCTAACATAACTGAGCTATAATTTTTTTTTCTATTCTCTCAATCTTAGTAACAATAGCAAATCCAATTGTTATTGTAACTTTGTAGCTGGAAATATTTTCCAGTACAGTTGTAACAACAAAATTAATAATATATTAATTTTGAAGTTTAAACACTATGTCTTGATTTGCTTGTTTGTTTGCTTATATAACTTATTAAACAGTAATCTTATTTATTGTTAGTGAGATTAATGATTATTTAACAAGTTGCATTAAACCCACTATTCTGCAACACTCGTTCTGTTTAACAATAAGTTATATATGCCTTTTATCGAATCTAAATTTGGTTTCAGTTTTGATATTCTAATCATGTGAAATAGCTATTTGATTTAGTACTTGCAATTAAATTCTATTTGATTCATTTGTTTTTTGATATTTATTTTATTATATCCATACTATTTTAAATTTTTTTTATCTAAATCAAATTTGGGTTCACTTTTGAAAATCTAATCATGTGAAATAGTTATTTGATTTCGTACTTACAATCATATCTCTCCTTACATTCTATTTTATTTCAACATTTGTTTTTTTGATTTTTATTATATTATATCCATACTCTTTAAATTTAATTTATAGTAAAATCAACGCACACAGATAATTCAATAAATTTTTATTATAATTCAAAATCTTTTTAATGATATTGGGTAATACAATAGTGTAAAATTTTATTATTAACATATTCTTCATTATTTATGATTTATAATTTATGAGTTTCCATATAATTATATCCTTATTTAAATTTGATTCGATTTTAATATTTATTTTTATATGTATTATATTATATCAAAATTTTTTAAACCTATTTTTAATAAAATTTAACTATCAATCATTTTCTAATAATTATAATTAAAAAATAAATTTTATATAATTTTTTATCAATTTATTTTATATAAATGTACGGGTGCAACAAATTAGAAACATATTACCACAATAATTTATCTGTACTTTCTGAGGATGTTTCGTTCATATTGTTCTGAAATTTATTTTATTATTAATTTCTATCTACATTTTTCTATACAATGTTGTTTATATATTAATATTCATAAAATTTAATAATAAATCATAATTTTAATTGAATAAAAGAGTTTGAATGGTTATGAAATTGAGTTGGATATGAATACAAATATATTAAATAAAAATTATAAAGTAAGTAGGATTAAATATATTTGTATTTAATAAAAATATATTAAATAAAAATATATTAAATAAAAATACATTAAATAAAAATATAAAATATAATTTAGATATAATATAATATTATATGTGAGGATTTGTATATAACGAGAACTACCTGTAATAAAGTTGTATGTATGATATATCTATTTTAAATATTATAATAATATATTATATTTTATTATTTATATTTAATTCTGATTAATTGAAGGAGTTTGTATACAACTGTATTCTAAGAAAAATGACCCTATTTTTCATAATTTAAGAGTAAAATGCATAAAAAGTCATATTTAGAAAATATGACCCCTTGTATCGCTTGAAAACGTTGTAGTTTGTGTTTCCATTTTCTTATTAAAAACTCAGTTTGCCGATAGTTGTAAAAGTGGCCGATAGTTGTAAAAGTGCGATTGCGAATTTCAACAACTAGTATATTATTCAATATCGTCCTTTTTATAGGGTATTACACAAACTCTAAAACTTAATAAAAATCTAAAAATTAGAAAGTTAGAAAATTAAAAATGACGTGACAATCAAAACTTCACGGATTGATGTGAAATTTTAATATGTTAATCTATGAGTGATTATAAGAACATAAGTGGTGGAAGTTTTCAATTTCGAGTTTACTAACGTATATCATTCGAGTTATTTACGTTCTCATAAATATCATATTGTTAACTCTAAATACGTATTCGAAAATTAATAATGTCATTTTTTCGAGTTCTACATATTTGTTTTACATGCTATAATAACCAAACGAAAACTTATAAATTCTAGTATTTTTAATCTTATTTTCAAAATTTTTGAAATTATTTTACTATTTTTATTAATTTTATAATTTTTTTCTTTTGATTTATTATTTTAAAAATAATTAAACATAGTAAAATTCATTTTTTTACAAAATATAATCCATGAATGTAAATTTATACATAGTATGATTTTTAATAGTTTATTCAAATTTTAATAATTTTGAAAAATATTTATACCTATTTGTTTTAATGTAATGATTACTAATATGATATTTATACCAATTTAAGTGATGAAAATGATACCCCGTTGAGATTGATGACAAAAATAATATTATGTTTCCAATTCAGTAACCAATTTGATATTTAACCCGTTATAATATAGATATATGAGGGTACATCTTAGGTAAATTTCATTAAAAATTGTGTTAGAGCAATAAGAGTTTGTATAAAAGTGTATTCTAATTAAAATTTAAATAAAAATTATATTTAGAGATTGAGTACGTAGGTGACAAATATTATGACTCGTTTAATTAAAAATTATATTTAGAGTTTGAATAGTTGACAAATAAACAGTTAAATTTTATTAAAAATTATATGATTAGGATTTTTTTTAGATTGACTTTTAAAGTTGGACAATTATAATTTTTCTATGGTTCACCTGGGTAGACAAGATTATAAAAAAATTCTCACTAGAAATTAGGTATACCAAAATTGTAACCTCGAACATTGCTGTACCATATTTAAAAATTGAGTTTATCTATACCATAAAAGAAACGCCTTTACTGGTATGGTTCAAGATTCGGCACTAAACGATGCTTTAACATGTCACATGCATGCAAAAGATGGGCAGTTGTATTGACTATAGAATAGACTAGTGCTCGAGATAATTTGATGAAAATTTTACAGACACTGCATATGAATTTGACTTTAAGCGTCAAGCAAGCAATAGGGCCGGGTAAATGCCTTTATGAACTTACCAAGAATCCAAACATATGACATAGACTAATTACATTCATGCCTAAAGGGAAACAATCAGTTAGACAATTTAATTTCCCAGTGTTCCAATCAAGTCAAGTACTATTAAAATCATGGGCGGAACCAAGAGAGCTAAGGGAGGCTGAACCCGGCTAGAGTCATAATAATCAAATATATATATATATATATATATATATATATATATATATATATATATATATATATATATATATATGTATATATATATAATTTTATTTTTGATCATTTTAAAACCCCGTTAGATATAGTAACTTCTATTTTTTACAATTCTAATGTCTCTACTTACAATTTTAGTACTTGTTGGTTGTCGTTATTTCTCACGTTATCATACCATCCGTTCTTGGATAATTAAATTACAATTGTCACAAAAAAGATTTTGTACATTTATTCAAATTTCTTGATTTTACTCTTTATTTTACAACCGTTTGATTACAGTTTTCCAAAGAAGTACTATACAATAAAACTAAAATAAATTTTTAATAAAATTGATTTACACAGTATGATTGGTTAGAATACACTATTACATTACTCTCGTAGGATTTCAAAGAAATGAATTTTCATTTCTCATTTTTTTCGCGCATTAAGCTCATCAATACGTTTCTTTGTTAATATAATACCCGGTCATAGTTCAATAAATATTTTAAGTGGATTTGCTTGAACTATGTTATGTATGAGGAGCCATATTGTTCATAGTGTCATCTTGTCGGAGAGAGCATATTATCTATATTTTTACAACAATTAAAAATTAGAAAAAGACATTAGAAGTGTTCATTTGTCTGATTTTGCAACCAATGTATAAGAAAATTTCAATCATTTAAAAATTAAAATCAAAACCTATCACATATTTTTCCTACATAAAAATATGAGATAACAATGAGACGAGATAAAGTTAAATTTAACAAACGATTGAATATAGATTTAGTTGTGATTTCATGTTTTACAACAGAGACATCATTTTTTATATGAATATGAGTTTTTGAATTTTTTGAACAAAAAAAATTTTATTTGTACTAAAATTTTAAGCTCCGGCTATCTTGAAATCCTGGTTCTGTCACTGATTCAAATACTATTCACTGTGATGTTTAAAAACTTGATTAGGATCAGAAAAATCCAGAAAAGCATAGCTACAAGGATCATATGACCAAATCCCAGTATGCATAGTTTCTTAAATGTGACAACCCGGATATTTTTTAAAAGTTATTTTTATTATTTAAATATTATATTGGTTTTTCTCAAAAGAGGAGGAATAATTTTTTTTATATTTTATTTCAATTGGATGCATTTTCATATTTTTAATAATATTTTAGAATTTTTTTCGATTTAGTGAGGCTGAGTTCGATTTTAAATTTTTTTATGTTATTTTATTGATCGGATCTATATCTCGAGTCGATATTTTTCTTCGGGTGAAAATTTTATTTTTAATATTCAAAATTTAGTATTTTTATATTTTTGAATATTCAAAATATTTAAATATTTTGGGAAGATTATTATTTCAAATTCGTTTTAAAAATAATAAAAATTATACTTTTCCCATAAAATATATTTATAAAATCTTGAGATTATTTAAAATTATTTAGATATTAAACGTGGTATTAAAATAATTTTACAAAATATTCTTTATATTTTATAAAAGGTTTAAAAAAATGTTTTTATATTTATATATATCCTAATCTACCTCGTAACCTGCCCCACCCCCTATTTTCCCAACCCTCCCCAGTTTCTCTTTCTTTTTCCCCAGCCACCTCCTGCGTTTTTCCTCTCTAAACAATCTAACACCACCCCCTCTCTTTTCTTTACACACGCGACCCTTTCTTATTTTCTCTGTTAACTGCTGCCTCTCGCTGTCTCCTCTGTCTCTTATGGTAAGTATTTATATATATTTAAAAGTTTTTTAAATTCATTACTTACAAACTATGCATCCAATATTCGATATCTATATATATAAATGATCAGCGCTTTAAAGCCTACGCATATGTATAATTTTGGATGAGATTTGAGAAAATTATTTTCTAGGCAGATTTTCCTTTTTAATTTATTTAGGAGTATACAAAGGGGATTTGATGACGGTGATCAAGCAAGGAGGTAGTATGACATGTGTTTGTGAATGAAGATTAATTTTGAATTTTTCTGAAAATATTTTCTAGCTATCAGAAAAGACTCGTGGGGTGTACGTAATTTAATCTTTTGATAAGGCTTTTAAGATCCTCACTTGACGCTTGTAAATATTCGGGCATGTTAGTTTATATATATTAGTTTTATAATTTTTAGAGATTATTTTTATACTCCGTAAAGTTCTCTGTTGATTAGATTTTTTGAGTTTAAGTGATCGTGTTCTCCGTTTCTAACAATTTTATGTGTATAGGTATAATTTGTTTTGTGGGTTAAATTTATTTACCTTATTTTAGTATAGTTGGATTGTAGTGTTTGAGACTGATTTTGAGGGGCTGTGACCTCGGGAAAAGTTCATTTTACAAATACCTTATTTCAAAATTTTTTCTTGTAATAAATATTTATTTCAAGTTTCAATTATTATTTGATTAAAAATATTAATTAGTTAATTATTTTGAATAATAATTTATTTAAAAATAATTAATAATTAATTAATTTGAATAATTAATTGATTTAATTATTAATTGATTTATTATTATTAATTAAATATTAATTGTTTTGTTTATCCGTTTTAAACGAAACAAATATTTCTATGATCAGAAAAATAATCCAGAGGTTATAAAAATAATTTTAAATTCTAAATTTCTTTAAGAATCCGGATTAACTATTTTACGAGATTTTTAGTGATCTAACTCGATCCTAGAAATATTTTTAAAAGGTTTAATGTTATGTTTAATTGTTTAAGTTGTTAACGTCATCATGGGTAGACGTTATAAGTTTTAAAGTATGAATTAGAATTATTAGATTTTATTTATTTTTATTCGAGGATTAATTGTTGTTTTATAATCGAGTCTCTAGGATTAAATTATTTATTTATATTCGAGTCTCGAGGGTTAATTGGTTGTCTCAATGATTAACTATTGTAATTATATTCTTTATTGATGATTAGAATAAATTTTTGAGGATTAGTTAATAGTTGAGTTTATATTTTTGTTTATTGGTTTGTTGGGTTTGAGGTGAGTTTTTTTGTTAATAAGAATATGTCTGAGATAAGTATATAAATATAGTTAAGTTATACACGCTCGTGGAATGTAGCGACGTACCTCAAGGATTAAAGTAATGTCTTATGTTTGACTATAAAAGTAGACGTGCAGACTCGATCTCGATAGTTCAGACTTGTAGCAACCGTAGGAGCGTCAGATCAAAGAATTATTAAATGGTGATACCGTGAGACAGAAGAAGAAATAGTGATGTTACTTCGTCCGTACGTAATTGCTAAGCACCAAAGGCAAGTATTTTCTCCTTGATCATCTTATATACTTTTATTTGTTGTTTCACTTATTCATATCATGACAAATAGTTATTGTTCAGAGCTATTTCTGAATCTTAAATATTTTTATTGTGCAACAGAGTTATTTGTTATTGGTGCTCTTGATATTGGAAGTTAATTATAGTAAACACATTATATCCGGTGATATCGTAGTAAATAATGGGGATATGATCTGTATTTAAAACTAAGCATACCTTTGATTTCAGATGCTATATTGGATTGGAAAAAATTGCATATGAGGCCACCTAGTTGGTCCGGCATTTATTGAGGAGGATATGATAACCATTCCATCTTCCTATAGGCTAACATTACTTGCCTATTTGGTACCCATTTTGAGAATCCTTGTTATACCTACGGGTATAGAAATGTACCGGTAGGGTATAAAGAGGTCCTATTGTTTTTAGACTGATCAGGGAGCAATAGTGTTTATTATATGTTGTATCCAATCCATATTGCCTGTGTGGCTATTATATATTATGATTCTGCAGATGATTCATTTCTATGACATACTGCATTATTTTAGTATTGATATAGACTGTGAGTTCTTTACTGTTCGATTTTCATTATAAACTGATTTATATTTACGTTCTTTATTCTGATTTTTATATCCTGGTTTTATTTCGATAGCTTTATATATACTTGCTGAGTATTTCTTTGGCTCACTCTTGCTTTTCATCACACACTTTTCCAGACAGGATGAGAAAATATTAGCCTTTCAAAAAAGTAGATCGACGAGATTTATCCGTGTAGCTCGGAAGAAGAAAGTAAGATTCCATTGCAAAGACGTTTTGATCAAGAAAGTTTGTATCTGGAGTAAGTTTTATTTATATATTGATCAATTATATATATATATATATATATATATATATATATATATATATATATATATATATATATATATCTTGGTATAGAACCGTCCTAGCCGCTGGTATATTTCTTGTCGAATTTATACTAGTAGTATAAAATTGGTGTAAAGAGAATGTTGGAATCAATTGGGGTGTATTGAGGAGTTGTTCTAAGATTATGAATATTTGCAAAACTTTATGAATGGGGTCGCAAGCGAGATTTGATTTGATTATTTGAGGTTTATAATAATTGATATTTGGGATTTGGATTCTTGTTTCTAGAACTATAACCTAAAAGATCTTGGTAATCGGGGTCGTAAATGTAGAATTCAAATATTGAATGACTACAGGCGGTTTAAAATATTATTAAACAGGTGATTTTATATTGAGGATTTTCACGTGACGACCAGATCCCTGACCCCGGATTTGGGGGCGTTACAAGGTGGTATCAGAGCCGAAGTTATAGAAACTAGAAACGAGAGTGTGTAGGAGTGTGTATAGTTACGTAAGGAACGTCAGAGCTCAATTAGAGTTCGTGTTGGACTATTGGATATAGTACCAATGATTAAGTTAAGATTGGAATATTTGTTGAAGATGGTTGTGCTGAGCTTAATAGAATACCTTACGGCTATATCTATTGTGGAATCTTCAGAAGCTATTACGAGTCGACGACGAAGTAGGGTATCGATAACTTTAGGACGTGGAGAAGAAAAGTTTGGAATCGAATGATGGTCCATCAGAGGAGCCAGACATCAGTGGAGACCTTGAAAATACCTTTCCCATTTTTGAGTTATTTTAATTACCTCCCCCATCAGTGATTTATTTTGACACCTTTCCCTGAAAAAGTTTTGATAAAGAATATATCCCTCACTTGTTCGTTATGTATCAATATTTTCTTTTTCGGTTGTTCTTTTCTCCAGAAATAGAACCTTTGGAGTTTGCTCAGATTTATTCCAAGGTGTGCATAAAAAACATTATTCGTCAAAAGACATCAATTATTAACCTGATTTTAAATTCCTTTCCTATTTCTCTACTCCAACTGAGGCGAACAACCTTATTTATAGGGGACACAAGGACTATCTGTCTGTATGATAGAAGTTTGATGGGACGCCATCACTTGTGTGTTGTGCATTACACGAAGGCTAATAACCTTTCTTTATAAATGTCTTTACTAAAGCACACAACATTAAGTTCTTTTGATCATATTGATCACTCAGTTATTTTTACATTTCAAATGAGATTTATTTTAAAATTCAAAATTTTATAAACTCAAATTTTGTGACACTTTCTTTGTTATGAAATCTTTTCTCTTCCAAGTTCTGTGATTCTTGTTACCTCAAAAAAATTTGAAGGTATATATGCTAACTAGGTCAGAATGAGTTAACTTTGCTGATAGAAATTTAAAGCTGCGATATGGCTACCGATTTAATTCAAAGTTTTGGGAGGAGTTATATACGAATTGACGCTACCACCGATTTTATAAAATGCGCAGAATATGTTTCACGTATTAAGGTGAAGAACGTCTAATTGAATTACCAGGTTCACGATGGAGTATAAAAATGTAGTGGTACAACCAGATTTGTCCTATATAAAGAAACCAATAGAAATTTTAGACCAACGAGGATGAGTATTAGAGATTAAATAGTTAGTGTTATTTCCAAAATCATCATAGAATGGGGGGGGTTGAATATGATGTGGTAGTTTTTCCAAATAGTTCGTGTTCACAGATACGTTCTTGTTGAGTAATAAATATGACAGTAAAGAAATACACAGCAACAAGACAATCTTTGGGAATATACTTTATATTATATATACCCAGGGTGCTACACTTCTCACACAGATGTATGAGCTTCTGATGAATCTTACAACAACAATAAAAAAAAGCTTTAATGGCTCTGAGTATTCTCTCTGTCTCTTTCTCAGCTGTATCTAATTATTTTTGGGTTGTATATGATTATCTATCAAAATGAAAATACATTTTGTTTTATATGTAGACTTTACAATAAAGTGAAATACAGTTGAGTGTCGAATTCTTTTCCCCCTGTATGTTGACTTGATTTGACTTTAAGAAATCCGTGTACATTTTCTAGGTGTCGAATATTGCCTCCATGTGTCTGTCCTTAGAAAATTCTCTATGTGTCGAATTTCCTTAGTCATAAAACAGCTAGGTGTCGAATTTCTTCTCCCATATAGAGCTAGGTGTCGATTTTCCTTAACCATGTATGCCTTGACTCTTCAACCACCTAGGTGTCGAATATTGTTCTCATGTATACCCTAGGTGTCGATTTTCTTTCTCTTCATGGCTAGGTGTCGATTTTTAAGTGCCTCATTCCTATGTGTCGATTTCTTGATACATAGAAGTGGCACTTAACTTCTTTTAGTCATTGTTAGCTAGTTGTCGAGTTTTTTCACCATGTATTGCCTTGATGTCGATTTTCTTCACCTTGATAATCTAGGTGTCGATTTTCTTCACCTTGATAATCTAGGTGTCGATTTTCTTCACCTTGTATCACTAGGTGTCGATTTTCTTCACCTTGTACAATGACTTAGAAAAACCTTGCTTACTTGACTTCTGTCAATTCTTCTTTTACAATAGACATGTTAATCAAATACTTTGTGTTGACACTTAGTGCACTGGTCTGGTTCACAAGTGACTAACACTGTATTGATCTTCATGTTCTCAATCAAACCAATTGACATGAATGTTGTATTCCTTTATTGCTTCTTGTTTTCACTGAAATCTTCTGGCACTGACTACTTGAATCTTAATACCTGCTGAAACACTAAGTGACTTATTCTTTCACTGACGCTTGAACATTTAAATGCACTTCTATCAGTGTTCTTCACTATTTCATCAAATACCCTGATACATGTAGCTACCTGATCTTCATTGTAGATTCCTGTGATTACATTAATAACATTATTTAATCAGTCCTTTACTTTTAGTTGAGTTACAGATCCTCGATTACATTGCATGTTACATTATGCCTTACAATCTCCCCCTATTTGATTGATAGAGTTCGACAATCAAATTCTAAAGAAAAGAGGATAACTCAACTAATAATGCAAGAACAAGTAAAGTGCGGAAAGACTGTAAATAATATTAATTGCATTCTGGATTAAATATTACAATTCCAGATTTCATTACAGCTAAGTTACAAGAATGATTTTGTTCCTCTAGACTGAACTAATAATTCTATTTGATTCTTCATTCTTGGACCTTTGCTATTCTCCTTCTGACAATGTCGTGAGCCTCCCATTCTAGAAGATTTCTTGGTCTTGGATATTGAAGTTGATCAAAGATGAGTTGTAGCAGTGACATACTCCTGAATCTTTTCAATTCACTGAATTTAAAGCTTAGTTGTTGAGTCCACCCTTGTACTATAACCCTCTTTGGATTAACATCCACCCTATTTGTAATCATCTGATCTTCTCTTAATACTTTGTCCAAATAGGCTTCTTCTACTTCTCGTAGTACAATCTTGTCATTAGGATTTGTGGAGTTCCTTAGTTTTTCCAATATTCTTCCAATCACTTTTGAATTTTTATTTCTGATTCTACTCATTTCAATTTGTCTTTCACTTTCATCTTTGTTTGAGTAGATCACTCTTAGTGGATTGGTGATGACCATTGGTTCTTTTGCTTCTGCTATTCCAAAACTGGGGTCTGTTTCTGGCACTTCTTTTAATAAATCAAACATGTGTTCATCACCCGGATCAGCTCTGAATGGTTCTCTAGGTTGAGTTCCTTTAGATGGATCAAATCTTTTTATGTTTTGGATATCTCTTCCCAAAGCTTCTGATACGTTCAACCTGTAGGCAAATATTCTCTCTGCCACTTTCCACTTCTCGGGATTTCTGAATCCTTTTCCTCTGAGTAAGCCCTCAACAAACTTTAATCGTCTAAGTGAGTAGAATGACAATGCTTCATGATCCAGTCTTAGTATCTGAAGAAATCTATCTTTGAAGTACCTGATTTGATATGGATCCTGTTGAATCTCTGGCTCTACTTTCTCCAGTTTCTCTATCATTTCAGCCATTAATTCATTTTTTATAAGTGCAAACAACTCAGTTAACGACCTTCTCTTCAGAAATTCACTTGATATGGTCATTAACCCGTAGTTGTTGAAAGACAAGGTTAACCTCCAACCTTCTGATTCTGGTGCCATAGAAACTACCAGATAGGATATCTCACTTTTCAGTTCAAAGTAGTAGTTGCTCAGACTTCTGTTTCTTCTTCTGAAGATTTGAAATAGCCTAAGAACTTATTCATCATTATTGATTAAGGCTCCATTGTCGAGCCTTCTTAAATTAGCTCTGGCCATTTCCCATTTTCTCCCTGTCTTTGAAGTACAGAGCTTCTTCTTCTTTTTCTGATAAGTTACCCAGTTTGATTGCCTTATTTGCTCATCAATAGCATTCACTTCTTCATATGTCTTGTAATCATCCTCCTTAACTTTCTTGATCTTATGCTTGTCAATATAGTCAGAGAATGTTATTGGATATGCAGCTTCATTCACATATGAATCCATCTCACTGAACGAATCATCATTTAGAATTTCTCGTTCTTCTAACTCCTCCCCCTCAGCATATGCATGATCTTTTTCTGTTACTTGTTCAGAAGAACCATCATCTATTACTTTTTCCTTTCCCTTGATAGATATAACTTTTTCTTGTCCTTGTCCTTTTTTCTCCCCCTTAGTTGTGTTATCCTCAAGAGCTGGGGTTGATTGAAGAGGTAAGGAAGTTGATCTTTGTGATATCAGTTGTTTGAGTAAATCTTTGATTTCTTTGTTGTCCCGCTGAAGCTTTTCTTGACCTTTCACAATCTTGGACATAGAATGTTTAAAGAGTCCAAATTGTGCTTCAAGATTAATAATCCTTTGAAGTATTGCTGTATTGTGCTGAGTTGGTTCAGAATCTGGGGAATTTCTCGCACCTGGTTCTTCCGAAGAATCATTACCAAGTGGAGAATTACTTGCAGAAGGATTTGGAACTCTTTCATGCCTAAGCACTATCTCATCACAAGGCTCAGTAATTACTTCATCGCCGAGTGGAGCCTCATCTCTGAGAGATGGGTTGTCCCTAGAAATTACATTTTGGGAACCCCGCTTACTTCTATGGAAGGGTTGCCTCTCCTCTTGACCATGAATGGCAAGGAGACCTCCTTTTTCAGGAACTGAAAGTGTTGGTTCCAGTGTGGTCACCACCTTAGATACTGTAGTGATTGGCAGTTGAGTATCTATGGTGCCAGCTAAAGCCTGTGAAGGCATGTCCTGCTCAGGCTCAACCTGAGTAGGCTCCGCTACTTGTGTAGCCGTTCCCTGAATGGAACCCTCGCTCCCTCTATGGAGGAGTTGCCTCTCACCTATTCCAGACTTGGATGAGAGAACCTCCGATAACGGAGCTGGAGAAGTTCTATCCAGGGGGGTCACCACCTCGAACAATGTAATGTGTGGCAAATAAGAGTTCGTGATGACCCTCGAAGCCTGTGAAGGCCTGTCCAACACAGGATCTACCTGTGAAGGCTCTGCTACTGAAGTAGCTTGTTTAACCGTCAATTCATTTTCATTTCCAAACAAAGAGAAATGGATTTATGCATTTAATTGCTCCATCCTTTGTACATTGGTAGGCTCAGATGAATCGGGGTTTTGGCTAACAGTTGCCTCTGGTTCCAAACATATTCTCCTTCTTTTGCTAGGAGGCAGAGCTGCTTCAGTGGTTTCAACATCCACCTTATGTGGTGTACTACAGGCACTAACTCCCTCATCCTCACTTAGGATTTCAACAATAATGACGGAATGAGTTGGGATAGGTGTTTGTTGTTCTATGACAGGGGTTAGAACCTGTTAGTTTTCAGGCTCATTGTCATGTTCTACTGCCACCGGGGACATTGGTGAGTGTGTGTTCAGAGTTGGCTGTGAGTTGTCCAACATAGCAAGATAATCTTCACTAAGGACTAGTGAAAGATCAAATTCAGGAAGACTACCTGTACTAGGAGTTACTCTTGGTGTACCAGGATGATAAGATTCTGCATCGTTTTTAGTACCTGCTTCCTCAGCCATTTCTGTATCACTTGCAACTTGCTCATTTTCCATTTGTACTTCTCCTTCTTCTTCTTCTTCTTCTTCTTCTGCTTCTTCTGCATTTTCAGACTCAGGTTCAGCTTTGTGGTCCTCATCCATTAAATCTTCAAGATCAAGAACCTTTTCTTGTTGTTCACCTGCTACAGGAAGCATAACACTTTCCATGTATTATGTTAGACGTACTACATTCCCATTTGGGTAATCACCCCTGTTTGCTATCAATGCAGCGATACTACCACAAATTGTAGTACTTTGTTCGTACTGACTTGCAGAGAAAGCAAGCATTTCGTCATTGGATAGTAGATCATTAAGCACTAACTGTAGAAATTTAGGATAAAAACATTCAACATTGACTCTGTTGATGTCCCTTTTGGCACTAGATCCCATAGCCTACAGAATGCTTTTCATTATTAGCTTACCATAATTGATATTAAGATTGTTAGAGATGGCACACCCAATATATTGAGTCATTTTAGGAATACCACTCCATCCACTCTTTTTCTTTGCAAAAACATGGTTCACTATATGAAAGAAAAAGTTCCATTCATGAGGAAGATTATGTTTATAAATTACTGTTAAGTTCAGTGGTCCATTGTGTGTGATGGAAATGAAGAAATTGGCACGTTCAGCTTCATCAGGTAAAGGATCAAAATTTTCAGTGTTAAACTGCAAAATACGATTTAAGTCCTGATCCGTTACCCGAACATCTTTAGTTTCTAATGAAAAAGTAAAAGCCAAATTGTCTGCATCTGATGTATCGACAACTGAATGATAACATACAAGCAGTGCATCAAGATTTAATTCTGGGCTTGCAGTTAAAGCATGTCGTACATTTGAATGTTCACGTAAAAACCTAATCCAATTGCTATAAGGTTCAGCAACAGACTCAGGTTCTAATGTGAGTGCACTATTTGTTTTAAGTACAATAAATCTTCCAACCATATTTAATTAATTAAAAATTAGCAGATAATTTATTGATTAATTAAGACAAATAATTTGCGACACCAATTTTAGTAATTAAAAAAAATTAATTCGAGTAAAATTAACTCAAATTCAAACCACTTCTAAAAATTATGAAAAAAATATATATTAAGTACTAAAAGTGATTTGCTACAATATTATAATTTTTAATCAATTTTTAATCACCTAAAAATGACTAGATCTGAGTAAATTCAAAGGGTTAACTCGAAATGGGATTTTCAAAGAAACTGTACCAAATGATGTGATTTTTAAATATGTTATAGATCTTTGAAAACGACACACAGAGCTGGTCTTCTATTTAAAAATGGTGATTATAATATGATTAAATGAAGGTGGGTGTCGAGTTTTTTGTTGAAGAAATAATGGAGTATGTATGTGTATGTATCGACTGTTAAAGAGGAAGGTAATATAAGCTAAGTTGTATCCTACATTACAACAAAATCGACACATAGAGGAAATGACTGTAATGCCTTCTATGTTACAAAAAATTTGGCACATAGAATTACATGGCCAATATTCTAGTTTTAAAATAACTTTATACAGTATACTAGAAATTCGACACATAGAAACTCACATAGAAACAAATTCGACACCTAGAAATAAAAATTGACAAGGGAAAAAAAACCTGTTAGAAAGTTATGTGTCGATTTTTACTCCCCCTTTGTTGACTTGTCAACACAGGCTAACAAAATTTGACACTTAGAAGTAAAATATTCTAAGTTAAAAGACTATCTGTCGAATTTTGACCCTCTATAGGTTAAAACTTGACACCTGTAAAATTAAACTAAGGCAAGTTTAGGTGTCGATTATTGACCTATTATAGAAAATCGACACAGACATAAATAATTCTAAGTTAAAAAGGCTAGGTGTCGAAAATTGCTACCACTATGTTGACCAAGTCAAACACATAAGCAAAGATTCGACACTCAGCCCTTGTCGATTTTTCTATCCTGTATATTTTGTACTTGAACAAAATATACTTCATTATCAATTGGTAACATTTGAATAAATAACCAAATAAGTTCTTATTTAGAATAAATTCTAAATAAAATATTACCAAATTGATAATATCACAATTATTATGATAAATTATTTAATTAAAATATCATTGACTGATATTAATCAAATAGAATATTTAAATAATTATGCTTCTTATTTTTATTAATAAATTTAAATTATGAAGCAAATATTTCCTTTAATTGCTATTTTCATAACTTAAATAAATTAACAAAAATATTATTAAATAAATACTCAAAATCTATTTAAAATAGATATAAGTATTTAAATAATTATAATTCACACTTAATTAATTACCTTATCAATATATCAAGATATACTCTGGGCAATTAATTAATTGTCAATTAAGATGCTAGAAGTTTATTTACTGGATGATCAAATAAATTCACAAACTCTTTTAATATTGAAGATTAAATATTTGTGAACTTATTTACACCAACTTGCAGATAAGATCTAGACATTTAACATCCCAAGTTCACAAACCAGTCTAGTGAAGGTAACTTCATCCAGTGGTTTAGTGAAAATGTCTGCAATTTGCTGTTCTGTAGGTACAAAGTGTAACTCTACAGTACCACTCATGACATGCTCTCTAATAAAATGATACCTGATATCAATGTGCTTGGTCCTTGAATGTTGAACAAGATTGTTTGTAATAGCTATGGCACTTGTGTTGTCACAGTATATTGGAATTTTGTTCAGCAACAATCCATAGTCTTGAAGTTGGTTCCTTATCTATAATATCTGAGCACAGCAGCTTCCAGCAGCAACATATTCAGCTTCAGCTGTCGACATTGCAACTGAGTGTTGCTTCTTGCTATACCAGGACACCAATCTTCTACCAAGGAATTGACAACTCCCTGATGTAATTTTTCTATCAATCCTACACCCTGCATAATCAGAATCTGTATAGCCAATAAGGTCAAAACCTGTATCTTTAGGGTACCAAATTCCAAGATTCAGACTTCCCTTAAGATACTTAAAAATCCGTTTAACAGCTATAAGATGTGATTCTTTAGGATCTGATTGAAACCTAGCACACAAGCATGTAGCGAACATAATATCTGGCCTACTTGCAGTTAAGTACAGTAATGAGCCGATCATACCTCTATAGCTTGTGATGTCTACCCTCTTACCAGGCTCATCTTTATCAAGCTTAGTGGCAGTTGTCATTGGGGTTTTGGCTGATGATGCATCTTCAAGACCATACTTTTTCAACAGATCTTTGATGTACTTGGTCTGGCAAATGAAGATTCCATCTTTCCTTTGACTTACTTGGAGTCTAAGGAAGTAATTCAGCTCTCCCATCATGCTCATTTCATACCTACTCTGCATTAGCTTAGCAAATCTACTACATAATTGATCGTTAGTGGAACCAAATATAATGTCATCTACATATACTTGTACTAATATCATATCATTCTTGTGCATTTTGTGAAACAGAGTCTTATCTATGACATCTCTAGTGAAACCATTTTCAAGTAAAAATACAGATAGAGTGTCATACCATGTCCGAGGTGCCTACTTTAAGCCATAGAGTGCCTTGAAGAAAAAGTATACAAAATCTGCAAATTCTGGATCTTCAAACCCTGGGGGTTGTTCCACATACACTTCTTCTTCAAGCTCTCCATTCAGAAATGCACTCTTCACATCGATTTGATATACTTTGAAATTGGAGTGAGCTGCGAATGCCAGAAACATCCTGATAGCTTCAAGCCTTGCCCCTGGTGCATAAGTTTCATCATAATCTATTCCTTCTTCTTGGGAATAACCTTTAGCAACCAGTCTGCCTTTGTTCCTCGTAACAATGCCATCTCCATCCAGCTTGTTCCTGAATACCCACTTTGTGCCAATTACAGACTTATTCTTTGGCCTAGGTACCAGCTTCCAGACTTTTTGTCTCTAAAATTGATTGAGTTCTTCTTTCATAGAGATAACCCAATCTGGATCTTCTAGTGCTTCTTCCACTTTCTTTGGCTCTATCTCAGAGAGAAACTCAGAGAATAAACATTCATTCTGAGAAGCACATCTAGTTTGAACTCCAGCATCTGGATCTCCTAGAATTAACTCAAAGGGGTGATCTCTACTCCACACCCTATGTCTAGGAAGATTTGCCCTTGAAGGCTCATCTTGATTATCATTAAACTGCTGAGTCCTGCTAGTTGATCCTTCAGTTGCTCCCCTGAGCTGCTGCTTGGATGAGAATGAGATTCTCTGCCACTACTAGTAGTTTCTGTTAATCTTCCACTGTTTCCACTACAAGGGTCAGAATCATTGTTGTTATTCTCATTTGGAACTTGATCTTCTGTTGCAGCTTCAGGTTCTAATTCACTTTCATTTGAGTTCATATTTTCAAACTGCAGAGTTTCAGTGTTGTCTGTTCTTTGTAGACTTGGGAGCTTGAGATCATCGAAAGTTACATTCATGCTTTCAATGACCTTTTTGTTTTCAATCACATAAACCCTGTACACTTTAGATTCCAGAGAGTAGCCAAGAAATATGCCTTCATGAGCCTTGGATTCAAACTTTCCTAGGTGCTCATCATCTTTCAATACAAAGCACTTTGCTCCAAATACATGAAAATACTTCAGTGTTGGTTTCTTGTTTGCCATTATCTCGTACGGAGTCTTGTCATGGTCTTTGTTGATCAGGGTACGATTCTGAGTGTAACAAGTTGTGTTGACTACTTCAGCCCAAAAGTATAAAGGTAACTTAGCTTCATTCAGCATTGTTCTTGCTGCTTCAACCAAAGTCCTGTTCTTCCTTTCTACTACTCCATTTTGTTGTGGAGTTCTGGGCGCTGAGTATTGTCTTGAGATACCTTTTTCAACACAGAATTCATTTAGAGATACATTCTTGAATTCTGTTCCATTGTCAGACCTGATTTTTCTGACAGGTAAACCAGCTTCTACCTCTATCTTCTTTATGTGATCAACGATTATTTGAGGGGCTTCATCCTTTGTGGCTAGAAACAACACCCACGTGTACTTGGAGTAGTCATCTACCATTACAAGTGCATATCTCTTCCTTGACATTGACATTACGTTGACTGGACCAAATAAATCCATATGAATTATTTGCAGTGGTTCAGTAATGTCTGAAGAGTCTTTGCTTCGGTGAGTTGCTTTCTTTCACTTCCCTTTTTCACATGCTTCACATAACCCTTCTTGACAGAATTCCATCTCAGGTAAACCTCTAACCAATTCCCTCTTGACTAAAGAGTTCATTGCCTTGAAGTTCAGGTGTGAAAGTTTCTTGTGGCATAACCAACTGTCCTCTGTTGAAGCTTTGCTGTAAAAACATTGAGCTTCGCCTTTACTTGCAGAGAATAAGTCAGCTACAAAGAGATTCCCCTTTCTCACTCCTTGAAGAGCAAGCTTCGAATCTTTCCTGTTTTGGATTGCACATCTTTTTTTCTCAAAAGTAACTTTGAAGCCCTTGTCAGTGAACTGACTGATACTTAGAAGGTTGTGCTTTAATCCATCCACAAGAGATATATTTTCTATGACAACATTTCCAATTTCCAGATTGCCATATCCCGTTGTGAATCCCTTGCTGTTATCTCCAAAGGTCACTATCGGTCCAGCTTTCTCAATCACATATGATAGCAGGGCTTTATCACCAGTCATATGCCTAGAACAGCCGCTGTCGAGAATCCACATGACACGCTTGTTCTTTGTTATACCCTACATCCACAGATTGATTACTTTTTCTTTGGTATCCAAATTTGATTGGATCCAAGAGACTTAGATAAGTGAGCAGTTTTAGCTACAGAAATTTTCTGGTCCTTGTCTTTCTTATCGACTGCACCCTTGTCCTTTGGTTTAGCCTTGACAGGAGTGTCTTTAGGCTTAGGGACAGGGGCTTCCTTCCTAGATTTAGGAGGACTGGCAGTCTTTGCCCTAACATGCTTTCTAGTCATGTTCACATCTGTATTCATGCAAGTACTTGATGATGTATTCATTCAGTTAATGTATGCAGACATGATATTGAAAGCACATGGCATGCAACCTGCTTTACCTCATGGTTGATGAGGAATAGACATGGCAGGCATGGCAGGCATACTAGGAGTTTCTGTTTTTGCTACTTTTATCTTATTGCATGCATGCGTAAGATGACCAGTAGAATTGCAATTGTTACAAACTTTCCTAGCAGCACTAGTAGAATAATCATTAGCATTTTTCTTGTAAACACCTACCTTATCATTTCTGTTCGCTTTCTTGTTATCAGTTTTGTTGCCTAAATCAATTTTAACCTATTTCTTAGGCTCTTCAATTTTAACAGATTTCTTAGGCATTTGTTTCTTATCTTCTACCCTTTTCTCTTTCTCTTCAGCAAGGAGTTCTTCTTTTATTAAAAGCTCTTCTTCATTTAAGGGATCAATGACGAACTTATTATATAGGGGCTTAGCTACATTCTTTAATATATGTGGAATGTCTTGCTTCATAGGACTTTCCTCAGCAATTGATTCTACATGCATTTTTCCTGCCTTTTTATGATAGTCAAATCCAATTCCAGCTTTTTGACCTATGACTTGTTTGTCTATAGCCTCCTTTACAAGATTCGCAGATTTCTTATAAGCTTGAAGTTTTAACTCTAGATTAGAAATTTTATTTCTAAGAGTTGTTTCTACTTCCTGATTGCACTTGTCTCTATTATGAAGGTATTCTATTTTCTGTTTCAGATCTTCTAGATTAACACATGCAAGCTCTAGTTCTTCGTTTCTAGCTTCTAGTATTTTATTCTTTAGAACTAGTTTAGCATTTTCTTCTTCAGATGCTAGCATGCTTGTATGTATGTTAAACATTTTTATACTCAGATCTTCCACAGTTTTCTTATATTCAGAATTAGACATGTCAATGGAGGAAAGAAATGATACCTTCGATGATTGAGGGGATGCCTCTGAAGAGTTTGCCATTAAAGAAATATTTCCATAAGTTTCTTCCTCATCGTTGTCTGAATCATCCCAGCTATTTCCTTCAGCTATATAAGCTCTGCCCTGATTCTTCTTCACCAGTGCATCATATTTCTGCTTGAGTTCATCATATGACTCCTTTCTTTCTTTCACTTGCTTCGGCTTCCGGCATTCTGTTGCAAAATGCCCGGGTTCATCACAGTTGTAGCACTTGAACTTACTGCGATCTACCATTCCCGTCTTATAACCTCCTTTACTGTGAGACCCTGAAGACGATCTACCTCGGTTGCTGTTTCTGAAACTAGAACCACTGTAACTGGAGTTACTATTAAATTTGTACTTAGGGTTCCTCCTAAACCTGAGGTTCTTGAACTTCCCTGCCATATAGGCCATTGTTTTATTTTCCAATTGTTCAAGTTCTTCCATTGAGTAGAAGTCGTCTTCATTCCCTGGTTGAGTGTTATCTGTAAATTCAGCTTCCAGAATTTCTTCTTTCTCAACATCAGGTTTCACTATTCTGGTTTGTGTGACAGCAAAATCCTTGGCTACAAGAGTTGTAGTCTTCAACAGTGTTGTATTCTTACTATCCATTGTACTTGTACCATAAATGATCTACCTTTGCTCTTGCTCCATTTCATGAGTCTTGAGCTTCCCATATAACATTTCAATGGACATTTCATTTATGTCACTCATTTCTCTTATTGCAAAGATTTTGTGCTCCAGGTGTGCTGGCAGTGTCAACATAAATTTTCTGTTGATATCTCTACGTGAGTAGGCCTTCCCATGCAGTGATAGGTCATTTAACAATTTGTTGTATCTCTCAAAGACTTGAGTGATACTTTCTCCTGGTAGTGACTTGAAAGCTTCATATTTGGATGTAAGAATATCAAGCCTATTCTCCTTCACTTCTGCTGTACCTTCCATCAGCAGATCAATTGTATCCCACATATGTTTGGCACTTGTGCAGTTAATCACTTGATTTAGCATTGTAGTGTCCAAAGAATCCATCAGGATACATTTAAGATGATTGTCTCATGCAACTCTCTCTTTATCAGTGTTAGTAAACTCTGAAGGTTCCTTTGGGGTAAATCCTTGCGGAATCCGTTCGCCGTCTTCTGAAACTGTTTTTGGTGTAAGCTTCTGAGGTACATAGGGTCCATTTTCCAAAATTCCCAAATATTGAGAATTTGATGTTTTAATGAAAATGGACATCTTCTTCTTTCATAGGATGTATTCATTTTTGTCAAAGGCTGGGATTTTAATTCTGCTGAGTTTTTGGGTACTCATGGTTGTTAAGAATTTTAGATCTAATGAAATAATTAATTTCTTAAAAATTAAAATCAATTCGAATAAAAATTAAATTTTGAGAAATAAAATTTTAATTCGAATTCTTGATGATTGATAGCCTTAAAAAAATTAGTGAATTTAAAATCTTTAAAAAATTCAAAATTGAATTTTCTTTAAAAATTAAAGAAATTTCAATATAAATTTTTCCAGATCTAAAAATACACTTTTTAGAAAAACTATTTTTGGATCTTGATTTGTAACTTCAATCAACAAGCTCTAATACCAATTGTTAGGTCCAAAATCATCATAGAAGGGGGGGTTAAATATGATGTGGTAGTTTTTCTAAATAGTTTGTGTTCACAGATACGTTCTTGTTGAGTAATAAATATGACAGTAAAGAAACACACAGCAACAAGACAATCTTTGGGAATATAATTTATATTATATATACCCAGGGTGCTACACTTCTCACACAGATGTATGAGCTTCTGATTAATCTTACAACAACAATAAATACAGTCTTTAATGGCTCTGAGTATTCTCTCTATCTCTTTCTCAGCTGTATCTAATTGTTTTTGGGTTGTGTAAATGATTATCTATCAAAATGACAATACATTTTGTTTTATATGTAGACTTTACAATAAAGTGAAATACAGTTGAGTGTCGAATTCTTTTCCCCTAGTATGTTGACTTGATTTGACTTTAAGAAACCCATGTACATTTTCTAGGTGTCGAATATTGCCTCCATGTACTTGTCCTTAGAAAATTCTCTATATGTCGAATTTCCTTAGTCATAAAATAGCTAGGTATCGAATTTCTTCTCCCATGTAGAGCTAGGTGTCGATTTTCCTTAACCATGTATGCCTTGACTCTTCAACCACCTAGGTGTCGAATATTGTTCTCATGCATACCCTAGGTGTCAATTTTCTTTCTCTTCATGGCTAGGTGTCGATTTTTAAGTGCCTCATTCCTATGTGTCGATTTCTTGATACATATAAGTGGCACTTAACTTCTTTTAGTCATTGCTAGCTAGTTGTCGAGTTTCTTCACCATGTATTACCTTGATGTCGATTTTCTTCACCTTGATAATCTAGGTGTCGATTTTCTTCACCTTGATAATCTAGGTGTTGATTTTCTTCACCTTGTATCACTAGGTGTCGATTTTCTTCACCTTGTACAATGACTTAGAAAAACCTTGCTTACTTGGCTTCTGTCAATTCTTCTTTTACAATGAACATGTTAATCAAATAATTTGTGTTGACACTTAGTGCACTGGTTTGGTTCACAAGTGACTAACACTGTATTGATTTTCATGTTCTCAATCAAACCAATTGACATGAATGTTGTATTCCTTTATTGCTTCTTGTTTTCACTGAAATCTTCTGGCACTGACTACTTGAATCTTAATACCTGCTGAAACACTGAGTGACTTATTCTTTCACTGACGCTTGAACATTTAAATGAACTTCTATCAGTGTTCTTCACTATTTCATCAAATACCCTGATACATGTAGCTACCTGATCTTCATTGTAGATTCTTGTGATTACCTTAATAACATTATTTAATCAGTCCTTTACTTTTAGTTGAGTTACAGATCCTCGATTACATTGCATGTTACATTATGCCTTACAATTAGTATTATCGAGGATGTTATGGAGGACTCGATAAGTTGGAATGTCAATTTAGGTATCGGGAATAGGAAATTGGCAAGAGGAACCCTAGTGATTTTCCTCAGCTAATTCTGAGGATTGAATCCCTATAAGGAGGGTAGACTCTAACAACCCGGATATTTTTCAAAAGTTATTTTTATTATTTAAATATTATTTTGGTTTTTCTCAAAAGAGGAGGAATAAATTTTTTTATATTTTATCTCAGTTGGATGCATTTCCATATTTTTATTAATATTTTAGAATTTTTTTCAATTTAGTGAGGCTGAGTTCGGTTTTAAATATATTTTTTATGTTATTTTATTGATCAGATCAGTATCTCGAGTCAGTATTTTTCTTCATGTGAAAATTTTATTTTGAATATTCAAAATTTAGTATTTTTATATTTTTGAATATTTGAAATATTTAAATATTTTGGGAAGATTATTATTTTTAATTCGTTTTAAAAATAATAAAAATTATATATTTCCCATAATATTTAAAATTATTTAAATATTAAACATGGTATTAAAATGATTTTATGAGATATTCTTTATATTTTATAAAAGGTTTTAAAAAAATGTTTTCATATTTATATATATCCTAATCTACCCAGTAACCCGCCCCACCCCCTATTTTCCATAACCCTCCCCAACGTCTCTTTCTTTTTCCCTAGCCACTATTGCCTTTTTCCTCTCTAAACAATCTAACACCACCCCCTCTCTTTTCTTTACACGCGTGACCCCCCTCGTATTTTCTCTGTTAACTGCTGCTTCTCTCTGTCTCCTCTGTCTCTTAAGGTAAGTATTTATATATATTTAAAAACTTTTTAAATTCATTACTTACAAACTATGCATCCAATATTCGATATCTATATATATAACTGACCAGTGCTTTAAAGCCTACGCATAGGTATAATTTTGGATGAGATTTGAGAAGATTATTTTCTGGGCATGTTTTTCTTTTTAATTTATTTAGGAGTATAGAAAGGAGATTTGATGATGGTGATCAAGCTAGGAGATAGTATGACATGTGTTTGTGCATGGGGATTAATTTCGGATTTTTTCGAGAATATTTTCCGGCCATCAGAAAACACTCGTGGGGTGTCCGTAATTTGATCTTTTGGTAAGGCTTTTAAGAACCTCACTTGACACTTGTAAATATTCGGGCATATTAGTTTATAATTATTAGTTTCATAATTTTTAGAGATTATTTTTATACTCCGTAAAGTTTCAGATTTTCGAATTTAAGTGACCGTGTTCTCCGTTTCTGGCAATTTTATGTGTATATGTATAATTTGTTTTATGGGTTAAATTTGTTTACTTTATTTTAGTATAGTTGGATAGTATTGTTTGAGACTGATTTTAAAAGGCTGTGTTGCCCAGATAAATAGACTATTATAGTAGGGGGGTTGAATATAATAGTACCAAATAATTGATTAAGAACACAAGTATATAAAAGAATTATTGTTTTGTATTAAATTTGATAAACTGAATAAAAAACTCTCTCAAGAAAAATAATGTTCTTAAGAGCTGTTAGGTTATGAGAATTATATCACTTGAATCAATACTTAATGTAAACCTAATTCTGTGTTTATATAGACACAATTACAAATCCAATTACAAAACAGATAATGATAAGAATAGATTTCATAAGGTAATAGAATTGTATTTGAATTCCTTCTTCACTATCCAAATCAAATTCTGATTTGTCTGTTTCCTTTGACAAACTCTGATGATAAACTCTGTCGGTTGATTAATCTCTGTTAGAGTAAACTCTGATTGAGTATTCTCTGATAGAGTAAACTCTGTCGACAGCTTCCTATTCTCTGATGACGTCAACATAAACTCTGTTTGATATTCTCTGACAACATCAGTGTTTGCATTTCTAACAATCTTCCCCAATTTATGCTTTATAAAGTAAAACATAAATTTCACTTATGATGTCAGAAATATTGAGACAAATGCATCAGAGTTTGAATCTTCTTGCTTGACTTAAATTCTTCTGTATGAGAAGTCTTCTTTCAGAAACTTATCCAGCAGCTCATTCTCAGCATTTTTCAACAATTCACTTAGCTTTTCCTTCAAATCTCTCATTTGATCAGAAGAATCATCAATTTGAAATATAGCAGTTCTCAAATTGTATATTGATGATCTCTCCATCCTATCATCTAAAGGAATGCAATAGGTCTTCTTTTCATCAGGATTTAAAATTAGTGTAGGAATTCCTAACACCATCTTGACCTTTGCATCTCCTTTTGTCATCTCCTTCTCAGAATCATGTTCAAGTACATACCCTAGTTTATACTCTTTAGAGTTTATCATGAGTAGCCTCTCATTCTTCTTCTTTTCATTTATCATTCCTTCAAGAGTTTTATCCACCTGGAAGTGGCTTCATTTTCATCATTGAAAAGATAGAGAACATATTCAAGTTCTTTGGATGCCTTGTGGATCAAATCTTCTTCAGCAATTTTCAATACTCTTCCATCTTCCAAGAAATATAGCATCTTCTCCTTTGCTTGAGCACCATAAAAAATATCCTTCATTATGTTCACATATATTAACTTGTCCAGATGTTCTTAAGATAAATCTTCCTCAGGCTTGCCTTTCAATGAAAAGGGATCTCTGAAAGCATTGGCTTCACTCCTGTAGACTTTGGCTTGAGGATCACCAATTCCACCCTTGTTTTTACCAAGTCTGGCATTGAGAGTCTGAGTTTGAGTTTTTGTCCACAGAAGATCAGGCTTTTTCTTTCTGATCATAGATTGTTGTTGTTCTTCTTCCTCATCATCAAAGTTAGATCCACCTGGGAGAAATGTTGTTCCTGACATAGTAAGTGGAGTTTTTAATTTGGCTGGTGCTTTCTTAGGAATTGAAGTTGACCTTGTTTGAATTGCAGGAGTTGATTTTGCTTGAACTTCAACAAATTTAGGAGCTTCAATAGGTTTGGGTTTGACAGGCTTAGATACAGTTTTCTTTTATTGAGCAGGTGCCTTCTTTTGAACTGAAGCTTTCTTCACATACTTTCTTTTCTTCTGGACTTGAGCATTGTCAGTACCAGACTTCTTCAATTCTTTTTCTATAGCAACTGGATCCATTCATGGATTTTCTTCTTCAAATAACTTTCTTGCCAATTCTGCATCTTTTAAGTTTTACTCTTCAATTTTCTCAGGATTCTCTTCTTCTTCAAGCCTTTTAGCTAACTCTATGTCAGCCTCCATCAGAGTTTTCTTTTTATCAGAGTTTATTCCTGTGGTTGATGGAATCAAAGTTTAAGAAGTCATCAGAGTTGGTCCAATCATCAGAGTTTGTTGTTGAATCAGAGTTTGCTTTAATCGTTATGACTCCCTTGATTATTGTCATCAGAGTTTGTTGAATCAGAGTTTGCTTTCCATCCTTATGACTCCCTTGATTATTATCATCAGGTTTGTCAGATTTTTGTACAGCATCCTCCTTGCATTTGTCTAATGAAACTTTCTCCCCCTTTCTGACATCATTGCCTTTTCTGATTGTCAAGATATCAACAATTGTATGCAGCATAGTTTGCATGGAAGAAACAGAAGTAACAATCTTATCAACCTTTTCTTCCAAATCATCCTGCCTAGTAGAAACTGTTTTAAGCTTTAACTCCAAGGCATGTTGAGAAGTAGAGACAGAAGTTTGCACAGAAGTACTAGTCTTGCTAACATAGTCTTTAAGATCAGAAATGTCATGATGCAGACCCTTGGTTAACACAGTAGCTTTGAGAATAGTTTTCATCTCATCAGAGTTTAAGTCAGAATCAGCCTTGTGAATAAGGTCATGAATATGTGGCCATGAAATATCTTCATTTGATAATTTCCAAGACATATCCCAGATGGATTGTCTATGAGAACTGAGACGAGCTTCATGAGATGATTCTCCCTTTGTACAAAAAGCCCTCTTGTCCTTCTGCATCCAAAGTTGCTTCAGTTTCACCCTTAGGGGATTCAACAATCATGTAATCAGGATAGCCATCCTCAATCTTTCATGAGCATCATGAGCATTAACAGGCCACCTTTCAGAGCTGAATCTTTGATTGTATGGAATTGAAATATCTGTGGCTTCTTCATCCTCAAAAATTGGCTCATTAGAGAATGTGTCTTCACCATCAGAGTTTACAGCAGGATCAGAGTTTGCAATAGCATCAGTGTCAGGTAAACTCTGAGTACCTGCAAAAGAAATAGAACTTCCTAAATCACTCATTTCTTTTAAAGTAATCTCATTACTTCTCACAACACACATATCATAACTTTTAATAGTCAGAGTTTGCTCACTAGAAGTACCTAAATTCTTTTCCAAATCTACCTCTCCTTTTGTCAGATCTTGTGTCTGCCTCTCATTATTAGTTCTGTTTGTCACACATTTTATCTCAGTCTCACAGGAAAGGCTTAATTCACTGTGTTCTAAAGAAATAAGATGTGACTGAGAAAGGAGATTTGTGGTCACATGAATAGGGGGACCCTTTTCAGGACTATCCATGGTCATCCCAGCAGTAAAAGAAGAAAATATAAAGTCTGAACTTATGCTATTAGATAATGTAAATTCTGAAGAAAAGTCAAAGTTTATACCTTGAGCAATAGTAGATGTTGATGGAGTTTCTAAAGGCTGTGCAGAAATTGGTTGCACAAGAATTGCATCAGAGATAGCCAATGGTTGTGCATCAGAGTTTGTAGAAGCAGAGTTTGTCTTCATCTGCATTGCTTGGTCTACAATCACAAAATTTGGGATTGGTTCTTGTGTGACCTGAGTCATATCAGCTGCTGCTCCACCACTTTGAGGTGAAGGTTCTTGTGGGCTTGACTCTGCCAGAGATTGGCCTTCAGCATCAGCAACAACATAATCTTCATGAAATGTGTAATTGCCTGCATCCAAACTTTGATTGGATGGTTCTTGTGTGGCAGGGGCCTTAACAACTTTTTTAACCCTTTAAGCTGAAGGTTTTTGTGGGTTGTAGACCTGATCCATGCTGGCTTCATTTGCTGGAATTTGTATATCCTGGCCAAAATAAACTTTCTTTTTCTTCTTCCTGGTGAACAACCTGGAACTACCAGTGGCTGGAGATGCTTGACTTTTCTTTGCAGCCATTTCCTTGTTCACTTCTTCAAATAGCTCCCTCACTCTTTCATAAGAAACCTCCTTAATAATATACTTTGGAGAGTGGACAGGAGAATTAGATACCATAACCGGAGTAGTTTCACTTGCATCGTTGGCATCAACAATTGCATCACCACCAGCTAACTCAGATTCCATAACAATATCAGAGTTTATCATTTCATCAGAGTTTAACAGAATTTCAGAGTTTAGTGGCTTAGAGTTTATGATTGGAAGTTTCTCAGAGTTTCCTTGATCAGAGTTTCTTACTTCAGTGTTTGCCAGATCTTCAGAAATTGTAGCTTTTATCAATCTTCTCCTTTTCTTTTTGGCTTCTAGCATAGGATTGACAATAAATGGCTTCATAAATGGTGCATGAGGAATCTCAAAAGCCTTCTTGACAATCTTTTTCACAAGAAAGACTAAACCTTCATTACTGTCCTCAGAATCAGTCTTTTCATCAATCAACTTTCTCTTCTTTGGAGATAAATCCTTTATTGATTTTCCCTTTCTTTTGCTTGTGCCTTGGTGTTCAGAGGTTTTTGTTTCAACTATAGTCTTTTGGGAGACTGTAGAGGTTGGCTGCAGTGTTTGTTGATCAGTGTTTGGTATTTGACTTGGGTTAGAATCAGAGGGTGTTAAACTCTGATTCATAGTCACTAACAAGAAATCCCTCCCATACATGGTAGGCTTTCTCTGATGTAAGAGAAGCCTGACCCATGTGGGATAGAAAAGTTTAGAAAGTTTACCTTCAGCCTCTTTCTTTGCATCTTTCCATGTGAGATCAACAAATATTCTTTTATTCATACAAAAGCTAACTAAACTCTTATCATTCTCAAATGTTACATCAGGCAAAAGATGGGAGAAAATTATCTGTATAAATCTAGCAAAGTATACTGTATGTGCATCATCATTTATCTTGCTAGCTAATTGCCTAATAATTAAACATGGAAAATTAAATTATAAGTTATGGGTCAGAGAATACCCAATCTGTTGTGACGGCTGAGGAATTGCATCAAAGTTTGTGCATTTGGCTGTGAATGCTCTTGTAATGCAATCGAAGAAGAAACTCCATTCTCTTCTTAAGTGGGACCTTGTCAAACAACCAAGCTTAGACAGACTACCTCCATAGCCTATTTCTTTGAAAAAATCATGTATCTGTTCATCCCTAACAAAGTCATCATACACAGCCACTTTTGAAAGATGAAGGGCTTGTCTTACCACTGTTGGAGTAATTAAATATTTTCCATTGCATTAAAAGGTGATTACTGGTTCTTCATTATCACCAGCATTATTGAACTTTGCAAAAGACCAAATTTTTAGCAGAGAAATTTGAGGGTTCCTAAAGAGCATACCCAATGTAGCTATTCTGTAAAAAGTCTTGAATTACGTGAAAATCTTGAGGAGTATCAGTCTTATTCAAAAGAGAGATGTAATTAGTGATAGCAAATGGATAGTTTTGGAAAGAAAGACCTTTGGATGCCATTGAAATACAAAGATTTGTAAATATGAGAAATTAGGGTTTTGAGAGCGAGAGAGAAAAATAAGAATAAGAAGATGCAGGTAAATAATTCAAAATGAAAATATGAATTAAACTATTCCCTCTCATTTGCATATACGATGTAGTGGGACACATGGAAATTTTTGAGTGGCAGATTAATGAGTAGTGTAATTCTCAAAATACAGCATACGTGTGTGTATCTGTGTCTAAATAAAAAACGATTTTCATGACAGACACGTGCCTTAATGATTACTCTTATCAGAGAATAACAAATATGATGTCACAAAATTAAATATGATGTCATAAAGAATAACTCAGAGTTTAACATACAAACTTATACAAGAGTCTATAGTAATCAGAGTTTGCATTCACTGTCAGAGTTTACCACATACTCTGACAGAGTTTACCATAAACACTAATAGCTTGTGATCAGAGATTAGTTCTTCCAATGATCAGAGTTTATTGCATTTTCTATCAGAGTTTACCACATACTCTAATAAAGTTTATCATAAACTCTGAGTGTCTGCTACTTGCTATCTGGAGTTGAGCCACTTATCACCATTCCTAATTCAGAAACTAATCTTATAAATGTTGCTTCACACAGAGGCTTGGTGAATATGTCTGCTAACTGTTGATCTGTGGGAACAAAGTGCATTTCAATTGTTCCTTTCATAACATGTTCTCTTATGAAGTGATATCTAATACTGATGTGTTTTGTCAGAGAATGTTGGACTGGATTTCTTGTCATTGCAATAGCACTTTGTTTATCACAATAAATAGGAATTTTGGAAAAGTCCAAACCATAGTCTTATAATTGATTTCTCATCCATAGAATCTGTGCACATCAGCTTCCTGTAGCTATATATTCAGCCTCTGCTGTTGATGTTGAGATAGATTTCTGTTTCTTATTGAACCATGAGACAATTCTTCCACCTAAGAATTGACAACTCCCACTTGTGTTTTTCCTGTCAACTTTACATCCTGCAAAATCACTATCTGAATAGCCAATTAGTTTAAAGTCAGACTCTCTAGGATACAATAAGCCAAGATTAATGGTGCCCTTGAGATATCTAAAAATTCTCTTAACAACAATCAAATGAGGTTCCTTTGGATTTGCCTGAAATCTAGCACATAGACAGGTGGCAAACATGATATCTGGTCTACTAGCTGTCAAATAAAGAAGTGATCCAATCATTCCTCTGTATGCTGTAATGTCTATAGGATCTCCAGTGTCTTGATCAAGCGTGGTTGCAGTAGCCATTGGAGTTGTAGTAGATGCAGAGTCTTGCATTTGAAATTTTGTGAGTAGATTCTTTGTGTATTTAGATTGATTTATAAAAATACCTTCATCAATCTGTTTTACTTGTAACCTTAAAAAATAACTCATTTCTCCTATAATGCTCATTTGATACCTGGACTACATTAGCTTTGAAAATCTTTCACAGAGTTTCTCATTAGTGGAACCAAATATAATATCATCAACATATATTTGAACCGATAATAAATCTTTACCTTGAGATCTGTAAAATAAGGTTTTATCAATTGTACCTCTTGTGAAACCACTTTCAAGTAGAAATTGAGCCAAAGTTTTATACCAGGATCTTGGTGCTTGCTTGAGTCCATATAAAGATTTATCCAATCTATAGATATGATTTGGATATTTTGGATTGACAAAGCCAGGTGGTTGTTCAACATATACCTCTTCTTCAAGTTCTCCATTTAAAAGTGCACTTTTAACATCCATCTGGTAGACCTTGAGTTTCTTGTGTGCAACATAAGCAAGAAAGATTCTTATTACTTCAATTCTAGCTACAGGTGCATAGGTTTTATCATAATCAATACCTTCCTGTTGAGATTAACCTTTGACAACTAATCTTGCTTTATTCCTTGTTATAATTTTATCAGAGTCTGTCTTGTTTCTGAACACCCACTTTGTGCCAACTATTGATTTATTCTTTTGCCTTGGAACAAGGGTCCAAACTTCATTTCTTTCAAAATCATTTAATTCTTCCTGCATTGCAGTAACCCAATCTGCATCCTTCGAAGCAGCTTCAACCTTCTTTGGTTCTGTTTGAGAAAGAAAATTATGAAATAGACATTCATTTTGAGTAGCTTTCCTTGTCTGCACTCCACTTTCTAGATCACCAATAATCAAATCAGGTGTGTGATCTTCGGTCCATTTTCTTGGATGTGGAAGATTTCTTGAACTAGATGTTCCCCCATGATGTGTGTCTTCGTAGTATGATTCCTCAGTAAATGCTGATCATCCCCCTGAAGTTATGCTGCTATCAGTGTTTGATGACTCAAAGTTTAACTACTCAGAGTTAGAGTGATCAGTGTTTGTGGTTTCAGAGTTTGATTGATCAGAGTTTAGGGTTCCAGAGTTTGTATTTGTCAGAATTTGGTCAGACTCTAAAATTTCAATAATTGAGATTGGTTCTTCAATATCAGTAAATGATTTATGTTGCTCCCCCTCAACATGTGCAGAGTCTTCAATTACTGTTTTAATTATGTCTAAATCAGAGTTTAAGGAATTAGTGTTTAACTCATCAAAATTTACCTCATCAGTGTTTATCTCATCAGAGTTTGTGTTCTGCAATTCATTTTCAAAACTTAGAGATTCCTGAGCATCTTTATCATCTAACCCTGTTATTTTTCCTTTATCAAAAGAGACATTAATTGATTCCATGACTTCTCTGGTCCTTATATTAAACACTTTGAATTCCCTTGAAAAAGTTTTAGAAGTTGTTGCATATCGAACAAAAATGCCTTCATCTGCTTTTAGTTCAAATTTCTTCAACTGCTTAGGATGTGTTTTGAGAATAAAACACTTGCTTCCAAATATGTGAAAGTATTTCACATTTGGCTTCCTTCCCTTTAACATCTCATATGGAGTCATTTCATGTTTATTTATCAAGGTACATTTCTGAGTAATGCATGCAGTATTCACAGCTTCTACCCAAAAGTAAGTATGTAGCTTTGTTTCTTCTAACATTATTCTGGAAGCTTCAATGAGTGTTCTGTTCTTTCTCTCAACTACACCATTTTGTTGAGGTGTACCTGGTGCTGAAAATTGTTGAATGATTCCTTTTGTTGAGCAGAATTCCTCCATTGCAGAGTTCTTAAACTATGTTCCATTGTCACTCTTTAAATTCTTTACCTTGTGTGGTGATCCATTCTCAATTATGGCAATATGATCAAAAATTATCTCAGCTGTTTCATCCTTTTATGTAAAAAGTACACCTAGGTAAATCTTGTGTAATCATCTACAATCGCCAGAGTATATTTCTTCTTTCCAATGGACATTATGTTGACAGGACTAAATAAATCAAGATGCAAGAGATGAAAAGGTTGATCAATAGAATTTTCAGTTTTGCTCTTGAAAAATGTCTTCTTTTGTTTGGCCTTTTGACATGAATCACAGAGTCCATCAGGATGAAATTGAACTTTTGGAAGACCTCTAACTAAATCCTTTTTCATCAATTCATTTATGTTTCCAAAGTTCAAGTGACATAGCTTTTTGTGCCAATTCCAGCTTTCCAAAGATGATGCCTTTCCAAGTAAACACATTAAGGGACCATCAAAGTTTTCCTCCAAGCTAGCTTCAAATAAATTGTTATGTCTGTAACCAATGAGAACCACTTTGCCAGCCTTTTTGCTCTTGACTTCACAATGTGTTTCATGAAATTCCATAGAATAACCTCTGTCTGTCATTTGACTCACACTTAATAGATTATGCTTGAGTCCTTCAACTAGAGCTACATTCTCAATGATGACATTTCCAAGAAGAATATTGTCATATCCTAGTGTTCTTCCTATGTTGTCATCTCCATAAGATACTGCTGGGCCAGCCTTCTCCTCTAACTCTGATAGCAGGGATTTGTTTCCAGTCATATGTGCAAAACATCCACTATCAATTACTAGGATGTTTTTCCTGTTTCCCTGCAATCAATTAATGCAAATTAATTAGTAGATTTGGGGATCCAAACAAGTTTGGATCCTTTCTTTTGAAACTTGCTAACTTTTGCAGCAGAAGTCTTTTTATCAGAGTTTATGTTAACAGAGTTTGCATTATCAGTGTTTGCCTTTACAGAGTTTATTTTTCTTCTGTCACATTTTATTACATATTTTTGTTTGACATCATGATTAGAAAAGACAGGATATTTGTTCAAATGAGGCAATAGTTTATAATAGTTGAAATACAAACTATGATATTCTTTACATGTGTAAATTGAATGCCATAAACTACCACAGTGAAAACAAGGATTTTGTGGTCTATATCTAGTTTGTTTTCTAACCTCTGAACTAGGTCTTTCAGGTTCCTTCTTTTTGTTTTGTTTGCAGTCTATAACAAGGTGATTAGAATTTCCACATGTGAAACAGGTTTTTCTAGGAGCATCAGGGATATTTTTATAGTTATTCTCCTTGGAAATTCCTACTTTGCCATTTCTATTTCTCCTCACCTTTTTAGGTTTGTTTTTGTTTTTGACTGCCTTTAACTTTTCTTTAAGTTACTTATGTGAAAATAACCATACATTTACTGGTTTATTCTCAGACACACTTTTCTCTTTGCTTTTGTGATTATTAGAGCATTTATAAGAGATGTTATTTTCATTACTGGCTCTAACAAAATTCACAGGTTTACTTAACTTTTCTTTTATTCCTGTGTGTGTCTTATTACTCTTAGAATTTGTTTCATTATTATTGTCATAACCTAGACCAGATGTCCAATTCTTGTCAGAAAGAATTTCTTGGACTTTCTTGCCAGAGTTTGTCCAAACTCTAAAAGTCTCCTGTTCTTTAGCTATCTCAGCTTTTAAATAAGTGACTTGTATTTCTAGTTGAGCTTGCATGTGAATAGCATTCTCACAGTCTTTCTTAGTGTTAAGCATGTGAATAAGTTCAGATTCAAGAAAATCATTCCTACCATTCAGAGTTTGTATTTCAGATTTTAATCTTTCATTCTCAATAGACTATGATTTAAAATTAACATGCAAATTCCGGAGACAAGACTTTAATTCATGGATATTTTCAGTATTAAAATTAAAGACAGAGTTTGGTACCTTATCAGAGTTTAGGATGTGGGCATCAGAGTTTGCCATGAGAGCATAGTTTTTTTCTTCTTCAGAGTTTGAGGAATCCATCCAATCTTTCTTTGATGTGATGAGAGCTTTCCCAGATTCCTTGCTTCTGCACTCAGTAGCAAAGTGCCCAATCTTGTTGCACTTGTAACACCTGTCCTTTGATTTATCAAGAGTTTTTGATTTGCCATCTCTATCTTCTCTTTTTCTGAATCTTTCTTTATTCTCTGATTCTCCATGCTTTCTCTGGAAGTTTCTTTATATATATATTAGAACCGTCCTAGCTGCTGGTATATTTCTTATCGAATTTATACTAGTAATATAAAATTGGTGTAAAGAGATTGTTGGAATCAATTGGGGTATATTAGGGAGTTGTTCTAAGATTATGAATATTTGCAGAACTTTATGGATGGGGTCGCAAGGTAGATTTGATTTGATTATTTGAGGTTTATAATAATTGATGTTTGAGATTTGGATTCTTGTTTCTAGAACTATAACCTAAAAGATCTTGGTAATTGGGGTCGTAAATGTAGAATTCAAATATTGAATGACTACAGGCGGTTTAAAATATTATTAAACAGGTAATTTTATTTTGAGGATTTTCACGTAACGACCAGATCCCTGACCCCGGATTTGGGGGCGTTACATTAAACAACAAAAATTAGTGAAATGGTACTTGAGACCTTTTGGTATCCCAGTATGACAACAATTATTAATCTCGAAACAACTATAAGAACAAGATCAACTTTGATCTGATCCCGTGAATTGTGACCAATGCTAGAACATCAAAACCAGAATTTCCTCAGGTGATATATATTTTAGCTGTATCGCATTTAGCTCATTAATTTTTTTAGTAGTTTGTGATTAATTTATGTGATACTTAGGCTTAGAGGGTGGTCCCCCTTTCTCGCGTAAAAGTGACCAGAATTCAAACAGGCTGCGTTTTACTGGGAAGGATTCATGGGAACGAATCTACAGGGCTATCACCTTGTAATACAATTTGAGATTTTAAAAAAATGTGACTGCAGCTACTTCCTTGCTTTGCTCAAAAGTATTAAGGGAGGAAAACTGAAACCAATAAACAGTTAACCATACCCAAAAAAACTGTTTAAAACGGCTTGATAAAGGCTGCAACTGAACCGCGAACCAATATATATAAGAATCTAAGAGATTTATGTACGCTGAGTTATTTATAGTTAAAAAATCACCATTGTACATTTGTACTGTAAGAGTTGGCATTCATGCCATTAAAATATGATATGTGTGTAGTTTGAAACAATACTGTTAACAATAAAACAGAACCATGTTCGGCTTCCTCCGGACACACGTTTTGGAGGCAACAACTAAAATTTTTCTAACTCCTAAATACGTGAATCCGGCTACGTTTGGATCCCCGTTTGGGACGTAAGCAACCATAATTTTTTAACTCCTAAACTACTGAATCCGGCTTCCTCTAGACATACATTTGGAAAGCAACCAACTAAAATTTCTCTAACTTCTGAAACACAAAAACCGGCTATGTCCGGACCCACATCTTCGGGACAACAAAATTTTTTTTAGCTCTTCAACGAATTCCATCACTACCAGCGTCTGACCTATTAATATACTCAAAAGTCCTGGACTATGGAAGCAATCATTCAAAATCCAACCACTACAAGAAACAGAAACATAATAATACTCATGATTTTGGACTGATAGAGAAACAATCCATTAACGACCCCACACCATCAATTCCCCCATCCAGAAAATCTAGATGAGGGAGTGGGGGAAAATGATAGTTTAAAAAAATGGCTCAGACTAATAATAATCGTAAGGTGTAAAAATTGATGTCCCACCTCATATCCATATAGAAAATACGGAGTTGGGTCCGTGTCTCGCGTCCAGACCCACTTGAATAGTTGCGATGACTTGTCACTCTCACATAGAGGAATAACTGTGGCACGCGGCACCATCTAAAACGTCCAAATGTCTTGGACCCCATACAATGAAGAGCAAGGATCTCAAGTACAAACCCTAATACCCTAACCCTTGGTCTATAAATAGACCAAGGAAAAATGTATTGGGGTTATATTCTCTTTTATATACATACACCATTATATAGATACACTATTCTCTAACTTATTTCTTCTTCCAAAAGCCAAAATTTATTCTCATGTCAGAGGCGCCGCAGGGCTCAAACCCCCCTCGGTGTTTTGTAGGACCCCGTACCATCTAGCTATACCACATCAGGGACATGAAAGAAGACAAGCCTGGCTAGAGTTTAGCGTTATCATTTGACGCTAGAAGGAGGGCTTGAACCTCCGACCCGGTGGTTAACTGCCATAAAAGCTTAAATCTGTTCATTACTGGGTACAAGATTTAAGATTGACGACTCAAATGTGCAGATCTTTTAATAACCAAGTCCACTATCAAGCTATTGCAAAATTTCAGTTCATTTCTAACTCATTTCAAGAAAGCACTGTTGTTAGATTTACTCAAACTACCGTCAAAATCGAGCCATTTCATTAAGTTGAAGCAAATGAGTCTTTGTTTTGAAGATTATACGAGAACATTATTACAGATCTGAGTAGAAGATGGAGCTTTTGTCCAACCCATTTTTGACACAGCAACCCAGCTGTGACTTGGTAACGAGACCTCAGTCATCAACTCGTTTTGGCCAACTCTGCGAACAATCAGCTGAGCTAACTTCATAACTCAATTAAGGATTAAATTCAATATTTTTATTAACTTATGGTAAGGAATGTGTGAACAAGTTCCACATATCAGGTATGTTTTAAATCAGTTATGGTTGAAGTATCGTCTGATCTACCTAAGCCGACTCTATCAATTTTGGTATTTTTTTTAAAAAGGGAGGAAACGGTTTTAGGCCACTACTTGTTCTATACGTGCTGATGTCTAACTAATTAACTTGTTTGTTTGGGCGTCGACCTGGTCAATATTCAAATTTGGAATTGAAGCTTTTGTTTTTGACATCTTCACGTACACTGCCTTGCTTAGATAAGCTCTTGTTAGGGAGTATACTGAACTATTCATTTGAAGTATATGACATTGTCTTTTTTATTGAGAATCTTGAATGCATATTTTAACACTGTTTGTATATTATATATCATGGATAATCTAGTATCAAATGGGATACCAGAAGATTAAATTGTCAGTGTCTATATATAATATAATAAATGTTCACAGTTTAAGTGGAGTTAAACAAACCACTGGAATGATTAAAGTATTATTTGGAAATAATCTATCTTGATTATTGAATAATACTTGTATGCTTTGTATATATTGAACGGGATTAAAATACTAGAATTGTTCTTATATTCTGACAATAAAGAAGAACTAAGATTCTATAATATTATTATTGCTTAGGTTCTTAATCCGGATACAGTGATTGACACTTGTATGCAATGCACATGTTTTGATTCATATGTGATGCGATTTTTTATTAATCACAATATTATGTTTTGGACAATGACATTGCATACAGAGTGAGATATTGACTATAAAAGGAAACCGTGTCCGAAAATATTCGGGTGATGATATCCTCTTGAAAGCTCATAAAGATAATCATGCTTTAGTCCTGCAGACAGATTTGTTCTTGCATAATTATAAGGTTGAGTGGATGATCAAGGATAAAAGATATTGATTAAATTAATTATCAGAAATTAATTTAATTAATGGACATTCGATATCTTAAACATGGGGAATTTAATAAGCAAATAATATTGGAACCGAATTAAATAATTAAATTACGGCATTAGGCGATGTAATGCAAATATTAATTCTTTAGTGGATTGAATTAATATTTAATGACATTGGGCTTGACCCAGAATGTCATTGAAAGGCTCGATCTAATTATCCAGGATCCCTACTATAGCCTATATATTCATCTTATTCTCTTCTAGCTAAGGGTTGGAAAAACTAGGATTTTTATGAGCAGCCGTTCAAGGAGGCAACCAAGAACTAGGGTTCCAAGATCTCAAAGCTAGAAGGGAGACAACCTTGGGAGGATCGAAGGCCACACTTCGCTCAAGATGAATACGGGAATAAAGTAGAAGACGTGGATTTGAATCGCTTGCGCCGTAGCGATTAAGGTTAACTTTCTATTCAAACTTGTTCGTTTTCATATCATAAAATGCGGCATCAATGTTCAATTGTCCCAACAGCTCTTTCCTTCTTAAATTAGATCATATTACTGGTTAATAATACATCAAATGTGTACTAAAATGTTGAGCGTACATGTGCTGGATTATGTAGCCTTAAGATTGCACCTGTAAGACTAAAAGCAAGCAATGTATTAAATAGTATCCTGAAAAAATTCACCCACCTGGTATTTTTACATTACTAGTTGAAACTAACATTGTAAAGGCAATTCAGCTCTTACGTTTTGCTTGATCTGTCACTCTAATTATTATGTTCGTAATCCGTTTTTATCAGAGTTCATCAGCTTGTGATCGACCTTAACTTGTGGTTGGGTTTTGTTGTAAAACTATACACCTCGGGTAGAACTTCTTTGTTGTCACTCTCGTAAAACTGCACTAAAATTTTCATTACAGCATTTTTCTCGAGTGATACAAATGATTCTGCAAAGTATTCAATGACTGTCTAGTTTGTGGCCTACTGGCCAAGCTGAACTCCCAGAATTTTATATCACAACTTTAAGGTTCATCGATTTAGCTAATTGCATGACCAGATGAAAAAGAATCCCATTGCTACATTTAAAGCTAAGAATAATCCCTGAATATTAGACAAGCTTGATAGTCATGAAATTCTGTTCTAAATCAAAATTCAAAGAACTTACATGATAAACCTCATTTTCTGTATTATTGCTTTAAAGTGGCATGACTAATCACCTTTGCTTGGCATCCAACATGATATTACGACCATACAAGACATCATATTTCGATGTACAGGCCTGCAACAACTTAATACCATGGTTACAGATTTAAATAATAGTAATAATAATAATTCCCTGAGCTTGAAATCAGGCCATACTCTGTTCATATCTGCATGCTATTGACCAATGTTTCAGTTTGAGTTCATACTTTTGTATTTATTAAATTATAAATGTATGCAGAATTCACTTGAAATACCCGTGCTATAAACTACCTGTGTTTTGCTATAATAGTTCTCATGTTGGCATTTTTGCTAGCGACATAAATACTCAACCCCTTGCTAACTACGAATATGTCTTATTTGAACTAACTTCTGCTATAGTGTGCTCGATATTGCAATAATAAATTCGAAACATATTGTTCAAGCACAAACGGAATTGACCAGTGGAGATAAATTCTATAAACTCATGACTACACTGCAACATTCTATAATCTTAAAGATATTACTTTTTGTACAATTAAACTGTCCTAAATCACTTTTGCAAACTCATCTTAACATCAGTCCTAGCTCATGTTGATGGAGAAATCAACAAAGATTGAGGTTCTTTACCAGAAAAATATCTAACGAGGCTGAGTTATCACCGGAGTGTGGTGGTTTGTATGAAATTGAGGGATGAGATTGCTAGGTTTTACAATAATTAGAGCCTTTGTTCTCTGACGGATGTGAGCTCTAATAATTCCGACCCCCAACAATGTGCCTACGTACCTCTATTTATAGGGAAAAATAGAGGATCAAGTCCACAGAGTTCTTGGCAAAGTAGAGGCCCATTAAGAAAAGGAGTTTCCTTCGAATCAAATACAGAAAAAACAAGTAGAACCTTCTTGGAAGAGGACTCTACAATCAGGCTTGTTCGGATAGGTCAAAACCTAGTATAAGGCCCAAGGACTTCATGGATCTGACGCTGACCCGGAAACCGTGAGCTCTGGCCGGTCCATTACAGCTATTTCCAAGGTACCTTGACTGGAGGCCAGCACTAGATCCACCGCAAATGTAGGTCACGTTCTAAGCCCCAGACGGGGGCAACCTGCCTGAGTACAGGGAAAGGATCTTCCAATACAAGGTTAGCAGCATACCATAACTCCCCTGCGAGGGCAACCCGAGGAATATTGAGCTATGGCCTTCAATAGGCATTGATAGGCATAGGCGGCGTATACACTAACGTAATAAGGCCAATGACAACATTGCATTAACTTGGATCAAGCATGGTGGAGGGCGCGCTCTCCGTAGGGACAAAGGAGGCGCACCTCCTTGTAGAAATTCGCAACAATAACTACCCCTCAAGTCTTGAAATTATTGAAGATGTTTGAAAGACTTTCACTCTTAATCTTGAATTTTACTCCCCGTTGGCGCGCCTTCCTCCCAGGCCGAGCCCTAAGAGGTAGTGGTTCTTCAATCAAGCCTTCACAAGTCTTTTAATATGAAAATATCGTTCCAAGCGTGTATCAATAATATGAAAATATTCCTCTCTAACTGAGAGGTGGTCCACTTCTTCAGGGAGAGCCCTCTTCGGGGCGAGTCCTCTTCAAACCAGGGTGAGCCCACTTCTTTAGAGAGAGCCCTCATTCCCCTCTTCCTCGGGGAGAGCTCTTTTCAAGGAGAGCCCTCATGGCGAGGATGAGTCTACATACCAGGGCGAGCCTATTTCTTTAGGGAGAGCCCTCATCCCTCTCTTCCTCAAGAAGAGCCCTCATCTCCAAACCAAGGCGAGCCCTTTTCCTAACCAGGGCGCACCCTCTTCTGGGAGAGCCCTCATGGTGAGGACGAGTCTTCATACCAGGGCGAGCCTACTTCTTCAGGGAGAGCCCTCATCCCTCTTTTCCTCAGAGAGAGCCCTCTTCTCCAAACCAAGGCGATCCCTCTTTCTAACCAGGGTACGCCCTCTTCAGGGAGAGCCCTCATGGCTAGGACGAGTCTTCGTACTAGGGTGAGCTCACTTTTTCAGGGAGATCCCTCATCCCTCTCTTCCTTAGAGAAAACCCTCTTCTCCAAACTAAGGCGAGCCCTCTTCCTAACCAGGGCGCGTCCTACCGGCTTAAGACATGCTAGGAGATGATGAGGAGAAGCACATGTCATATTACAGTGTCCCAACTGAAGTTCGAGACCCAAATATTAGGAAGGCTCACAACAAATAGCACCCACAATAATAATCGGAGATAAGTATTACCTTGATCTAACGTCTCTCACCTTCCTCCTTCGTAGCTGGGGCGCGCCCTACCATGCCAGCGCCCGACACCTGCCTCCTTCCAGGAAGAGGTTGATTCCAATTTTATAAGAAATTCAATTCTAAGAGAAGACCGCTCCTCCTAGAACGAAGAGGTCGATTCCAGGAGAAGCCCGATACTAGGAGGAGGCCGCTCCTCCTTCTTGGAAATGGCCAATTTCAGGAGAAGCTTGATATTAGGAGGAAGCCGATTCTAGTAGAAGCCCGATACTAGGAGGGGGCCGCTCTTCCTTCCAGGAAAAGGCTGATTCCAAGAGAAGCCCGATACCAGGAGGAGGCCGATCCCAGGAGAAGCCCGATATTAGGAGGATACCGTTCTTCCTTCCAAGAAAAGATCGATTCCAGGAGAAGCCTGATTCCAGGAGGAGGTATATTCCAGGAGGAGGCCAATTTCAAGAAAAACCCGATACTAGGAGGAAGCCCAACTTCAGGCTAAACCCAACTCTAGGGGAAGCCCAACTTTGGGCGAAGCCCAATTTAGGTGAAGCCCAACTCCAGGCGAAACCCAACTCTAGGTGAAACCCGACTCCAGAATAAATATGGGCTTAACAACTACCCCTAAATTCTTGAAATATGAAAATATGATAGACTTTCTTTATCACCATGCTCCTCCATTTTTCAAAAGAATGTGTGCCCTGTAGTTTTGGCGTGTCCATAAATTCTCCTAAAATAGTTTACTTCTTCCTAAAATTTTTCTAACGGTGGCCTTTAGATTATCCCTATGTTATGTTCCTTCAAGATATGGAGGTTTCCTTCCTTCAAATTTTTTAGAATATGAGTCATCCATGTGACTTGAGCATCTTCATCCACCTGCATTACCTTTACCTCGGGACCACTAGGCTTCTCCTGAACTTCCAATGAAAACACCCCTAAATATATAAGCATTCTTCTGAGAACCTAATTTGGCCAAGGAATCAGCACTACTATTTCTCTTCCTCGACATCTGCTGGAGGCGCACCTCCTTGAATTTTTGTATAAGTCGCTGAGCACACTCCAAATACATCTCCGTCTTGGGACCCCGAGCTTGGTACCCCCCATTCACCTGGTAAACTACCAACTTATAGCGCGCCCTAACCGGGTGCCCACCTTCAAAAATTTTGCCAGGAATATCAAAGGTTTCTTCTATTGGCCTTGCTTTTTCACTACAAGAGGCATTCGAGGATCCAAGTTAAAGTGAAAATTCTCAGCTTTCCTAGCCCCTTCCGAAGGAGCGTCCTCTTCAATCAGGGATGGAATACTAGAAATATTTTCTTCCAACTCACTAGTAGGGAGAGACTTAGGCACAACCGCTTTTCCTCTCCTTACCCTAACCAAGGCTTGTTCCTCAGATTCTTCATCACTAGCATCTTCCACACTATTTATTCAACAAACTCCTCCCTAGGAAATGCTCCCAACATCAAAACCTATGGCCATAACTCGTCTATGAGGAATAGTGCTCCTACCTCGAAAAGTTGTACTGTATAAGATACATTGACTACCTCTTCCTTCCTCTCTTCGACCATATTATTTGAAATCGGCTGTCTAGAATTGATAGTCTTCTCAACCTTATTAACTATCGTATTATAACAATCCTTCAAATCAAACATGCGCATACTTCTCTTCTTTGTATATATACATCCCCTCTAAAACTTTCATAACCTCTTGTGTGGGCGCGTCCTCGACCTAGGGCGCGACCTGATGAGACTTTTTTCTCTAAAATTATCGAGGGAAATGGCCTAAGCGTCAACTCACGAAGGAGAAGTAGCCTTGGCGTCGACCCTCGCCTTGGAGATGAAGTTAAGGAGGGGAGGTGTTGACTCACGAGGGGAGGTGTTGACTCACGAATGAGGAGTAAGCGTCGACCCTCACCTTGGAGATTAAGTTGATGAGGGGAGGTGTCGACTCACGAAGGAGGAGTAGCCTTGGCATCGACCTTCACTTTGAAGATGAAGTTGACGAGGAGAGGGCCTAGGCTTCGACTCACGAAGTAGGAGTGGCCTTGGCATCGACCCTCACCTCGAAGATGAAGTTGATGAGGGGAAAGGCCTAGACATCGACTCGCGAAGGAGAAATAGCCTTGGCGTCGACCCTCGACAAACCGTGTGAACCTGTGTTACTTTTGAAACCGTAACTAAGCGTGTTTGGGCCGAACCACTTACGGAGGGGGATGAGGCATGCCCTGAGGGAGTGGAGGCGGATGAGGGGGCTGAGGCGTGCCCTGCCTAGGAGTAGCCATAGACTAATTCTAAGATATTCTCTTTCCTCTTACCTAGACGTCGACCTGTAAAACTACTACTACGTCCTCCAAAATTATTTTACAACCTCCATCATTCTACAATCCCCGTTTCTACAACCTCTGTCAGTAATTCACCCAAACATTTTTTGGGCATCGACACCCGAATACATTAGCTGCAAAGGAATATGATCATGAAGACTTCCTGTGAAAATGTACGTCTTTCAATCTCACAGAATCGTCCTCAACGACTACAACCACGATCTTGACCCTGCCTAGAAGGCAAGTTTATCTGTAAAAGATATTTATCAATTCTACCCTGCACATTATCTCTTAGAGTTTAGGGATGTTACCTGAGCTCTGAAGTAGGGCGCACCCTAAGATAGGAGCGCCAAACGAGGACTGATGAAGAAGTCTACAAATTCTTCAAGATATTCAAAGTCTTCAAAATCTTTAAAATCATCAAAATCTTCAAAGTCATCAAAGTTCAAAGTCTTCAAAGTACTTGTTTGCTCTAGAGGCATGAGACAAGAGAATGATAAACTAGGGCACGCCCTGAACTATAGGTGTCACATGAAGAGTTGTTTTGGATCACAAAGAGTTGGGCTAGGCCGCCAACTTGAGTATTGGATGTGCCCTGAGCAATGAATGCTGAAGGTGTTACTGAAGTTGTGTTGAGTGATGGTGCGCCCTGAGGCATGGGCGCGATTCCGGTGTTTGATGCTGGTGTGACTTGAAGACCTTAGAGAGATGTTGGAATTCACATTTTCATGAGTTTTGTGGTTTGAATGAAATTTAGGATTAATCTCAGGTTGACTAGGTAATTGTTTTTTCTCTCTCACTGATTGTGTTGGCTAACTGACTAACTTGGACCTCTAGCTTAGATATGGCTTGAGTTTTGGAATTTAATAATTGTCTATCTTGGGTCATAGTTTGTATGAAAGCCCGTTGAGATTGAGTTAGATTATCTTGAGATTTCAATAATGCCTCAATACTATTTTCCAAAGAATTCAATTTCTTATCAGTTTCATTAAAACCAGGAAGGTTCAAGGGGACTGAAACAGAATTTGGATATGGGCCAAAGTTTTGAGCAGGAAATGAGTCGGGATTTTGAGTTGGAAATGGACTAGGATTGGGATTTTGAAAAGCAAGTTGAGAGGATTGGTTATACTGATTGTATTGACCTTGGTTTCATGAGAAATTTGGGTGATTTTTCCAACCAGGATTGTATGTGGGAGAAAAGGGATCATTTATAGCTCTCGCTTGAAATATGGCATTGACTTGTTAAATTTCAGGACAATTTTCTATCACATTATTAGATGAGTTACAGTTTGCACAGACGGACACTTGTGAAGACATATTATTGATTTCTAAGCCTTCTAATCTTCTAGTGAGTGTAGCTAATTTAGCTTCAATAGCAATAAAATTACCAATTACATGTATGCCCTTAGATGCGTTAAGTTTTTCAATTTCCTGACTTGGTTCCCTAGTTGACTCCCACAACATTATTTTTTCAGCTAACTCCTCAAAAAATTGCCAAGCTTCTTCCTCATTTTTATCCATGAACTTACCTTGACATATGGACTCTAACAAAGAAGTGGTTGGACTATCTAAGGCTTCATAAAAAAAATTACAAAGTCTCCATTGTTCTAAACTATGTTTCCAAAAAGTCTCATTTTGCTTTTGTTGAAATTGGTTGATTTCATTCCTAAGTTTGTTAACCTTATGGTTTGGAAAGTATTTTTTTAGAAATATGCATACAAATCCCTCCCAAGTTGAAATAGAATTAATGGGTAGACTATATAACCATTTTTTAGCATTTTCTTTAAGAGTAAAGTTGATTAGTCTCAGTCTAATGGAGTCATCAGTAATTGTTAAATTTTCTGGAGGGCACAAACTTCCTCAAACTCTCGGATGAAAAGATATGGATCCTCTCCCTCTACCCTAGTAAACTTAGGAAACATGCTAATGTTGTGAGATTTAATTTCAAAATTATTACCATTACTGCTGGTAGGACTATGCATGAAGGTTAGGCGGAACGAGCGGGATAACAACGGTCTCTAAGAGGAATATACATGACTTACAATTAAGCAAGTAAGCACGTAGCACATAAGAGATAGAAGTAAACACCCAAAAAATATGCAAAAGAAAAATCCTACGTCTATGTTAACCTAGAAAAAATCTAGACCTACTTCTAACTTTAAGATAATACTAAGAGTCACAAATCTAAAAATATTCAAACCGATTGGCCAGGTAGTAAGGGGGCCTTTTTTGTGATCTTTCGAAAGCAAAGTGTGCAATTAAATAACCTCATTTTCTAGACACCAATCCAAATTGGTCAGGTAAGACTCGGCTTTCCTAGACACCAAAAGTAAGAATACGTAAAGATTTGTTTCGTCTTAAGTTCTCTTCCTAAGTGAGCGCGAAATCCTATGGGCCAACGTCTACTTGATTTTATTAAGGTAAGAGGAATGTAAGATGAATGTATTAGTAATTTATGGGCCAAGGAAAGGGTGATGAAATCTCTTACCTTATCTTGTAATAGGGTGACACCTTTAAGATTGATTAGATGAATGCAACACACAAAAAACGAGAAAATAAACAATTATGGATGCACTACACTAAGTGAATTAATCTAAATTGTACGTATCACTTTTCTCCAGCAATCACCACAATTATAAGATGGAAAGAAATAAAATATAATAAAGAAAATCTAAATGAAGTGCTCCTATGTGAGATATGAATGATGTAATAAATTGGTTTTTAACAAGACAAATAACTAACTATTTTTTTTGTTTTGTTTTGAATATTTATTTTTTTGGATTTTTTAAATATATGTGAAAAGAATAAAAATTATAGAGGTGACACGGAATACTGAAAAATGCTTTCCAAAAATTTCAAAGAAGACAATGAGGCCTTCTAACGATCTTCTTGTCCAAACTTTTCTCAGCTTCACAAATCCCTAAAAAATATAAAGAAAAATAAGAAACTAATCCGAAGAATTAAATATTAAGGAGTAAAAATTATCAATAGTCCCCGGCAGCGGCGCCAAAAACTTAATGTGTTAAAATACTGCAAGCGCGTAGTTGTTAATTGTAGCAATCACAGATCGATCCTTACAGACTATGAAATTTCCAAACCCTAACAAATAAATCAGGCAGACTAGACAAATAATGTTGAGATGAGATTTGTTTAACCTAATAAGATACACATGATTAAAGAACAAAACAAAGCAACTAATATAAGATATGCAAATAACGGAAAAAGTGTATTAAAAGAGCAAGAAAATAAAAGTACTTTACTCCTACTCCTAATTATTGAAAACTAAAGTTAAGGTTCAAGGTTCTTTTTTAAAATACAAGAGAGGGGCCCATATATATAGGAAAAATAATGTAGGTCTTCTATATCGATTACAAATTGAATTATAAAATATTTCCTTCTATACCCTTTTCTTCTCCAACAAGCATTCAATTTTTTCTCTAATTGCTTTGCCTCCAAGTAATTTCACCTCCTTCCATGTATTTTCCTTTTTTTTTATTACAATTCTGATTTCAATTAATTTCCTACAAAATAAAATAAAAATAATTAATTAACTATTAAAATTATGAAAATAAACATAAAGTAGGTATATAAAAATGTATAAAATATTGACCTATCAAATTCACCCATACCTATCTTTTGCTCGTCCTCGAGAAAAATCAAAAGGAAAAATACTATATAAAAACCTAGCCACTGTCGTAGGACTCACGGATACTTTTAGGTGTAACAACTCATTTAAACTCGTAGACGATCTCTACCAGAGGAGTGTTGTCTCCTAAAGGTTTACAAAAGATATACTCATAAAATTTGTGAAATATTCAAGCAAGCATCCAACTCAATTAACAATAACGTTCATCGGTATCAACAAAATAATTTTTAGGAAAATACATGACTTAAAGACTATTCTAATAATAGGTAAGATGTAGGTATCTAGAATCCAATTATATTGACTCAAACGTTTGCAAAAACTCCCAAGGTGTGTGGTGAAAATAGGTCTCTGAAGAATCAATTGAATAAGTACATTTCCTCTTTTTCAACCAATATTAAACCGACCCAATGTCTATCAAAACAAGTGTCCAGCCAAAAATCACATTTTTTTACAATGTCTGTTTTCTTAGGTTTTCTATGTTACCCATGTAGCGAACTTTGTGCCAATAACTCCCAAACCAGTTGGTTTTAGGGCACTAGGTTTCAAAATTCCCCTACGGACTTAATAACTCGAGTAACAAAGTTCACAAAAGAAGACTAGTCAATCTACTTTTGCCCATCATCTCAAATTTATATTTATTTACGAGGAATTTTGTAAAAATACTACAGGCGTACAATTGTTAATTGTAGCAATCATAGATCGATCCTCAGAGACTCTGAAATTTCCAAACCCTAACAAATAAATCAGGCAGACTAGACAAATAATTATGAGATGATATTTCTTTAACCTAATTGTTGGTCCCTGATATTGTAGAAGGGGGGTTGAATACAATATTATAATTTAATCGCAGAATATTTGATTTAAAAATATTACTTTAATTTCTCGCGAGATATTAATTTTAATAAAATACTGTTCAAGTAGAAGATATGATTTTAACTTGAAAAGTTTTACAAAATTAATATGATGATTAGAGTCTATAACTGATAAATTAATCTAGAACGAATTCAACATGAAGTGTTCGAGTTTAATCAATTATATTCAAACTTGCACAGAAATCTGTGAATATTACAATGCATACAAATTTCTGAATTTGAACTGATTTTTTAACTCTGAAATAGTGAAGCACAATCCTCATATTTATAGAGGTTGAAAAGGCTTTGTATGACCTTTATCAATATGACTTAATTTAATGAAAATAAGCCTTGTATGACTTTTCAGAAAGCTGGGCATGACTTTTTTTCTCGGTATGACTTATTTTATTAATTAAAAAATCGGTATGACTTTTTAATTAAATAAAAAATCAATTCAGCATGACCTTTTGAACAAAGAAAATTCGGTATGACTTTTTCTTTTCTCTCGGTATGACTTTTCTTTTGACAAGCTCGGTATGACTTTTCATTTAAACAGAATTTCGGTATGACTTTCTTTATATATATATATATACATATCTCGGTATGACTTTTCTTTTGAGCCATTCGGTATGACTTATTAAGTCATATTCAGTATGACATATTTAAAAGTCTTTCGAAATATATATTTCATTTCTTTTATAATAAATTAATTCTACTTACATTAATTAAATAATTTATAAATTAAATTCAATTTGAATTAATTTAATTAAATAAATTAAATAATTAACTTACTTTGATTGTAGAAATAAAAAATACTATAGTGATCTGTTTAATCTGCAGTTAGCTTTGAAATCTTCCCGTCTTTTCTTTGTCTTCTGTTCTTGAAACCTCTTGAACTAAATGAAGAATAAATATTATTTTAGTTGACACGTAAATGTACTGTCTGGTTCATTTGTGTCATACTAATAAATATTCTTCATTTAATAATACTTTAAGTTGAGGCCTTCTGTCATTCTTCTGCTTCACTGTCTTTGTTCTTCTTCTGGAATCTTCTGTAGTAACCATTTGAAATTTTTTATATCTTCTGTATTCTTTAGAAGTACTACTACTTTATTATTTTCACTGACGCTTGAACATATTAATGAACTTCTTCCAGTGTTGAGTAGCAATCCCATAAAATACTTCTGATACTTAGATCCTTTGCGATTAGTTGACTGTCTTTGTCTTGATTCCTGTTTGGTGTTTATTATTTACTTCGCTTTATTAGCTAGAGTTGAGTTGCCATCTAATTATTACAAATAAGCCTAGTCATATGTCTTTCACTTATAAACAAATAAGATCAAATAAATATGGAAAACATAGGAATCTGAATCCATCAATCAATCACAATTAATATCCATCTTGCCCTAAAAATCAATTCTCTTTCTTCAAAAAAATCAAATATCAATTAACGAGACAATCATATACTATGAAACTTATTATCTAACAATAACCTATCAAAACTTCATGGACGAAGCATAGGCGATGAAAAATAAATTCGATAACAATAATATATCAAAATTACTTTATTAATCATGCAATTAAACACCAAGAAAAATTATGAGAATCAAAATAATTGGAACAAGAAGATATTAAAAATAAATAAATAACTTCATCTTCATCCTAGGGCAAAAAAATTAGCTACACATGATTAAAGAACAAAAAAAACAACTAATATAAGACATGCATATAACGGAAAAATTGTATTGAAAGAGCAAGAAAATAAAAGTACTCTACTCCTACTCCTAATTATTAAAAACTAAAGTTAAGGTTCAAGGTTATTTTTTAAAATACAAGAGAGGAGCCCCATATATATATGGAAAATAATGTAGGTCTTCTATACCGATTACAAATTGAATTATAAAATATTTCCTTCTATTCATTTTTCTTCTCCAACAAGCATTCGATTATTTCTCTACACTACAAGAAACAGAGTCAATTCTGACCACCATAAAACCAACCGCTCCGAATCCAGGGTTAAACCCGACCGTAAGTTACCTGGGTTGGATTTATATTAAACCCGACCGGTATAACTGACCACTGTTGACTGTGGACCCCATTGACCTGACACGTAGCTTCAAAATCGACCACAACATAACTAACCACCAGACAAACCGACTGTGTCAAATGGTAGTAAGATTTACCTTAAACCCGGCCGTCATAATCGACAAATGTTGACTGTTGAACAATGGACCATGGAATTAGTGACACATCATATAAATCTGACTGGCAAAACTGACTGCCATTTAACAAAAGTTAGTTGGGTTTAACTTTGAAAATCTATGACTTACAGTTTTTTGTGCGATTACATTTCAGAGGTTTGACCGTTTGGAACCGACTGCTAAAACAGACCAACTGGCAATCAGTTTTGGCTATGAAAATTTATGATTTATGGTTTTCTGTGCAGTTACATTCAAGAGGTTTTGACTTTGTAACCGACTGCTAAAACCGATCGCCTTTTCAAAAGAGCGGTCGGTTTTGAGGCATGCCAAAATTTAAAGTTCAATGCATCTAGTAATTTGTGCAATTATGGGAAATGAAGGGATGAGTCTATTCATGAATGAATTCTTTTTGACAGACAGTAGTTTCTGATCTTTTCTGCAGCATCCATCTTAGCTTGGGATCTGAATCATTTCGACCTTAGCATCCTTTCAACTTGAATCATGTACTTAACTGTGTAGCCCTTTAAAGATTCCTCATTTAACTACATGATTTGATATAACTTGTTTGAGAAAAATCTTACCTCGTGAGGATCAAATAAGATCTGAGGACTAACATCTGTTGCAAAGACTCTAAGTCTATCCCTGAGAAGTTCATTTTCTTTTGAGCTTCTCTTTACTTTGTTCAATAACGTCCATATCACTGATAAGATTCTTTGCCTGAAAAAACTCCAAGGAAATTATGAATGTTCCATTCCTGTTTGTATAGACTAAAATCTGCCAGTCTTCAAGAATGTGATCCATTAGGATAGTGATGTAGTCCACTTCCTCTTTCGGAGCTTTCATGAAGTTGTCAATGTTGTCATTTGACTTTTCTAGACGGTCAATTATTGATTTCAGATGCTTGTCTTCAAATGGACCCTTTTGTTGTTTGTCCATTATTTCTCTTATAGTGTCCTATTTCTTTCCTATCTTGAGTTGTACATCTCTCTTCTTTTCTCTGACTGCAATGGCCCAGAGATTCTGCTTTTCTTGGCATGCTTCCTTTTCAGCCTTTGATCTTTCCATGACTAGAGCTTTCAGATTCTCAGTCTTTTCATGACTTGCCTTGATGTCTTCTTTTAGTTTCTTCATTGCCTCTTCTAGGATGGATCAACTTCTTTTTCTTTTGGAAACAAAAATTCTTCATCAAATGAAGTCTCTTCCTCAACTCTACAGTAGTCAGGAATGTTTGATTCATCATGAGCACTGTCATCAATGAATTGCTCTTGAGCATAATACTGTTCTTCTGGTTCTGAATCATACGATCGAAATTGATCTTCAGAATACAGCTTAGCTTTCCCTTTGTCTTGAGTAGTAGTCCCTTCATCTCCAGCTACTTTCTCCTTTGATTTCTCCCCCTTAGTTGAGGGATCCTCTTGAGTTTTAGAGGCTTCAAAAGATGTCATCAGTTGCTGCATAGTCAGATAGACTTGCTTCATTCCTTCATTCAAATGTGTCATGCCATCATCCAGTTTGCTGAATCGTTGAGTAGAGATCTTTTCATTTTCAATTATTGTTATGGTCAAGCTTTTCTCAACTTTATCAATCTTTTCATGTAATTTGCTCACTTCTTTCATATCTTCAGCAATGAGACTCTATACGTTCTGGATATCTTGAGTTTTTAGAAGTATGAAGGATTTGACATCATTAACATCTTTTCGCACTATTGTCAGCTGCTGTGTTACAAAGGAAGATGTAGACTTCTCTTCTGCTTGTGCTTTAACTTTTATCAACTCAGCTTGGACAATCTGCATTTCCTTCTAGAGAGCTTCCATTTTGGATAATAGTTCACTGTGTGTGTGTGCACTCATCTCACTTGCACTCCTGTTTAACTCACTATCACTCTGTGCATGTGTTTCACTCTGTGTTTGCATCACATCACTAGTGTTTTGCTCCTTTCCAGAGTCCGATGTTGTACCTGTATATATAATAATAGCTTTTGAAGAGTCGTAATGCTCTTCTGGTGCCTATGAAGGCGCGTCCTCAACAAGTTTAACTTGAAGTGGCATCAAATCCACCAGTGGATTCGAGACCTTCTTTTAAAAGAACTGGATGTAAGAAATTCAGAGGGGTCACCACCTTAGACAATGTAGTGAGTGGCTCATTAGAGTCTGTTTCAAAGAAGTTTTCATTATTAAATGTGCCTTCATCTGTTTGTGTTTCTGCAAGCAGAGGTCCTTCTAGTGTGAGAGCTAGCAGTGTGCGAGACTCTACTTCATCTGATGTCGCGGCTGTACGGCGAATAGAATCACCCGTTTGATCGAGTGTATCTAGAGAATCTTGAATTGCCGTTTCAAAGTCCATTTCCCATTGAGAGGAAACAAATGAGTCTACAATTGTCTCTGGTTGAAATTTAGATCTTTTTGTTGGTGGAGACAGAGCTGCGGGTTCACTCACTGACATAACTCTACCTCTGACTTTTCTCACTGGTTTCTTCCTTTTTCTGAGATGAAACAAAGAAGTTGGAGAAGGAGAAACTGTTTGAGGTTCTATGACAGCTTGGGATTGAACTTGTGTGTTGTCAGGTTCATAGCCGACGTCCTGAAGTGTAAGACCATAATCATAGTCCGTCACAGATAAATCTAAAAGTGCAGTAGATATATTTATAGGTAGTAAACTAGAAGTCAATGATTGAGATATTACCTGTTGACCCAGTGCCTCTTGTTTGACATTGTGATGCCCCCAAATCCGGGGTCAGGGATTTGAGTCACCACGTCATCATCCAATCATTTACAACCTGCAATAACTCAATAATCTAATGTAATCAGATCATAGACCCCTCTCTCTCACATACACATAAGTTATAGTCTTAGAAACGATATACAACAAGTATCATTAGTTATTACAAACCAAATGTACTTATCCAGGATCTCATACTATCAATGCTAACCTCTTCATGAAGTAACATTAATAACTAGCTCAATACTGAAACTTATCCAACTTACTTTCGTAGAATATGGTTGAACTGAACCATTTCAAAGGTGAATCTTCTACTTTCCTCTCTCTCTAGGCATGAAGCCAATCGAACATGTTATCACTTTCTCTGAAAATATAATATAAGCAAGAATGAGCGAAAGAATGCTCAGCAAGTTATTCACCCAATTAGCTATGTGACTCTCATTCAAGAATATGATAATCACTACTATCTCAATAGTATAATCATAAGGTTTAACAGTATATGGTAAGCATAATAAAGTATCTTTCAACGATACACATGATCAGAGTTTTTCTGCTAAAACATTTGTACTAAACATAAAGTTTAGAAAATATCATACGAACAATTTGGTTCGGTATATAACATAAGACACTATCAAATATAGTGTTACCACGCTTTCATATCTCCTCTAAAACTTTTAAGATAAAACTTAATGAACTTATGACGTTCATAGTTTTGAAATAATCTTTCCATAACTTAGCAAAATAGCTTCAACTATAGTTTTGCTAAACTCCCCTAATATACGGGGTACACCATTCAAGATACAATAATCATAGTTGCTTATCTTTGAGAAAATTAACTCACTTTGAACCATACCATTTATAAGGTTTAAAATCCTATAAAATATCTTTAAAGATCCTGTTATGTTGTGATATATAAAGAAAACAAGAATGAGCAATATAGCCCCACTATAATCATAACTTCTATAAATATACTTTCTGATAAACATTTCAAAAGTTTGTAAGCTTTTCATACATCAATTACCTTCTGAAGTTTTCATATAACTATTCGTTAAATCATACGAATAACAAGATGACATTTCAAATTGTTAAAAACTTTTTCTCATCAGATCCCATCTAAAGTTTTCCTTTCTTTTCGTCAAAACATTTCAACATTTCATTTGCAATCAACACCATCGGTAACTCAGCTCATAGGCTTTCATTACGATGTGAAGCACAATTCCAATTAGAAGAAGGGACTGTAACTGGAGCATCAACACGCCCTCTACCACACATCCACGATGATCAGTCGTAGCACGTGGCAGCCTTCATCAGCAACCTATGGAAGCCTTCCGTTTCTCTACATGTAGAAGGGGGAGCCCCGGTACTCGCTACCGTTAATGGGTAATCATCCTTGACCGCATACGGGTCAAAGTGCTGGACCGTGCGTCACTCGGCCTCTTACGCTATCTCCAAGTCCGCTGAATCAATCTATAAGTCTGGAACTGGAACATTAATCCAAGCTCCCCAAGTATATAATACTTGTTAATAGATTTGTCTATATAACCTGGAACCGGAAGTAATCCTAGTTCCCCAAGTATATCGTACTTGTTGATAGACCCTCATAGCTATGAGTAGTCACTGATTAGATTAGTCGGGCTGTCCTCTCACCACACAGGTAAGTGACCTTCACCCACTAATCTCTTTAATCAAGGAATGATAACTTTTATAAAACCATGACCAGGGAGTTAACTGAAAACTTTTCTTTATTTTGATTAGTAAAGCTCTTCTTTTGATAAGTTGAAAAGCTCTTGCTACTGTGGAAACTGGTTCCAAAATTTGACTGCTTTCGAGAAGTAAATAGGTATTCACTTCCTATACCGAGTTCCTTATTTTTGATAAGTCTGAACGTATTTTATTCTTATTAAAAGAATAAAATAAAATAATTAAATTAAATATTAGGGACATCTCACTATCTTTAAATTATTTTCTGAAGGTCGGAAAATATTTAAAATAATTATCGAAAGCTTCGAATAATTATTAAAGACCTAAAATAATTTGTAAATGAATTTTAAATAATTAATAAATAATCCTCAATAAATGAATATTCAAAATAATATTCATTAATTAAATAAATATTAAAATAATATTTATTATCTCCTTCAAATGAATATTTAAAATAATATTCATTAATTAAATAAATATTAAAATAATATTTATTATCTCCTTCAAATGAATATTCAAAATAATATTCATTAATTAAATAAATATTAAAATAATATTTATTATCCTCATTTAATTCTTTTATCAAAAGAATATTAAAATATAAATATCGAAATATTTATATTGTCATTTCAAAATAATCTGTCTCCAGCTTCTTCCAGATTACGACAGTACTTAACATAACCTTCCGACTCCCGGTCTACGTTCGAAAATACATAATTCACTATACACTTAGAGCCTTTTACCTTCACCGGTTTATATCTATATTTCTTATAGCATATAACCGAAACATTTACGAAAGCTTTAATAATACATAAAATAATTCGTACTTTTCAATATACAGTTTATATCACAACAACAATAGTCTTTCGACAAAACAGTAGTACATTAAGTACAGGTGTTTAAAAACGTGCATACGTAGCAATACATATATTTGGATATGTAAAAACGGAGGTTAGAAAACTTGCCTGGAGTCCAAGATACGTTCTCAGAGTCCCACTCGTTCCTGATTTTCTATCAATAGATATTATAATCCTGATTAGTACTCATAATCCCATCAACTACTTACATTACAAATAAGTATAATCATATATCGATTCCAATTATGACAACCTCAAATTAGTTCTTAGTCCCTTTTACTTAAAACTTATCTTACCCGGTATTCACCTCCTTGGGTCTATCTTGACCGTTCACAAACCATTTCGTCAACGGATTTTAATCTAATCCTTTACTCCAATACGTAGTCATGTTATTTCTCAACATCTTTCGTGTTTTACCCGACTCGAAATTATTCTTTTATCTTAGCCAAAACGGCTCGTCAAAACCGGTCTCTGTAGTTGACTTTGCTGCGAATTATTATTACGCGACTCGTACTCTAATATTTTTAGTAAATCAGAAAATTCATAATTAAATATGAAACCACCTCAAGGAGCTTCTTGAGTATTTGTAATAGTTATCAAAAATATTTTGATTTGAAACACTTGAGTGTAACTCAGTGAAATGCATTTTAGAAATTGGGTTAACTACGAGGTTTTACTATTTGGGCTAGTTTCACTAAAATGCTCATAACTCATTAACCGTTAACTCAAATGATACACCGTTTTCGCGTGCACGATTTAGAGAATGTCTAGAATACATTCCATCAAAAGTTTATTCCTGGACAGAGGGACCATTTTCCCGAATTTACTGAAGAAGGTAGTAGCTTCTCAATGAATAGTGTCATCGCGCAACTTTGGTTTCAACATTTTTATAAACTCGAAAATTCAACATCTGTGCATGATATTTTTCAGAGGCCTTAATCACTGTCCAAATTATTTATCCTCCAAATTTCATGATTTTTGACAACTGTTAAAGGGTCCGTTGATATTTACAAAGGGAGCCATTCGTAGCAGTTTGACCATTTTAGTCACCTCCACTAAAGCTAGCTTTTCTCTTAAACCGTAAATCGGAATAACATGATTCAAGTATCAAAACAAACTATGGAACAAGACCTATTCATTCATATCAGTGGTGTCCAGAAATAATTTATTGACAGTTCGTAATTCTTGTTCAAAACAGTCCTATAAGCAAACGGACATTACGACGGCTATAAACGTAACGTTTTCCGAATTTAACTATGTTAAATCCTTTTACCAACAACCCAATCATCAAACCAATGCCTTTAACAACCAAATCAGTTTATAAACTTTATGAATACACCACCAACATCAACCCATAACAAACAACCATCAAGATCCAAATATTTGAAATCCAAACTCCATGGACTAACATGTACTTGAACAAACTCAAACTCAAGCTTATAACTCAAAGTAAATCAAAGGGTGGATGGAGTTTATACCTTTTTTGGATTCTTAAACATACTAATAAGAGCTTTTAAGCCTTAAGGGAACCTTGATCTATGCTTATCATCCTTAAACTTGCGAAAGAAATCAAGAACAAGTTAATAAATTTTCGGAGTTACTATTCAGCCTCAACTTCTACAATTTATTTACCCAATCAAAACACCTCCAAAAATTATGAAATTAAATAAGTACCTTCTATATATAGTGAAGAAGCTATGGTTAACATTTGGTGAATTTTGGATGAGTAGAACTGAAGTTATGAATTTTTCTTTCTCTGCCTCTCTTGAAACTCCGAACTGAAGAGAGAAAAATGGGGGAGAGAAAGTTTCTTGGCTACTTGACTTGCATTTGATTTTTTGTGAGACAATATCTTTGAAAAAGGTTAATCATGGCTTGGTTGAAATGTTCAAGTGTAATAAAGTGGCTTTATGGCTTGCTTTTCCCTAAAATTGGGAACTATGTTCCTTAATCTTGGTTGCTTACTTGGTTACTTTGTCTTGGCTAGTTTCCATTCTAGTTGCATGGCAAGTACTTCTCCTTTTGGTTTCCCACCAAGTTTAGTTCCTAGTTGCATGGCTCTTAAGTGTATTTAACTTACCTTCCATGATTAATCACCTAATCCATCTTTGCTAAGTATGATTAGTGTTTCCATAATTCTCATTATCTTACTAATAGGGATCCTTAACATTCATAATAGTTTACTTCCCCTAGGATTATAATTCCTTTAATTAAATAATCCTCTTTATTCACGTATAATTCTCATATACCTCGATATCTCGTTAATTACGAAATAATTAGTAAAAGTGAAAATCTTCGAATTCCGACGGCTTTTACATGCACTCATTTTCTTTATACAACAATATGACATCTCCAGATTTCTATTATTCCAACACTTACTTAGTGTGGGCTAAAAAAAATATCTTAAACCGTAGAGTCACTATTCATCAGAATCGTTTATAAATAAATAAAAAAATTTGTCCAAAAATCCGGGTTATTACAGACATGCTGAGCAGCTTCAAGTAGAAGTTGCACAGGATGATCCATTTGCATTGGCACTTGTTCTGGCTCTTGATCCTGCACATGATTAACAATAAGATCTAGTATCCCAGCCATAAACTCTGTCCTTACCACTTGCACATTTTGAAACTTGGGGTTGTTGTGGAGCCTTGCAAACATGTTATTCTGAAAAGTTGGAGATTCTTCTACAGGACTATTATGAAATAAGGCTTTATCTTCATTCAACAACAAGTCATTCATGAATAGCATTAGGAACCTCGGATAGTAGACTTGTACATTCTGTTCCCTGCTTTCTGGCTTCCCCATTTTCTTGATTATCTCTTTTAGAATCAACTTTCCAAAATTTATCCTCCGGTTGTGGGCCACAAAAAACCCTATGATTTGCAGTAGTGAAGATATATTGTTGAAGTTTCTCTTTATAGTGGGTGCAAATACTTTGGCTAGCGTGTCAAAGAAGTAGTCCCACTCGCTTACCAACTTGGCTTTAGACAATCTTACCAAATTGATCTCATCCTGATATCGAATGGTATAGAAAAATTCTAGTATTTCTGGTACAGTGGGTGGATCCACAAAATTGTCAGTTGAAAAGCCTAACATCCTGTTCACATCCTCTTCAGTCACCATGTATTCACATTCTCATATGGTGAATGAGAATTGAACTCTGTCTGCAGTACTCCTATTCCTAGCAGTGAAATACAGAGCCCTAAGTGCTAACACTTATAACGGGGCATCTAGAGTGATTGCAGTTCTGACTAGTGAATGTTCATTCATAAATACGATCCACGGTCGAAATCTCTCAACTGAACAATTCACCTGATTGAAGAATCCTACAAAATTAGTTTTTACTAATTTGCAAAAACCAGCCATTTTTCAATATATTTAATTTACTTAATTAATTCGAAAATTAACACCAAACACACCTTTAACCTCCCAAACTCGAACAAGGCAGTCCAATACTTTGATTAATAACTACAATACACAGCCTTACTATAACAACTGTTCTCTAATCTTCAAGAACTAATCACAACCAGTCTAAGTAACAAAATCAGATTAGTCCAATAATTAAACAGTCCGGTTCGAAATTGAGTCCAAAAACCGGCAGCAATTCAACTAGAACAAATGATATTTAACCACACTAGCAAGTGATACCACTTGTAAAGTCGAACAGCAACTGAAGCAGTTGATTAGATCAAAAACTTAAAGATTTTGCAGAAGTTATAAGGTCTGATTGTGTGTGTGTATGAGGTGAATGTATGTATCTGTTATAAAAAACTGATATGACTTATAAAATAAAACAAAAGTAAGATATATACTAGTGGACTTCGGTATGATTTTTGTAAAACCAAAACAAAGTCATACCGAAAGTTAAAAGAAAAAAAACAAACACAAAAAAATCGGTATGACATTTCTTTTTATTAAGTCAGTATGACTTTTTAAAACAAAACTCGGTATGACATTTTAAGACAAAACTCGGTATGACTTTTTATAAAAAATAAAAAGTCATGCCGATTTTAAAATAAAATAATTCATGCCGATTATCTATTTTAAAATAAGTCATCCTGATTCTTTTAAACAAATGTCATGCTGAAATGAAATAAATAAATAAATATATATATATATATATATTATTAATTGTTTCTAAATTCGAAATAAAATAATAAAATCTTATTCGAATATTAGATAAATTAATAATTATACAATAAATATTAACAAGCAATTCTTCTTTAGAAACTTTGAGACATATAACAATAATTTACATACTAATAAATTATTAAAGACATATAATAAATATTTACATTAATAATTGTTCTAATTAATTTAGGAATTAACTTAACTCATGTTTGAATTAATTAATGAGTAAATTAATTGACTAATTAATAATATAATCATTTATCTTTATGTACAATAATAATTTGTAAAATAAACATTAACTTATATACAAATGCTTAAAATAAATATAAGTACTTATGCTATAATTGAAATAATTATCTTTTAAGAATATTAATTTAATCTTAAGATAATTTTCCAAAAAAAAATTCATAAGCCCTAGGATTTTATTAATTCAAGTCTCATAAATTCTTTAAATATTAACATTTAATATTTATGAGCTTAAATTAATACCTAGCAACCAAAAATTTAGCCAGTATTTAACATCCCTAGTTCACTAACCAACTTTGAGAAAGTGGATTCATCAAGTGGTTTTGTGAAGATGTCGGCTAGTTGATCTTCTGTGGATACAAAATGTAGCACCACGGTTCCATTCATGACATGCTCTCGGATAAAGTGATACATTATGTCAATGTGCTTGGTTCGCAAATGTTGTATAGGATTGTTGGAAATAGATATAGCACTTGTGTTATCGCAGAAAATTGGAATTTTGTTTAACGCAAGTCCATAGTCATTTAGCTGATTCCTTATCCACAAGATCTGTGCACAACAGCTACCTGTCGAGGTAGACACTGAGTGCTGTTTCTTGCTATACCAGGAGATCAACCGACTTCCTAGAATCTGACAGCTTCCAGACGTACTTTTCCTGTCCATCCTGCACCCTGCATAATCTGAATCTGTATAGCCTATTAGTTCAAAACCTGTATCTTTAGGGTACCAAATTCCAAGATTTGGTGTACCCTTCAGATATCTAAAAATTCGTTTAACGACTATAAGATGAGATTCCCTTGGGTCAGATTGAAACCTTGCACATAAGCAAGTTGTAAACATTATATCGGGTCTACTAGCAGTTAGATATAACAATGAGCCTATCATACCTCTGTAGCTTGTGATGTCAACTTTCTTACCAGTTTCATCTTTGTCAAGCTCGGTGGCTGTTGGCATTGGGGTTTTTGTCGGTGAAGAATCTTCTAGACTGTATTTTCTCAGAAGATCCCTTACGTACTTTGATTGGCAAATAAAAATCTCATCTTCCTTTTGTTTTACTTGCAATCCAAGGAAGAATGACAGTTCACCCATCATGCTCATTTCATACCTGCTCTGCATTAACTTAGAAAATCTTTTGCACAAGTTTTCATTAGTAGAACCAAATATAATATCGTCAACATAAACTTGGACAAATATCATATCTTTTTCATGCAATTTATAAAAGAGAGTTTTATCTATGACACCTCTAATGAAACCATTTTCAAGTAAAAACACAAAGAGAGTGTCATACCATGTCCTCGGTGCTTGCTTGAGTCCATAGAGGGCTTTGAATAGAAAATACATAAAATCAGCAAACTCTGGATTTTCAAAGCCAAGGAGCTGTTCCACATATACTTCCTCTTCTAGCTCTCCATTCAGAAATGCACTATTCACATCCATTTGATAGACTTTAAAATTGGAATGTGCTGCGAATGCCAGAAATATCCTGATGGCTTCAAGTCTTGCAACTGGTGCGTAGGTCTCGTCATAATCAATTCCCTCTTCATGGGAGTAACCCTTTGCAACCAGTCTGGCCTTGTTCCTTGTAACAATGCCATCACCGCCTAACTTGTTCCTGTATACCCATTTCATGCAAATAACTGATCTATCTTTAGGCCTGGATACCAGTGTCCAAACTTCTTGTCTCTCGAGCTGATTGAGCTCTTCTTGCATGGCAAGAACCCAATCTGGATCAATTAATGCATTTTCCATCTTCTTTTGGTTCTTCTTGAGATAGAAAAACTAAAAATAAACATCCATTTGAAGTTGCACTTCTGGTTCTAACTCCAACATCTGGATCACCTATGATCAATTCAAAAGGATGATCTCTGCTCCATATCCTTTCCCTGGGTAGGTTTGATCTTGATGATTCGCCTCGAAATTCATTGTGATGTTATGTTCTGCCAGTTGATCCTTCATCTCCCCCTGAGTTGCTGCCAGGATGACTTGTTGATCCACCAATAGTATTAGTAGTATCTCCAGTGTTACCATTGTTTCCACCACTATTACCTGGATCATCATTATTATTGTCATCTTCATTTCCTGTTGCAACCTCAGGTTCTTCTTCGTCATCAGAATGTGAGTCTAGATAATTATCAAATTTTAATGACTCAGAAGAATCTTTAGTTTGGATACTTGGGAGTTTAGTGTCATCAAAAGTTACATTGACACTTTCCTTCACTTGGTGCTGATCAATTATGTACACCCTATATGCTCTTCTTGAATATCCGACAAAAATAGCTTCATGTGCCTTGGCCTCAAACTTGCCACGATGTTCATCTCTATCTTTTAAGACAAAGCATTTGGCTCCAAATACATGAAAGTACTTGAGATTAGGTTTCTTACCAGCCATTAATCCATAGGGAGTTTTCATATGATCTTTGTTGATCAGAGTTCGATTCTGAGTATAACAAGCTGTATTTACTGCTTCGGCCTAGAAGTAGATAGGTAACCTTGATTCACTTAGCATAGTTCTTGCAGCTTCAATCAGGGTTCTATTTTTCCTTTCTACAACTCCATTCTGTTGTGGAGTTCTTGGAGTTGAATATTGTCTTGTTATTCCCTTGTCTGAGCAGAAGTTATTCAGAACTTCATTTTTTAATTCTGTTCCATTATCTGATCTGATTGCCCGGACAGGTAACTTTGAATCTAACTCAATCAGCTTTATATGATCAATCACCAAATGTGGAATTTCATCCTTAGAGTTCAAGAATAAAACCAACGTATATTTTGTGAAGTCATCCACAATCACTAAGGCGTATTTCTTCCTTGACATAGACATAATATTTACTGGACCAAATAAATCCATGTGTAGGAGTTGAAGTGGTTTAGTGATGTTTGTAGTGTCTGTGCCTCTGTGAGTTGCTTCTTTGACATTCCTTTCTGACATGCCTCACACAAGCCTTCTTGTGTAAATTCCATCGGAGGCAGTCCTCTCACCAAATCCCTCTTGACTAAAGAGTTCATTGTTTTGAAGTCTAGATGTGAGAGTTTCTTGTGCCATAGCCAGCTTTCTTCTGATGAAACCTCTTAGTAGAAACAGTTTGCTTCATCTTTAGTTCCTGAATTGAGATCGGCAACGTACAAGTTTCCTTTCCTTACTCCACGCAAGGCCAGTTTGTCATCTTTAGAATGAGCTATTAAGCATTTCTCCTTGATAAAATTTACTTTGTACCCTTTATCACAAAATTGACTGAAGCTGAGTAGATTGTGCTTAAGTCCTTCCACTAAAGAGACGTTTTCAATGATAACATTTCCAGTATTTAACTTGCCATATCCCGTAGTCATTCCTTTGTTGTTATCTCCTAAGGTGACGATTGGGCCATCTCTTTCAATCACGTTTGATAGCAGGGCTCTATCTCCGGTCATATGCCTTGAAGATCCGCTATCCAGGATCCATACAACTCGGTTTACCTGTTTAACTCCCTGCACACATCAAACAGATTAATTCGTCTTCGGAACCCAAAATTGATTGGGCCCGGCATACTTAAAGAATTGACCTTTGTCAGCTTTGACAACAGATCCTTTTCGAATAACAGCATCATCTTCCTTGACTGTTCCTACCTTCCTATAAATAGTCTTAACAACTTTCTGTTCAGACTTAAGAATATATTTTTCTTTCTTGACAGGTGAAGGAATCGCAATTTTAGATTTTGCAAATTTATTATTGATGTATTGTCTAGGTGTCATGTTCTCTTTATTAGCAATCATGAGTTTGAAATAAGCAGTCATAGCATTAAAAGCACATAACATACAATTAAAAACACCACAAGGTTTATGGCATACATCAATAGCAGGCATGTTATTCAAAGCAGTAGGTGTCTTAACAGTTTCTACTTTAACTTTTTTTGGACATTAACTCCTTTTATGTCCTTAACCTATTTTCCTCTCTTCTTCTCTTCCTCAAGATCTTCCAACTGCATTTCATATGCAATCAGTACAGAGCTCTCAAGGATGGGTTCAGCTATCGGTGTTATGAAGAGAGGTTTCGGTGTGTCTTTAACAACATGTGGGATACCCCTTTCTACAACACTTTTTCTGAAGGGGGTTATGTTGCTTGGCTTTCCTACAGATTTATTGTACTCGAAGCCTATTCCAACTTTACGACTTATTTCTTGTTGGTCAACTAGGTTCTTTACAATATATGAGGAATTCTTATATGCAAGACACTTCTTCTTTTCTTCTTCTATCTGGTTTCTGAGATTGGTTTCTACTACAACATGACAACTGACTTTACTGACTTGAACAACTAAGTCTGCAGTCAACTTAACAGTCAACTTGTCATGATTCCTTTTTAACTGTTTAAGAACTTCAGTCTCATCAACTAACTCTTTGACTTTGAGTTTGAGTTTCTTAACCTTATCTCTTTCGCCATCTAGTTCTTTTCCTAGAAGAGCAAACATCTTAGGGCACGAAGGATTTACCTCTATTCCTCCTTGACGGGTGGGAGATAGTGATTCCTCGGATGAAGCCATAAGAGCAAGATTTCCCAGCTCTTCCTCATCATCATTATCTGAGTCATCCCAGCTTCTGCCCTCTGCCAGATAGGACTTTCCCTGATGCTTTTTCACGAGCGCATCATACTTCTCTTTGAGCTCTTCGTAAGACTCTCTCTTTTTTCCCTAGCTTAGGCTTCTTGCACTCAGTTGCGAAGTGGCCTAGCTCATTACAGTTGAAGCAACGAAACTTGCTTCTATTAACTAAGTCGGTCTTGTAGCCTCTTTTTGATACTGTTGTCGAAGAACCTACTTTTTGGAATCTTCCAAAATTAGGCTTAACTCTGAATGAGGAGTTTCTTCAGAATCTAATGTTGCCAAACTTCCTGGCAACCATAGCTAGAGATTCATCTTCCAGCTAATCTAGTTCTTCCAGCGAGTAGAACTCACCATCTTCTTATTTGTCAGAAGTATGTCCAAATTCTGGAACCACATACTCTGTTGAACTGTTAGAAGGTGCAACAGCCTTCACTTCTACTTTCTCTAGTGCTTCTACCATTAATGCCTTGGAGGAACTCAGTACCTTACCTCTCCCGTACATCTCTCTAGTTTGGATCTGTTCTAGCTCATAAGTCTTTAAAACTCCGTAGAGTCTTTCTAGGGTTACCTCCTTCATATCCCTAGATTCCCGGATAGTTAAGATCCTGTGTTCCAAATGCTCGGGTAAGGTCAGCAAAAACTTCCTGTTCACCTCCTGGTTCTGATAAAACTTTCCATTCATATCGAGCTCATTTATCAGTTTGTTTAGTCTCTGAAACACCTCAGAGATACCCTCACCATCGTTGGATCTAAACTGCTCATATTAGGAGGTCAGGATTTCCAGTCTATTCTCCTTTACTTCTTCAGTTTTCTCATTGATAATTTCAATTGTTTCCCATATCTGTTTTGTATTTTTGCAATTGACTACTTGATTGTACATTACGTAGTCCAGGGATTCAATTAATATAAGCTTCAGGTTATTATCAAGGGATACAGCTTCTGCTTCCTCATCTGTATAGTCTGCTGGACTTTTCAGAAACTGTATGTGGGGGATTACGATCCCATCAATCTGATGTTCGAGAATAATTGATATAGGGGGCTCAACACATTTGGCCATGACTAATGCGTACTTGGGATTTGCAATCACGATAAACAGTAGCATTTTATGTTTCCACAAATTGTAGTGTTCTTTGTCGAATTGTGAAATTTTGATACTAGTCACTTTCTAGGTACTCATCTTAATAAGATTTAAAAATTAAGTGTTTCAAAAAATATTTTAATTTTTAACTGAAAACAATTTTTGATCAAAAATAATTTTTAGTGAAAAAATTATTTCGAATAAAAAATTATTTCAAATTAAAAATAATTTTTGATTTGTGTATGAGTTGCGGAATTTTTGGTTTGGATCTGATAAAAAGATATCAACCAGCTTTGATACCAATTGCTGGTCCCTGATATTGTAGAAGGGGGGTTGAATACAATATTATAATCTAATCACGGAATATTTGATTTAAAAATATTACTTTAATTTCTCGCGAGATATTAATTTTAATGAAATACTGTTCAATTAGAAGATATGATTTTAACTTGAAAAGTATTACAAAATTAATATGATGATTAGAGTTTATAACTGATAAATTAATCTAGAACGAATTCAACATGAAGTGTTCGGGTTTAATCAATTATATTCAAACTTGCACAGAAATCTGTGAATATTACAATGCAGAAAAATTTCTGAATTTGAACTGATTTTCTAACTCTGAAATAGTGAAGCACAATCCTCATATTTATAGAGGTTGAAAAGTCTTTGTATGACCTTTATCAATATGACTTAATTTAATGAAAATAAGCCTTGTATGACTTTTCAAAAAGCTGGGAATGACTTTTTTTCTCGGTATGACTTATTTTATTAATTAAAAAATTAGTATGACTTTTTAATTAAATAAAAAATCAATTCAGCATGACCTTTTGAACAAAGAAAATTTGGTATGACTTTTTCTTTTCTCTCGGTATGACTTTTCTTTTGAGCCATTCGGTATGACTTATTATCAAGTCATATTCGGTATGACTTATTTAAAAGTCATTCAAAATATATATATATATATATATATATATATATATATATATATATAAGTCATATTAATTCATTTCTTTTATAATAAATTAATTCTACTTAAATTAATTAAATAATTTATAAATTAAATTAAATTCAACTTGAATTAATTTAATTAAATAAATTAAATAATTAACTTACTTTGATTGTAGAAATAAAAAATACTATAGTGATCTGTTTAAACTGCAGTTAGCTTTGAAATCTTCCCGTCTTTTCTTTGTCTTCTGTTCTTGAAACCTCTTGAACTAAATAAAGAATAAATATTATTTTAGTTGACACACAAATGTACTGTATGGTTCATTTATATCATACTTATAAATATTCTCCATTTAATAATACTTTAATTTGAGGCCTTTTGTCATTCTTCTGCTTCACTGTCTTTGTTCTTCTTCTAGAATCTTCTGTAGTAATCACTTGAAATCTTTTATATCTTCTGTATTCTTTAGAAGTACTACTACTTTATTATTTTCACTAACGCTTGAACATATTAATGAACTTCTTCCAGTGTTGAGTAGCAATCCCATAAAATACTTCTGATACTTAGATCCTTTGCGATTAGTTGACTGTCTTTGTCTTGATTCCTGTTTGGTGTTTATTATTTACTTCGCTTTATTAGCTAAAGTTGAGTTGCCTTCTAATTATTATAAATAGGTCTAGTCATATGCCTTTCACTAATAAGCAAATAAGATCAAATAAATATCGAAAATCTAGGAATCCGAATACATCAATCAATCACAATTAATATCCATCTTGCCCTAAAAATCAATTCTCTTTCTTCAAAAAAATCAAATATCAATTAACGAGACAGACATATACTATGAAACTTATTATCTAACAATAACCTATCAAAACTTCATGGAGCAAGCATAGGCGATGAAAAATAAATTCGATAACAATAATATATCAAAATTACTTTGTTAATCATGTAATTAAGCACCAAGAAAAATTATGAGAATCAAAATAATTGGAACAAGAAGATATTAAAAATAAATAACTAACTTCATCTTCATCCTAGGGAAAAAAAATTAGTTATACCTGATTAAAGAACAAAACAAGACAACTAATATAAGACATGCATATAACGGAAAAATTGTATTGAAAGAGTAAGAAAATAAAAGTACTCTACTCCTACTCCTAATTATTAAAAACTAAAGTTAAGGTTTAAGGTTCTTTTTTAAAATACAAGAGAGGAGCCTCATATATATAGGGAAAATAATGTAGGTCTTCTATACCGATTACAAATTGAATTATAAAATATTTCCTGCTATTCCTTTTTCTTCTCCAACAAGCATTCGATTTTTTCTTTACACTGCAAGAAACAGAGTCAATTCTGACCGCCATAAAACCGATCGCTCCGAATCCAGGGTTAAACCCGACCGCAAGTTACCTGGGTTGGATTTATATTAAACCCGACCGGTATAACGGACCACTGTTGACCGTGGACCCCATTTACCTGACACGTAGCTTCAAAACCGACCACAACAAAACTCACCCCCAGACAAACCGACTGCGTCAAATGGTAGTCAGATTTACCTTAAACCCGACCGTCATAACCGACCAATGTTGACTGTTGAACAATGGACCATGGACTTAATGACACATCATATAAATCTGACTGGAAAAACTGACTGCCATTTAACAAAAGTTGGTTGGGTTTAACTTTGAAAATCTACGACTTACAATTTTCTGTGCGGTTACATTTCAGAGGTTTGACCGTTTGGAACCGACTGCTAAAACAGACTGAATGGCAATCAGTGTTGGCTATGAAAATTTATGACTTATGGTTTTCTGTGCGGTTACATTGAAGAGGTTTTGACAGTGTAACCGACTGCTAAAACTGATCGCCTTTTCAAAAGAGCGGTCGGTTTTGAGGCATGCCAAAATTTAAAGTTCAATGCATCTAGTAATCTGTTCAGTTATGAGAAATGAAGGGATGAGTCTATTCATTACTTATGCGTATATATATAATGCATATGTAGTGTAAGGAATAATGTTGTATGATGATAACAAATTACCTAGAATTGTAAGTTTGATATTAATTTTGTAACTAATCAATGTATATGTGATCTATAAATATCCATTGACTAGGAAACTATTTATCAGTTGAATTTGTTGTTAATCAACTGATAAAATAGAGTGTAACAGTGATTTAGAATTCCTTTTATTATCAATTGATTGTAATATTTCGATGGATGTGATGATTTAATCAACTGATGTTTATTGGCTTCAATTAATAGCTCATCAATGGAAGTGAAAAATGGCTAGCAAAGTGTAAATATTCAAAGTCAGAATTCTATCAAATGAAGTGATCAACGGATAAATGAGTCAATGGATATGAATGATTAATCGATGGATAAAAGGTTAACAAAAGTCAAATCAATGTATATCCATCAATGGATAAAAGATAATCAATGGATAAGGGAATCGATGGATGTTCAAATATCCATTAATACATTAATTGATCAATGGATAACTTATCCATCGATGGATAAGCAAAGAAGACTCAACTGATAAGCTTCACAGCATTTATCAGTTGATCAAAGTTTCCCAAAACAACTAAAGGCAAATGAAATAGATCTTTGCAGAAGTCTAAATCAATGGAAGACAGTTCTGTCAGGACTGTGAAGACTTTCAAAGGAACACAGTCTTCAAAGAGAAGACCAAGAAAAAGACTTGTCTAGAATAAGACAAAGGTCTATGATGACTGTGAAAGTAGCTACATTCTATTTTCATGCAACCATTGTAAAATGTACTTTATGCATTTTATTAGTCGAAAGAAAATAGATGTAGAGATGAGTTGCTATATATATAGTTTAAAAGTTCATTTTTGTAGCAAGTAAGAAAAATAAGGGCAAGAGAGCACATTAGAAAAAGAGATTTATTTTGTAGTGCTTTGTCTTAGCTCATGAGTTTTTATTTGTAAGCAGCTTGGTTCTTAGACCAAGGATAATTTGAAAGCAAAAATATACACAAGTGGAGAAACCAATCCACTAGTAATTTAAAAAGATTTGTTTTCAAGTTGTTTATTTTTAATTCTTCCAAGTCTATCTTTTAACCAATTCTTCAAACTATCAGACAATATAATTAAACAAACTTATATCCGCAAGAATTTGACAAAAAATTTTAAGTTTGTATTCAACCCCCTCCCCACTTCTACAAACTTGTTGTGCTAAAGGGAAATAACAATTGGTATCAGAGCGAGCTTTCAATACACAGAAATTTAAGATCTAAGTACAGCAAGTATGGGCCAAAAAGATTCAGGTGTAAAGATTCCAGTGCTGGAAAAAGATGAGTACTTTGCATGGAAAGTTAAAATGCACCTGCATTTACTCTCTCTTGACCCTTCCTATATTAACTGCATAAAAAAAGGTCCTCATGTTCCCATAAAGCTAGTCACAGGTGTTAATGCTGATGGAACTCATGCATTTGACAAACATATTCCAAAACTCATCATTGAGTTTACAGAAGAGGATGAAAAAGAAGTGCTCAAAGACAAAAAGGCCATGAATATTCTGTTCAATGATCTAGATAAAGATATGTTTGACAATGTGATAAATTGCACTTCATCCAAAGAGGTATGAAATACTCTTCAGACTCTTTGTGAGGGAACTGAGCAAGTCAGGAAGAACAAGATGCAGCTCCTGATTCAAAAGTATGAATCTTTTCATTTCAAGGGTGGAGAAACCATCAATGACACCTATAGCAGATTCCAAAAGTTATTAAATGTATTAAAGCTATATGGTAGGGTATATGGAACTGAAGACACAAATCTAAAATTTCTTAGGTCTCTTTCAAAAGAATGGAAACCTATGACTATATCTATTCCCCAATCTCATGACTTCAAGGAATATAATCTTGAGAAACTTTATGGTATTCTCAAGACATATGAGTTGGAAATTCAACAGGATGAAGAGATTGAGAAGATTCAAAGAAAGGATAAGACTGTGGCTTTAATGGTTAAGGGAAATGAAGACAAGAAGGGAGATAGTGAAAGTGGTTCTGTAAAGGGATCTGTCATGATGTCTGGTGATGCTGTTGAAGGATCATCCAAAGGCAAGGGCAAGTGTGAAGAAGAAGAAGAAGCATGCTCTCAGGATGATCTAGATGAGATTGATGAGCACCTTACATTTTTGTCAAGGAAATTCTCAAAGCTTAAATTTAAGAGGAATCCAAATGCTCAAAGGCTTGGATCCCAGTTTAGAAATGACAACCAAAATAAAAATTTGGTTGACAGATCAAGATTCAAATACTTTAACTGTGGATTGGCTGATCATTTCTCCAATGAATGCGGAAAGCCAAAACAAGAAAAGAAGGCAAAATCATATGATGGACTTGACTACAAGGAAAAGTATTGTGACCTTCTCAAACAAAAAGAAAAGGCTTTTGTAACTGAAGAGAAAGACTGGACTATTGAGGATAGTGATTCTGAAGAATTCATCAATCTAGCATTAATAGCCAATCATGAAGATGAAGACGCTAGTTCATCATCAAATTATGTACTAACTACTAACTTTTCTGAATTATCAAAAGATGAATGCAATAGTGCTATAAATGAGATGTCCAATGAACTGTAGAACTTGAATGTCACTTTGAAATCTCTAAACAAAGAAAATATCAAGTTAAAGAACACCATTGATGCCTTAGCTGAGAGAAACATTTCTCTTGAAAATGTACTTATTTGTTTAGAAGGATTCAAGCAAGAAAGTAAGGATCTAGGGATGAACTAGTAAATAGTTTAAAAAGAGAAGAATTGTTGAAAGAACAATTAGCTGGAGAAATTGAAACCATTAGCAAATGGAATAGGTTTGCTAAAACTGCCAAGAAAATTATTGTTGTTCAGGTTGTAGATACCTTAGGAGAAACCCCTAAATCAACTGGCATGCCATTGACTAACTCATCAATGGATAAGGATCAATTGACTGCTAATCCTCTATCGATCGATGACTAACAAGAAGAACAAACTTAGCACTCTTATAAAATTTGTTAAGGAAAAGGATCCCATAAATCAAGTTGAGACTATGGTTGAAAATATCAACATTAGTAGCTTATCTAAAAAGCAATTAAAAGCTAAATTGGAAAAGAATAGGTATGGAAAGGTAGGCATAAATAAGCACAGTAATTACACTCTTGATATGTATGCACCTAGAAAGGTTTGTACTAAATATGGTAGTGTAAATCATTTATCTATGTATTGCAAGAAAGAAAAGAATTTCATACCTGTAAATGATTTGAATGCACATAAACATGACCACAAATGCCATGCTTGTCAATCCTATGCTCATGAATGTCATGTCTCCTAGTTTGGTTGCACCACAAGTTCACATGCCATATGCACAATTTCCATACATGTACAATATATTCTTTGCATATGCCAATATGAACATGCCTGATATGCCATGGAACATGCCTAAAGTTGATAATGAAATGCATGAAAACTCTGTCACAAGTTCTAAGGTGTCTGAGCCCTTAGAAGGCTTTTCCCAAAGTTAAAGTGGATTTAAACCCACCAAAACAAAAGGATCAAAGTTGGCAACCAAGGCTCAGGTTGCAACTAATAAAAGAGGACCCAAGGCAACTTGGGTACCAAAAACAACTTGATTGTTTTTAATTGTGTGCAGGGAAACAGGAGGAAAAATATATGGTATCTAGACAGTGGATGCTCTAGGCACATGACATGAGATATGTCCATACTCACAAAGTTTATGGAAAAGGCTGGCCCAGGAGTTACTTTTGGAGATAACAGCAAAGGTTTTACTCTGGGATATGGTTTTATTGCTAGTGAAAATGTTATCATTGAACCTGTAGCACTGGTTGATGGATTAAAGCACAATTTTCTGAGCATTACTCAACTGTGTGATAATGGAAATGGTGTGTGGTTTTCAACTGGATCATGCATCATAGCCAACAAAGAATCTGGTGAAATTCTCCTAACTAGAGGAAGAAAAGGCAATGTCTATGTGCCTGATTTCAATTCTGTGAAGGCAAATTCAATGACATGTCTATTAAGTAAGGCCAACATAGATGAAAGTTGGATTAGGCACAAGAAACTAGTCCATCTCAATTTCAAAGCCATGAATCATTTGGTTAGAAAGAGTACAAAGAATCTGGTGAAATTCTCCTAACTGGAGGAAGAAAAGGCAATGTCTATGTGGCTGATTTCAATTCTGTGAAGGCAAATTCAATGACATGTCTATTAAGTAAGGCCAACATAGATGAAAGTTGGATTAAGCACAAGAAACTAGTCCATCTCAATTTCAAAGCCATGAATCATTTGGTTAGAGGCATTCCACAGATGGTGTTCACCAAGGATGGTTTTTGTGATGCCTGTCAAAAAGCAAAACAAAGAAAGGCATCATTCAAGTCAAAGTCAGAATCATCAATTGATAAGCCTTTGGAGTTATTGCACATGGATTTGTTTGGTCCTGTCAACATCATGTCCATTGCTAAAAAGAAATATGCCTTAGTAATTGTAGATGATTTTACAAGATACACATGGGTATATTTCTTACATTCCAAGGATTAGACAAGTAAAATTGTTATCAATCATTTAAAAAATGTTGATAATGGTACTAAATGGAAGGTTAAGAAGATAAGAAGTGATAATGGTACTGAATTTAAGAATGCAACAATGACAGAATTCTGTGAGGAAAAAGGTATCACTCATCACTTTTCTACTCCAAGAACTCCCCAATAAAATGTAATTGTTGAGAGGAAAAATAGAACCTTAATTGAGGTTGCTAGAACTATGTTAGAAGAGGCAAAACTACCTACATACTTCTGGACAGAAGCAATCAATGTTGCTTGTTACATTCAGAACATTTCCATGGTCAATCAATTACAAGGCAAAACTCCATATCAATTGATGAAGAAAGACAAGAAGCCAACAGTAAATTTCCTTCATGTATTTGGATGCAAATGTTTTGTCCTAAGAAATCAGGGAGAAAATTTAGGAAAAATTGAAGCCAAGGCTGATGAGGCAATATTTATTAGATATGGAATAACAACCAAGGCTTACAGAGTCTACAATCTTAGATTACACATTGTTATGGAATCTATGCATGTAGTCTTCGATGACAAGAAAATTCAAGGGTTGTATGATGAATGATACCATAACTCTTTTCATTTTGAGAATGAATCAACTGGTTATGATAAAGATAGTGATGATAATGTGGAAAACTCAAGAAATCAAGTATCTGGAAGTTCCCCATTAATTGATGTCAATACACCAATAAATAACTTATCAGTTGATGATCATCAATCGACTGATAATACATCAATTGATAATTCATCGATGGATAATAATTCTACTCAACAATCCTCAAGTAGGGTGTCCATCTCAAAGGGAGGGTTCTCAACCACTCAATCACATCACAATGATCACAACAATGCTAATGATAATGAAACATCTTCATCAAGGACAAATTTACCACCTCAAAGGAAATGGACCAGAAGTCATCCCTTTGAGTTGATTATTGGAAATGCAGAAGATAATGTCAAAACAAAGAGTGTCACTCAAAATGAGTGTCTATATAGCAGTTTCCTATCTCAAGAAGAACCCAAAAGAGTTGAAGATGCTCTCAAGGATCCTGATTAGGTATTGGCTACGCAAGAGGAACTCAATCAATTTGAGAAAAACAAAGTATGGAAGCTGGTGCCCAAACCAAAGGATAGATCAATAATTGGTACAAAATGGGTATTCAGAAACAAAATGGATGAAACTGGTACTTTGACTAGAAATAAGATAAGGCTTATTGCAAAGGGCTATTCACAAGAGGAAGAAATTGATTTTGATGAGACCTTTGCACCAGTTGTAAAATTGAAAATAATCAAAATCTTTCTAGCCTATGCAATACATGTAAATTTCAAAGTCTACCAGATGGATGTGAAGAGTGCATTTTTGAATGGAGAATTAGAAGAAGAAGTCTATATGGAATAAACTTCTGGTTTTGAAGATCCAAATTTCCGTGACTTTTTCTACTATTTACTCAAAGCACTTTATGGTCTGAAACAAGCACCAAGGGCCTAGTATGACACTTTATCTCAATTTCTCATTGAAAATCACTTCACAAGAGGTACTGTAGATAAAATATTATTTCATAGAAAGGTTAATGGGTCAATTATTCTTGTTCAAATTTATGTGGATGATATTATATTTAGCTCAACTAATGAAAAACTTTGCAAAAAATTTGCTAAATTAATGCAAAGTAAGTATGAAATGAGCATGATGGGAGAGCTTATCTACTTTCTTGGTTTGCAAGTCAAACAAGTTAAGATTGGTATTTTTATAAATCAAACTTAGTATGTTCATGATTTGTTAAAGAAATTTGACTTGAATGAATGTTCCTCTGCAAAAACTACCATGGCCACTGCCACTATACTTGAATTGAATATTAAGGAAGCCAAGGTGGACATTTCAAGTCATAGAGGCATGGTAGACTCACTTTGGTACTTAACTGTTAGTAGGCTAGACATAATGTTTTTTACATGCTTGTGTGCTAGATTTCAAGCTGATCCTAGAGAATCTCATCTAGTGGCCATTAAGAGAATTTTTAGATATCTCAAGGGTACACAAAATTTAGGTATTTGGTATCCCAAAGACTCTGGTTTTGATCTAATAGGCTACTCAGATCCAGATTATGTAGGTTGCAAAATAGACAGGAAAAGTACAACATGCACCTGTCAATTTCTAAGAAACAAACTTGTGTCATGGTTTAGCAAGAAGCAACACTCAGTATCAACTTCAACTGCTGAAGTTGAGTACATTGTTGCTGGAAGTTGTTGTGCACAAATATTGTGAATGAGGAATCAGTTATTTGACTATGGGTTCAACATGAACAAGATTCTTATCTTCTGTGACAATACAAGTGTCATTGCAATAACATAGAATCATGTGCAACATTCCAGAACTAAACATATTGATATAAGGTATCATTTCATTAGGGAACATATAATGAATGGTATAGTTTAATTACATTTTGTCCCTAGTGAACAATAACTTGCTGACATTTTTAATAAACCACTTGATTAATCTACCTTTAATAGATTGGTCTGTGAATTAGGTATGCTCAATTTCACTTTAATTTTGAAAAATGATCAACAAGTTTAATTATTTCTTTGAATGCAGCCATTGTTTACATTTATTTGTTAAATCTTTGTGATCAATTGATAAATGGATTAACTATCAATGGACATTTCTTAGCCATCGATGGATATATTTCATCAACTGATAAAATATATACCTATCGATGGATATTTATCTGTCAACAGATAATTATCCTGGTAATTGTTTATCGATCGATAAGTCAGTTATTGTGTATCAATGGATGTAATTATCAATCAATGATAACAAAATTTTATTCATTTCTAAACATCCATTGACTACTGTCTAAATTAGCCGTTGATGCTCTATTTTATCCATCGACAAATATATACAGTCATGTATGTATAAAGTCGATTGCTATTTAGAGCATGTCTATTTATCTTATTTTCAAACGGTCATTTCTTTTTACTAGAATAGCAAAATTAATTGATGTGACTTATTTAAAGTCAGTTAATTCTTGAAAAATATAAATAGCAGGTTCATTTTCTATTTTCATTTTACCTATTGTTTTTGCTTAACCAATATTTTGCTTTTTCTCTCTAAGAACCCTAACGCAATTTTTCACTCTTTTTCTAAAATTTTCTCTCTCTAGTTTCTTCAAGAACAGTAATAGCACCACAAAAGAAAATCCAATCATCAACATGCTACATCTTTGAGCAGAACAACTTCATTGCATGCTTGATAGTGGAGGATACTCCTGCTGATTTTCACCCATTAATGAAGTTTCTAAGCCAGTGTAAACTCTCCAAGGCACTAAGCAAAACACCAACAATTGTTTGTGAATTGGTGGAAGAGTTCTGGAAGTATGTAGAAGTGTCAAAAGATGAGAAGGTAATTTCTTACACTTTCAAAGGTAAACCCTATACTCTTACTAGCATTATTGTCTCTGAATGCTTAGAAATTTCTTTTAATAATAGTGATGCCATGCCTAAAGATGAAGATATTAGGAATATGTTAGTCTCTGTAAATTATGCTGAGAATGAATGTAATTTAGGAGAGGTAGTTAGAAAGAACCTAAGAAAAGAATGGATCTATTTCTTTGATGTCATTATCAAGGTATTTTCTGGAAAGATAAGCAACTTTGATGCTATTATAACTAGTATGCAACAAGTTGCTTATAGTATCCTATTTGATAAATACTTCGATCTTGGCACATTGCTCCTAAATGAATTAATTGCTAAGTTAGGTAGCACAAAATCTAGGAAAAATAACATTTACTTTGCTAGATTCATTATGTTGTTTATTAACTGTTCCGTGGAGAATTATGAGATCACAGAGGCCGTGGAAATAATGGAAGCATGGACTCAAAACAAAAGGGTCTTTAAGGACTTGGTGAGAATTAATTTACACCCTAAGTTGTGCCTCACTTATCCCCCTTTTGTACAGGTATTCCTTAAATCTCAAAACCTTTCTTTCCGTGAGGTAGAAATATATTTTTCTTTGCATTCTGCAGCAATGGAGGGAGTTGGATATGCCCCCATCCCTCGTACCCAAGTTGCAAAACCCTCCAAATCCAAATCCAAGAAAACCACCTCAACAGTTTCTCAACAAACTGTTGTTGTAAAATCCAAGAAAATAAAAACCACTGAGGGGAGTGTGAAGGTGGTAGGTGAGGGGGAGGGAACTGGCCAACATCAAGAAAGCCAGAAGAATAAGGTTGGAGAGGGTGAGATTGTCCAGCCAGCCTCTAGTCCAATCTCTCAAAAGATTGAGACTGTGATAAAGAAATTAAACACATCCCTAACTGCACCTTCTCAACAAGGTGTAGTTATTGAAAATAGGTCTCAACCATGACCATCTATTGAGGATAAGGGATAAAAAGTTTTTCAAGCCTTCAAAAGGAGAAATTAGGGGAATTTAGATGCACAAGGGGCACACACACCTGCAAAGCCAAATGAAAATTTGGTGGAGCCTTCAGCTTCTTCTGTTGATGTGTCTTAGATAAATGCTGAGACACAGCCCCATTCTTTATTTATTCCTTCTCCTTAATCTCCTTCTAAATATCTTTCTTCAGAAACCTTGATGTTTGATAACATCATTATTTCAAATTCACATTCTTTACAACTCAGGGTGGAGCCAACACTCTCACCTGACTCACCACAAAAGGTTAACACCTTGGTTGAGCAGGATAATATTCACCATTCTTCTAAGTCGATGGATATTTTCTACATCAATTGATACTATCCAACATCCATCGACTTCCACTCATCCATCGATGAATATCCTTACATCCATCGACAAGCTAATTTTAACAGATATTCATCGATCGATAGATATTCCTTATCCATCGATCACCACTTCACATCCATCGATTGCTGCTTCAACTGATATTTCATTTCTTGATTCTAAAGTTGAAGTTGCCTAAACTCTATTAGGTTTGAGTGGAGTGGGTAAGGTGAGTGAAAGGCAGGATTTTCATATCCTGGCAAAAGGTGAGTGTGTGATTGAGAGGCCCTCAACTTCTTCTGAGGTGGCAAAAGGAGAGGGTGTGAGGATTGAGAGTTCCACCTTAGTAGGTGATAAGATACTGATGAAAAAAAAAAGAGAAGAGAGTGAGAGAGAAAAGAATAGAGAGAAATCATTGTCCCCTATCCATGAAGCTCCATCTTCTAAAACTGAGGCTTTTGCAATAGAACTCACCCAGGAGTTGGGGTTGGAGTTAGGGGGAGATGGAGAGGTTGGAGTTCCTGCAGGAGTTGCAGATGCCCTCATGATGGAGGATGATGAAATTGATGTTTATCTCAATGCTGACACCTTTCACCATGAAGACCCTCATTACCAATACTTGGCAGCAGCTATAAATCAAGAAGCTGAGCAGATTCTGGGATTGGTGCAGACTGAGGAGGAGTTCAGGAGTGGGAAAAAAGATTTATCAAGGATGTCTAATGATGTCTCTCACATAAATCCTGAAGACTTTGAATCTGAGGGTGATAATGATACATTGGAGCCCATTATGAGAGATGATGAAGCCACTCTAGCTGACACTGAGAGAGAAATAATAACTCAGTACAGAAGGTTCAAAGAAGGATATTAAACTTCTACAGAGACAATCTCAAGGTTCAAAAGCTTCATGTCACCATCACCAGGAATGAGTTAAGACAAGTCAAATATGACATTGAGAGTGCAAGGAATCACTTTGATTCAACAATGGACTCCAGACTCAGTCTCACTCTCCTGAGCAGAATCAAGCAAAGATTTGACATAGAATTTACAGTTAAGGATAAAGTTGTGGAATTAGAAAAGAGGGTTACTGCCATGGAACTGAACATGAAACATATTCTAGCCAATCAGGTTACTCAAGTCAAGCTTCCTAGCAGACTATTGGACACCCCTTCCTCTTCTCAACCCTTGCCAACTGTTGCTGGTAACAAAAAGGGGGAGAAGGAAAATGCTGAATTGAGGAGGGATGTGGAGAATCAAATCCAAGCTTCTGAGGCTGTCATTTCTAAGCAGGACCCAATGGCCAAGAAAAGAGAAATGGTCAAGCAAATTGTTCAAAGATTTGAAGCATTGGAAAGGAGGACCAAGGCTATCAATGAGGAAAATCCAATTGAGATCACAATAATTACTTCCTTGCCAGCAAAATCAACTTCTGAAACTGCAATTGTTGAATCTCATGAGGATGGAGGAATAAGGATGGATGAAGGAGGAAGCTCACAGCGAATAGATAAGAAAGGAAAATGCACACTGATCGAAGATGGAAAGAAGAAGAAAAAGGCTATCTTAAGAGGTGGTGAGAAACTATTTCATAATGCAATATTGGTTGGTGTCAAGGATAGAATGAAGTAGGAGCAGGCAGAAAAGGAACTAGCCATAATTCTTTAAAAGCAATTTGATGAAGAATATGATAAGATTCTTGAAGATAGAAGGAAGGAGGTTGAGAAGAAAAGAACAAAGCAAAGAGTAAACAGATCCTCCAAGTCTGCAGGAGTAAAGAGAAAACTGAATATTGATGGAGGAGAAGTGGCTGAGGAAAAACAGTCAAAGGAAAAAAAAATTCAAAGAACTGACAGTGATCAACTAAGAGAAGTGGAACTGTTCAAATCAAAGGCAAGCAATTACATCCCAATTAGATCACAATGATTAATTGCTACAAGAGGCCAAAGGAAGAGGGGTGCGGATCTTCTTCATCTTGAATATGAAGATGGTTCACATCTCACCTTTACTTTTATACAGGTGATGAAACAGGACTATGCAACTCTGAGAAAAATCTACACTCTTCTCATTAGAAATTACTACTTAACTCAAGAATTGGCCAAAGATATCTTACAAAGAATGACCATCATGAGAGAGGCTCCAGTTCAGGAAGAAAAAGAAGAAGTAATAAAAATCTGGAATCCTGAAGGAGAAAAAGTTCTCCATGAACCTTTCTACATGATGCTTTGCACATACAATGATGGCAAAGAAAAATGCATTGACATTTGCAAGGAAATCAGGAAATTGCCAAATCTAGAGCTGAATTACTTGGCTAGTCAATTGGATTACAGTGTTGAAGATGAGAAGATACTTAAGGGATCACTCTTCAGGCAAATGGAAGAGAATGAGAAGAAGGAGATGGTTGAGTCTGGCAGAAGGAAGAAACGAAATTAGACAAGTCAAGTTCATCAGAATTCTTCTCAGAAATCACATGATACTGGTACATCTAGTCTCATATTTCTTTTATGTCAAGTTATGATTCTCAATGTATTGATAAATGTTTAAGGCTTTTGTTTTCATCAACCTAGATTTATGATTATTATTAATACTCATAAATAGGGAAAGATTGTTTGGAATCATGTTGTATGATGATAACAAATCACCTAGGATTATAAGTTTGATATTAATTTTATAACTAATCAATGGATATGTGATCTTTAAATATCCATTGACTAGGAAACTATTTATCAGTTGAAGTTGTTGTTAATCAACTGATAAAATAGAGTATAACAGTGATTTAGAATTCCTTTTATTATTAATTGATTGTAATATGTCAATGGATGTGATGATTTAATCAACTGATGTTTATTGGCTTCAATTGATAGCTCATCAATGGATGTGAAGAATGGCTGACAAAGTGTAAAGAATGGCTATCAAATGAAGTGATCAACGGATAAAAGAGTCATTGGATATGGATGATTAATCGATGGATAAAAGGTCAACAAAAGTCAAATCAATGGATCTTTATCAACGGATAAAAGACAATCAATGGATAAGGGAATTGATGGATGCTCAAATATCCATTGATACATCAATTGATCAATGGATAACTTATTCGTCGATTGATAATCAAAGAAGACTCAACTAATAAGCTTCACAACATTTATCAGTTGATCAAATTTTTCCAAAACAGCTAAAGGCAAATGAAAGAGATCTTTTCAGAAGTCTAAATCAATGGAAGACAATTTTGTCAGGACTGTGAAGACTTTCAAAGGAACACAGCCTTCAAGGAGAAGACTAAGACAAAGACTTGTCCAGAATAAGACAAAGGTCTATGATGACTGTGAAAGTAGCTACATTCTATTTTCATGTAACCATTGTAAAATGTACTTTATGCATTTTATCAATTGATAGAAAATAGATGTAGAGATGAGTTGCTATATATATAGTTTAGCAGTTCATTTTTGTAGTAAGAAAAACAAGAGCAAGAAAGCACATTCGAAAAAGAGATTTATTTTGTAGTGCTTTGTCTTAGCTCAGGAGTTTTTATTTGTAAGTAGCTTGGTTCTTAGATCAAGGATAATTTGAAAGCAAAAATATAAATTAGTGGAGAAACCAATCCACTAGTAATATAAAAAGATTTATTTTCAAGTTGTTTATTTTTAATTCTTCCAAGTCTATCTTTTAACCAATTCTTCAAACTGTCAAACAATATAATTAAACAAACTTATATCCACAAGAATTTGACAAAAATTCTTAAGTTTGTATTCAACCCCCCTCCCTTCTACAAACTTGTTGTACTAAAGGGAAATAACATGTAGTCTTCATTTTTCATAACATATTTCTTACTTTCTCTCTATAATTTGGTAATATATATATATATATATATATATATATATATATATATTAGTTTATAGTTTCTATTGTTTTTTACATATGTGGTGATATTTTGTTTTGTTTTTTGCAGTTATGGATTCAAACAAGAAGCCCGAGGAACCACGAAAGCCAAGGAAGGTGCTAATGGAGGAGTTGAAAGAAGCCAAGATAAAAATAAACTAATGGAGGAGAAGGTGATTGATTTTGAGATTCAAGTGGAGGATCTGCAGGAGGCGTTTAAGGAGGCTAGAGAGGAGATAACCTATTTGAGGAAGTTATATGATCACAGAGACGAGTTTCCGTAGATCATATAATTTGATTAACTTTATTTGAATGATTATGTTTAAGACTATTATTTTTAAGACTCATGTTTGAATGTTTGTATATAATTTTTTTTAAAGAACTTGGCTGGTAGTGTAGAACTACCATCCAAGTTTTTTTTTAAACAATATCTCAGACAAAACCGACCTCCTAAACTGATTGTCTTTCTAAAATCGACCGAATTTGACAATTAAAATCCCAGAAAACCGACCGAGTTGATCATTAACCCAGCCGTCTATAGAACAAAACTGACCGGGTTCTTAGATTAGCGGTCGGATAAGGTGATCGGTTTAAAATCAAATAAATCAATCGCTAGAATAAACTCGACCGTTCTAGTCAGTTTTATAAATATTGGTCAGTTTTAGATATGCATTTAATTCCCCCACCGACCTATTGTACGAGCTACAATTTTTTATTATTTTTAAACTGACCGAATTACATGATACGATCAGTTTTAAGATGCCAGATTTTTTTGCAATTATCCCCTTTCTACTTCATTTATTTCATTTATGTATGTATCATTAATACTAAAAAGAGAGGGAGAAAAAAGTGGGTGAAAATCTTGAATTGAAAGCTTGATTGTGGGAGAAGAGTGGAAGCTCATTAATTGTAAGTTCTTTTACTTTTTAAAATTTACTATTTTTATGTGTATTATGCATGTATATATGCACGCGCACACACACACACACACACACACATATATATATATATAGATGTTTTGTTTTTAAAGATTAAATATGGTAGTAATAAATGAGCATGCATATATTTATATGTTGTTTAATAATTTAATTAATTTTTCTTGAATGTGTAATAAATATTGTGTAATATTTTTGTTAGATGTCAAATCGAGATTCGATGAACCGACGTATGGAAAATAATTTTCTTTCAACAAGTAGGGAATATTGGGACGGGTGACATATTTTTTGGATTTTACTAGTAAAAATGGGATGAAAGTCAGAAAGATATTATGACCGTGTATTAAGTGCAAGAATTCGAAATGGTTGAAAATTAATGAGGTTGAACTTCATTTAACAAAATGTGAAATTATGGAAAATTATAGAGTATGGACTTTACATGGTGAATCTAAACAACCTACTAAAAATAAAAAACGTAAGCGTAACTCAGAAGATTTTGTTTCGGAGAATGTTGTTAAAGAACCATTTGATTTTAACACATTATTCTGAGACTTAGATGGTGGAAATCATAATGAAGAACAAGGGTCGCGAAGTAGTAACGTCGAAGAAGAACCAAATTCATATGCTTCTCAATTTTATTCAGACGTTAAGGATTCGGAAGCTCCTATATATCCGGGTAACACAACCTTTACAAGAATGTCATTGACTTGTAGGATGTTACATTTTAAGAATGTGGCACAATGCTCTAAAAGAGCATTTGATTCTTTACTTGCATTGCTTGGTGAAGTTCTTCCAAAAGATCATACACTACCGACTTCTTATTACATTATGAAGACGATGATGAATAAGTTAACATTGGGTTATGAGAAAATTGATGTGTGTGTGAATGATTGTATATTGTACTACGGTGATGATGCAGACAAGATTGTTTGTGACATTTGTGGTAATAGTCGTTATAAAGGTAAAAAAATGGGAAGGGTATACCAAACAAGGTTTTAAGATATTTTCCGCTTATTCCTCGTCTATAAAGATTGTATATGTCGGAGCATATGGCTAAACACATGACATGGTACAAGAAGAGAGAAACAAAGTTGGGAGAACTTAGTCAGCCTTCGGATGGAGATGAGTGCAAAGCGTTTGACCGTCGTTATCCAACATTCACAAGAGAGAGTCGGAATATTCGTCTTGGACATGGAACCGATGATTTTTGTCCGTTTAGCAACTCGGGGAAAAAGTCTACACGGTGTGGCCGTGTTGGGATTCGGGCACACACGTAGCGGAAAAATGCGAAAAATAAATACAAAATAATGAATCCCAAACGCAGGATCCATGTATAATAAGCGGATGATTATGGAGAATCAGATGTGTACCTTATTAAAGCTTTCCTTGTGATGATTATAGAGGTCCAAAAGCGATGAATCACAGCAGCCCTTCGTGAAGATCTGCTCTCTATCGGTAGCCACACGAACGTCGTATCGTCTAACGATCACCAGAGTTAGGTACTAGCCTCTTTCTGCCTCTTTGTCTCTCTCTTTCTCTAGCCTCTCAAATAACGTAGAGCTGCTAGGGTTTTATCGAAAACGAATTTTTGAAACTCTTAACCCTAAACTATACATCTTTATGTATATATAGGGAAGAGAGGGACTTGGGCCAAAATCCTAATCTGATTAGACCTTTTAAAACCCATTCAGATTTCGGATTTATATTATTAATAAATTCAAATTCTAATATGTATATAATTAATCAAGTCTCACTTAATTAATTAAATAAACAAATTTGAATTAATAATAATAACATTATTTAAATTCATAATTTAAATAACACTCCGTTTAAACGCTCTTTGTGTGTGACCCTATAGGTTATTATTACGTTGGCAATAATTTTATTTTCTAATAATAAAATTATAAACAATGAGCGGCATCTAGTAATACATCATTGCTACCCAAGTAATAATAATAATTGGTGATTCAATTAAACCTTTCGTGAGTAATGTACAATGTAATATAATCCCATTAACCTTACAGTATAGATCAAACTCGAGGCATGTATTGTGTCATCCTCTTCTACGTTTAATCTGAGTTTCCTTGATCAATGAGTAGACTATTAATCAAATCAACATTTGAGCATGGTCATGCATTTTATAGTCTCACTTAATCAAGAGGCCAATAATATCACTCCTAAAATAGGAGGGTTAAATCCAATATCTATCATTCATATTTCTCATACGATTCATAGCATACCCAATGTCCACCTTTATCATTACCCGGTTAAAGGTAACTTTGAGTGTAATCAAAGTATATTAATTCTCGTATAGAAATATAATGATTTCAAGTCAAAGGATCATTACATCATTATCACAGTGAGAATTTCTTATGACACTTATTAATATGTAGATTCTCACAGCGGGTCTGTCCAGTGCCATGCATTGAGACATGCACTTATGTTCTTGACTTTAGTATCACCATACCTATAACCAATGAGATGTGGTCATCAGTCACCAAACATGCTAGTCTTATTGCATTATTATTGTCTCTAAATAATAATACTCGACTAGGGACTTTTAGGAATAAAATACTATTCATATAATCTCATTTTTAAGTCACATACTTAAATATATATATTACGTATTAATATTCCAAGGACATTTATTATTCTTTCAATTTATAACGCAGTAAATAAAGACATAATAAATATTAAATAAATAATCACATAAAACATAATCATTAATTGTTTTCAATAAAACATTAAAAGTATTGTCTCTAGGACACCAATACTAACAATCTCCCAATTGTACTAGAGCCAATCTCTCATGTATCTAATACCCATGAAACTAGTATGACCTTCGTGCTTCTGCTGTGACAAAGCCTTGGTCAGTGGATCTGCAATATTCTTATTTGTATGCACTTTACATATATGTATATCCCCTCGATTATTAATCTCTCGAAGAAGATGATATCGTCTGAGTATATGCTTTGTTCGGGAATGAGAACTTGGTTCCTTAGCCTGTGAAATGGCTCTGTTATTATCGCAGTATAAATCTATCAGATCTGCGACCGAAGGAACCACACCAAGTCCTGAAATAAAATTCTGAATCCAGACAGCCTCCTTGGCTGCTTCACAGGCAGCAATATACTCAGCCTCCATTATAGAATCGGCAACCGTCTCTTATTTTGAACTTTTCCAGCTTATAACACCTCCATTTAGACAAAACACAAAACCAGACTGAGAGATCGAATCATCCTTGTCTATTTGGAAACTAGCATCGGTGTAACCTTTTACAACCAGCTTTTCCTCTCCTCCATATACCAAGAATTGATCTTTAGTCCTTTTCAAGTACTTAAGAATATTCTTGATTGCCGTCCAGTGACCTTCACCTGGATTAGACTGGTATCTACTCGTCATGCTCAAAGCATACGAGACATCAGGATGAGTACATATCATTGCATACATTATAGAACCAATTGCCGATGCATATGGAACTTTACTCATACGGTCCTTATCATCCAATGACTTAGGACTGTTTTCTTTAGAGATCGATATCCCATCAGACATAGGGACAAATCCCCTTTTGGCATTTTGCATCCCAAATCGATGCAAAACTTTATCAATGTATGTACTCTGACTTAGGCCAATCATTCTTCTTGATCTATCTCTATAGATCCTGATATCTAATATATAGGTCGCATCGCCTGAGTCTTTCATTGAGAAATTTTTACCCAACCAAGTCTTAACAACCTGTAAAGAAGGAATGTCATTCCCTATCATTAATATGTCATCAACATATAATACTAGGAATGCCACATTGCTCCCACTAACCTTCTTGTAAACACATGGTTCATCTTCATTTTGAATAAACCCAAACTCTTTGACGGTTTCATCAAAACGAATGTTCCATCTTCTCGAGGCTTGTTTCAATCCATAAATGGATCGACGCAGCTTACATACCTTTCCAGCATGCTTTGGATCAATAAAACCCTCAGGCTGTGTCATGTACACATCCACATCTTCTTCAAGGCTCCCATTTAAGAAAGCGGTTTTGACATCCATCTGCCAGATTTCATAATCATAGAAAGCAGCTATAGCAAGCAAAATCCTGATGGACTTGACCATAGCCACTGGTGAAAAAGTCTCATCATAGTCAATACCATGAATTTGCTTGAAACCTTTTGCCACCAATTGTGCCTTATAGGTCTGTACATTACCATCCATGTCGGTCTTCTTCTTGAAAACCCACTTGCACCCTATAAGTTTTACCCCTTCAGGTGGATCAACCAAAGTCCATACTTGATTAGTATACATGGATTCCATCTCAGATTTCATGGCATTCAGCCATATCTTGGATTCTGGAGTGTTCATAGAGTCTTGGTATGTGAGAGGCTCATCTTCGTCGATAAGCATCACATCACCATCTTGAGTTAAGAGAAATCCATAATATCTCTCAGGCTCATGGTGAATCCTACTAGACCTACGAACAACCTGTGTTTCTTGAGCAGTGTTTTGTTCTTGTACATTCTGCTCAAGTTCCTCCATTGGTTCAATGTTATCTTGTGGGCCTCGAACTTCATCGAGATCTATTATCCTCCCACTATTTTTCTTCGAAAGCATCTCTCTTTCAAGAAAAACTGCAGTTCAAGCAACAAACACTTTGTTCTCGGAAGGATTATAGAATGAATAACCCTTTGTTTCAATTGGGTATCCCACAAAGTTACATTTTTCTGATTTAGGTCCTAGCTTCTCAGAAATTAAACGTTTCATAAACGCTTCACATCCCCATATTTTCATAAATGACATGCTATGACGTTTCTCAGTCCATATCTCATATGGAGTCTTCTGAACCATTTTAGTAGGAACTCGGTTAAGTGTATAAATAGCCGTCTCCAGGGCGTAGCCCTAGAAACTAATTGGAAGATCTGAATGACTCATCATCGATCGCACCATGTCCAACAAGGTACGATTTCTCCTCTCAGAAATTCCATTCCATTGTGGTGTTCCGGGAGGAGTGAGTTGTGATACGATACCACACTCTTTTAAGAAACTCTTAAATTCATGGTTTTAGTATTCTCCCCCACGATCAGATCGTAGAGTCTTAATACTTCCGCTAGTCTATTTTTCTACTTCATCTTTGTATTCTTTGAACTTTTCAAAAGAATCAGATTTGTTCTTCATAACATACACATATCCGTATCTACTGAAATCATCAGTAAACGTGATAAAGTAGTAAAAGCCACCTCTTTCCATAGTACGCATAGGACCACATACATCACTATGTATTAGTTCTAATCGTTCAGTGGCCCTTTCACATTGTTTAGTAAAAGGAGCTTTAGTCATTTTTCTAATGAGACAGGGTTTACGTGCTTCGTATGATTCAAAATCAAACTTATCCAAGTATTCATCTATATGTAACTAGGAAATGCACTTATCATTTATATGGCCTAAACGACAGTGCCAAAGGTATTTATGATTTGAGTCATTAGCCTTAAGACGTTTGTTATTCACATTATAGATAGGAGTGTCTAAATCAAGAACATATAAATCGTTAAACATACGTGCAACCCCATAGGTAACATTATTCAAAGAAAAGGAACAACAATTGTTCTGAATTGAAAAAGCAAAACCTTTCTTGTCCAAACAAGAAACCGAAATAATGTTTCTGCAAATTGCAGATACGTAAAAACAATTTTCAAGTTCTAAAATAAGCCCAATGGACAATGATAAACGATAAGTCCCTATAGCCAAAGTAGTAACCTTTACTCCATTGCCAACTCGTAGGTCGACCTCTCCCTTAGCCAAAGTCCTACTCCTTTTTAGTTCCTGCACTTTTATACAAATGTGAGAAGCACATCCAGTATCCAATACCCATGATGTAGAAGTGGACAGATTGACTTCTATAACATAAATACCTGAATCAGAAGCTTGACCAGCCTTCTTCTTCTTCTTCTTCAGATCCTCCAAATAAGCGTGACAGTTTCTCTTCCAATGACTTGGTTTACCACAGTAGTGACAATCACCCTTTGCAACAGCACCCTTAGGCTTTAAAGCCTGTTTGGGATTAGTCTTTGGCTTGGGAGCAGAATTAGATCCAATCTTCTTCTTTCCCTTCCATTTACCTTTCCCTTTAGCCTTACCTTTCTTGTTCACCATCAATATAGGAGCAGGTTCGGCCTTTTTCATGTTGGTTTTAGCAGTTCGCAACATAGCCAACAATTAAGTAGGTGTTTTGTCTATCTCATTCATATTGTAGTTCATAACAAAATGAGTGTAGTTGCTATTCAAAGATTGTAAGATTAAGTCAATCTGAGCTTCCGGACCAATCGGGAAACCCACAATATCAAGATACTCAATATAACCTATCATCTTCAGAACATGTAGTTGTACAGGTTCACGCTCTCCTTGCTTGCAAGCGTACAGTGCTTTGCTCGTGTCGAACCTTTCTTGGCGAGCCTGTCCTTCAAACATCCTTTGAAGGTGTTCAATCATCTCATAAGCATCCATATGCTCATGTTGTTTTTGAAGCTCAGCACTCATGGTTGCTAGCATGAGACATGCGACATCAGTCACATCATCAATATGCTTCTGATAAGCATTTTGTTGAGCGCGATTTACATTCTCAGCAGGTGGAGCAGGAGAAGGAATTTCAATGACGTGGAGCTTACGCTCTTGCCTGAGGACAATCCTCAAATTCCTATACCAATCTAGGAAGTTGGTTCCTGTCAGCTTGTCCTTCTCCAGGGTTGCTCGTACGGAGAAAGTATTTGTATTGTTTGCCATTTAAATATCTACAATGTTAAAATGCATAAATTTAGTTAGTTTGCAGAATTTAATTATGTTCAAGTGATTATCATATATATTCATAATATATATCTCCCACTATTTTATTCAAATCAATAGCCCTAATTATTAATTCGGAAAGCATTTCATCAAAATTTTCTAGTGAGCCAAGATCCATATTTCATCCATGTTTTAAGATAGCGTTGGCTAATACATCCAAAACACGACTATTTAGGTAGACAACATTTGTCAATTACATCAAATATAACTCTTGGATAGTTTGGTGAAACAACCCTTTGTACACATTTATCCAATAAATCTCACTAAACCCTATGTCTCTAAACCCACAATCCTATTGTGATGATTTAGTTAAGTTAGACCCAACGTTTAATAAACAAAGTACAATTACTTATCACATTTTCCCATGATTGATAAGAGCACTTTACTTTGGCAAACCCACTCATTCTCAATCTAGATCTTAATGTGTATAAACATTGGAAGGCATCTATATTAACTTAATATTTATTTAGGGATTTATTATTTAACGATCATGATCCCATCATAAAGAGATTCTCAATTTTTCCTTGATTAAATAATCCATTTCAATATTCGTCAATGGTTTGATTTCCAGATCGTCGGAGAAGTCACAAGCGGTCTCACTTAAAACCCAACTTTCATACAGATTAAATTAATAATCCATTGTTGACAAAATCTCCCCAAGTCATATCTTTTAAAATAAATTAATTCTACTTAATTTAATTAAATAATTTATAAATTAAATTAATTTCAACTTGAATTAATTTAATTAAATAAATTAAATAATTAATTTACTTTTGATAGTAGAATTAAAATATTATCTTGATCTGTACAACCTTGTTGTTAGCACCGAAACCTTTCCGTCTTTGCTCTATCGTCTGTCATAAAACCACTTAAGCTAGATGATAAATATTTATTAATTTAGTTGACACACAAATATACTGTCTGGTTCATTTGTGCCATACTAAAATAAATATTCTCCACCTTTTAACGTTAAAAGCTGTGGTCTTCTGTACTTCTTCTGCTTCACTATCTTTCCTCTTTTATTTTCTTCTTCTGGAATCTTCGTGTAGTAGCCACTTAAAATCTTCTGTATTTTCTGAACTCTTCTGAAATATTACTTCTTTATTTTTCACTGATGTTTGGACATATTAATGAATGTCTTCTAGTGTTGAGTAGCAACCTAATCAAAATACTTCTGATACTAGGATTCTTCGTGTCTAATTTACTTTCTTCGTCTTGATTCCTGTTATCATATTTATTATTTACTTCTCTTTCTAATTTGAGTTGAGTTGTCATCTAATTATTACAAATAGGCCTAGTCATATGCCTTTCAATATCCCCCTATTTGTTGTTAAATATTTAACACACAAATTTCTAGAGGATAACTCAAGTAACAACTAAGAAAATAATACGACATTTGAGAAATGTAAATAACAAAAAGTTCTGGTATTATATTTAACAATTTTCCAAATTCAATCATGAAAGATAAATACAAGATAGATGTTCCTCTGGACTGAATATATTTTACAAAGTTCTATCTTGACCTATCTATGTCTTCAATCTTCACCATCTTTAGAAGTATCAACTTCACCTTCTTCTAGAGTTGAACTTTTGTAAACAGGTGTCACTGGTACATCTTCAGTGGTTGATTTTTCTGGTTGAATGGGCTCACCAAATAACCTTCTCTGTTCAGCAAGTGCTAATTGCCAAAGCACCTCTTGCTCAACAGGATCTTCTTCTTCTTGTATATCAGAAGGCTGACTGGAATCTATCTTTGACATTTTTCGGATGTAAGATTTGATACCCTTTGATAGGCAATAATTCCGGATCTTTACAGCAACCTCTATTTTGTCTTGAGTTCTGAACCTCTTTGATCTCAGCATAGTCTCAACCTCAATCATGTACTTGACTGTATATTTCTGTAAGGAATCCTCATCTAACTTTAATATCTGATAATATTTATTAGTGAGAAACCTTACCTCATGAGGATCGTGAATGATTTGAGGACTAACAACTTTTGCAAAATTTCTGAGTCTGTCTCATAGAAGCTCATTCTCTTCTGAACTCCTTTTCACTTTATTCAGCATTGTCCATAACACAGATAGAGATCTTTCTCTAAAGAACTCCAATGAGATTTTGAAGGATCCATTTCTGTGGGTGTAAACCAAGATCTGCCAATCCTCGAGAACATGATCAACCAGCACAGTGATATAATCGACTTCTTTTTGCATGGCCTTCATGAAATTATCAATGCTATCATTTGAACTTTCCAAGCGATTGATTATTAACTTTAGTAGATTATCTTGAAATAGAACTTTTTGTTCTTTGTCCATGATCTCTCTAGCAGTGTCCCATCTTGCACGTATCTTCAGTTGAACATCTCTCTTCTTCTCCTTAACAACAATTGCCCACAACTTCTGTTTTTCTAGTCTTACTTTTCTTTCAGCCTTGGATTATTCTTTGACTAAAGCCTTTAGTTGTTCAAACTTAGCATCACTTTCCTTGATGTCTTCTTTCAACTTCCTCATAGCCTCTTCATAGGCAGGATCAGATTGTTCTTCTCTGGGAAACAAAAATTCTTCATCAAAGGTTATTTCATCTTCAGCTCTGTAGTAGTCTGGATTGTAACTGTCATCTTGACCACTATCCTCAACAAAGTGATCTTCAGGATAGTATGGTTCTTTTTGAATATTTGACATTGTTGACACATACTGATCTTGTTCATAAAGCTTGGCTTTGCCCTTATATTTCACTTGTCCTTTCTCTACTCTTTTCTCCCCCTTAGTTGAGGGACCCTCTACAGCTCTTGAAGCTTCAATTGATTTGACTAATTTTTCCATGGTCTCGTAGGCCTACTTCATTCCTGCGTTCAAATGAATCATCCCTTCATCCAACTTGTTCAACCTTTTAGTTGAGATTTCTTCATTTTCAATGATTCTTAGATTCAAACTCTTTTCAACATCATCTATTCTCTCATTTATGTTGCTAATCTCCTTCATATCTTCAGCAATAAGTTTTTTTACATTCTGGATAACTTGGGTCTTCAGGAGAATGTTGGACTTTACATCAGTAACTTCTTTTCACACGATTGTCAGCTGTTCTATTATAGAGGCAGATCTAGACTTTGTTTCTGCTTATGCTTTGACTTGGGATAATTCAGCCAAACAAATCTGCATTTCTTTCTAGAGAGCTTCCATTTTCATTAACAGTTCACTGTGTGTGTGTGCACTCACCTCACTTTCACTCATGTTTATTTCACTATGACTATGTGCATGTGTTTCGCTCGGTGTTTGCCTCACAAAACTCGTGTTTAGCTCTATTCCATATTCTTTTGTTGTACCTGTATATATTACTATAGCAGTTGAAGACTCGTAATATTCTTCAGAAACTTATGAAGGCATGTCCACAACAGGATTAACCTGAAGTGGCTTCGCTACTGACGTAGCTGCTCCTTGAATGGAGCCTCAACTCCCTCTATAGAGTGGTTGCCTCTCACCTAATCCACTAGTGGATGGGAGAACTTCCTTTGAAGGAACTAGAGGTGTTAATTCCAGGGGGTCACCACCTTAGACAATGTAGTGATTGGCTCATTAGAGTCTGTTATGCCCCGCAAAGCCTGTAAAGGCACTTGATACTTCACAGCATCTAAAATGTTCTGGTCCACTGTAAATGTGGCATTAAACATATTTGTATCAAAAACATTTTCTTCAACATTTGATGTACTCTCTTCTCCGTGTGTATCTTCGATAATTGGTGTTAGGTCCAATATCATCATAGAAGGGGGGGTTGAATATGATGTGGTAGAAATTTCAGTTAATTTGCGGAAGTGTTTGTGTTTTTAAAGATATGAACTTGACAGTTAACAAAACACAAAGCTGGAAAATAACAAGTTATTATTAAATCCCTGTGGTGCTACAAATCTAATCAAATGATTAGCTGCAGTGGGTTCAAAACAATATTACAACACAATATAGTTGGGTGAAATAAATGTCTAGCTTTAATGGAGCTTCCCGGCTGTGTGTGTTGAATGCCTGAAGATGATAACCCAATAAAACAATTGATTTGAACCCATATATATTTGTAGACTTCTTTGGAAATTTTCCCACAATGCTAAGTCCTGAGTGGCGCCTGCACAGTGGTAGTGGTGTAGGGGCGCCACTTGAAGCATGTTGAGCCTGTTGTCCTGAGTTGCGCCTTGAATGTGAGTTGCGCCTATACAGTGGTTGCCCTGTATAGGCGCCACTCATGCCTTAGAAAATATCAACTGCTTGTTGTGCCTTATATAGGTGAGTTGCGCCTATACAGTGGTTACACTGTGTAGGCGCCACTCACAACTAAACTTGACTTAGAAACATTTGACAGTTGTGTTGCGCCTTGGAGGTGTGTTGCGCCTGTACAGTGTGTTCCCTGTATAGGCGCCACTCATCCCTTAGAATAAGTGTGCCTGTTTGTACCTGTTAGACTTTGAGTTGCGCCTATACAGTGGTTGCCCTGTATAGGCGCCACTCATGACTTAGGCACTATTTCTTGTGCCTTCACTTGACAATTTTGTTGCACCTTGATATGTAGACTGCACCTCTTCACTGCTTCAAGAGTAATAACCACCAAGTGTAGTAATACCTTCCTTAACATATTTATCTCGAATTCTTGAATTAATTACCACTTGAACTTTACTCTTCTGGCTTGGCTTGATCAACTGATTTTCTTCTGATTAATTAAGATAATTCTTTTCTTGTTGTGCTGACGCTTAGTGCACTGGTCTGGTTCACAAACGACTAACACTTGAATAAATTTCCTTAATCTCTGTTCTGTTTCAGCTGATAAACCCTGGACTTTTGCATTGCTTCTGATCAATGAAACCCTTTGACAATTATACATGGATCACTGCTCTGTCTTTAGAATGAAGTCATCTAAACTCTTATTTGTCATTGAGGCTTGAACATATTAATGAACTTCTCTCCCTGACGTTCAGTAATTCTTTCATCTTGAATGCTCAGCAAAAATGAATGTATTATCTTCTTGATTATGTCCTTCTGGATTCCTGTGCTACATATTAGTATTATTTATCTGTCTTTGTTTCTTAGTTGAGTTATCGTTATCACTATTACATACTACGTTACATTATGCTTTACAATCTCCCCCTATTTGTTTGTTAGAGTTCGACAAGCAAATCCTGTGAGAGGATAACTCAACTGATACTTACAAGAAAAAGTAAAGTGTAGAAAGACAGTAAATAATATTAACTACATTCTGGATTAGATATTACATTTCCAGATTTCTTTGTGTACAAAAGAAGTTTGTTCCTTTAGCCTGAACAAATAATTCTATGGTCTTCTGCTTCCTTGTACTGTGTCTTGCTTGATTTTAGATCTCGTTTCAGAGTAGTGCTTCCTCAGCTCTTCTTCCTTTTGCTCTAACTTTGCCTTCACCAAATCTCTTGCTTCTACTTCAAGAGTGTTAACCGGAGGTGGATCATCTAATTTCTTTAAAACCTCAGAGAGAAACGCCGTTGAATTTGTTTTGGAGATTGACTCGAAGGCCAGAGATTGTCTCTTTGTAAACACAAACACTGTTATCCTTTTTGGAAAGCCTTTTACTCTTTCAGTGTTGTGCATTGACTCTTCTGTCAATTTCTCCCTTAGAATATCTTCGATCATCCTCAAAGCCTTTTTGTCTGACTTGACAGTGGATCTTTTTACCGTTGAAAAGACTTTTCGAATAATCTCAGAGTTGTTTCTCCCAAGCTTTGAAAGTTCTTTCCTTTTGTCCACACCGTTTTTCTTGAAGAGAAAGTATATTGTTCCATTTGGTTCAGTTTGAATGCAGGGTACAGAGTCTTTAATGGCTTCGAGTACTTCAGTGCCATCCGGTCTTCTTACATAAACTGGTTCCTGATAATATCTGGACATTTCCAACAGCTGTCTTGCTGACATACCAAATGCTCTGTTTAGCCTGAATGCATAGATCAACTCAGCAGCATTTAAGTCTTCTAGAGTTCTGTTCTTGCTTCTGAGTTTCCCTTCTACATACTGCATGAACAACAAATGGCTTGAGTCCAAACATTCGTCTGACAAAGTTAAGTTGTGAAGTGTTGTTGCTTTGTAGTACTTGACAACCGGAGGCTTTTCAAATGCTTCGACACCGATCTCCATTATCTTCTTTTCAATTAGATCTCTTAGTATCTCATTCGTCTTGTGCCCTCCAAAGATGACTTTCCTTTTTAGCACATACAGCTCCACAATGTTCATCTTTTCAAGACTCTTTGTCGACAATATCCTTGATCCCAGTGATGTTGAATTGATATACATTTTCCAGCCATTTTTAAGTGCACTGACTGACACGCTTGTTATTTCTTCTGATAGCATAGAATAGAACTCATGATCATCTTCAAATTTTTCTTTCATGGTCCTGAAGAGATTAAGGACTTCTCTGCCTTTCCTGTGTGTTGGAAACGACGAAGCTGTATAAATAGTAATCGTGATAACTCAACACTAGAACAGGACAAGTAAATAATACTACGATTACACAGAAATCAGCAAGACATGAAGACAAGGCAAATACAGTTAATCAAGACATTAGAAGAAGTTTTGAAGTCTACTACAGGTCACTGAAAGAAGTTCATTTATATGTTCATGCCTCAGTGAAGAATAATGTTTAAAGACTTTCAGGGTTTCAGAAGTGTTGAAGATTCAGTATAGCAGTGCCACTAAAAGATTTCAGTGTAACAGCATTGATTGAAGATAGACAGTGTTTGAAGCATAGGAATCTAGAAGAATTGAAGACATGGTAAAGACAAAGGTTAAAGAAGACAGCTACAGTCTTGAAGTTATACTCACTGACAATCAGTGAAGAACAGAGAATGAAGTATTCAAGATTGTAGTAGTAATGAAGACGTTGTCGAAGTACCAGAAAAGATTCTAGTGAAGTTACATTGTTTATTAACAGTTAATGTTCGAACCACTTATTGGGAAGCCACATTACCAATTGAACATGGTAATCTATTCAGAAGCAAGTACCCTATCAAGACTAGTCACTTATGAACCAGACCGTTGCATCAAGTGTCAGGACATTGATAGCAAGTTTATGTCAGTAGTAGAGATCCATGTTCAAGAGCTTGTTGAAGAATATTGAAGAAGCTAGGGAAACTTGCTCATAAAGGTTAATCCACAATTAGTCACTAAAGAAAGTCAACATTCGATGAGTGCATATTTGCCAAGGCAAATGTCGATCCACAGCAGATCGAGATGCGGATCGAGATTGATTATTAAAGGTAAAACATTGCAAGGCAAATGTCGATCCACGGCAGATCGAGATGCGGGTCGAGATTTACAATTGAAGTAAAACATTGCAAGGCAAATCTCTGTCCACGGCAGATCGAGATCGAGATCGAGATTCTCACAGATCGAGATCGAGATTCTCATAGATCGAGATCGAGATTTTCACAGATCGAGATCGAGATCGAGATTGTCAACCAAGATCGAGATCGAGATGGGTCCAGGCCTAGATCGAGATACGGGTCGATATGTAGCATTTAATGTTCAAGGGACAAGTGGCTTATTGTGAACGGTTGATCCAGAGTGGTTGGGAAAGTACTTTTTGTTAACGAGTCCTGATTAGGCCACGTACACAAAAAGGACAAGATCAAGTCTACAAGTCATAGATTACAAAGTAGTATAAATAGAAGTACTTGTGTAACATTTCAATAGAGAGCATAGAACGCAATGTAAAGCAATATTGAGAAAAACACTTGTAATAGAGAGGGAGTATATTCACAGAGCTTAGTATCATTTACTCCTCTCTCTTTACTTCTGTTGTACTATTGTAATGAATGTTGTAGCAAATCCTTCAATGAATATAATGATATATTCTTGAAATTCTGTGTTGATTTATTACATAGTATTTATTGCTTCTCATTGCTTCTCATATTCCTTAAATCGTAAAAAGTTGTATTCACCCCCCCCCCTCTACAACACATTTGGACCTAACAATTGGTATCAGAGCTTAATGTTTGACATACAAAACATAGATCCTTGTGTTTGGTAGAAGATTAGGGAGTTTTCAAGTCCAGATCTACTTTTTAAGATTTTCTTGAAAAGTGTACTTAAATTAATTAAACAATGAAAACTCGTCCTAAAATTATTTAAATACTCCAGGTGTAATTATTTAGCTTGGGTGTATTTTAGATAATTGTTGTGAATTTTTCTGGGTACTTTGGTTTGTGGTGTTCTACGAGTGTTCATCACAGTTCCTGATAAAGAAGACAAACCCAGCAACTTTTTGATTACCTTTTCTAAAGATATAATGTGAAAAAGGTGTTATTGACTTTTGATTGGACATACTCACTGCACAAAAAGTAATTATCAGAAGACTCTGTACCTAGCACGTGGTTGTTAGGTGAGTTAGGTGAGAAAAGACACAAAAGTCAAAAAGTGTGAAAGTGACAGGCAGCAAATTTCGACCAAGGACAAAAGTTTGACTTGAGCATATCTACTTGAGAATTTCGACTTGGTGAAATTTTGACACGGGCAAAAGTTTCGTAGATCGAGATCGACTTGGGAAAATGGCTTAAAATATGTTAAGATAAATCTCGATCTGTCGACATCGAGATGCTGATAAGGAGTAAATAGCTTTCGATACGTCCGTTCGACAAACCTAAAAATAGAGGTCGTCATGGAAGGTACCGCTGAGGTCAACAAAACACTTATACTCAAGACGGAGTATGGCACCTACAGAATGAGAAAAGGAGCAAGCAAAAGATGACAGACACTATGTTGAGATTGAAGCAGGAATCTCAAGCATTAGGAGGATGCAGCAAGGGAAAACATTTGTTGATGAAGTTTAAATGCAAGGTTGATTCTATCAGTGATGCACCAAATGAATATCTGGCATCAATGACCAACACTGGAAATGAATCACTAAGCACTTCACAGGTACACTTTCTAACTAGCATATGTTTATCTAATTCAGAACTGTATGTTTATTAAGTTTTGAAATGTATTGATTGCATGCTAGAGTACATTTCACACTTGATTTTATATGCAACAAAATGAATATCTAGAATTAGATAGGGTGTTCTAGACGATTAGGTGTATCCCCAAACATTTGCTGAAACTTGAGTTAAATCTGATGTGATTTAATACCTCTGCTAATGTTGTGAAAATTGCTAATAGACAAACAGGTCATAGATCAGATTTTATGTGTTCTTAATGACAAATGACTTGTTAATTGTTTATGTGCTTATTTTCATATGATTTGCTTTCTCTCACATAGTTGCACTTAAATGCTATATCAATCATGTATTGCTTGTTAGGGATAAGATGGTTAAAAGATGGTAGAATTATTTAAGTAGTCAGTAAGTCATGTAGATTCGAAGCTATATCTAAAACTGACTTAGGTAATTAGAGATAGTTAAAAATGCTAGACAACAACAGAATGGATTAGAAAGAATTAGTAATTAATTTGTTAGTTCTTCTATCCATGTGCTTTTATGCAGTGAAGCTGAATATTTACCATGTATTCTTATTTCCATGCTTGTTTAGTTAAATTTATAAATGCATATCTTAGGACTTGCATAATCTTAGGCAAAGCATGTATAAGAATCTCAGTAGGGTAAAGACTGCTAGTTCACCTTATGTTAGGTTGAAATCACTAGTCTCATAGCCTAAAGACTACTTTGTCAAGGCTGCAGTGTATGAGAAGTGATCAGTCAAAGAGTTTATGCATATTAAGGTTGAAGCTGTTGTTACCTTTGATAATATCTCTAACCCATCTGGACTCAATTGAAGTTGAGTACCAAGAAGCTTAATCATTTGTGATTGCAGAGTATGTAATGGAAAGAAAAAGTTATGTGACTTCGTGACATTTATTGTTCGAGGCATATGATTAAGACTAAAGCTCTTCTATCACAAATGATTGAGAAGGCCTCCCCGACGGTAACCTTTGGAGATGACAGCAAAGGATGTACAAGGGATATGGCTATCATGAGTTAAGAACTGTCATCAGTGGAAGCATCTTTCTTGTGGAAGGACTTAAGCACTTTCTAAAGGGCACTAGGGAATTCTTTGTCAAAGGTTTTCTAGAGAAGTGTTTGATCTCAAACAAGAAGGTTGGATGCTCACTCAGCTGCGGTTGAGGAAGTTTGTTCGTAGCTGACATGAAATTTGGATGTAAAGATGAAGTGAACTTTTCAGTAAAGCTTTATCAATGAAGAGTTAGCTATGGCAAAGGAAGCTCTCACACTTGTTAGTCTGCAAGGCAATAGATTCTCTGATAAAGATGAAATTGGTGAGAGGACTGCTTCATATGGAATTCTATCAAGAAGGACATTTTGAAGTATGTCACATAGGGAAGTCAATGGAAACATCACATTGAAGGAAAGTCATATGCTTAGTGGTGATTGAAATTGATAACCCTAATTACAAATTGGTGATGTTCAAGCATTCAACAGACAAAATGTCACAATGATGATTGATCAAATAAGGAAGATCAAGTTGGAAACAATTGGTAAGCAGTGAGAACTTTGAAGTCAGATAGTGGAACTGCATTTCGCGAGTGAAGTTCTAAGTGAAGTCTGCACTGAAAAAGGTACTTTGAAGCTGAAGCAATTAACACAGCATGCTGCTTTATTCAACAAGATCGTGAAAAGACATCATTTGAGTTAATGGCCAACCAGAAGCAAACACTGAAGCTCTTTCGTGTGTTTGGAGGGAATTGATTTTTAATGAAGATTTATTTGAGTATCTTGACAAGAAGTTAAGGCTCATGGAACAATTCTCCTCGGCTACTCAGAAGTGATTAAAAGTCTGAATGTGACGACCAACTACACCAAGCTCCAGTGCATTCAATCGAACGACCATTCTGAATCATTGACAAATTCAGATACTGATGTTGAAGCTGAGGTTGCAGAAGGAATCAATGACAACGATGATGATTCAGATCCTTAGTGGAAATCCACTGTAGAAGGTGAAGGATCTTCAACACATCCTAGCAGCAACTCAGGAGGAGCAAATAAAAGATGGATCTACTAGTCATGCTCAACAATGAAGATCAAAGGATTTCATTAAGAACATTTCTGCCAAGACAAAAGGTTTGAAGTCAAATTCTATCCTGGAGTCTCGTTCTTAGTGATTCGGATTCTTGTGTAGAGGCTAGAAGTGCTAATCGAAATGATCATATATCTTTCGGGACCAAGTTGGGAAAAAGAAATTGTCAACTTACAATTGGTATCACCCATCAATTGGTATCCCAAAGAATATTAGAAAAGCACAGATTGATCCAGATTGAGTGATTGCAAAGCAAAATGATCTCAATCAGTTAGAAGGCAGAAACCATTGAAGCTGGAACCCAGACCACTAAAGTCGAAGCTGAATCTGGTACAGTAAGGGTTCTCAGAAACTGGATGACTTTTTGGCATTGCTATGAGGGGCAAAGCCAAACTGGTTGCTACAGGACTTTAAAGCAGAAGGTATCGATGATGATGGAAACGGAATCTTCGGGACTTTCAAGATCAAGCAGTAAGCACCAGTGACAAGACTTGATACCTTGGGACTCATCAATGGGGACCTAACAATTTTCAGGGACTCAACGATTAGGACCTATCACATGTGGAGCATTCAAGCATGAAGATCTATCAGATGAATGTGAACAAGTGCACTCCTGAATGGTGAGCTAGAAGTTAAAGTTGATGTACATCATTTCCTGGACTTTGAAGTTGCAGATCCATTGGAATTTGTATATCATTCTCTTCGCAAGCTCTTCTATGACGGAGATAGGGGTTCAAGCAAAACGTCAAGGACATGGTATGACACTCTGACTGTTAATTACTTTAATATGATTTTACAGTAGAGTAAGTTATACACACATATCTCTCCAGAATGCAAGGCACACACAATGTTATATATGTGCTAAGTATACCATGAGTATATTATATGTGGGTCTACTAACGAAAATTTGGCAAGATATATTTTTGCTAAGTTAATGCAGAGTAGGTACAAAATGAGCATGTTGGAAGAGTTTCAATTCTTTCTGGATTATAATTAATTCGAAAGAATGATGGCAATTAAAGGAAGTCAAGGATCTTTTGAAGATGCACAATTTAGAAGATTCTAGACCTGCCAAGACTACTTTCCAACAGACCACTAAGCTTGATCAGGGCAAATCAGGTATATGAACTGAAGTGACAAGCTATAGAGGTATGATAAGCTCATTACTTATTCAAGTGCACAAAGACCATATATTTTATTCTCGATATGCCTATGTGCAAGTTTACAAGTGGAAATTAGAGAATCTTATCTTATAGCTAAGTTATGAATTGTTAGACATCTTAGGGGATCACCAATTCTTGGAATCTGGGACCCTTAAGATAATAGGTTTAACCTAATTGGCTATATAGATATAGATAATGCAGGTTGTACGAAAGACAGGGAAGTCATTCCTAGAAGCTGTCAATTTCCAGCAACTCTGTTGAACTCTTCATACCACTGAAGGAACAAGCTAATGGACATCAGGTATCATTTCTTTTGAGAGTTGTCCTTAGTCGAATAACTTGCAGATGTTTGCTAAATAACTTGGTGAATTTATTTTATCTAAGGTGGTTAGTAAATTTGGGATGTTACTTATATGCATATTTGTTGGAAATCCCATATGCAAGGAATTCTTAAATAAGTTCACAAGTATTAAATTTTCAATATTCAAAGACTTGTGAATTTATTTGAAATCCAGTACCTCATGCTTTTTGCTATTAGTTTAATTATCTTGCTTGCAATGTATTATGCATAAGTGATAGTTAAATTATTTAGCATAAGCATTTAATTTATTTTAATTTATTTAAATCATGATGATATATAAAACCATTTAGTAAAATATCTGTTCCATGATTTAAGTAAATTAAAATAAATTAGAAGCATAATTATTTGTATATTAAATATTAGATAAGAATTAGTCAATGATATCTTGCTTAATTGCTTTGATATTTTGCTCTAAGAGTCTTAAAATATTTTATTACAGGTAATTGTGATGCTTTTGATATTAGTGACGGTATTTAGAATTTCTGTTCTAAATAATTAATGCATATTTCAAAACTCACTAATATTGGAAGATGAAGTATTTTCCAAGTTACGTGTATAAAATTCTCAATGTTTTATATACTTAGAAAATATTTCTAAAATTGATTTTATTGCGAGGGGTTGTAAAAAGAATCACAACTATTACTTTTTCCCTATTTAAAGGACTTGTGAATTTCTTTTCAACTATAACCTCGAGCTTACGTATATCAATTAGTAATTGTTATGAGTACGCTTACAATGTGCAAATTGACAATTATTAGATATGGCGTAGGAAGTTAAATGCTAATATTCAATCTAATGAATATTTTAGTATTTAGCGAATTTATTTTATCTTATTGAAATTATGGATTGAAGCAATTCAATGGTTATTAGTTTCATAATTTTAATTTGATAAAATAACAGAAGCACAATTTCTTGCATCTTGAAATTATTGATAAATATCGAATAATTGGTATCAGCGTGCAATTAATTGTGATATGCTTATTGTTCTACTGAATAATTGCCATGTATAGTTTTTATAAATGCATGTGATTGGCAATTGCTTAGTACAACATAAGTATTTAATTTATTTTGGTTTATTTAAATCATGATGATATAAAACAATTCAATGAAATATCTGTTCCATGATTTAAATAAATTAAAATAAATTCGAAGCATAATTATTAGTAGTATAAATATTTTCTTTTATTACTTTGTGATAATAGAATAATATTTTATTACAAAATAATTGTGATATATTGATACTAATGGATTTACTTAGTTTTTATTTTTAGAAACAATTGGTATCAATATATTTAGTTTTCTTTCTTTGACTGGTTTACAATCCTGAATGTATTTAAAAGAAATTTTTGTCTATTTCTTTTTCAAAATATTTTATGCAAAGATACATTCATTTGTCTATCAGTTTAAGTTAAGAAAACTTAAGAATTCTTTTTCAAAACTTCTCTTTTGAAAAAAATTTTCTTAAGGATAATCTTTCTATTCTATCGAAACTTTATTCCCTCCCAAAAGCTTGTTTTAAATGTTTTATCTTTAAAAGCTTTTTCTCTCTTTTGAAAATGTGTTTTAACTTCGAGGTACCAATCACTTGTAAAATGATTTGTTTTCAAAAGTTTGTTTCAATGTATGTTTCACATTGATTCATAGTACCAAAACAGTGATTGTTGCTTTGAAGGCCTTGTACTGTATTGTTAAGCATACATTCAACCCCAATTGTCATGTTTTTATTTAAAGTCGGGGATATTATCAGGCAGAAGAAAATGATGTAAATCATAATTGAATTATGAGTCGGAAAATCATTGTCTTCTATCTGATATGAATGATTTGCAAAAATGTTTTCAAAACATGCAGTGCTTAGGTTTAATGGAAAAGAATCATTTTATTGAGATATAATTTGGTAGAAGAGTTGAATTTCTTCTTTGGTGTAAATTCCCGCGTTTTATTATGGGAAGTTTGCCTTATAAGAAATTCATAAGAGATAGAAACTTCTTCTCTGATACTCCCGCGTTTTATTATGGGATAAGCATCTGAAAGAAATTTCTATTGGTGTCATGCTCTTAAATGATAAATTTTTTTTGATCTGACAAAACTCTTTTATTAAAGTGCTTTAATGCAATCCATTACCATTCCTTATTATATTTTTCCTTCTCCTTGAGTTGAAAAATATGTTTTGGAATGTTAAGGTGATTATTTCTTTATCTCATTTATTGATTCTATCCGTTTAGCCCCCAGTGGCTACAGAAGCTGGCCAGGAGGTTGAAAACCCATCAATCTCTGACCCAGGCCTTAATACCAAACACTCATTTCATCCACTTCCATATATTAACCCTTGAAGTTATAAGGAACATATGTTTGTTAGAGGTTGATAAGGGAGAAATAAGGATGAAGTCGGAAGTGCACCCACAGCTCTACCTCCAGCGAAGTAAAGAAGTATATAAACTGAGGTATCTGTAAGCTCATCTGTATTTTCTCAAAAAGATGCAGAGCTGAAAAGGCAATAAAACTGTCTCTGGAATCATTCTCTCAACAGGGTGAGTCCATTGAAATTCGCTCGTCAGCCAGAGCATCTTGTAATGAGTCAAGCACACCACTGGCATTCACGCTGATGGTAAGCCTAAACAGATATATTTTAGGGACACATTGCAAGACGTGCACAGTGTGAGATATAGGCATGTTAACAAAACACCCGTCATTGGGTTACGAGGGAAACGTAGACTCTAATTTGCCATTCATTACATTGTCTACTACGTCGCCCCTTCTGGAAGGAACATTTCCAGATCCTAAAAAGGAATGTCCACCTCCCGTTTACGGAGAAGGTGTGAGGCAACTCCTTGATAGAACAAGGCAGGATTCCCAAAAAGATTTTAAAATCTTGGGATAACCCATCTCAAAGAGGTGAGGCTCCACTAGACAGTGATTTAGCAATTGCTATTGAGTCTGGTGTGAGACAGTGCTTATGCATGATAGATCAAGAACACCTCTACGAGGCAAATTCTCCACTTGATAGTGATTCAGTTCATTCTGATGAATCAGGTGTTGGGAATATGTATGGATTGACGGATTTCACTTGCAGGTACAGAAGGCTACATTTGGAATGCAGAGTGAAAGTGAGAGAGAGAAACACTTAAGTGAAAGTGAGGGAGAGATACACTTGAGTGAGAGATAGGGAGAGAAAGAGAGAAACACTTAAAATGCTCTATGCTAAAGTGTAAACACCGACAGAACGTAGTAGAAGTGAGGAAACCATAAGCCAAACACTTACCCTTGCTACTTGCTACTTCTGGAAGAAAAGTTACTATTTTTTTTCCCGATCAACGACAGACGAGAACCTTCTTTGGGAGACAAACCATCTAAAAGAGGACCTAACAATTGGTATCTTCAAAAGTGGGCCTTTGGAGGATTCCTCAACTAAGGGGGAGAAGTTATAGTAAGAAAAAGTTATAGTTATAACAAGTTTATAAACAGGGAGAAGTTATAGTGTTATAGTTATAACAAGAAAAAGGAGAAGTTAATAAAGTCTTATCTTCATAACCTTCGGAAAAGCTAATATCCTAAAGGAGTCGCATGATTCTAAGGGAAGAGGCCATTGGAGGATTCTAAGGGAAGATCCTTGAAGAAAGGGGGTTCGTATCCTTAGGGGGAGATTTTAGACTAGAAAAAGAAAATCTTATCTTCGGATCCTGAGGGGAAACAACAGAAGATGGGAGAATCAAGAAACTGTATCCTAGACTTGAAAGGAGTTGTCAGAAGAAGATTCCTAATGCAAGTGGGAAGAACAGAAAAGAATTGACTATTCCATGGATTTTCTAAAGGGAGAAGAAGAATAAGAAGGAGAATCACATTCTTAGGGGGAGAACAGTATGAGCTATGTTCTGTGTTCTATTGAAGATGTTCCCAGGAATAATGATTCTTATGAAGCTCTGTTCATGATAAGTTCTTTAAGTTCAAACTGAAGGATTTTGAAACGGAGAAAGCTCAAACAGACAGAAATGAAAATGATACAATTTGAATATCAGTTCAGCGTCAGAGGAACAAACATCTTTCGTTTCAGTCACACAAGAATTCTGGAAATGCAATATTTGATCCAGAAAAACCAGTAGCATTATTTACAAGTCTCGGACATTCTTTTTCTAGTTGTTAGTTGAGTTATCCTCCCTAGGTTATTTGTTTGCTAAAAGTTTAACAATCAAATAGGGGGAGATTGTTGGAAACGACGAAGCTGTATAAATAGTAATCGTGATAACTCAACACTAGAACAGGACAAGTAAATAATACTACGATTACACAGAAATCAGCAAGACATGAAGACAAGGCAAATACAGTTAATCAAGACATTAGAAGAAGTTTTGAAGTCTACTACAGGTCACTGAAAGAAGTTCATTTATATGTTCATGCCTCAGTGAAGAATAATGTTTAAAGACTTTCAGGGTTTCAGAAGTGTTGAAGATTCAGTATAGCAGTGCCACTAAAAGATTTCAGTGTAACAGCATTGATTGAAGATAGACAGTGTTTGAAGCATAGGAATCTAGAAGAATTGAAGACATGGTAAAGACAAAGGTTAAAGAAGACAGCTACAGTCTTGAAGTTATACTCACTGACAATCAGTGAAGAATAGAGAATGAAGTATTCAAGATTGTAGTAGTAATGAAGACGTTGTCGAAGTACCAGAAAAGATTCTAGTGAAGTTACATTGTTTATTAACAGTTAATGTTCGAACCACTTATTGGGAAGCCACATTACCAATTGAACATGGTAATCTATTCAGAAGCAAGTACCCTATCAAGACTAGTCACTTATGAACCAGACCGTTGCATCAAGTGTCAGGACATTGATAGCAAGTTTATGTCAGTAGTAGAGATCCATGTTCAAGAGCTTGTTGAAGAATATTGAAGAAGCTAGGGAAACTTGCTCATAAAGGTTAATCCACAATTAGTCACTAAAGAAAGTCAACATTCGATGAGTGCATATTTGCCAAGGCAAATGTCGATCCACAGCAGATCGAGATGCGGATCGAGATTGATTATTAAAGGTAAAACATTGCAAGGCAAATGTCGATCCACGGTAGATCGAGATGCGGGTCGAGATTTACAATTGAAGTAAAACATTGCAAGGCAAATCTCTGTCCACGGCAGATCGAGATCGAGATCGAGATTCTCACAGATCGAGATCGAGATTCTCATAGATCGAGATCGAGATTTTCACAGATCGAGATCGAGATCGAGATTGTCAACCAAGATCGAGATCGAGATGGGTCCAGGCCTAGATCGAGATACGGGTCGATATGTAGCATTTAATGTTCAAGGGACAAGTGGCTTATTGTGAACGGTTGATCCAGAGTGGTTGGGAAAGTACTTTTTGTTAACGAGTCCTGATTAGGCCACGTACACAAAAAGGACAAGATCAAGTCTACAAGTCATAGATTACAAAGTAGTATAAATAGAAGTACTTGTGTAACATTTCAATAGAGAGCATAGAACGCAATGTAAAGCAATATTGAGAAAAACACTTGTAATAGAGAGGGAGTATATTCACAGAGCTTAGTATCATTTACTCCTCTCTCTTTACTTCTGTTGTACTATTGTAATGAATGTTGTAGCAAATCCTTCAATGAATATAATGATATATTCTTGAAATTCTGTGTTGATTTATTACATAGTATTTATTGCTTCTCATTGCTTCTCATATTCCTTAAATCGTAAAAAGTTGTATTCACCCCCCCCCCCCTCTACAACACATTTGGACCTAACACTGTGAGAAAGAGATAACTCCTTTTTCTTTAGCAGAGACCTTGCTTCATCCCATTCAGGGCCAACTTTCGCTTCTATGTCCTTCATTTTGTTCCTCCTTTCTATTGCGTGTTGTACTATCTTCCATTTCCTCTTCATTAAGTCCTGAGCCTCAGATACACCTTTAGTAATAACTTCATCTACACCAACTAGAAGACAGTCATTATCAAAAGCATATTCTTCTGCAAACTCTTCTTCGAAATCTATCCCTTCAGCCTGTATTGTCTTTTCTATCTCAATTTCTGTAGGAATATCCATAGGCACATAGGGTTCAAAGATTTCTCCTTCTTCAAGTTGCCTCGCTCCAGGCCTGTAAAAGAAATCTGACTCCCCCTGAGCTGTATACTCCATTATCATTTCAAATCCAACTTCTTTTTCTTGTGCTAATCTCTCCCCCTCAGTTGGGTTATCCTCCCTTCGGATCGGAGTAATCTGAGCTATTGGAGTTGATTGAGTAGAGACAGGAACTTTCTGAGCCAGCAGTTGTTGGACTAAATCCTTGATTTCTTTCATTTCAGCTTGCTGCTGCTCTTGCACCTCCAAGATCTTCCTTAATGAGTAATGAATTTCAGTGACTTGTGCCTCCAGATTTATAATCCTTTGGCTATATGCAGTGTGTGTATCGTGTGGGGTGTTTATTTGGTCAGTGGGTGTCTCACCACTCACTGTTACTGTTTGTTTTAGTCCCTCAACACTCATACTCGGCTGATCGGGGTCAGGGAATTGAAGATCACTCAGGTTAAGTGTTTCACTCATTGTAGCATCCAGATCTTCAGTACCTGCATGAAAATCCCTATCCCCTCTATGGGTAGGTTACCTCTCCGCCTGACCACTTTGGGTGGGGAGAACTCCTTTTTCAGGAACTGGGGGATTTAGACCCAGTGTGGTCACCACTATTGATTCTGTAATGATTGGCAATAAAGAAGAATCAGTGATGCCAGCTGAAGCCATTAAAGGCATGACCTGTCCAGAGGTACTCTGAACAGGTTCTACTACCGAAGCAGCAGATACTCTTTGAATAGAGTCCACATCCCTTCTATGGGTGTGTTGTCCCTCCACCTGACCTGAAAAGGTGGGGAGGACCTCCGTTAAAGGAGCTGGACTTGGAATTTCCAGGGGGGTCACCACCTCAGGCAATGTAAAGATTGACAAATTAGAGCCTGTGGTGCCCCGTGAAGCCTGTGAAGGCATTTCCACTTGAAATGGTGGTGCTGTTGACACAGCTACTCCATGAATGGAGACCTCTTCCCTTCTATGGAAGAGTTGCCTTTCCACTTCACCCACTTAGGGAGGGAAAACATCCTTAATAGGATCCGAAGATTTTAAGTCCAGGGGGGTCACCACATTTGACAATGTAATGAATGGCTCGTGAGAGTCAGTGATGCCCCCTACTATCTGTGAAGACAGGTTCTGAATTGGATCAACCAAAACAGTACAAGCTACTGAAGTAGCGGATGTTGTTGCAACCTCTGTTTCTATTTCCGAACCTTTCAGGATTTTAACAATTTCAGAATTTAGATTACGAAGAAAAAGAAGGTTTTCAGAGATTGGAGAATCAGGTTCTTGGCTCACAGTTGCCTTTGGCTTAAAATTCATTTTACGACGTTTTCGAGAAGGCAGAGTTGTATGGGATATTTGAATAAATTCCTGATCCGGTATAGAAACAGTCCTATCATCTATTTTGAGTGTTCTTTTTCTGGTTTGGGGAGATGAAGGAACTGTTTGTTGAGCTCTGGCAGTGGTTAGAACTGGTGGGTTGCCAAGTTCATTGCCAGCTTCGACGGCCACTGAGGGCTCTAGTGTGTGCATTGCCGTTTGAGGCACAGATGGAGATATTGTGTCATGTTCATCTGAAAGAAAAGCAGAGAGATCAAAGTAAAGAAGTGAACCTTCATCCATACCTTCATCAGACATGCTAGGGATGTAAACATCTGTAGCTTGAGGTTCTTCTACTTCTGTCTCCACCACTATCTCCTCTGTTGGATTTATAGGGCTATTCCTTTGTTCTTCTGCAGGAATTTGGTCTTGCTCAGTTTCAGAACCAGCTTCTTTCATAGCTTCATCTTCATTATCAGTGCCTGGTTCTTCTTCCACTTCTTCTTCTTCTATTGCTGCTGAGCTTCCAGAATCACTTGAAGTTTCAGCTTCATTGTCCTCTGCAGAGATTGATGCTTCTTCTTCTTGATCTTCTTCACTTTCCTGTCTAAGAAGAGCAATAAAATCCCTTATGGGCTCAGTCATAGGTGCAGGAGCATACCTATTTGGATAGTCAGTCTCAGTATTGAGCAGCACCAATGCTCTTAACTGCAGAGAAGGTGACTCATCCATTTGACTGTTCTGAAACATCCGAAGTTGATCAGCTTCAAGAACTTCATTCAACACTAGCTGCAAGAACCTTGGATACAGGCAGAAGTTCTCCATTTTGGCCTGATTCTTTAAGATCTCAGCCATGATCAACTTGCCAAAGTTAATTCTGGTGCCTGTTGCTACTGCATATCCTATCACCTTATTGAATTGAGTGATCCCATGAAATCCACCTGTCTTTGGTGCAAAGCCATGAGATAGGATGTTGAAAAACAGATTCCATTCCTTTGGCAGGTGATTTTTGTAGATCTTCCTTGGAAGATTAGAGTTTTCTCTGGTGTAGTGAATGAACATGAAGAAGTTGTTTAGGTCTTCCTGAGATGGGTCCTCCTCAAAGTCTTCAGTAGGCAGATGCAGTGCTCTATTGATGTCATCTTCTGTGATCTGCACCCTTTGTTTCTGAAGATTGAAAGTGAAGCTCAGGATCCCATCTGCAGATGAGTCTAAAGCAGACCTGTATACCTGTCTTAATAAACTCTTATTCAAAGGAACAGAAGTTGTTAGTGCGTAACGGACTATAGAATGTTCATTTAAAAACCTAGCCCAGTTACCTAAGTCCCTTGCCTCAGTCCAATCATCTACTAAAATGGATAAATAATTAGTCTTTTTAATCTCAAAATGACTCCCCATTTAATTAAAAATGAAAAGTAATTTTTAATAATTAAAAGTACTAATTAAAATCAAATTATTTTAGTAAACTTTTGAACTAAAACCCTAATTTTAAAAATTACTTGAATTTTCTTAAAATTAATCAATATAAAAATTTCCTAGTAATTTTTAGCACACTTTGATTAAAAAAAATTAATCGTTTTTAACAGTTAAAAACAGTGACCAAACTGTTCAAAATATGACAAAATGTGATTTTTAAAACCCTAACCAAATTGAGTGATACTGATAGCAAATGAAAGGTACGTTCAAGGTGATCACAAAAATGATTTTAGTTTTAAAAATGGACAAGAACTGGTCAAGTTATGGTCGATTAAAAAACTAGATCTGAGTTTTTTTTTTTGTGTTTGAGTTGCGCCTATGCTGTGTATATCACTGTATGTAACAAAAAGACAACAATAACACATTACTCAGCTATTTATAGGCGCAGCATAGAAACAAGAAAATTTTGTTTAAGTGCTGAGTGGCGCTTGCACAGTGGTTACACTGTGTAGGCGCCACTCAACCTACTGAGCCACTTAAAATGAAAATATTTGCTAAGTGAAGGTGAGTGGCGCCTTTACAGTGGTTACACTGTATTGGCGCCACTTAGAAATAAAAACTAACTTAGCCAATTTTCTCATATAAAAACTTGTGTTGCTCCTATACAGTGAATGCACTGTATTGGCGCCACACAGATTTGTTCAGCAACAATAATTTAAGTGGTGAGTTGCGCCTATACAGTGCATGCACTGTATTGGCGCCACTCAACACTTGAGTTGCCACTTGATGTTTTTCATTAAAATTACTAAGTACTAGAGAATGAGTTGCGCTTATACAGTGAGTATACTGTATATGCGCCACTCAGTACTTAGACAATTTTTCAAGTGGTTCCAAATTTTGTCACTAATCAACAATAATATCCATGGGTAATTCGAATAATTAAACAATTAGTAATGAATTACTCACAAATATTATTTTCACAAAATATTCATAAATAACAATAATAACATTAATTGTTAAGATTATTATTAAAAATAAATTATGCTTCTAATTATTTTACTTTTATTTTAAATAAGAGAATAAATATAAGTATTCATTCTTCTTTTTTTTAAAATAATTTCAAATAATATTTAAATAAATAAGTGCCAAGAATTTATCATTTAAATACAAGCACTTAAATATTTTCTGAGATCAAAAATTAAATAAATACCAGATTAATAAATTAAGCAAGCATGCCCAAGGTATTTATCTAAATTTTAATCTTAACAGCTGGAAAAATAATTTTTGGTTGATAAATTCACAAGTCTTGAAAATATTGAAATTAATCAACTAGTGAATTTATCAGCTTCAAATTGCAGTTTTTGATTACCAACTTGTTAGTCAGTGGAATTTAACATCACAAGTTCACAAACCAGTCTAGTGAAAGTGATTTCATCCAGTGGTTTAGTGAAGATGTCTGCAATTTATTACTCTGTAGGTACAAAATGTAACTCTACAGTACCATTCATGACATGCTCTCGAATGAAATTATACCTGATAGCAATGTGCTTGGTCCTCGAGTGTTGAACAAGATTGTTGGTTATGGCTATGGCACTTGTGTTGTCACAGAATATTGGAATTTTGCTCAGCAACAGTCCATAGTCCTGAAGTTGGTTCCTTATCCACAGAATTTGTGCACAGCAACTCCCAGCAGCAACATACTCAGCTTCAGCTGTCGACATTGCAACTGAGTGCTGCTTCTTGCTATACCAGGACACCAACCTTCTACCAAGGAATTGACAACTCCCTGATGTACTCTTTCTATCAATCCTACACCCTACATAATCAGAATCTGTATAGCCAACAAGGTCAAAACCTGTATCTTTAGGGTACCAAATTCCAAGATTCAGACTTCCCTTAAGATACCTAAAAATCCGTTTAACAGCTATAAGATGTGATTCTTTAGGATCTGATTGGAACCTAGCACACAAGCATGTAGAGAACATTATATCTGGCCTACTTGCAGTAAGGTAAAGTAATGAGCCGATCATACCTCTGTAGCTTGTGATGTCTACCCTCTTACCAGACTCATCTTTATCAAGCTTAGTGGCAGTTGCCATTGGAGTTTTGGCTGTGGATGCATCTTCAAGACCATACTTTTTCAAAAGTTCTTTGATGTACTTGGTCGGGCAGATGAAGATTCCATCTTTCCTTTGACTTATTTGGAGTCCAAGGAAATAGTTCAGCTCTCCCATCATGTTCATCTCATACCTACTCTGCATTAGCTTAGCAAATCTACTACACAACTGATCGTTAGTAGAACCAAATATAATATCATCTACATAGACTTGCACTAATATCATATCATTTTTATGCATTTTATAGAATAGAGTCTTATCTATGACACCTCTAGTAAAACCATTTTCAAGTAAAAATATAGATAGAGTGTCATACCATGTTCGAGGGGCTTGCTTCAGGCCATAGAGTGCTTTGAAGAGAAAGTATACAAAATCTACAAATTCTGGATCTTCAAACCCTGGGGGTTGTTCCACATATACTTCTTCTTCCAGCTCTCCATTCAGGAATGCACTCTTCACATCCATTTGATATACCTTAAAGTTGGAATTTGCTGCAAATGCCAAGAACATCCTGATAGCTTCAAGCCTGGCCACTGGTGCATATGTTTCATCATAATTTATTCCTTCCTCCTGAGAATAACCTTTAGCAACCAGTCTGGCCTTGTTCCTCGTAACAATGCCATCTTCATCCAGCTTGTTTCTGAATACCCACTTTGTGCCAATAATAGACTTGTTCTTTGGCCTGGGTACCAGCTTCCACACCTTTTGTCTCTCAAATTGATTGAGTTCTTCTTGCATGGCAAGAACCCAATCTGGATCTTCTAGTGCTTCTTCCACTTTCTTTGGTTCTATTTCAGAGAGAAAACCAGAGAATAAACATTCATTTTGGGAAGCATGTCTTGTTTGAACTCCAGCATCTGGATCTCCAAGAATCAACTCAAAGGGGTGATCTCTACTCCACACCCTATGTCTAGGCATATTTTCCCTAGATGATTCAGCCTGATTTTCATTATTGTGCTGGGTCCTGTTTGTAGATCCTTCAGTTGCTCCCCCTGAGCTGCTGCTAGGTTGAGAATGAGATTATCTGCCACTACTAGTAGTTTCTGTGAATCTTCCACTGTTTCCACTACTAGGGTCAAAATCATCAATGTTGTTATTCTCATATGGAGCTTGAGTTTCTGTTGCAGCTTCAGGTTCTACTTCACCTTCATCTGAGTTCAAATTTTCAAACTGCAGAGTTTTAGTGTTGTCTGTTCTTTGTAGACTTGGGAGCTTTAGATCATCAAAAGTTACATTCATGCTTTCAATGACCTTTTTGTGATCAATCACATAAACCCTGTACGCCTTAGATTCCATTGAGTAGCCAAGAAATATGCCTTCATGAGCCTTGGATTCGAACTTTCCCAGATGCTCATCATCTTTCAATACGAAGCACTTTGCTCCAAACACATGAAAGTATTTCAGTGTTGGTTTCTTGTTGGCCATTACTTCATAAGGAGTCTTGTCATGTTCTTTATTAATCAGGGTACGATTTTGAGTGTAGCAAGCTGTGTTGACTGCTTCAGCCCAAAAGTATAGAGGCAACTTTGCTTCATTCAGCATTGTTCTTGCTGCTTCAACCAAAGTCCTGTTCTTCCTCCCTACCACTCCATTTTGTTGTGGAGTTCTGGGCGCTGAGAATTGTCTTGATATTCCTTTTTCCACACAGAATTCATTCAGGATTGCATTTCTGAATTCTGTTCCATTGTCAGACCTTATCTTCCTGACAGGCAGACCAGCTACCAACTCAATTTTCTTTAAGTGATTGATGATTGTTTGAGGGGCTTCATCCTTTGCGGCTAGAAACAACACCCACGTGTACTTGGAGTAGTCATCAACAATTACAAGTGCATATCTCTTCCTTGACATAGACATGACGTTGACTGGACCAAATAAATCCATATGCAGTAGTTGCAGTGGTTCAGTAATGTTGGTTGAGTCTTTGCTTCGGTGAGATGCTTTCTTTGACTTCCCCTTTTCACATGCTTCGCATAACCCTTCTTGACAGAATTCCATCTCGGGCAGTCCTCTAACCAATTCCCTCTTTACCAAAGAGTTCATTGTTTTGAAGTTGAGGTGAAAAAGTTTCTTGTGCCACAACCAACTGTCCTGTGTTGAAGCTTTGCTGTAAAAACATTGAACTTCGCCTTTGCTTGCAGAGAACAAATCAGCTACAAAGAGATTCCCCTTTCTCACTCCCTGAAGAGCAAGCTTCGTATCCTTCCTGCTTTGGATAGCACATCTTTCTTTCTCAAAAGTTACCTTGTATCCTTTGTCAGTGAACTGACTGATACTCAGAAGGTTGTGCTTTAATCCGTCCACAAGAGAGATGTTTTCAATGATAACATTCCCGATTTCCAGATTGCCATATCCCATTGTGAATCCCTTATTGTTATCTCCAAAGGTCACTATAGGGCTAGCTTTCTCAATCACATCTGTGAGCAGGGCTTTATCTCCAGTCATGTGTCTAGAACATCCACATGACACGTTTGTTCTTCGCTGTACCCTGCATCCACAGATTGATTACTTTTTCTTTGGTACCCAAACTTGATTGGGTCCAAGAGGTTTAGATAAGTAAAAAGATTTAGCTACAGAAATTTTCTGGTCCTTGTCTTTCTCATCGACTGCACCCTTGCCCTTTGGTTTAGCCTTGACAGGAGTGCCTTTAGGCTTAGGGACAGGGGTTTCCTTCTTAACTTTAGGAGGACTGGCAGTCTTTGCCCTAACATGCTTTCTAGTCATGTTCACATCTGTATTCATGCAAGTACTTGATGAAGAGTTCATTAAGTTTATATATGCAGACATGATATTGAAAGCACATGGCATGCATCCTACTTTACCGCATGGTTGATGAGGAATAGACATGGCAGGCATGGCAGGCATACTAGATGTTTCTGTTTTAACTACTTTTTTCTTATTGCATGCATGCGTAAGATGACCAGTAGAATTGCAATTATTACAAACTTTTCTAGAATTGTTAGCACCTACCTTACCATTTCTGTTTGCTTTCTTGTTTTCATTTTTATTGCCTATTTCAATTTTAACCTATTTCTTAGGTTCTCCAATCTTAACAGATTTCTTAGGCAAGTTCTTCTTATCTACAACCTTTTCCTCTTTCTCCTCAGCAAGGAGTTCTTCTTTCATTAAGAGATCATCTTCATTTAGGGGTTCTATGACGAACTTCTTATAAAGGGGCTTAGCTACATCCTTCAATACATGTGGAATGTCTTGCTTCATAGGACTTTCCTCAGCAATAGATTCTATATGCATTTTTCCTACTTTCTTATCATAGTCAAAACCTATTCCTGCTTTCTGACCTATGACTTGTTTGTCTATATCCTCCTTTACAAGATTTGCAGACTTCTTATATGCTTGAAGTTTTAACTCTAAATCAGAAATTTTACTTCTTAGAGCTGCTTCTACTTCCTGGTTGCACTTATCTCTATTCTGAAAGTATTCTATCTTCTGTTTAAGATCTTTTACATTAACACATGCAAGCTCTAGTTCTTCATTTTTAGCTTCTAACAGTTTATTCTTTAGAACTAGTTTAGCATTTTCTTCTACAGATGCTAGCATGCTTGTATGAATATTAAACATTTCTATGCTTAGATCTTCCACAGTTTTCTTATACTCAGAATTAGACATTTCAACGGAAGAAAGAAATGATACCTTGGATGATTGAGGTGATGCCTCTGAAGAGTCTGCCATTAACGCAAGATTTCCATAAACCTCATCTTCATTATTATCTGAATCATCCCAGCTTTTTCCTTCAGCTATATAAGCTCTTCCTTGATGCTTCTTCACCAGTGCATCATACTTCTGCTTTAATTCATCGTAGGACTCCTTCCTTTCATTCCCTTGTTTTGGTTTCCGGCATTCTGTTGCAAAATGACCGGGTTCTCCACAATTGTAGCATTTAAACTTACTTCTATCTACCATCCCTGTCTTATAGCCTCCTCTGCTGTGAGACCCTGAAGACGAATTACATCGGTTGTTGGTTTTGACCCTGGAACCACTGTAACTCGAGTTACTCTTAAATTTGTACTTAGGGTTCCTCCTAAACCTCAGGTTCTTGAACTTTCCCGCCATGTAGGCCATAGTTTTGTTTTCCAGTTGTTCAAGTTCTTCTAATGAATAGAAGTCGTCTTCATCACCCGGTTGATTAGATTCTGATAATTCAGCTTCTACAATTTCTTCCTTTTCAACTACAGGTGCTTCTTTGTTAGTCTCCTTGACAGCAATATCACTGGCTACAAGAGCTGTCGTCTTTAACAGTGCTGTGTCTTACTGTCCACTGTACCTGAGCCGTAAATGATTTGTCTCTGTTCTTGCTCCATCTCATGAGTCTTGAGCTTTCCATATAGCATTTCAATTGACATATCATTTATATCACTTCTTTCTCTGATAGCAGAGATTTTGTGCTCTAGGTGTGCTGGCAGTGTCAACATGAATTTTCTGTTGATTTTCCTTCGCGTGTAAGCCTTCCCATGTAGAGACAAGTCATTTAGCAATTTGTTGTATCTCTCAAAAACTTGAGTTATACTTTCTCCAGGAAGTGACTTGAATGCTTCATATTGGGAGGTAAGAATGTCCAGCCTGTTTTCTTTCATTTCAGCTGTACCCTCCATTAGCAGATTTATTGTGTCCCACATCTGTTTGGCACTTGTGCAATTGATCACCTGATTCAGCATTGTTGTGTCCAAAGAATCCATCAAGATGCATTATAGATGATTGTCCCATGCTACTCTCTCTTTATCAGTATCAGTAAACTCTGATGGTTCCTTTGGGGTAAACCCTTGAGGAATCCGAACGCCATCTTCTGAAACTGTTTCTGGTGTAAGCTTTTGAGGAACATAGGGGCCATTTTCAAGAATTCCTAAATATTGAGAATTACAAGTCTTGATGAAAATGGTCATCTTCTTTTTCCACAAGATGTATTCATTTTTGTCGAAGGTGGGAATTTTAATACTGCTTAGCTTTTGGGTACTCATGGCTATTAAGAATTTTAAATCTTAAGAAATAATTAATTTCTCAAAAATTAAAATCAATTCGAATAAAAATTAAATATTGAGAAAATAATTTTTAATTCGAATTCTTGATGATTGATAGCTTTTTAAAATTTAGTGAATTTAAAATCACTGAAAAATTCGAAATTGAATTTTCTTTAAAAAATAAAAGAAAATTCAAGATAAATTTTTCTAGATCTAAAAATGCACTTTTTAGAAAAACTATTTTTGGATCTGATTTGTAAAGTCAAACAACATGCTCTGATACCAATTGTTAGGTCCAATATCATCATAGAAGGGGGGGGGGTTGAATATGATGTGGTAGAAATTTCAGTTAATTTGCGGAAGTGTTTGTGTTTTTAAAGATATGAACTTGACAGTTAACAAACACAAAGCTGGGAAATAACAAGTTATTATTAAATCCCTGTGGTGCTACAAATCTGATCAAATGATTAGCTGCAGTGGGTTCAAAACAATATTGCAACACAATACAGTTGGGTGAAATAAATGTCTAGCTTTAATGGAGCTTCCCGGCTGTGTGTGTTGAATGCCTGAAGATGATAACCCAATAAAACAATTGATTTGAACCCATATATATTTGTAGACTTCTTTGGAAATTTTCCCACAATGCTAAGTCCTGAGTGGCGCCTGCACAGTGGTAGTGGTGTAGGGGCGCCACTTGAAGCATGTTGAGCCTGTTGTCCTGAGTTGCGCCTTGTATGTGAGTTGCGCCTATACAGTGGTTGCCCTGTATAGGCGCCACTCATGCCTTAGAAAATATCAACTGCCTGTTGTGCCTTATATAGGTGAGTTGCGCCTATACAGTGGTTACACTGTGTAGGCGCCACTCACAACTAGACTTGACTTAGAAACATTTGACAGTTGTGTTGCGCCTTGGAGGTGTGTTGCGCCTGTACAGTGTGTTCCCTGTACAGGCGCCACTCATCCCTTAGAATAAGTGTGCCTGTTTGTACCTGTTAGACTTTGAGTTGCGCCTATACAGTGATTGCCCTGTATAGGCGCCATTCATGACTTAGGCACTATTTCTTGTGCCTTCACTTGACAATTTTGTTGCACCTTGATATGTAGACTGCACCTCTTCACTGCTTCAAGAGTAATAACCACCAAGTGTAGTAATACCTTCCTTAGCATATTTATCTCGAATTCTTGAATTAATTACCACTTGAACTTTACTCTTCTGGCTTGGCTTGATCAACTGATTTTCTTTTGATTAATTAAGATAATTCTTTTCTTGTTGTGCTGACGCTTAGTGCACTGGTCTGGTTCACAAACGACTAACACTTGAATAAATTTCCTTAATCTCTGTTCTGTTTCAGCTGATAAACCCTGGACTTTTGCATTGCTTCTGATCACTGAAACCCTTTGACAATTATACATGGATCACTGCTCTGTCTTTAGAATGAAGTCATCTGAACTCTTATTTGTCATTGAGGCTTGAACATATTAATGAACTTCTCTCCCTGACATTCAGTAATTCTTTCATCTTGAATGCTCAGCAAAAATGAATGTATTATCTTCTTGATTATGTCCTTCTGAATTTCTGTGCTATATATTAGTATTATTTATCTGTCTTTGTTTCTTAATTGAGTTATCGTTATCACTATTACATACTACGTTACATTATGCTTTACAATTGGAGGTCCTGCTAGAGTGAGTGCTAGTAGTGTGCTTGAGTCTTCAAAAGATTTCATGGCCGGACGACGAATTTTAATAGATTCATCCTCTTGATAGAATGAATCCAGAGACTGTTGTATTGCCATTTCAAAGTCTAATCCTGTTGAAAGGATAAGAATGGGGTTGCAGTTGTCTCAGGTTCATTTCTCAATCTTTTTTGAGGTGGATATAGAGCTGCGGGTTCACTCACTGAACTAACTTGACTTCTTCCCCTTATTTTTCTAACATGTTTCTTTCTTTTTCTGATTTGACTCAATGAAGTTGAAGAAGAAGAAACTGTTTGTGGCTCTATTTCAGCTTGGGATTGAACCTGTGTGTTTTCAGGTTCATAGCCAAAATCCTGAAGTGTAAGACCACAATCATAGTCTGCCATAGATATATTTAAAGGTAAGAAATTAGATGTTAAGGTTTGAGTTATTACATGTTGTACCTATGCCTCTTGGTCTGCAAGTTGAGCAGCTTCAAGTAGTAGCTGAGTAGGATGATCAACTTTCATTGACACTTAATCTTGAATTTGCTCTGGCTCATGCTGATGCTGTTGAGCTTGTACAGGATTTGTAATCTGACCTAAGATCTCAGCCATAAATGTAGTCCTGACAATTGGTACCCCTGGGTACTTGTTCTGGTTTCTCAGCCTTGTGAATAGATTTTTATGAGACGTTGGAGATGCTTCCACTGGGCTGTTCTGGAACAATACTTTATCCTCATCTATAAGAATATCATTCATAAACAACATTAAGAATCTTGGATAATAGCATGATACATTCGGTTCCCTTCTTTCTGACGTCCTTATCTTCCTGATTATTTCAGTCAACAATAGCTTCCCAAAATTAATTCTCCTATTGTGGGCCACAGAATACCCAATAATTTGTAGAAACGAGGAGATATTGTTGAAGTTGCTCTTTGTTGTTGGTGAAAATACTTTGGCCAGTGTGTTGAAAAAATAATCCAATTCATGAATCAACTTCCCTTTAGACATTTTGATGAGATTTATTTCACCTTAATACAGAATAGCCTGAAAGAACTCAATTATTTCTGGTAAAGTTGGTGAGTCAACATGATCCTCAGTTGGAAAACCTAAGATTCTGTTCACGTCTTCTTCAGTCACCATGTATTCATTTTTTCCAAAGGTGAAAGAAAATTGTACTCTAGCTGCAACTGTCTTAGTTTTTGCTATCGTGTACAATGCCCATAATGCATCAACCTGTAACGGGACATCCAGTGTAATTGCAGTTCGAACTAGTGAATGTTCGTTCTTGAAAATGATCCAGGGCCTAAACCTTTCTACTGAACAATTCACTGGGTTAAAATAACCTACAAAATTGGTCTTCACAATTCACAAGCTCCATCCATTTTCATTCTTTTATTAAAAACTTGAAAAACACCAGTTAATTCAAAAATTACTCAATAAAATTGAAACCTTAACTCCAAATTATCACCAAATCGATTTATACCACATAAACACTCTAACTCAGTCCTTATATCAGTTAATCAACGATCAAAATCAGTCCTTAACACTAGTCAACATAGTTCGTCAGAAAAAATGGCAGCACTTCGTTTGATTTAGATCGAATTATAAGGAACCAGCAAGCAATCAAAGCTTGTAAAACAAACACAACAACTGATTAGCAGTTGTATAAGGTCACAAATCGAAGGTTTATCAAAAGTTTTATAAACGTCTTGTACAGGCATATATGCGTGTCTTGGGTTTTAACTGGTATGACCTTTTAAAAAGCAATCGGTATGACCTTTTAATTAAACAGTCGGTATGACTTTTAAAACCAAAAGTCGGTATGACTTTTATTTAAAAATCTCGGTATGACTTTTAACAAATAAAAGTCGGAATGACTTATTTAAAGAAATAAAACACTACATGACCTTTTAAAAAAAAACTCACGGTATGACTTTTTAATGAAAGCTCGGTATAACTTTTTTAATGAAATAAAAAGTCATGCCGAATTTTTTAAACTAAACAGTCATAGAGTCATGTAGTATTTTTTAATAAAAAGTCATGTTGAACTATAATAAAATAAAATAAAATAAAATAGTAAACAAAAAAATATATATATATATATATATATATATCATTAATTGTTCTAAAATTTGAAATAAAATAATAAAAAGTTTATTCGAATTTTAGATTAATTAATAATAATATAATAAATATTAACATGCAATAATAATTTGAAAAAAATAATACAATAATTTACATATTAATGCTTAAAATATTTAAATATAAGATTATAAAAAAAATAAGTACTTATGATATACTTGAAATAATAGTCTATTAAAAGTATTAATTTATTCTCAAGATAATTTCTCTAAATATTCATAAGCCCTAGGGTACTGTTGATTTGAACTTCATAAATTCTTTAAATATTTACATTTAGCATCTATGAACTCAAATCAACTCCTAGTTATCAACAATTAGACATTATTTAACATCCCTAACTCACTAACCAACTTAGAGAAAGTGGATTCATCAAGTGGTTTCGTGAAGATGTCAGCAATTTGATCTTCTGCGGGTAATAAAATGTAACATCACAGTTCCGTTCATGACATGCTCTCCGATAAAATGATACCTTATGTCAATGTACTTGGTTCGAGAGTGTTGTACATGATTGTTGGAAATAGCTATAGCACTTGTGTTTTCACAGAATATTGGAATTTTGTTCAACGCAAGTCCATAGATATTTAGCTGATTCCTTATCCATAAGATCTGTGCACAACAACTACCTACCGTAATGTATTCTGCTTCGGCTGTCGAGGTAGATACTGAGTGTTATTTCTTACTATACCAGGAGATCAACTGATGTCCTAGAAACTGACAGCTTTCAGAAGTACTCTTCTTGTCCATCCTGCATCCTGTATATTCTAAGTCTGTATAGTTTATTAGTTCAAAATCTGTATCTTTAGGATACCGAATTCCAATATTTGGTGTATCCTTTAGATATCTAAAAATTTATTTAACGGCTATAAGATGAGATTTCCGAGGATCAGACTGAAACCGCGCACATAAGAATGTTGCAAACATTATGTCAGGTCTACTTGCGTATAATAATGAGTCTATCATACCTCTGTAGCTTGTGATATCAACCTTTTTACCAGTTTCATCTTTGTCAAGCTTGGTGGATGTAGGCATTGGGTTTTTTTCCGGTGATGAATCTTCTAGACTGTATTTTCTTATAAGATCTCTTACGTACTTTGATTGGCAAATAAAAATCCCATCTTCCTTTTGCTTCACTTGCAGTCCAAGGAAGAATGACAGCTCACCCATCATGCTCATCTCATACCCACTCTGCATTAACTTAGCAAATCTCTTATACAAGTTTTTGTTAGTAGAACCAAATATAATATCGTCAACATAAACTTGGACAAATATCATATCTTTATCATGCACTTTATAAAAGAGAGTTTTTTCTATGAAACCTCTAATAAAACTGTTTTCAAGTAAAAACTCAGAGAGAGTGTCATACTATGTCATTGGTGCTTACTTGAGTCCATAGAGGGCTTTGAATAGGAAATATACAAAATCAGCAAACTCTGGATTTTCAAAGTCAAGGGGCTGCTCCACATATACTTCCTCTTCTAACTCTCCATTCAGAAAGGCACTCTTCACATCCATTTTATAAACTTTGAAATTGTAGTGTGTTGCAAATGCTATAAATATTATGATAGCTTTAAATCTTGCAACTGGTGCATAGGTCTCATCATAATCAATTCCCTCTTCTTAGGAGTAACCCTTTGCTACCAGTATGGCCTTGTTCCTTGTAACAATGTCATCACCGTCTAATTTGTTCATGTATACCCATTTGGTGTCAATTACATATTTGTCCTTTGGCCTGGGTACCAGTGTCCATACTTCTTGTCTCTCAAACTGATTGAGCTCTTCTTGCATGACAAAAACCTAATCTGGATCAGTTAGTGCATCTTCTATTTTCTTTGGTTCTTCTTGGGATAGAAACCTGAAAATAGACATTCATTCAAAGTTACACTTCTAGTCCTAACCCCAACATCTGGATCACCTACGATCAATTTAAAAGGATGATCTCTTCTCTATATCCTTTCCCTTGGCAGGTTCGACCTTGATGACTCGTCTTGATATTCATTATGATGTTGTGTTCTGCTAGTAGACCCATCATCTCCCCCTGAGTTGCTGCAAGGATGACTTATTGATCCACCACTAGCATTAGTAGTATCTCTAGTGTTTCCATTATTTCCACCACTATTACCTGGATCATTATCATCATTATTGTCACTATCATGTCCTGTTGCAGTCTCAGGTTCTTCTTCATCATCGGAATGTGAGTCTGAATGATTATTAAATTTTAATGACTCGGAAGGATCTTCAATTTGGATACTTGGGAGTTTAGTGTCGTCAAATGTAACATTGACACTTTCTTTCACTTGGTATTGATCAATTATATACACCCTATATGCTCTTCTTGAATAACCGACAAAAATAGCTTCGGGTGCCTTGGCCTCGAACTTGCCACGATGTTCATCTCTATCTTTCAGCACATAACATTTGGCTCCAAATACATGAAAGTACTTGAGTGTTGGTTTCTTGCCAGCCATTAATTCATAGGGAGTCTTTGTATGATCTTTATTGTTTAGAATTCGATTCTGGGTATAACATGTTGTATTTACTGCTTCAGCCCAAAAGTAGATAGGTAACCTTGATTCTCTTAACATAGTTTTTGCAGCTTCAATCAGGGTTCGATTCTTTCTTTCAACAACTCGATTCTGTTACGGAGTTCTTAGTGCTGAGTATTGTCTTGTTATTCCCTTGTCTGAGCAAAAGTTATTCATAATTTCGTTCTTGAATTTTGTTCCTTTATCTGACCTTATTGCCCGGACTACTAGCTTTGAATCTAACTCAATTAACTTGACGTGATCAATCACCAATTGTGGAGTTTCATCCTTAGAGTTTAAAAATAAAACCCACTTATATTTAGTTAGTCATCCACAATCACTAAGGCATACCTCTTCTTTGACATTGACATATTATTAACTAGACCAAATAAATCCATGTGTAACAGTTGAAGTGGTTCAGTAATGTTTGTAGTGTTTGTGCCTTTATGACTTGCTTTCTTTGACTTTCCTTTCTGACATGCCTCACACAACCCTTCTTGAGATGACTTCCATCGGAGGCAGTCATCTCACCAAATCCCTCTTGACTAGAGAGTTCATTATTTTGAAATTTAAATGTGAGAGTTTCTTGTAGCATAGCCAGTTTTCTTCTGATGAAGCCTTTGAGTAGAAACAATTTGCTTCATCTTTAGTTCTTGAGTTGTGATTGGCTACGTACAAGTTTCATTTCCTTAGCTTTGGTATCAAACTTCCCTTTGACCTCTGTTGAGTCTTTCATGATATAGCATTTGCTTCCAAACACATGAAAGTACTTGCCAGTAGGTTTCCTTCCAGTTAGCAGCTCATAGGGTGTTTTTCCAAAAACCTTGTTGATAATTGTCCTGTTTTGAATATAACAAGCTGTATTAATAGCTTCACCCTAAAAATGAGTAAAAAGTTTTGCTTCACTCAACATGGTTCTTGCAGCTTCAATGAAAGTTCTGTTTTTCCTTTCCACAACACCATTTTGTTGAGGTGTCCTTGGTGCAGAGAATGGTTGAGTGATGCCATTGTCTTTGCAGAAGTCATTCATGATACTATTTTTGAATTCAGTACCATTGTCACTTCTCAAGGATTGGACTTTGAACTTAGGATTCTTGTCTAGAACTCTTACTATATCAATAATATCTTGTGCAGCTTCATCCTTGGTTGCCAGGAACCTCACCCAAGTGTATCTTGAAAAATCATCAACCATTACAAGGACATATCTTTTCTTTGCTAGTGATTGCACATTCACAGGACCAAACAAATCCAAATGAATAAGTTGAAAAGCTTCATTTATTGAGCCACTGGGAGTGCTTCTGTGAGTAGCTCTCCTTAACTACCCTTTTTGAAAATCCTCACACAATCCTTCTTGACATAATTCAAGTTGAGGAAGGCCTTTCACCAATTCTCTCTTCATCAAATGATTCATTTCTTTGAAATTCAAATGAGAGAGCTTCTTGTGCCACAGCCAGCTTTCAGAAGATGAAGCTTTGCTATAAAAATAGTATACTTTGTCCTTTCTTACTGAATCAAGATCAGCAATGAATAGGCTTCCTTTTCTTACTCCTTGAAGTGCTTCTTCTCATATTTTCTTGTTGACAATTGAACATCTGTCTTGATCAAACTCAACTTTGAAACCTTTCTCACAAAATTGAGTAACACTAAATAGATTGTGCTTCAAACCATTCACTAGAGCAATTTTCTCTATCTTCAAATTTCCAACTTCCAAAATGCCATATCCTATTGTGAAACCAATGTTGTTGTCACCAAAGGTCACATAAGGGCCAACCATTTCCTTAAACTGTGATAGCAGGACTTTATCACCTATCATGTGTCCTGAGCATCCACTATCAATGATCCACATGATTCTTTTATTTATCTTGTTGCCCTGCAAAGCAAATATTTAAAGTTTCTTTTAGTACCCAACTTTCATTGGGTCCATTTGGCTTAGCTAGTTCACAGTTTGAATCTTGATCAGTTACTTTTCTTTCTTTTGCTTTGAGCATGACTCTTGTAGCTACCCATTCAGTTTTGATAACTGGTTTAATAGTCTTGTTTTTGGGTGGCTTGTCCATCCTAACTTTAAGTGGACTTGGAGTTTTAGCCTTTTCAATTTTAACATTCTTATAGAAACATACTTGATTATTAGAAAAAGGCATGTTAAAGCAAATACTCATCAAATTCATTCTACATGAAATGCAATCAAAATCACCATAGTGAGATACTTGTCTATTTTTTAAAGGTATGCTCTGTAAATTTCCATTAACAGATGTATCATTCTTTACTTCAGACTTACTCTTAGTACAAACATGAGTTAAATGACTAGAAGACCCACACTTGTTACACAATTTTCTAGGAGCATTAGGGATGTATCCATAATTATTCTTTTTGTTTATCCCTAACTTCCCATTTTTGTTCTTCTTGGTTTTCATGACAGTAGGTTTAGAAGTTACTGTCTTGCTAGTGTTGACAATAAGTTTAGATGAAACTATCTTGACAGTATGATTTGATCTTATTATCTTGACAGCAGTTTCTGAACTTACTGTCTTGCTAGTATTGACAGCATCTTCTAGAGCCTGAGTATTGTCAAGGGCAAAGCTAATTGTCTTGGGAATTTTGACAGTATCTTTCAACTTAAGGGTCCTATTAATAGTAACATTGTCTTCATTAGCTAATTCTTGCTTAAGAATTAGTGATTCATCATCAATTTCAAACTCAGCCTTTTTGAATAGGGGATTCTTAACTCTATTCAATATAGAGGGTCTGACAGTAGGTTTTTCAGAACTAGAGTCATCCTCTACAGCATGTTTCTTACTAATTTTCTTTTCATAGTTAAATCCTATACCTAACTTTTGATTTTCAGTATTATCATCATGGTATGATTTTAACAATGAAGAAGAGTTCTTGTAAGCCTTGATTTTAAGTTCATTTTCAGAAATCTATTTTCTGAGAAATTTCTCAATCTGGGAAGCACATGCGATCTTGTTTTTGAGAATTTCATTCTCACGTTGTAGGGTCTCAAAAGTAACTTTCTTAAGTTCTAGTTCTTCATTTTTTCTTTTCAACAGTTCATTAGCACTAGTTAACTTAACATTTTCTTCATTAGGAGCTAGCAAACTTGTATGAATGTAAAAAATTTCAGAACTTAAACTTTCAATAGTTTTCTTATACTAAGATGCAGTCATATCTACAGTAGTAAGAATGGGTACTTGACTGGATGAAGTATGTGAATCTTCTTCTGACTTTGCCATGAGAGTAAGATTTCCATACTCTTCTTCATCTTCATCATCGGATTCTTCTCAGCACTTGCCTTCAGCCACAAATGCCCTTCCTTGTTGCTTTTTGAGCAAAGCCTCATACTTTGCTTTGAGTTCCTCATAGTCATTTTCCTTTCCTCTCACTTGCTTTGACTTTTTACATTATGTTACAAAATGTCCCATCTCATTACAGTTGTAACATCTTATTTTAGATTTTTCCACCATTCCTGTCTTGTATCCACCTTTGCCACTTCCTCCAGGTTTTGAAGTGTTTTCTTTATTGAACCTGGGGCTTTGTCCTTTGGGCTTAAAAGTATTATTCTTCTTGAATCTCAGGTTAGAGAAATTCCTTGCCATGTATGCAATAGTTTTGTTCTCCATGTTGTCAAGTTCATCCAAGGTGTATAACTCATCTTTATCACCATCCTCGATTTGAAGAGTAATACTTTCATCTTCATCAGTAACCTCTTCAATCTTGATTTGTTATTGATGTTGAGACTCTTGTAGCTGCATCATCTTTAGATCTTGAGCCACTAGAGCATTTGAGGTGTTGACCATCTTTCCTCTTTAGCCTGTTTGAATAGCTCTTTTCTATAACAGCTCTAGCTCATAAGGTTTGAGAATGCCATACAAGGTTTCAAGAGAAACTTTAGACATGTCTTTCCCTTCTCTTATAGCAGTGACCTTGTGCTCCAAGTGGTCAGGAAGTGTTAACATAAATTTCATGTTAAATTCCTTCTTATCATAGAATTTTCCATGCAACTGCAGGTCATTGATTAACCTGTTAAATCTCCTAAACATCTTTGTCAACCCTTCATTTGGTTTGACCATGAAGGCCTTATACTGAAACACCAGTATTTGTCCTTGATTATTCTTCACCTCATCTGTTCCTTCACATAGAATCTCAATGGTTTCCCATATTTTTTTTGCATTAGTACAATTGACAATATTATTGTATATAACATTGTAAAGAGCCTCAATGATTATGAACTGTAAACAATCATCCAGAGAAACTTTTTCCTTTTCTGTATAATTATACTCAGAAACCTTTTTAGGAACCTAGTGAGCATATATTGTCTCACCCTCCGCTTTGGTTTCAGGTACATATGATTGAGGAATAAAAGGACTATTTTCCAGAATTCAAAGGTAAAGTGGGTTGGCTGTCTTTATGAACAAAATTATTTTTCTTTTCCAAAGGTTGTAGTGTTCTTTATCAAAGGTGGGTATCTTTATGTTGCCTACTTTCTGTGCACTCATATTTAGATCTTTTCAGGTTATGTATATCTAATATGCTACTCTGATACCAGTTCTTAAATAGTATGAGTGTTGCAGAAGGGGGGGGGGTGAATGCAACTTGATAAATTATCACTAATCTTGATAACAACAAACAAGAAGTAATAGTATCAAGTAAGAAATGCAGACAACAATAAGCAAACAATTAAAGACAATTGTTTAACTTTAAAAAATAATTTTATTATTTTTTGTTTGCTATAACTGACTGGAAAATAATTCCAGCTACAAGGAAACAAGAACAATGTATTTGCTAATGTTTCTTGTTTGAGAGAAAATCTATCTCAGTTGCATAAATAAAAGTACTTGTGAGATATGTATATTTATACTAAGATACATATTACACTTATAAGTGTACTTTCCCTTGTTCCTACAACAAAGCTTATAATAGAAACTTTGCTTTTTCCATTCAAATTTGTCTTCATTCCATTTGTAGATAAAGTAGCTCTGAGATATGCAGAAATATTTGACTCTTTGAGCATGCTTTACCTTTTACTTGAATTCTCCCAAGTTATAGTGTAAAGCAAAATGTAACGTAAAGTAACATGTAACCGAGGTAACTAACTCAACACAACAAGTCGGTAACTTATATTAAGGTGAAGCACGGAATCGACTGTGAATCGTTCATAAGTTGAATACAAAGAACCAAAATATTAGAGGAAGCTTTGAAGACATTGAAGATCACTGAAAGAAGTTCATTCACATGTTCAAGCCTCAGTGAAGAATAAAGTTAAAGTGTTTCAAAGGTTCTGAAGATGAAGAAGGTTTTACTACAGAGAAAGTAGAAGATTCCAGTGAAATTTAAGAAGCACTTCTTATCATAATGGAACAGGTCAATTGTATAGCAAAGAATATGTGAAGATCAAGTTCTTGCTAGTCGGTTGTGAACCAGACCAGTTGCACCAATCGACAGCACAAAAGAGTTTGAGAACTGCATCACTGATTCAGAAGAATTGACCAGATACTGAGATGAGTAACCTAAGTGGTATGCGATTAAACCCGGAATAAATCAAGGTCGAATTAACAAAGAAATATTTATTTGACTTGGTTGCAGTGGAAGAAATAATATTAAAGGGCTTAACAAGTTCGAAATATGGCTAAGTGAGTGAGACTGCAGAAGCTGTATCCAGAAGTCAACTAGTCAAGCTATTTCGTCTTTTTCCTATTTTGTCTTATTCACCAATGGTTAATAACCATCGGGTGAGTTAAATGAATAAGCAAAGTAAAGCAAGCCACTTCCCGATAGTTATTAACTATCGGGTAAAGGAAAAACTAGCAGGAATTTCAGATGCTTTCTAACTATCGGATAAGAGAATTAAAAAGAATTTCCGATAGTTAATAATTCCGATAGTTACTCAGTTTGAAGTAATTAATTTTATTTTCAAGAATTGTTTTATGTGTCCGATAGTTAATTTACAGACACATCGATACTTAATAATTACTCAGAAAATGTTCCCGATACTTATGAAGAAAAAGAAGCGAAGCTGCAACTTGTTTACTTGGACCAAAATGAGCCACGTATTCGAAGTTGAAAAAGACTACACAAATAGCAGCAAAGCATCGTTTTTGAAAATTCATTCAGCTAACAGACAGAGAGATACAGAGAGTGATTATAGAGAGAAAACACAGTGAGCATTCAAGAGTAAACACTGAAGCCATTAAATTTGTACCAGCTGTTTTTACCCTTGGTTGTTTTCATTAAAGCTTGTAACTTAACTGACTGTACTAGTGAATCATTGTAACTAATCGAGAGATTAGATTTGTGGAGCACCTTCGTGGTTTATATTAATAAAATGATATATTCCCCGACGAACTGTGTTATGTTAACTGTATGCTTATCAACTGTTTGATTTAATAACTGTTCAAACTGTCAACTAGTCCATAACAAACCATTCCGCGAATATTTTATAAATTGGACAATATCGTATTCAACCCCGTTTCTACGATATTTGGGACTAACAATTGGTATCAGAGCTTACTGATTGAGTTTACAAATCAGGATCTATTGTTCGGACTTCAGTATTAAGCTTCTGGAATTTTTCGCGAATTTTTTAATTTTCAAAATATTTCACTCAAAAATTTTTTGAACCTTAAATAATTTTGAAAAGTTCAATATCATGAGTTCTCAGAAAGTAGGAAGTATTAAGGTTCCTCAGTTTGATAGAGTAAATTATAATCTCTGGAAAAAGAAGATGACCCTGTTTATTAAGGTTGCAAATCTATTGTACATGGGTATCTTAGAGAACGGACCGTTTGTACCAATGAAGATGATTCCTGAATCTACAGTGGACGGAGTAAGAGTTCCTCAAAGGTCTACTCCAAAGGATCCTACAGAGTTCACTGATACAGAGAAAGAAATTGTTGCATTGGACATAGGCCTTCAGTTGATTATTGTTGACTCAATGGATGAAAACATGTGCCATCAAATTCTAAATTGTATATCTGGAAAGCACATGTGGGAAACAATCGAACTGATAATGGAAGGAACAGAAGAACTAAAAGAGAACCGGTTGGATATACTTACATCAAGATATGAAGCGTTCAAATCTACTCCTGGAGAATCAATTACTCAAGTTTTTGAGCGGTACAATAAATTGTTAAATGAGTTGAGTATCCAGGGGAAGAACTATCCATTAAGGGAAACGAACAGGAAGTTTATGTTGACTCTTCCACATCATGTTAAGCATAAAGTTTCTTCAATTAGAGAAAGGGACAACTTCAATGTCATGCCCCTTGAAAAGCTATATGGAAAATTGAAGACTTATGAAATGGAACAAGAACAGAGGTTGATTATCTATGGTTCCGGCTCAGTGGATAGTAAGAGTGCAGCACTAATGAAGACCACAGCTCTTGTGGCAGATGAAGTGAAGACTTCTGAAGCAAAGGTTGTTGAAACCAAGATTGGTAAAGAATTGATCATTGAAGCTGAAATGGCTACAGAATCACAAGCTGAAGAGGAAGATGATTTTTATACATTGGAAGAGCTTGATGAGATGGAAGACAAATCTATGGCGTACTTGGCAGGGCGTTTCAAGCATATAAGATTCAGAAGGAATCCCAAGTACAAGAAAAGTTTTGGTAGCAGATTTCAGAAGACAGGATCATTTTCGGGATCCAACTCAAGAGGTTGTTACAAGTCAAACATGGTAGACCGTAGTAAGTTCCGGTGCTACAACTGCAATGAACTAGGGCATTTCGCCACTGAATGTAAGAAACCGAAACAAGCAAAAGACAATAAGGTTTATGAGAAGAAGAGTTCATACGAGAAGAAAAGCTATGATGAGTTGAAAAGGGAGAATGAGAAGTTGAAACAGAGATTGGATGCTTTGGTTGCAAAACAATAAGGCAAGGCTTACATTGTTGAAGGTAGAAGCTGGGATGACACAGATTCTGAAGAAGAAGAATATGGAAATCTTGCATTAATGGCAGACACTTCAGAAGAATCTCCATCATCAGCACAGGTACCTATTCTCACCACTGTAGATATGTCTCTATCTGAATATAAAAATACTGTTAATGACTTGAGTATAGAGATGTTTAACATTCATACAAGCATGCTAGCTTCTGAAGCATAAAATGCTAGACTAGTTGCGAAGATTAAAAAGCTAGAATCTGGAAAGGAACAACTAGAGCTTGTAGGAATCACAGTTAATGACCTTAAGGAAAGAAATGAATATTTAGAGAATAAGGTTATCTGTAATGCAGAGGTTGAGACAGCACTTATGGCTAAGATTTCTGAGCTAGAGTTAAAATTGGAAGCTTTTAAGAACTCAGCTAATATTGCTAAAGACATAATGGATAAGCAGAGCTTAGATAACAAGACGTGTATAGGCTTTGACTACGATGAACATAAAAGGAAAAACAAGAAGGATAAAAGGAATATAATTTTCAATGCTTCTAGTACTGTTTTATTAGAAAATGAAAATGTTCCTTTTGTCATTAAGAAGAGTAGTAATCCTATCTTTAAGCTCCCACTCTCAGAACCCTTAGATGAAGATACTATCGTATGGAAACAAGAAATGCTTGTTGAGGATAAGTTGAAAGAGAAAGAAGTTGAGGAAGATAATGTAGAAGAAGTTACACCTAATGAGCCAGTTAAAACTGAATCTGCCAAAACTGAATTAGGTGGTAACAAGAACAAGTCAAAGAGTAATAGGAATGGGAAAGTAGGTCTTAAAATTGCTAATTCTGCTACACCTGCACCCACTGCACCTAGGAAATTGTATACTAATTGCAATTCTGCTGGACACCTTAGTCATGCATGTAATAAGGTTAAAGTAGAATCTAATATTCCTGTTGTGCAGAACATGTTTAACATGAATAGTTCTCATTTGCCTTGTGGTATTACTGGATGTATGCCATGTGCTTTTAACATTATTCATGCTTATTTTAATTTGATGAATGCATCTACTTCTAGTAATTGCATAGGCATAGAAAGAAGCATGAATAAGAAAAAGGTAAGGGCAAAGACTGCTAGTCCTCCTAAGGTTAGGAAGGAGACTCAATCTCCTAAGCCAAAAGACAAATCTGTCAAGGCAAAGGAACATGATTCGAGTTCAGTCAAAGTAGAACTTAAAGATGTGAAAACTGAATCTGTTACACCATCTGCAAGAACCTCTAAATTTCTTGGACCCAAACAAGTTTGGGTGCCAAAGAAACATTAATCACTTTGTGGTTGCAGGGCATAGGTACTAATGAAAAAGTCATGTGGATTCTGGATAGTGGATGTTCAAGGCATATGACAGGAGACAAGCCCCTGCTGACCAATGTGGTTGAGAAGACCGGCCCAGTTGTAACCTTTGGAGATGACAGCAAAGGCTTTACTAAGGGATATGGTAGTCTGGAAGTTGGAAATGTCATCATTGAAAATATCTCTCTTGTTGACGGTCTGAAGCACAACTTGCTGAGCGTCAGTCAATTTACAGATAAAGGATATAATGTGGACTTCAGGAAGGAAAAGTGTCTGATCACCAACAGGAAAGATGAAAAGCTTGCTCTTAAAGGAGTAAGAAAAGGAAATCTGTTCGTAGCTGACTTAAACACTGCAAGCAGAGGAGAAGCAAGTTGTTTCTACAGTAAAGCATCCTCTGAGTTGAGTTGGTTATGGCACAGAAAACTATCTCACCTGAACTTTAAGGCGATGAATTCTTTAGTTAGAAGAGAATTGGTGAGAGGGTTACCACAGATAGAATTCTACCAAGAAGGACTCTGTGAAGCATGTGAAAAGGGTAAGTCAAAGAAGGCATCACATAGAAGTAAAGACATGTCAAGCATCAGCGAACCTCTCCAGTTGATTCATATGGATCTGTTTGGACCGGTTAATGTCATGTCAGTTTCAAAGAAGAAATATGCATTAGTGATTGTTGACGACTACTCCAAGTACACGTGGGTGTTGTTTTTGCATTCTAAGGATGAAGCACCTCAAATGGTAATCGATCACATTAAAAAGATTGAGGTGGAAGCTGGATTGCCTGTGCGGACGATCAGATCAGATAATGGAACTGAATTAAGAAATGCAGTTCTAAATGAATTCTGCACGGAGCAAGGAATTTCAAGACAATACTCAGCCCCAAGAACTCCACAGCAGAATGGAGTGGTAGAAAGGAAAAAAAGGACTTTGATTGAAGCAACAAGGACAATGTTAAGCCAGTCAAAGCTACCTACATATTTTTTGGCAGAAGCAGTCAACACAGCTTGTTACACTCAAAATAGGACCCTGATTAATAAAGATCTAGAAAAGACATCCTATGAGATTATGACCAACAGAAAGCCATCACTGAAGTACTTTCATGTGTTTGGTGGAAAATGCTATGTATTGAAAGATGAACATCTAGGCAAGTTTGATGCTAAAGCAGATGAAGGGATTTTCCTTGGCTACTCACTGGAGTCTAAGTCATTCAGGGTATATGTGATTGAATCTCATAAGGTCATTGAAAGCCTTAATGTAACGTTTGCCGACACCAAACTCCCAAGTCTTCAAAAGGATAAAAATTCTAAATCTCTGAAAATTGAAAATCTATCAGAATACTACTTAGGAGATGAAGACGTACCTGGTGTTGCATCTGGTAGTCATGTACACACGGAGATTGATAATCCAGAGCAAAGCAGTGGAAGTGTTGGTAATACCACACAGTCACAGTCACAGACGTTGTCTGAACATTAGTCTGTTACTGAACCTGCTAGCTCAACTGGTGGATCATCAAACAGTGGAGGCAACAACCCAGGGGGAGGTGAAGAAGGATCAACTAGTCACTCTCAACACAACTACGAAGAAGGACAATCATCAAGGGCTAATCTGCCTAGACAAAGGGTATGGAACAAAGATCATCCCTTTGAATTAATCATTGGTGACCCAGAGAGTGGTGTGAGGACTAGAAGAGTAACAGAGAATGAATGTCTGTACTCTGGTTTTCTATCAGAGGAAGAACCTAAGAAGGTTGAAGATGCTCTAGAAGATCCAGATTGGGTGATTGCGATGCAAGATGAACTCAATCAGTTTAATAGGCAGAAAGTGTGGAAACTGGTACCCAGACCTAAAGGCAAATCTGTGATTGGCACTAAATGGGTATTCAGGAATAAGTTGGACGAAGATGGCATTGTTACGAGGAATAAGGCCAGACTGGTTGCTAAGGGGTATTCTCAAGAAGAAGGAATAGATTATGATGAGACCTATGCACCAGTAGCAAGACTTGAAGCCATTAGGATGCTATTGGCATTCGCAGCACATTCAGACTTTAAAGTTTATCAAATGGATGTGAAGAGTGCATTCCTGAACGGGGAGCTGGAAGAAGAAGTATATATAGAGCAACCTCCGGGTTTCGAGAACAAAGACTATATGGACTTTGTGTACTTCCTTTTTAAAGCTCTTTATGGACTCAAGCAGGCACCTCGGAAATGGTATGAAACACTATCTGAATTCTTAATTGAAAATGGTTTTATCAGAGGTGTTATAGATAAGACTCTCTTTCATAAAATGCATAAAGATGCTATGATATTAGTACAAGTATATGTTGATGATATAATATTTGGTTCTACTAATGATGAGCTTTGCAAGAGATTTGCTAAGTTAATGCAGAGTAGGTACGAGATGAGTATGATGGGTGAGCTGACATTCTTTCTTGGGCTACAAGTGAGTCAGAAGAAAGATGGGATCTTCATTTGTCAAACAAAGTACATCAGAGATCTTCTGAAGAAATATGGACTTGAAGATTCAGCTCCAGCCAAGACTCCAATGCCAACTGCCACAAAGCTTGATGAGGACAAATCAGGTAAATCTGTCGACATCACAAGCTATAGAGGTATGATTGGATCTCTACTCTACTTAACTGCAAGTAGACCAGATATTATGTTTTCCACTTGCTTATGTGCACGGTTCCAAGCTAACCCAAAAGAGTCTCACCTTATAGCTGTCAAAAGAATTTTTAGATACCTGAAGGGTACTCCAAATTTGGGAATTTGGTATCCTAAAGGTACCGGTTTTGACCTAATCGGCTATACAGACTCGGATTTTGCAGGTTGTAAGATTGACAGGAAGAGCACTTCGGGAAGCTGTCAATTCTTGGGAAGAAGATTGGTCTCATGGTATAGCAAGAAGCAGCACTCCGTGTCTACCTCAACAGCAGAGGCAGAATACATCGCAGCTGGTAGCTGTTGTGCTCAGATTCTATGGATGAGAAACCAGCTTCAAGACTATGGCTTTACGTTGAACAAGATTCCAATATACTGCGACAACACAAGCGCCATAGCTATAACCAACAATCCGGTTCAGCACTCACGGACAAGGCATATTGATATCAGGTATCACTTTATTCGAGAGCATGTCATAAATGGAATTGTGGAGTTGCATTTTGTACCCACAGAACAACAACTTGCAGACATCTTCACGAAACCACTAGACGAATCCACTTTCTCTAGATTGGTTAGTGAATTAGGGATGTTAAATTTAAATTAATTTTTGTTTGCGAGAAGTTGTGTGGATTCACAAGTTATTGAATCTTAATATACAAAGGACTTGTGAAATCCAGTCTAACTTATGAACTCGGGCTTATGAATATCAATATTAATTATCACAAGTATACCAGTTATGCTTTGTGGTAATTACTCGATATAGCATAAGGAGTTAACTGCTACATAAATGTTTGTAGTTAACAAGAAGCATAACAGTCTGTGGTTTAGAATTAATTGGTGGATTTCAATGTCATGAAATCTTGCTGAGAAATTCTATATCAGACAGTTGTGATCTTTGGTGAGAATTTGGATGTACTGTCATGTTTATTTAGTTTACTGGCTCTCACTGATAGTATAAGTAGCAATTACATTTCATGATGTTATTTTGCATAACTGCCTGTATGGTTAACTGCCTGTATGGTTTATTAACAGTATGCTTGCATGATTAACTGATTTGTAATTGGGTTGTTTTTTAAATTTTTTGGAAATCACAATTGCAACAGAGTATGGAACAAATTTTTTCGGTTTTCAAAATCTTTAATCAACCACCTGTATATATTATATATATTAATATGTCTGTCTGTGTAATTCAAATTGAGTTATATTTAATTTTTAGTTATTTCTAAATTAAAATTTTAATAATTCTATTTTAGAAATATTAAATTTTTAATACAAGAAATCTCTATTTAATTAAGTTTATGACAATTTGAATTTAGGTGTTTTAAATTATTATTTGGTAAATGTAAGTTTTATTTTATTTTTTAAATCATCAGTAAATAAATTACTAATGATTTTCTAAATAAATATTAACTTACATGTATCGGAAATGATTTAATTTTAAATTAATCTGCATGTCCCGATAGTTAACAATATCATGTTTTATTATTTAAATATGCGCATGCATCGATAGTTTCTAACTATCGGAATTTTTATATTATTATTGTTATCATCCTTGCATGTTCCGATGGTTAGTAAATATCAGAATATTTTACAGTTATGTCTTTGCATGTGCCGATGATTAGCAAGTATCGGAATTTTTTTATTATTTTGTTATGCATGTCCCGATACTTAATAAATATCTGACTTTACTTTATGTAATTACTAGCATCTGCCGATACTTAACTACTATATTTATAAATTGGTGTTGCTTTCCTGACACTTAGCATAGTACATGTCCAGATACTTATAGTATATTTATATATTTGTGTTCCGATACTTGGCTGTCTTTATATAACATATACACACACTCGACAGTTAAGTAATATCGGAGAAAACTGATTTTCTCTCTCTTCAATATCTACAATTCTAGGACTTGTTTTGAAAATCTAAAACCGTAGAAGTGTAGATCTGTTAACCAGCTTCATTTCCATACTAATTTTGTTTAGTTTTGTTTCGAAAAATTTTCGAATATTTCGAACTTTGGGAATTTTTCTAGGGTTAACTAGAAGTCTAAAAATCATAATAAAAATAGTGGTGTATTTCAAATCTCTCCTAGTTTATCATATATTATTTTTAGAATTTTTGGAGAAGTTTGAAATAATGGGTATTTTTGGTTCGTAATCGAATAAACTAAGTTCGTTTTTGTTTTGAAACAGTTAAAAATTTTGGTAATTTTCACTTGTTAAAAATGGCTGGAATTTTTAATATTACTCGTACGAATTTAGTTGCCGAATATAATATTCAGACCCTACCTGTTGATTATCGGGTTTGGGCGCGAATATTAATCGAATATTCAAGGATCAGGTATGCTTTAGTGACAGACGTGCTATTAAATCATAATATGTTGCGTGACTGTTACTGCTCAGCTACTGACTCCTCAGAGGGTGAAGTGTTGGCTTTTACGTTTCAATTAGGTAATCGGGCAATTAGGGTTACTGAACATGATTTGAATCGTATTCTTCGATTCCCACAGGATAATTTTGTTCAAAACCCTACACCCGAACAATTAGCTGTTTTCTGTACTTTTGCCAACTACTTCAATTTTGAAGTTTGTGACTTGGGTGAAATGTATAAACAACATTTTTCTAAGGCATGGAATTTCTTTTTCCATACAATTATTCAGTGTTTTTCCTTTAAGAAAACTAGCACCCATGGTATTCCTTATTTTTATCAAGCTATTGGATATGGTGTTGCTAATAATCTTAGGTTAAACTATGGTCATTTGTTAATGCAGAAGATTCTTAGCGTAATGGGACTTCCGGATAACAGAAACCTCCAACTTCGCAATGTGGACTGTTTCTTTCCAAGGTTCCTACAGCTTGTTATTAATGATTTATCTACTAACGAGGAAAAGCTACGCTATTATAGTAGTCCTACTTCTTTTCCTGTGAAGCAGAAGAACAAGATTGCTACAACGTTGCAGAACAACAATGACTATAACAACAACTCACCAGCACTAATGACAGACTTTATGAGGAGGTGTGTTGTTGACATGGACAGAGAAGTCCCTCTTGGACCACAAGAAGATATTCAAATCCCTGAACAAGATCAAGTGCCTACCCCTGAATTGGAGTTGTCACAAGAAGAAAATGTTCAGGTGACCGAAGAGGTACAAGTTACATCTGGAGGAGATTCACTTGGGAATGCTGATAGTCAAGATTCATATCATCCCATATCTCTAACAGGTAGTCGAACAGGTAGTCCAACTGAATCCACATCCTCACTGTTTATTAATTTGCAGAATTTGTTTGAAGATGCTGGAATGGAACTTGTTGCTGAGCCCTCTGTGGCATTAGGAACAGGCAATGAATCTGCAAACCAACAGATTCTAACCCCTGCCTCAGAACCAAACACTACTCAATCTTTACCGTTATCTTCTCACCAACCCCTAAAAAGAAAAATTGTGAGTGAGGGAGATAGTGCCTTAGAAGCACCACATAAGGAAGGTGAGGGAACCCAAACAGCTCTACCTCTGACTAGAAGGAGATTAGAAGAACCTGAGGTAACTGTTAGCCCATCTATGCCCTCTCAACAGGACATAGAGCTGAAAAAGGCAAATACACAGTCTCTGGGGACATCCTCTCAACAGGGTGAACCTATTGAAATTCGCCCGTCAGCCAGGGCATCTGAAAGAGTGTCAATAATTGAGCCTCCAACCAAGTTACATGTTGCACTGAAAGGAGCACACACACAGGAGGAATTGACGGATGTTGCTACTACTGTAGCAGAACCTATGCAGGTAGATCCTGTACAGATCATGCCTTCACAGGCTATTGCGGGAGTCACGGATCCTTCATTGCTAAACATTACAGGATCCAATGTGATAAGCCCCCTAGGAGGAACATTCCTGGCTCCTCATAAGGAGGTCTCCACCACTATTAGTGGAAAGGAGAAGCAACTACTTGACAATAGTTCTTCGGATGAGCCATTTAGGATTTTCACTACAGGTACAGAAGACTTGCTGGAGTCAAGGAGAGTGAGTGAAACACCAACAGAACGATTGAGTGATCATAATTCACCCACACCCCTAAGACCGAGTGAGAGAATTGAGAGACAAACACTTACAGAACCTGTCAGTGAGACACCTACCAACCAAATAAATACCCTCACAATGCACACACAATCACTAAGTCAAAGGGTTTATAACCTGGAGACTACTGTCACCGAAATGAAATCTGAATTTCACAGCAATGTCATGGAAATAAAATCTGTTCAATACAACATGCTGCAGGATTTGCAGAATTTCAAGACGGATATGAAGAAGTTTGTAACAGATTTGTTTGAAAAGCATCAATCTCAATCTACTCAAATCCCTGCTTCGAAGGATAACACAACTAAGGGGGAGATGATAGTGCGAGAACAAGAAAAAGAATCTGGTGCAGAAATGAGGAGTAAAGACAGAGGTAAAGGAAAGTTGGTAGAGGAAGAAGCAAACATCTACACATCTCAGGGGGAGCAAGATATACCGCTGGAGGTCAGGCTTACACTTGAAGAAGGAGAAATATGGGAACCTTCTCATACAGCTCCTACAGCTCAGGAAGATGATGTATTTGATGAATTTGTCAATGATGCCGCTTATCAGTTCACCGAAACGGATTTTGTGGAAACATTTGGTTTGCTAGATGCAAATCAATCCATGATAAGGGCATGTGAAATAGCACGAATGTCTCAGGAGAAAATCAGGAAAGAACACTTCAACCACTACATTGAAAGAAGACAAAGGCCGTTGATGTTATCAAGAGATGGAAGTGCATGGGATCAGGCTAGGAGTCTTTTGCAGAAACCAGAGTTAGGAATAATTCAAAATGAAGATCAAAAAGTTCTGGAAGCACTGCAAGAAGCTCACAAGAGTCATCCATCAATAAACCAGTTCTTCCATGCACTGAAACAAACTATCAAGTTGATATTCATCTCGACCAACATAAATGGATGGCAGATTCAGATTCAGTTCAATAATTCGACCACAAAGACCATTTCTTCGAATTTCATCAAGTTGAGGTCTCTAACAGAATTGTATGTCATGAAGATTAGGACAGACAAGAGATCTCATGTGAATGAACTTCTTACTGATATGATTGAAGATCAGATGAGTAAAACAGAAGTTGAAGTTCACACAACTCCTTATACAGTGATATTCTACAAAGACAAGTTGGTTTAGACACTGTGTTTGAGTGATGAAAGACTGAGCCTATATCCTCTGAAGCGTCTGAAATATGTTGAAGGGCTTCTTAGGAGTGAAGGACTTAGGACAGAAGAAAAATGGAAAGCTGCAGAGCGCATTTATGCTTATAGACTTAATGTCTTATCAAGTCAATCTGTAGATATTTCCAAGGTCGGAAGAATAGATCCTTCAAATGGATCTCAACCAAAGTTGCCTGTGTATTCAAGAGAAGAAGGAAATTGGGACTTTGAAGAAGTCAAGGCAATGACTGAATTCAGATATAACCATCCAGGGAAGGTGTTCGAATACGCAGAAAAGCCAAATTTTCCAATTGTCTTTCCAGATTTTGATATAATCAGGGAGACAGAGTCAATGGTGCTAAAGGATCCTCCAGCAATCAGGTATAAGAACCCCAAAGGAAAAACTGAAATAGTTGATATCCACAAGATGTCTTACATGACTTCTAGGGAACTGGGTGCTATACTTGATCAAATCAAGACTTCAACGAACTATAATGACAAATCAGCATTGGCAGAGATCTCTAAGCTTTACATGGAGAAGTTGAGAGCAGAAACATACTACAACACTGATCGGGTTAAAACAATACCAAAAAGGTTGAGTGTTAAAGGAAAGACGAAAGTTCTTGAATTTACATTCGAACAAGTTAAGCAGATCAGAAGAGTAGCTGTCTTGCAAACACTTCAAGAAGCTTTGTCAGATCCCAAGCCAAGTAATATGCTAGAAGAAGAAGCGCTGGATCTAGTGAATGACCAGCTTGCAAGTCTTGTACAGTGAGAATGACTAAATGTATATCAGTTCAGGCTAGAGGAACTTTCATTCTACATTGTAATTGTTTTTAAAATCTGGAAATGTATAATGTAATCCAGAATTTGTTTAATATTAGTTTACCGTCTTCTATTTACTTTTTCTTGTAAATTAGTTGAGTTATCCTCTTAAGGGATTTGCTTGTCAAACTCTAACAATCAAATAGGGGGAGATTGTAAAGCAAAATGTAACGTAAAGTAACATGTAACCGAGGTAACTAACTCAACACAACAAGTCGGTAACTTATATTAAGGTGAAGCACGGAATCGACTGCGAATCGTTCATAAGTTGAATACAAAGAACCAAAATATTAGAGGAAGCTTTAAAGACATTGAAGATCACTGAAAGAAGTTCATTCACATGTTCAAGCCTCAGTGAAGAATAAAGTTAAAGTGTTTCAAAGGTTCTGAAGATGAAGAAGGTTTTACTACAGAGAAAGTAGAAGATTCCAGTGAAATTTAAGAAGCACTTCTTATCATAATGGAACAGGTCAATTGTATAGCAAAGAATATGTGAAGATCAAGTTCTTGCTAGTCGGTTGTGAACCAGACCAGTTGCACCAATCGACAGCACAAAAGAGTTTGAGAACTGCATCACTGATTCAGAAGAATTGACCAGATACTGAGATGAGTAACCTAAGTGGTATGCGATTAAACCCGGAATAAATCAAGGTCGAATTAACAAAGAAATATTTATTTGACTTGGTTGCAGTGGAAGAAATAATATTAAAGGGCTTAACAAGTTCGAAATATGGCTAAGTGAGTGAGACTGCAGAAGCTGTATCCAGAAGTCAACTAGTCAAGCTATTTCATCTTTTTCCTATTTTGTCTTATTCACCAATGGTTAATAACCATCGGGTGAGTTAAATGAATAAGCAAAGTAAAGCAAGCCACTTCCCGATAGTTATTAACTATCGGGTAAAGGAAAAACTAGCAGGAATTTCAGATGCTTTCTAACTATCGGATAAGAGAATTAAAAAGAATTAAAAAGAATTTCCGATAGTTAATAATTCCGATAGTTACTCAGTTTGAAGTAATTAATTTTATTTTCAAGAATTGTTTTATGTGTCCGATAGTTAATTTACAGACACATCGATACTTAACAATTACCCAGAAAATGTTCCCGATACTTATGAAGAAAAAGAAGCGAAGCTGCAACTTGTTTACTTGGACCAAAATGAGCCACGTATTCGAAGTTGAAAAAGACTACACAAATAGCAGCAAAGCATCGTCTTTGAAAATTTATTCAGCTAACAGACAGAGAGATACACAGAGCGATTATAGAGAGAAAACACAGTGAGCATTCAAGAGTAAACACTGAAGCCATTAAATTTGTACCAGCTGTTGTTACCCTTGGTTGTTTTCATTAAAGCTTGTAACTTAACTGACTGTACTAGTGAATCATTGTAACTAATCGAGAGATTAGATTTGTGGAGCACCTTCGTGGTTTATATTAATAAAATGATATATTCCCCGACGAACTGTGTTATGTTAACTGTATGCTTATCAACTGTTTGATTTAATAACTGTTCGAACTGTCAACTAGTCCATAACAAACCATTCCGCGAATATTTTATAAATTGGACAATATCGTATTCAACCCCCCTTCTACGATATTTGGGACTAACATATAGTAGTAGACTTGACAGAGTAGATATGAATGTCAAAATCATTCCTTGTATTTTCACTATCTAGTCTGCTACCTAAAATAGACTGTCAGTTTCACTAAAAGTTTACTGTCAACTTTTAGTTTCCCTTTGGTGACAGTATCTTCAGCTCCGCATACTTTGTTGTCAAGCTTTGATAGTCCATGAAACATGTTATCTTCCAAAGCTGCTGTAAACTATCCCCGCTAATGTTGCTGTCAACTATTCCCGCCAAAGTTGCTGTCAATAATACTTGTTGTCTTCAAATCTTCATTCTCCGTCAAGTTTACTGTCCATGGAATAGTTGTTGTCAGTAATACTTGTTGTCTTCAAATTTTCATTCTCCGCCAAGTTTACTATCAATGGAATAATTGATGTCGTCTGTTCCAATTGTGCTGTCACTTGAAATGTACTGTCATAGGCTTGAGTATTTCAAAACTTGCTATTTGAATTTTTTAATCATGTTGTGCATGAACACTTAGTGAATTTCTACTACATGACTCATTTTTATTCTTTTATACATGACAGTAACTATTGAGACTTACTGTCACTTACTTGGCTTTTAAACATACTGTTACAAGTGACAACAAAACATACTTTCAATATACATATGACAGTACATTTTACTTAGTTTCTTATATATTAAAACTAAGTAATTCTAGTTGATTACACCACAATCCCTAACAAGTACTAAAGTTTATTACAATGTCAACCCCACAATCTCTAACACTTATTAGAATGGTAGAATTTTAATTAATTCATGTTTGCATGGGTAAAATTATATTAAAAAATTTGATATGTAAGTCATATAAAAATATATATTTAAAATTATAAATTATTAAGAAAATGATTGATAGTTATATTTTAATTTTATTAAAAATAAATTTGAAGAATATTAATAGAATATAACAAAAATCAAAAATAAATATTGAAATGAAATAGAATTTAAATAGGGATAAGATTGAAATGGCGAAACTAAATAAAATTTAAATAAAAATGAGATTTCAGAAATGGAACCAAATTTCATAAATAGAGTACTTTTTAAGGTTTCGAAATAAATTAATATGATAGTGTGAATTAATTAGTCCATATTTATATGGGTACGTTTATATAGAAAAAGATTAATAAGCAAATTATATAAAAATATTTTGTAATTATAAATTATTAAATAAATATTTAATAGTTAAATAGATATAATGTAAAAAATAGGTTTAAAAAGTATTGGTATAAGATAATAAAAATAAAAAATAAATATTAAAATAAAAATAAAAATAGAACTACATGTAAAATCAAATAAAAGTAAATTTGTTGATGGATGAAATCAAATTTGGTAGGTACAATTAAAAATGATGGTTTACCACGTCAAGCAAACTAGAGTTATCTCATGATGTTGCTAGGGTTGTTTTAGAATAAATTTAATTTATTTGTGATATATTTTACTATAAATAAGGATATTATTAACTAGTATAAATGAAAGATAGTTAATTTTATTTAAAAAATAGATATATAAAGTAATAATAACTAGTATAGATAGTTATTTATATTTACTGAGTTCCCAGTCAATTTCTTACTCAAAATAGAACTCAATCGACCGTTGAAAGAAAAATAAAAAGTAGAAATTATCAATTTTAGTAATCGACTGTTATACATACATGAGTGTATGTATTAATCAATTGATAAAATAAGTAATCAACGGCTAGATTTTGTACCGATCGATTGATGATATAGATCCCTTAAATTCCAGGTCATCAATTGATAATTAGCTTATCCATCGACAGGTACATTTATCCATCGATAAATAAATATATCATCAATTGATATATTTATCTGTCGATAGCTACAACTATTCATCGATAAGTAAATATATCATCAATTGATATATTTATCTGTCGATAGTTCCAAATATCCATTGATATGTAAAATGAATATCAGTTAATTATTGAAGAATCAATAAATTAACATAGTCAATGGCTACAATCTAAAATTTAATATAATTACATAACTTGTCAGACATTTAATTAATTTAAACATAGTTAATCATACCTAATTCACAAATCAATCTATTGAAAGTAGATTCATCTAATGGTTTGGTAAAAATGTCTGTAAGTTATCTTTCACTAGGGACAAAATGTAATTCAACTGTACCATTCATTACATGTTCCCTAATGAAATGATACCTTATGTCAATGTGTTTGGTTCTGGAATGTTGCACAGGATTTTCTGGTATTGCAATGGCACTTGTGTTGTCACAGAAAATAGGAATTTTGTTCATGTTGAACCCATAGTCAAATAGTTGATTCATCATCCATAATATTTGTGCACAGCAACTTCCAGCTGCAATGTATTCAGCCTCTGCAGTTGATGTAGACACTGAATTCTGCTTCTTGCTAAACCATGATACAAGCTTATTTCCAAGAAATTGACAGGTGTCTGTAGTACTTTTTCTGTCAATTCTACAACCTGCATAGTCGGCATCTGAATAACCAATTAGATCAAATCTAGAGTCTCTAGGGTACTTGTACATGCCGTGAAGGTTTTGAGGGAAATCCATACCTAAGTCCAGGCTGCCAAGGCACACTATTAAGTTTTCATATCATACTTAAGAACAGTACTGATATAAATATTTAACACTGTAACCTGATTCTGCATGTATGTATAATACATTGTGATGTTGTTTGGTAGATATCGATGAATGTGCTAATCCAAACAATAAATTGTCCGAGAAAATATGCACTAATACTATTGGGAGTTATTACTGTTCTTGCCCGCACGGGTACTACGGCAATGGCAAGGTTAATAGCCAGGGTTGCATTGCTGAAAATTCCAAATTTCCAGTAATCAAATTCTCACTAGGTAATGAACTTTTTCCTCTGATTATATTGTGTTATTGAAGAGAAGTTTAGAACTGCAACTCGTCAAGGTTTAAGAAATACATGGATAATGTATTATCCACTTGTTTTTTTTTTATCTTGTTTGTAAAGTTCTAATAAAGTAGTAGTGTGTGTCTATTTGTTTGCAGGTGTAGGATTTGGTTTCTTGGCCTTAATGGTTGGAGCAAGTATTTTGTATTTTACCATCAAAAGAAGAAAACTCGTAAAGAAAAGGGAGAAGTTCTTTCAACGAAATGGTGGTCTGTTATTGACCCAATATATTACTCCAGATAGTACTGGTGTCCATTCATCCACACACATTTTCAAAGCTGAAGAATTGGAGAAGGCCACTAATAATTACGCTGCTGATAAGATTGTTGGACGTGGTGGTTATGGCACTGGGTACAAAGGAGTTTTACCGGATCTTCTTGTGGTTGCAATTAAAAAGTCCAAAGTGATGGACGAGAGCCAGGTTGAGCAGTTCATTAATGAGTTGGTCATTCTGTCACAAATAAATCACAGACATGTGGTAAAGCTCTTAGGGTGTTGTTTGGAGACTGAAGTCCCATTGTTAGTCTATGAGTATGTCCCAAACGGAACTCTATTACAACACATCCACAATAGCAGAGGAGACGCGCGGTTATCACTTCAAAATCGCTTAAGAATAGCAACAGAATCTGCTGATGCACTCGCATACCTTCACTCCGCAGCATCCATGCCTGTGATCCATAGAGATGTCAAGTCCGCAAACATATTGTTGGATGAAAACTACGCCCCAAAGATTTCAGATTTTGGAGCTTCAAGGCTAGTACCGGTGGATCAAACACAGATTACTACATTAGTGCAGGGAACATTAGGCTACCTCGATCCAGAGTAATTTCACACAAGTCAGTTGACAGATAAAAGTGACGTTTACAGCTTTTTTGGTGTTGTTCTTGCAGAGCTATTTACCGGGAGAAAACCACTTTTATTGGAAGGTCCTGCGGGGGAGAAAAATCTAGCTACCTACTTCTTAACGTCAGTCAAGGAGAATCGGTTGTTTGAGATTCTTGAGCCAAGAGTGGTGAGTGAAGGGAGCCTAGAGCAGGCTCTAGAAGCAGCTGGTGAACTTGTGAAGAAATGTCTGAGCTTGAACCGTGAAGAAAGGCCTCCCATGAAAGAAGTTGCAATGCAATTGGAAGGTCTAAGAAAGTACACCAAACATTCTTGTGCTGATGATAGTCGACGTAAAGAAGAAGCTACAACGAGCAAGGGAGCTGGCGTTTCATCTGACTTGTATAATCTCTCTCTAGATCCGCAAAGCACTACAGGGGATATCTCTAGACAAGATTTCGTGGAAACTAAATAAAAAATTACTTTTCACGTTGATAATCTATATTGTTGGAACAAATTCATGAGTATTATTAGCACATGTTTTGGCTTCATATCATAATTAAAATTAAGGTTGTTATAAAAAATGAAATGAAGCAATGAACGAACATTTGAACAATCATTCATATCAAAATTCAACTTCATTTATATTTTCTCATGGGTTGTGGTCAATATCAAGCAATCTTCCTCATCTTCTAAACATATAGAAGCAGGCCTTTCTTGAATCTCCTTCATTGTAGAACAACTTGATGCTATCGGGACTTAATTTTTCCCCAAAACACGAACAGAACACAAAAGACTTGCAAAGAACATATATATCGATATATAAAAAAATAAAAAATAAAGTTGAACAAACAATTATTTTGGTATTGGTATATGCTAAACACTTGCAAAGTACCGCAAGACCATAAGACTTATTTCTGATATGGTATATGTAATCAAAGATAATTGTCGCAACCACATTTATGAGCACAAATGTCAGGATGATATTCCGGGGGATCCTTGCCGCAGGCACTTGTGTGTTGGAAACGTGTATGGGCCTTAATTTTTTAGCTTAAACACCGTGTGTATATGTATGTGAAGCAACAAAGCAACAACACTCTTATATATATATATATATATAAACAACAACTTATATAACTGATACAAACTCTAGGCTACAACCTCTTTGCACACAAAGAGCTTCAGCTCTGTTTCCCTCTCACTGGTGTTTATTTCACTCGGTACAACACAAATAAACACAAGAGTTGTACTATTTATAGACTGTTACATGGTACTAAATAGATGACATAATCCCTTACGTACACATATCACAACAATTAATATATACACATGTGTGACTAGGGGTGAACAAAAATCCGATTAAACCGCGAAACTGAACCAACCCGCCCCTTTTTTTCGGCCGAATAAACCGAACCGTCTGAAACCGAAATATAAATGGGTTAATTTTTAAAAAACCCGAACTAATTGGGTTGGGTAAGGGTTTAACAAATTTTAACCCTTACCCAACCCGAACCAAACCGATTACATAAAATGCAGAATTTTTTGCATATTTTCTGCATATTCTATATATTTTTTACATATTTTCTACAAATTTCTGCACTATATAAATTTTCTGCACTATATAAATTTTTTGCAACACATTCTGCAACACTTTCCGGCTCTTGCAACATTTTCTGCAACAAGCAGAATTTTCTGCAACAGTGCAGAATTTTTTCTACAAATTTCTGCACTATATAAATTTCCTGCAACAGTGCAGAATATTTTCTACAAATTTCTGCACTATATAAATTTCTGCACTATATAAATTTCTGCAACAGTGCAGAATATTTCTACAAATTTCTGCAACAGTGCAGAAATTTCTGGGTTGGGTTGGGTTACGATTATAAAAAACCGAACTAATTGGGTTGGGTTGGGTTGGGTTACGATTTTTTTTTACAATTAATGGGTTGATTTTTTATAAAACCGAACTAATCGGGTTGGGTCGGGGTTTGACGAAAACCCGACCCGAACCAACCCATGTTCACCCCTATGTGTGACCAGCCTGGATTGTTAATATGGGAGATGTTGCGGCTAGCTTACACGTACAAGCATTCTTGGGACTTTAATGATCACAGCTTCAAGTAAGCTTCATCTGCAGATTTTGTTGACTCGCTTCTTCAAACTTTCCAGAAGCTAGGCATCCTTGTATGTATAAACCTTATCATGTATCAACTTTCAACATCCATAAATCCTGAAACCTTGTCTGTTAATTACTTCTACCCAACTGATGTATATATTTTATTTTTAACCTTCATGCACATAGCTGTTGCCTGCATGTATTCTTGCTCATTTATTGTCTAGTCAACATTTATTTATTGTTATTTATTTATTGTTATTCGGAGAGTTTGAATTCTAACACTCCCCCTCAAACTCGACTTTGCATTCCAAGTTTCATTTTCATTTTTCTAAACACATCCGGCTTCAATGGCTTCGTAAATATATCCGCTAAATTTTCTTCAGTCCTGCAGTGCACCAATTCTACAATATTGTCATTCACCTGTTCTCGAATAAAATGATATTTGATGTTGATGTGTTTGCTTCTACTGTGGGACACTAGATTTTTTGCTAGTGAAATAGTAGATTTATTATCCACATAGATAGTAACCGGACCTTCCTTTGCAAGTTTTAACTCGCTCAATATGTAGCCTAGCCACATAGCTTGACACGCACATGCTGCTGCTGCGATGTATTCTGCTTCACATGTTGAGAGAGCAACTGTTTGTTTCTTTTTCGAAGACCACGAAAATATCGTTGAACCGATATGAAAAACATATCCCAAAGTGCTTTTCCCGTCATCCAAATCACCATCATAATCACTGTCTGAATAGCCAACTAATTTTGAATCTTGAGAATGTGTGTAAAATAAACCATGATTAATTGTACCTTTATTATATCTCAGAACTCTTTTAGCTGCCATGAAATGATCTTGCTTCGGTTTTTCCATGTACCTACTAACCAGTCCCACTGCATACATAATATCTGGACGAGTAAAAGTTAGGTACCTCAGACTTCCAACCAAACTTTTGAACAATGTCGGATTTACCGACTCCTGTGTTGAATCAATTCTGAGCTTTATGCTTGCTTCTGCTGGCGTACTCACTGGCTTGCATTCTTCCATTCTGAATTTTTTAAGAATCTGCTCAGCATATTTTTTCTGCGACATAAAAATCCCATCTTTGTTTTGCTTCACTTCGACTCAAAGAAAGTACGACATTTGACCGATATCTGTCATTTCAAATTCGTTAGTCATAACTTTCTTAAAGTCATCAAACATACCAGGGTTGTTGCCAGTAAAAATCATGTCGTCCACGTATAAGCACACGATTATAATATCTCCCTTTAAATTTGTTTTTGTGTAGAGTGCATGCTCGTACGGACTCTTCACAAAATTATGCTTCTGAAAATATTCATCAATCCTAGTGTTCCATACTCGCGGGGCTTGCTTCAACCCGTACAGTGCTTTCTTTAGTCTGTAGACTTTATCTTCCTGACCTTCTTAAACATATCCGGAAGGTTGCTCAATGTAGACTTCTTCTTCGAGATAACCATTTAGAAATGCTGATCCATCTGATAAATCTTCCACTGATTTTGAGCTGCAATTGCTGTAAGAAGTCTTATGGTATCAACTCTTGCAACTGGAGCAAATACCTCATCATAGTCAATCCCGTATCTCTGTTTGTAGCCTTTAGCAACTAGTCTTGCCTTGTATTTCTCCACTTTTCCTTCTTGATTGGTCTTTGTCTTGTAGACCCATTTGACACCAATTGCTTTGTGTCCTTCTGGAAGATCTACGAGCTCCCAAGTATCATTCTTCTTGATTGCACCAATTTCTTCATCCATAGCTTTGCTCCATTTGCTTTCTTCAGAAGCTTCCTCAAATGTCACTGGATCACATTCTGCCATTAAACAAAATAATGAATAATCAAATGTGGTTTGTACCGGACTTGTTGCATCATAGATGTCATTCAGACTCCGCATTTTTCTTGGTGCTCCCCCTGAACTGTTGTTGTTGCTGCTTCCTGAACTCGATGGTGTTGAGGCAGGAGTTTGTTGAGTTGGACTTTGTGGAGGAGTTGGATCATCATCTTCATCATTTTCAATGTTGTAGTCATCACCATCATTATCATCATTAAAGAACAGACCTGCAACTTTTCTTTCTTCCTCGCTCCATCTCCAGTAATCTGATTCATCAAATTCAACATCACGAGAAATGATCAAATTCTTTGTTAGTGGATTATAGAGTCTGTAGGCCTTGCTTCTCTTGTCATATCCGGTAAAGATGCATTTTTCGCCTTTATCATCCAGCTTCTTTCTCTTTTGATCAGAAACATGTGCATATGCAATACATCCGAAAATTCTGAGATGTACAACTGATGGTTTGCTTCCACTCCATGCTTCATTTGGAGTTTTGTTGCTGACACTTTTTGTTGGACAGCGATTCAGCAAATAAACTGCACATAGAACGGCTTCAGCCCAGAAATTCCTCGGCATATGCTTTGCTTTCACCATGCTCCTTGCCATATCTAGAATGGTGCGGTTCTTCCTCTCTGCAACACCATTTTGCTGTGGAGTATATGTCGTTGTCAACTGATGATTGATTCCATGTGCTCTGTAAAAAGTTTTGAATAAATTTGAAGTGTACTCGCCTCCTCTGTCTGATCGCAGTATCTTTAAATAATGACCACTTTGCTTCTCTGCCATTGCTTTGAACTCCTTGAATTTATCAAGAGCCTCTGATTTTTCTTTCAGAATATATACCCAACTTTTCCTGCTAAAGTCATCAATAAATGTTAGGTAATACCTGTTTCCGCCAAGTGATGCAATATCAAATGGACCAGCTATATCAGTATGAACAATCTCTAATGGCCTCCTGGCTCTCCATGATTTTCCAATGGGAAAACTTTGTCGATGCTGCTTCCCTTTAACACATGCTTCACACAACTGATTTGGTTCAGTGATTGCTGGCAAACCTTCCACCATCTTTGTCTTCGATAATAATTTTAAGCCAGAAAATCCAAGATGACCAAATCTCAAATGCCATAACCACGAATCATTTTTAATGACTGACTTTAAGCACTTCTGCACCTTTGTCTGCATATCAAGAGTGAATAGACTATTCTGTGACATCTCCACGTTAGCAATTAATTCCCGAACTTGATTTCTGATAATGAGGGAATTATCCTACATCTGTATATTATATCCTTTCTCCACGAGTTGGCCAAGACTAATGATGTTATTTTTCAAAGCAGGTATATAATACACATCATTGATATATTTCTTCTCACCATTTTTTAATACAATCGAAATTGTACCTTTACCTTTCACCGGAATTTTTGATGAGTCACCAAAAGTAACCTCCCCGTTGACAGTATAGTCTATTTCCGTAAATAATTCATTGTGACCACACATATGATTGCTGGCACCTGAATCAAGATACCAAATATTTTTCTTGCCTTCATCATCTCCTTTGTATGTGAGAAACATAGCAGAACCCACATCTTTGTCTTCTTTTGCTGCTGCAAAATGGTTGCTTTCTTCCACCTTCGGGGATCTACACTCAAAACTGAAATGGCCATACTTATTACAATTATAACACTGAAATTGAGACTTATCACCTCTTTGTTGAAAATTGCCTCTTCCTCGGCCTCTGAAATTTTGGCCACGACTAGCTGACTGATAACCTTCATTTTTCTAGCCTCTGTTGAACGGTTGTCTTCTTCGTCCTCGTCCACCTCGGTAACCACCTCTATAGCCACCTCTACCACGTGAAAAACTGCTACTGCTTGTATTTTCACCGATGGACACTTTGCTCTGCAACGTCTTTTCCAGATGGCTTGTATCATCATACTGGTTCATTCGTTGCTCATGTGCTTGAAGAGAACCCACGAGCTCATCAATTTTAATTGTGGACAAATCTTTTGACTCTTCGATAGATGTAACAACATAATCGAATTTTCTTGTCAACGAACGGAGTAATTTTTCCATGACCCGAACATCATCGAGACTTTCACCATTTCTTTTCATTTTGTTTGTTACCGTTTTCAAACGAGTAACATCTTCACCGATATTCTCTGAGCTTTTCATCTTGATATTTTCGAACTCCCCACGTAGCACTTGGAGCCGCACCTTTTTTACTTTCTCGACACCTTGAAAAGATTTCTGCATAATCTCCCATGCATTTTTTGCTGTTTTTGCTTCTGAAATTTTTTCAAAGGTAGATTCATCAACACCTTGAAAAATTGTGAATAATGCCTTTTTGTCTTTTTTACGGGACTCCTTTAACGCCGTCTTCTCGGCATTTGGAAGAACTGCTTCAGCGGCTGCATCCACGGGCTCGTTATACCCACTTTCGACAATATCCCAGTTATCGTAAGAACCGAGTAACACCTTCATTTGGATACTCCAGTTCCCATAATTTATTGCCGTCAATTTCGAAATTTGCGATTGTATCATATTCGCCATTTTTCCTCAGACAGAACCTTAGCTCTGATGCCACTTGTTGGAAACGTGTATGGGCCTTAATTTTTTAGCTTAAACACCATGTGTAACAACTTATATAACTGATACAAACTCTAGGCTACAACCTCTTTGCACACAAAGAGCTTCAGCTCTGTTTCCCTCTCACTAGTGTTTATTTCACTCGGTACAACACAAATAAACACAAGAGTTGTACTATTTATAGACTGCTACATGGTACTAAATAGATGACATAATCCCTTACGTACACATATCACAACAATTAATATATACACATGTGTGACCAGCCTGGATTGTTAATATGGGAGATGTTGCGGCTAGCTTACACGTACAAGCATTCTTGGGACTTTAATGATCACAGCTTCAAGTAAGCTTCATCTGCAGATTTTGTTGACTCGCTTCTTCAAACTTTCCAGAAGCTAGGCATCCTTGTATGTATAAACCTTATCATGTATCAACTTTCAACATCCATAATTCCTGAAACCTTGTCTGTTAATTACTTCTACCCAACTGATGTATATATTTTATTTTTAACCTTCATGCACATAGCTGTTGCCTGCATGTATTCTTGCTCATTTATTGTCTAGTCAACATTTATTTATTGTTATTTATTTATTGTTATTCGGAGAGTTTGAATTCTAACATTGTGCAGTCCTTAATGCAGCGGCGCCTTTGGGTATCTTTATCCACATCAACGGCAACTGATCCCACCACAAGCAGGCACAACACCAACGCTGCAACTAGCATTTTATTATCCAGGAGAATCCCAATGCACAATTAAAGTTAACAACAATATAACAGGCAGGCTTGGCCAGCCTACATATTAGCATATTTATAGCATATTCACATATGTGTTTGTGCTTGTTTCTCCATCACCGTGAGGAGGGTTCATACATTTGTTGTTGAAATTCTCAAAAAAAAAAATATTTTAATTTATATAACTTGGCCTAATAAAGATTAATAATATCTTATTAAAAGATATTTTTTAATATTTTAATATTATTTTTATTAATTTTTATAAATCAGATATTACTAATAAAACTAAAGGTATTTATCAAAAATACTACTTTTTAGTTAATTTTTTACGATTTTACAATCTTTTGAATATTTTTATAAATATTTAAATACGGGTTACAACTAAAAGTAACAAAATGTAACTTTTTTATATAAAATTTGTAACCAAATACAATTGAATGCAACTTTTTTTAAAAAAAAAAGTAAAATTGTTTGTGGTTGCATTTGATGTTGATTTTAGTATTACATTAGGTTGCAAAACCGTATTTTTGTAAAAAAAACCCATTTTAAGGATGTATTTTTGCAAAATATAAAATAAAAAAACATATACATGTATTAAATATAATTTTACTTAATATAAAATGGACTCTAACCATATACATTTCTATATCAATTAAAATTTTATTTTCTACACCCAAATTATATATTTATTATAATACGGGTTCAAATTATAATATATTTATATTAAATAGAATATATATATATATATAATAATAATAGAACTTATAATATTATAAAATTTTATATTAAATATCAATAATAATATAAATAAAAAATCAATTTACTTAAATATTAGTCATTTCGTGTTTCGCACGGGTTATAAACTTGTTATATATATAAAGTGATAAAAGATATATATATATATATATATATATATATATATATATATATATATATATATATATATATATATATATAAGGGGTCATTCGGTTCATGTAGTGGGTATCAGGTTGAAATCAAGAATGGGATTAAGATGGTAGGGGATGAATTATCATTTCTGATATCATGTGTTAAGTTAAATGGTAGAATAAATTTGTTAATTTTATGTATTTTTGATAAATAAAAAAATATATGCAGTTAATATGAAAAATAAATCACTATTATTTATTAAATATTAAACAACATCATTACAAATTTTTTATTTTAAAAATTAATATATAATTATATAAATAAAGATAAAAGTAATAAATTTTTGATTTGATTTCTCGTACCCCATCTCATACTCAGAAACTCATATCTTATGAGTTTGAGTTTGATGTTTGGGTTTTAAAATTAAAAATATTTAACCAAAAATGAGGTATAAATTTGAAATGAACAAAACTCACAACTCTAGAATTCACGAACCCAATTACCCCTAATTGATAGGCGAGATAGTATTAGGTTGTTACAGCATAGTCACGAATATGAGTACATTCATAAATCATATTACCATCATTAATTAATAATTTACTAAAGAAAAACTATGTCTCTTATTTACATAATTTTTAAATGCACTGAGAATTTGCTTTGTGCACTCACAGGTAATTATCTCAATATTCTTCATTTTGTGTACTATTTTCGTTTAATCTTAAGAATATTGAATAAAATATACTTACCTTATTTCAATCAATTAACTAGTAACAAATATAATTCAAATGACAAAATATTTATATAATGATATTCAATTAATGTATTTATAAATTTTATTTATTTATTATTTTTATTAATATCAATTAAATTATTGCACAATTAAATTTATAAAAAAACTAATATAAAGAAAATTAAATTTATGAAATTAGTTATTAAAATTATTTTAATTATATTTTTAAATGTTTCTCGATTAATCCAATTCCTCATACTCCTCGAATAGTTCAATGCCTTACTTCTCGATTATATAGAAAATAGAGTAAAAACACAAATTTATGAATATATTGATAAATCTTTTTACTAAATTAAATTATATTTATTTATAAATTATTTTTTAATTAAATTTTATATTCTACTTGTAGTCTTTTTCCCGAACCAAAACAAAAGTTCAAACTACAGGTAATTAAATAGTATATAGGGTTTACGAGTGAATTATAACCACGTTTGGAATATGTGATTTATAAGTTAGAATTTACGTACAATTTCAAACTTATAAGTTATTATAAGATAAGTTAAACGACCCCATATTACATACAGCAAGAGAGCATCAAACATGAGGACCAATCTCAAACGTCTTAAAAAGGTCAACGGGAAAGATCGGGTGAGTGATTTGCATGATGATATTTTAGTTCACATTCTATCCTTTCTTGATGATCCTAAATCTGCTGCACAAACATGTGTTTTATCGAAAAGATGGAATAACAAGTTATGGATACACCTTCCTGATCTATACTTGCATGGCAAAACTTTTGGTCAGAATTCATATGAATTTGAGAAATTTGTAAATATGGTGTTAACACGACGTGATGAATTCAGTCACAAACTCCGTTGTTTAACTTTTTGTTGGACTTTCGAATCGAAAATTCCTCAGCAACTCTCGGATAGAATTCATTCTCATGCTCAGTCTCGCGATGTTCGACATTTTGATTTAAGCATTGGTTGTGAATCTGGTCAGTTTAGTTATCCTTCACGGAATTTCAGATCAAAATATTTGACCACTTTAAGGTTAAATCTGTCGAATTGGGACGGGATGTATATCCGTACCGATTATTCACTTAGTCTCCAAGATTATTTGGCTGGTTGCATTGCTTTGAAGATATTATGCCTTGAAACGTTTCATATTGAAATCAAAAGTGCTGATGATGTTGATCTCTTTTCAAGTCTTATAAATTTAACAGAACTTCGCATTGTTGGTTGTAACATGGTCGGAAAAGACAGACGCTTCCATGTACGTGCTCCAAAACTTGAGAGGTTGACCCTATTAGAAAATGTTAATTACATGGGCCGTGAAATCATGGGACCTGCACCGTTTTGGGAGATTTCTGCACCATTGTTAAAGTATCTGAGAATTGATATATGGCTATCTATGTTCCCTCTATGTCTTGTACCCTCTGTTGAAGAATTAGAGATAAATATCCAGACACGTATAGGTAGTTCAGCGCGTTGGGGGGCAAGCCCGGCAATGACGGTGATCGACGTAATTAAACGAATTCCTAATGTTAAGTCAGTCACTCTGTCAAAGTCTACACTGCAGGTAAATCTTATAGAGTTATAGTTAAGTTCTTAATTACTTTCTTAGAAAATGACGGTTTATGTGTTAGTATTTTATCTGAATTTGAGTACCGTTTTCTCAACTACAGGTACTGTCAGCATTCCATAGTCTACTTAAATCGAGAGCCCCTTTGCCAAAATTCAAGTGGAAGTTTTTGAAAGTAATAACAACAAAGGAGTTTCCTGCAATACTATCGCCCGAATATCTTCGAGGACTAGCTTACTTGCGAAAAAGTTGTTCAAAAACCTTAAAAGTGGAATTAACTACATAAACAGAGTGCATAAATTCAAAAATGAGCTGTCATCGTAAGCAGCAGTAGTAGTAAAATTGCTCCAGTTTAGCATTTTTAGCTTTTCTTCAATTTTTTTCCTTGTTTCGGCTGTAATTTTATCTATTGGTACTTTCTACTTTGTATTTCGAAGATTTATTTCTTATCATAACCTATTAACTATACCTAATTGTGTTAGATTTGAGCGACTCTTGTTTTTGTAATACAATCAAATCAGATCACACAACTCCTTATATACCATTCCGAAGTAGGTTATATGAGGGATGGGGGGGGGGGGGGGGGGGGGGGTGCACTTCATTCATAGTCCTGTTAGTCGAGATCTCTTTTGCTTCTGGTTGTGGGAAAAAAAATTCTCCATTGCAAAATGATTCTCCAACTTTAGGTTACTAGTTTGCAAACAAAATACTTTGTTTACTCTGCAGAAGGATTTAGTTGTTGAACTGTACCTTTTTTAAAATTAAATTTGTGTTAGGTTAGCATGGGTTAGAAAATGTGCATAGACCCCTCCGTCTGAAGTTTACTGATCAAGGTTATATCTTTTAACCCTTTAATTAGCTTAACTAAAAAAGACTCCGTTCCTTGAACAAAAAGAAACAGAGACTTCTTTTTTTCAGTTATTAAAAATTGTTTCATTATATGCATTGCTTCATGTTCTTGTTTGATTTTTACTGATAGGTGTGTCTGTGTGTGTGTTTTGGTGTTTAGTTTAGAGGGGTCTTATTTTATATATTTTCTACATGTTCTTTTCTTATATGGAGTTGGATTTGGCTTAATTTTGAATTTGTTTCTTAAAATGAGCTATGCTTTAGGAGGTAAACTAGGTTTTGATTATTTATGCATTGTAGATTTAAGAACTGTATGGAGGTGTGGCTTACATGAAGTAAAAATCTTGGTGATTGATGGGGTTGTATGTATGTATTGGCATATAGTTCTCCCACACTGGCATCGTGTGAAATGGACTGATACAATGGTGAGGCTTATGATAACTGCTGTTTCGTACGTCGGTGATGATGTGTCTGCGGAGTATGGTGACGGGGCAAGAAGGAAATATGCAGATTTGCAAAAGAAAGGTAAATGGAGATCAGTTTCAAAGGTTATGGCTGAAAGAGGCCATTTTGTTTCACCTCAACAGTTTGAGGATAAGTTTAATGATCTTAATAAAAGGTACAAGAGACTGAATGAGATACTTGGGAGGGGAACATCTTGTGAGGTTGTTGAGAATAACTCACTTTTGGAAGTGATGGATCACATACCAGAGCTGAGAGAGGAGGTTAGGAAGATTCTTAGTTCAAAGCATTTGTACTATGAAGAGATGTGTTCTTATCATAATTGGAATCGGCTGTATCTGCCTCCAGATCCTGAATTGCAATATTCTATGTGATTGGCTCTTAGAAGTAAAGATGATAATGAGAGCAATGACACAAGGAAGCACCCACACAATAATATTGATAACGATGATCAAGACATTGAAATGGAAGATTGGGTTAGTTGTCTGGAAAATAATGCATCTCAAGGGGATTGCAGGGGAACATATGGGATTCCTTCTCTTCTTTGGACTGTAACAAAACTTTCAGCTCTCAACCACAAGATCCTCCTGTTGATATGAATCAAGTATTACCAGAATGTGTGAATGCAAACCTGTCGCAAACACAGTGGATGGAACATCGTAGAATGAAGATCGAAAGACAGAAGCTACAGCTTCGGGTGCAGATGTTAGAATTGGAGAAAGAACGGTTCAAGTGGCAAAAAATATGTACGAAAAGAGACTTCCTAGGATCAGAATTCATTAAAACATCTTCTGCATCGACACAGGAACCTTCTTAGGACTTTCACTAGGAAGGCTTTTGTTTTGGGACCCGAAAGAACCGTCAATTTCATTGTCCAACAGTTTTGATGAAGAAATTGATGGATGTTCTTTTTCTGAATTGCCAAGGTCTGGCAGTTCGTCAACATTTTTGTCACTCACCTTTTGACATGTAACTTCATCTTCATTGTTAATAACAGTACGTGAAGGAATAGAAGGTTTTGTGGAGCGATAGAAGACATTGTTGCCACCTTTACCAATACCTACGACTTTATTCTTCGTCGATTCCATGGTGGCTTGTAATTTTTATAGAGCTCTAGTATGCTATCTGCAACACCTGCTTTACTAGCATACATAGAGGAATAGGTCTGGTATTCTCTGGCTCCCCCCTCCAACAATTTGTTCATATATGCGGCAACCATTAATGTCCACGTCACCATTCTTCAATAGAGCAATCACAAATAACTTAGTAGCAAGTTTCGAAAAATTTTGAATTCCCAGACCCAATAAATTTTAACATTAGAGCATTTCGAGTGACAGTGTTTTCCTCCATCTTTTTTTAAAAAAATTGACAGGATTCCCTTCTCATTCCAGTCCGCAAGAAACCTCCACGGGAAGAAAGAATCTGAATGTGTAATCTGTTCAATTTTAATAAAGAAGAGGCTTATTGGGCCTGTTTAAAAGAGAAACAAGCATTGCCACCCATCTCACTGGCAAGTCCACTTAATCTATTATATATATAATAGGCCATGAGGCAACCACGTCAATCCAGTCAGCAAATCAATTCAGTCCACCTCAGCAAACATGTACACATCATATCTTTGCATTCTCTTTGAAACGCCTGCACTTCTATAAACCATAAGTCTACCGCTCACTTGAACCATAATCGCAACCGCCGTCTCAGTTTTATACCACCACTCAGACACCTTACATATGTATACATCTAGCACCCACAGATGAATTACAACCACCTCTAACATTTCGTTTTATAGTGAAACTATAAATGGTGTTTCACTTAGCATACTGAATTCCAACCACCCCTAACATTCGTGCCTCGGATGTTCGATGAAATTCCTTAGTCCCGTATGCTGGTTTCCAATTCCTTTATTGATAATATGTATTAGATTGATGAGAAAATCACTGAAATTCTTCATACGCTTGAGAAGACGAGGAAGAAGCATTCAAGTTGTCAAAGCTAGCTATTGAGAATGTAGTGGGAAGAGTTGTTGAAACTAATGAAAAAACACTCAACAAAGGATATGTCCTTAAATCTGGTATGTGATTCTTCTCACACTCTTACTCTTGCTTCAACTGTTGATAATGTAAATTTGAATAATTCGAGTAAACTTGAGAAAATGATGAATGATAAGAGTAAGGGACAAACACATTACGATTCACACAACCTAGCACCCAAATATTTGATGAATGTTTCGAGAGAGTGCAAGTGGATAAAAATCTAATATCGTTTCTTATAGTTTCTTTCGTTGGATTGAACGAGATTGGGATCTAGGTATGAAGAATTTGAGGTCAGTAAGCATGTTAGAGCATAACTCGACAAAATGGAGATTCGGTATAGATGTTATCAGAATGCAGTTCATGGTGTTGTGAGATATATTATGGTAAAATAATGCATTATAAGTTGCACGAGGATGAGTTTGGTAAGAATCTGGTAGATGGCAGGCTGTTCGACAAAATCGTTCAATACAATGGTGGTAATGCTTTTATCTATTTCTACTTTAAATATATCCATTTCCTAGCCTCACCACAATCCTTGCTTCTCGGTTTATTGTATAGTTCTATCTATCAAACCATGTAAAGCATGGACCATTTCTCTCCAAATTTTATATGCCTGACTATAGCAGAAAAAACTAAACTTGCCGTTGAACTTGTATTTAAACTTCTTTTTCCAAAGGTATTTAGATTTGATTTTCAAATTATACACTTGTATCTACAAAAAGACCATTGATAAAATTCATGATTTATTCATTGGCTATAATACATATTTACTTATATTTTTGTTATAGGTTTGTCCCTAATAATTAGAAGTTGCAGATTTTTCATACAACATCCTTGTGGGTCGCATTCCAAAGTGCTTAAAATATCTTATAAGGTATCGTAGTCTTGCACTTCTATTTGTTTGGTTTATATTTTTTCCCTGTAATATTAATTCACATCATGAAAAGTGAAAATGAATTGTCTCAGGGAGATAGATCCTCATTTTTCGACAAAACCTAACTCATCAATGTGCTAAGTTTTAAGAGTCCCTACTTTTTAATGTAATATAAACTTAATTCACTTTAATTCTGAAAGCAATACATTTTTTGGAAAACAATATGTGATCTGTTTTATATTGTATACAGACAATAAGCTTTATCTCGACAATGTGTTATCCGTCATCTCAAATCTATCTACTCTTTTATTTGTTAACCATCAAGCAAGGCATGTTGGGTCTTCATAAAACTTCTTATTCATGGACATTGAGAATCTTATTTGCAAAGATAGGTGAGAGAAACATCCATTTAAGATTGTGTTAGGTCCAAATGATTGTAGAAGGGGGGGTTGAATACAATCTTTAATAAATATTAAAATCTGTTTCGGATAATTTTTGATTAAACAATTTAAATTATTATCACGAAATAATAATCAAAGAAACACAGTTCAAGTAAAATACTTATATTAAACTTGAGGTGGGTTACAAGATTAAATCAGATAAATATTCACTAATTTAGCTCTTAAAATTCTAGAGAGATTTTGACATTAACTGCTCTTGAATTTTTGTTTAAGCCGAATAGAATGTTAATAGAAGTGTTGAATACTACTGATCTAATCTGGTATTTATAGACAAATTCAGGCTCAGGAGACTTTTCTTGGTCGGGGAGACTTTTTCTCCTCGGGGAGACTTTTTCTGGGCTTGAAGAGACTTCTGGAATTAAATGAAAAATCATTTAATTTGTTGGGGAAGACTTTGATAGCTCGGGAAGACATATTTAACCTTGAGAGACTTTTAATAAAATCTCGGAGAGACTTATTAAAAGTCTTCCCGAATATTATTACTGCCGACCTGCTTTGAATTGAAATGAATATTGTTTTTCATTTAAATCAACAACTCGGGGAGACTTTTGAAAAGTCTCCGGGAGACTTTTCAAAAGTCTTCCCGACTAAAACATCTGGTCGACTGAATATATAGCATATGTCTTCTTTTTCCTCTTTTTTTTTTTATTTTCTTTTTAATTTAAATTCTATTTAGTTTATTATATATCTTATAAATTAAATTAATTCTTTTTGAATTAATCTAATTAAATAGGATACATAATAAATTATCTTTTTGATAATAGAATTAAATTAAAGTCTTCTTCATTCTAAAATAATTCTAAATTAATTAATTTCTTAATCAATTCAAGAAATAAATTAATTCTGATTGAATTAATTTACCAATTAAATTAACTAAATAATTTAATTAATTAATAGAGAATTAAATTAAAGTCTTGACTCCACGACTGTTGATGATATAAATTTAAATCTTCTGTCTTCACACCGATGACTGTAGCTGACCACTTCTTTTGTAATAAAAAATCTTCTCTGTGTTTTGTCAACACTCCGTGTACTGTCTGGTTCACGAGTGATTCACAACAAATAATATTCTTCACTTGACTTTTATAATGGTTCACTTCTGCTCCTTCTGACTTGACTATATTTGTTGTCACACAATAATTAAATCTTCTGACACTGTAGCTTCTTCAAACTTAAATACTCCACTGAGGCATGATCAATTAAATTGAACTTCTTTCAATGTAGTACTGCTTCAAGTCTGTAGATTGACTTTGATCTTCTTTTTCTTGTCAAATAATACCTACTGAAGATTCCTGTGACAGATAATATATTTACTTACAAATTATCTATGTTTGAGTTGAGTTGTCATCTCACTAAACAAATAGGCTTCTAAACATATGCCTTTCAATCTCCCCCTATTTGTTTGTTAAACAATAACAAGCAAATCACTAGAGGATAACTCAACTAACAAACAAGAAAAAGATATAACAATAAAACTTGTAAATAAACAAACTTAGTTCTGGTTTATATTAAACATTTCCAGATTCAAACATTAATGATAAATACAAGATAGTTGTTCCTCTAGACTGAACAAATAGTACAGATTTCTATCTTGATCTATCCTAGTTCTAGTAACAAAAGATGTTAATATTTCTTCAAATCTGATCATCTTGAGACTGTATTTCACCTTCTTCTGTTTCTTCAACACCAACAATAGGTGTGCGTGGTTCTGGTTCAGGTACTGTCTGAGAGCTTCCAGAAACCCCATACGCCTTGTTTTGTTCTGATATAGAAAGTCTATACAAAACTTCATTATCAAGAGGATCATGTGGAATTGAAGTTGGTTGCTTGAACTCTTCTAGTCCTTTCCATTGCTTGTAAAAATCAATATCTTTAGACATACAGTAGTCTTGGATATAATCAGCAGCAACTGATTTAGCTTGACTTTGAAATCCTTCAGACCGTAGCATTTTCTCTACGTCTATTAAGTAGTTCAAAGGATATCCAGTCATAGACTCTGAATTGAGACGAATTATTTGATATCGATTATTTTTTACAAACCTTACTTCATAAGGTTCAGGTATGATTTCTGGACTCCTTAGAGTAGCAAAGTCTCGAATGTGATCTCGGAGTATTTCATTCATCTCTGAACTTCTTTTTACTTTACACAGCATAACCCATAACTCAGAGGGTGTTCTTGTTCTGAAGAAGTCCAACGAGACTTTGTAGAAACCATAATTATCAAGATGAATTATGATATGCCAGCCATCTACATTTACTTCAACTGTGATATACCTGACCTCTAGCTTTAATGCAGCCATGTAAAGATCTACAGTTGTATTGGCAGTGAATAGTTCACCTATCATGCCGGATACCTCTCTGTCTTGATATGTGCCAATCTGAGGTTGATCCATGATCATTCTAGCTTGATCCCATTTTGGTCCAAACTTTCTTTTAATGTCTTCCCTCTTGGCAGTGATTGCAGCATCCCATAGCTTTTGCTTTTGTGCAGCTGCTTCCTTGTTCTCCTTGGTTTTAACTTGTAGGAGAGCCTTAAGCTTATCAAGCTTGTCTTTTCTTGCTTGAGCTTCATTTTGCATTTCAAAAATCCTTGCATCTAACTCAAAGTTTTTCTCTATGGATTCTTCTTGAAATCTTCTAAGTTCTTCATCTAGCTCAGCATTTCTTTCTGTTTCATCAGAGAAAAGAAATTCTCTGTCAAACTCACCTGTTTCAGTATCACCAAAATTTGATTTTCCAGGAGTTTGTTGTTCTGGTTCAAAGAAAGAAAAATCTTGTTCTGCTGCATAGTAGGATTGATCTGACTTGTATTGATCTGTAGCAGCTTCTTGTACTGTGTCATGCATTTTCCCTTTTCCTTTGACTGAAGCTTTTTCTTGTACCTTCTCCCCCTTAGTTGAGGGATCCTTGACTGAAGTCCCTTCAAAGAATTGTTGTTGTTCTGGGATGGGTGTAGTTCCAGACTTTACCATATTGTAGACATGCCTCAAACCTTCATTCAGCTGATCTATGCCTCTTTCAATCATTGCAAATCTCGAGGAATTAAGAGCATTGTACTGATGATAATCATCTTCTAGAACATCAATACGATTTGAGATCTTATTTATCTCTGTGAGATTATCAGCAATTTGAATTTGATTCTGTCTCAAGTCCTTGATATCAGCTGCTATAACACCTTGCGTTTGATTCACATCATTTGTTTTGAGAAGCACAGTTGCCTTTACTTCTTCAAGATCCTTTCTAATAAGAGAAAACTGATTTGTAACTGGATCTGAAGAATTTTGAGCATTGACTTGAGCTCGAAGTTGTGCATTTTCTGCTTTCAGTGCATCCATCTGTTGTTGAAAGGACAGTAACATATTTTGCATCTCACTTTCTGTGCCTGTGTGTGCACTCATTTTTCCTATTTGCAAGAGTGTTTCACTCACCTCACGTGTAGGTGTATCACACAGTGTTTGCCTTTCTTCGCTCGTGTTTAACTCAAAATCCGAGCCTTCAGATGTACCTGCAGTATAGATCACCAAAGCCCCTTCATGAGAGGTCACTGGTGGTGCAATGGAACTTTGCAAGTTCCAATCCTCAATAAAGTCTTACGTTTCTTTTGGAATAGAAAACTGAGTTGCCTCAGGGTAAGACTCAAAGAGTTGCTGATCATCTTGAGATGATGAGTAGATCTTTTCAGATTCCGGATATGATCCATCCGGGGAGGTAGGCAAGGATCTAGGAATCAGCGAGAGATCCAAGTTTCCTCCTAAAGCCTGTGAAGGCACTTGATGTTGTGAAGCATCATGTTCTACCATTACTAGGGTAGATGAAGTACCAAGCATTTGCTTCTTCTGTGGAGCAGGAATCAAGTCTTCTTCACTCCCTAACTGTGTATGTTTTCTCTTCTGTGTTTGGGAGAGAGATTGTGATGACGAAGTAGCAGTGTATGGATCTAAGACCTGTGTCAGAGACTGTTGGATTTCAGACTCATGATCTATCCTAATAGCCACTGGGGGCTTAACACTGATATATTTTAAGTCAAGATTTAAGTCAAAGTTCACAATAGAAGAATTCCTTACCTGAGTACTTACAGGAGCAGAGGCAATTGGTTCTGCTTGAGCATGATGTTCTTCAAGTTGTTCAACTTGTTCATCTTCATCTTCACTTGGAGGAGCAGGAATCATTTGTAGAGGTCCTGCATCAAACACTGGTGCTGGTGCTTGATTTTGTTGTTGATGAATGAATTGAGCCATGTATGGTGTATAAATTACAGGAACACCTGGTAGTTTGTTTGCCTTCGACAACCTTGTAAAAAGATTTCTTTGTGTGGAAAGCGATCTTACTATAGGTGAATTGTTAAATAACACTTTGTGTTCATTAGTTAGCTTGTCATTCAAAAACAAAGTCAGAAATCTTGGATAGTAGCAATGAACTGTATGATCTTCTGTAAGACTTCTGCTTGAAAAAGTACCCATTTTCCTGATTATCTCTTTCAAAATTAATTTCCCAAAATTTATTCTCCGGTTATGTGTCACAGCAAATCCTATGTTTTGTAAAAGCAGAGGAATGTTGTGAAAACTATTCTTCAGACATGGAGAAAATACCTTGGCCAGTGTATCAAAGATGTAGTCCCACTCACTTACTAGATGAGTCTTGGACAGTCTAACCATATTAAATTCACCTTGATACTGGATAGTTTGAAAGAATTCTATCAACTCCTGTGGTGTTGGTAGTGGATCAAAGTTGTCTGTTGGAAAACCTAGAATCCTGTTTACATCAATATCTGTTACCCAGTAATCTCTTCCTCTTACTTTGAATGCGAAGCGAGTTGACGTGCTGGTTGAGCAATTAACAGCTGTAGAGTAGAGAGCCTTCAGTGGATCAATCTTCAGAACAGGGTCCAGGGATATTGAGGTTCCGATCATAGGATGCTCATTGAGAAATCGAATCCAGGGAATGAATCTGGGTTCTGGACATCTTGTAGGATCAAAGTACCCTACATAGTTAGTCTTGCAGATTTCAAAGACAGCGGCCATTATAATTTATCTGCGTAACAAACAATGTAATTTATTAGAAAATAAAGAGAAGAGGTGAAATTAAATAAGTGATCAAAAATTTTACAATTATTTCTAAACCCATTAATCAGTTAAATTTAGAAGAAGAAGAAAAAAAACTGATTAAGATTTAGTAAATAACTAATTAAGAAAAAAAAACTTACACACACAATTTGTTTAATAGAGAGAAAAATTTGCAAGAGTTTGATTGGGTTTGGCAATTAAAAACGGAATAGAATAGGATTAGATAGGATTAGAGAATGAAAACTGAACATATATATATAGGCAAAGTCTCGGGGAGACTTTTATGTCTCGGGGAGACATTTGTGTCTCGGGGAGACTTTCTCAAAAGTCTCGGGGAGACTTTTGAAAGAAAAGGAAAGAAAATTTAAAATAACAACAAAAATAAAACAACATTAAATAAATAATAAAAGAAAAAGAAGATTCGGTGAGACATTGAAAGATCAAGGAGACTTTTAAAATGTCTCGGGGAGACATTTTAAATTCTCGGGGAGACTTTTAAATTTTGAGCAGAAAATTTTTAAAATTGAAATAAAAGTCTCTCCTGATTTATTTTATTTTAAATAAACTAGTATATAACATATATAATATAATATATATATATATACAAAACTCGGGGAGACATTTTGAATATCTCGGGGAGACTTTTCAAAAGTCTCTCTGAGAATCAAAAGTCTTCCCGAATTACATATATGTATATATTAAAAACAAAATATAATATATATATATATATATATATATATATAATCCGAAATATTTTTTTAATAATATACTAAAATATAATAACACAAAATATTGAATTGTACTAATAATAATTATACTTAAATGTTTGATTATTTTCTCATAAAAATAATTTTCACCAAAATTCTAACTTGTAAAATTTTGATTAAATTATTTTAAAGATAATAATGTAAGATTACAATATAGTAGTATACAACCAAAAATAGATAAAATAAAATATTATAATAATTTACACTAAACACACATTCGAGAACTAGAATTTAGTAAAATAAATTCACAAGTGTTGTGACAAATATTTATATAACAAACACTTGTAATTTTATTTAAGAACATAATGCAGATGTGAACTGGGGTTCAAGATGAAGAACTATTCAACATCCCAAGTTCACCAACCAACCTGGTGAATGTGGATTCATCCAGTGGCTTAGTAAAAATATCTGCAGTCTGTTCTTCTGTGGGTACAAAGTGTAATTCCACAGTACCATTCATAACATGTTCTCGAATAAAATGATACCTGATATCTATGTGCTTTGTCCTCGTGTGCTGTACAGGGTTGTTGGAGATTGCAATGGCACTTGTGTTATCACATAAAATAGGAATTTTATTTAACATAAAGCCATAATCTCTGAGTTGATTTCTTATCCATAAGATCTGAGCGCAACAGCTTCCCGCAGCAATGTACTCAGCCTCTGCTGTAGAATTGGAAACTGTTTGCTGTTTCTTGCTGTACCAGGAAATCAATCTTCTTCCTAGGAATTGACAGCTCCCTGAGGTGCTCTTCCTATCAACAACACTACCTGCATAATCAGAATCTGTATATCCTATTAGATTAAAACCAGATTCTTTAGGGTACCAGATACCAAGATTAGGTGTACCCTTAAGATATCTTAAGATTCTTTTCACAGCAACAAGATGAATATCTCTAGGATCCGCTTGGAACCTTGCACATATACAAGTGGCATACATAATATCTGGTCGGCTTGCAGTTAGGTAAAGTAGAGATCCAATCATACCTCTGTAGCTTGTGATGTCTACCTTTATTGAGTTTTCACATACTCCAAGCTTGACAGCTGTAGATGGGGGAGTTCTTGCAGATGCTGAATCTTCCATGTGATACTTCTTCAGAAGTTCTTTAAGGTACTTGGACTGACAAATGAATATTCCATCTATTCTTTGACTCACTTGAAGTCCAAGGAAGAATTTCAGCTCTCCCATTAAGCTCATCTCATACCTACTCTGCATTAACTTAGCAAATCTCTTGCACAAGTTATCATTAGTAGACCCAAATATTATGTCATCAACATATACTTGTACCATTATCAGATCATTATTGTGTTTCTTATAAAATAAAGTTTTATCTATGACTCCTCTAACAAAAGCATTTTCAAGAAGAAATTCAGAAAGAGTGTCATACCATGTTCTGGGTGCTTGTTTGAGACCGTAGATAGCCTTGAAAAGAAAATATACAAAGTCCATGTGATCTGGATCTTCAAAGCCTGGGGGCTGTTGTACATATACCTCTTCAGCTAGCTTTCCATTCAGGAATGCACTCTTCACGTCCATTTGATAAACTTTAAAATTGGAGTGAGCTGCGAATGCCAGAAACATCCTGATAGCCTCAAGTCTTGCAACTGGAGCGTAGGTTTCATCATAATCAATTCCTTCAGCTTGGGAATAACCTTTTGCAACCAGTCTGGCTTTGTTTCTTATTACAATGCCATCTTCATCTAACTTGTTTCTGAATACCCATCGTGTGCCAATTACAGTCTTGTCCTTCGGTCTGGGTACCAGTTTCCAAACTTCTTGAGATTCAAATTGATTGAGTTCATCTTGCATAGCAATCACCCAATCAGGATCAGACAGTGCTTCTTCTATTTTCTTAGGTTCCATTTCAGATAGAAACCCAGAATAATTGCATTGATTCTGTGTAGCACCTCTTGTTCTAACACCAACATCTGGATCACCAATGATCAGCTCAAAAGGATGAGCTTTACTCCAAATTCTCTGACTTGGCAGATTAGATCTTGATGATTCGCCTTGAATTTCATTGTGATGTTGTGTTTGATTTGCTGATCCTTCATCTCCTCCCCCTGAGTTGCTGCTATGATCTCTTGATGAATCTCCTTGTGTGTTAGGGGTATCTCCAGAGTTTCCACTGTTTCCACCACTAGCACTTGGATCATCAGCATTATTAACATTGTTGTTTCCTGTTGCAGCCTCAGGTTCGTTTTCATCATCTGAGTGTGAGTCTGGCATATTGTTGAACTTAAGAGTTTCAGATGGATCATCATTTTGGATGTTAGGGAATTTTGTGTCATCAAAAGTTACATTGACACTTTCTTTGACATGATGTTGATCAATAATATACACCCGATAAGATCTTTTAGAATAACCAACAAAAATAGCTTCTAGAGCTTTAGCTTCGAACTTCCCAATACGTTCTTCTCCGTCTTTAAGTACAAAGCATTTAGCACCAAATACATGAAAGTACTTGAGCGTTGGTTTCTTGTTAGCCATTATTTCGTAGGGTGTCTTCATTAAGTCCTTGTTGATCAGAGTTCGATTCTGGGTATAACATGCAGTATTTACAGCTTCAGCCCAAAAGTACATTGGAAGCCTTGATTCACTCAGCATAGTCCTTGCAGCTTCTATTAATGTACGATTCTTCCTTTCTACAACTCCATTCTGTTGCGGAGTTCTAGGTGCTGAGAATTGTCTAGTTATTCCCTTTTCAGAACAAAAGTCATTCAGAACTGCATTCTTGAACTCAGTTCCATTGTCTGACCTTATAGCTCTAACTGGAAGCTTCGAATCCAACTCAATCATTTTTATATGATCAATCACCACTTGAGGAGTTTCATCCTTTGAGTGCAGGAATAAAACCCATGTATACTTTGAATAGTCATCAACAATCACCAAGGCATATCTTTTATGTGATATTGACATAACATTAACTGGACCAAATAAATCCATATGAATTAATTGTAGTGGCTCAGTAATACTAGATGTGTCAGTGCTTGGATGTGATGCTTTCTTTGCTTTCCCTTTCTGACATGCCTCACAAAGTCCTTCTTGAGTGAATTCCAATTGAGGCAGTCCTCTCACTAATTCTCTTTTGACTAGAGAATTCATAGATTTGAAATTAAGGTGTGAGAGTTTCTTGTGCCATAGCCAACTTTCATCTGACGAAGCTTTAGCATAAAAACAATTGACTTCATCTCTGCAACCTGAGTTCAGATCGGCTACGAACAAGTTTCCTTTCCTTACTCCCTGAAGAGCAAGCTTTTCATCCTTCTTGTGAGAAATCAAACATCTCTCCTTCACAAAGTTCACTGTGTATCCCTTGTCACAAAACTGACTGATACTCAGAAGATTGTGTTTGAGACCTTCCACAAAAGATACATTATCAATGACGACATTGCCAGCTTCTAAACAGCCATATCCCTTAGTCATACCCTTGCTGTCATCTCCAAAGGTAACTACTGGGCCAGCTCTCTCAACAACATTTGATAGCAGGGCTCTATCTCCGGTCATGTGTCGTGAGGATCCACTATCGAGAATCCAAATAACCCGGTTCACCTGTTTTACACCCTGCAATCATCAAATGAGTTAGGCCTTCTTCGGAACCCAACATTGATTGGGCCCGGCATATTTGAAAAATTGTCCTTTGTCAGGTTTAACAACAGAACCCAACTTGACAAACTCATCTACTACTTTGACTGAACACTTCTCCTTGTAAACAGCCTTAACATTTTTGTATACAGGCTTAGGAGAAAATGTCTCCTTCTGAGAAACAGGAGGACTGGCAGTCTTTGATCTAGCATGCCTGTGATTTATGTGCTGTCTAGGTGTAGTATTGACATTCATAGCATGCATGCTTTTAAAATATGCAGACATAACATTGAAAGCACATAGCATACAGTTATCTACACCACATGGTTTATGGCATACATCAATAGTAGGCATTTTATTCACAATAGCAGGAGTCTTAACAGTTTCTACCTTAACTTTATTAACATTTTTAAAGTTCTCAGTAGCATGGAATCTGTTGTTCTTTTCCCTACTATTAACAAACTTATTAGGTCTGTTATGATTTTTCTTAAGCTCATTAGCACCTAAACCAGGAGTGGATGAACTAGCAGTGTTCACATTTTGTATTGGTTTTTTAGGTACATATTTAGCTTCCTGGACATTTATTCCTTTTATGTCCCTTACAGGTTTTTCCTGTACTTTCTCTTCCTCTTTAAGATCTTCAAGTTTAATTTCATAATCCACTATTACACAACTATCAAGAACTGGTTCTGCAATAGGAGTTATGAAAAGAGGTTTCTTAGTGTCTTTAATAACATGTGGAATACCCCTTTCTATAGCAGTCTTTTTAAAAGGGGTAATGTTACTAGCCTTACCTACGGATTGGTTATATTCAAAACCTATCCCAACTTTGCGTTTAATCTCTTGTTGGTCAACTAGGTCTTTCATAACAAATGAAGCAGTTCTATAGGCTTGACACCTGACCTTTTCCTTTTCAATTTTATCCTTCAAAAAGGCTTCAATTTCAACATAACAGTTGACTCTATTAACTTGAAATGCAACATCTTCAGTTAATTTCTCATTTATAAGTTTCAGCTTTTTCAATTCAGAATTCTCATCTGATAAAACTTGATTTTTGAGAATTAAGACTTTTATTCGATCCCTAGCATTAGTTAAATCCTCACCCAGCAATTTAAACATTTTAGGACAGCTAGGATTTACCTCAATTCCTTGACGAGGTGGGGATTGTGATCCTTCAGAAGAAGAGGCCATTAGAGCAAGATTTCCCATATCTTCTTCTTCATCGTTGTCAGAATCATCCCAGCTTTTTCCTTCTGCTAAGTATGATCTTCCCTGATGCTTCTTCAGAAGAGCCTCATATTTCTGTTTAAGTTCGTCATATGAATCCTTCTTTCTTTCCTGCTTGGGCTTTCTACAATCTGTAGCAAAGTGTCCCATTTCATTGCAGTTGAAGCAACGAATCTTGCTTCTGTCAACCATCCCTGTCTTGTATCCACCTCTTGTATTGGATGAGCTAGAAGAACCACCTCTCTGAAATCTGTTTCCCATAGGCTTGAATTTGAAATTAGGGTTCCTCCTGAATCTTGTATTTCCAAATTTTCTAGCAATCAGTGCCAGAGATTCATCCTCAAGTTGATCAAGTTCTTCCATTGAGTAGAATTCACTTTCAGATGAATTCATTTGAGTTGCACCAACTTCTGCAACAATACCCTGATCAATGACTTTGACTGAAGAAGATTCAGTCATAGCTTCTCTGTGTTCTGGTACTTCTGCTACAAGAGCTGTAGACTTGCTGACCACCTTGCCTGTGCCATATATTTCTTTCTGTTGAATCTGCTCTAGCTCATAGGTCTTTAATACCCCATAAAGTCTTTCCAATGAAATTTCATTCATGTCCCTTGACTCCCTGATGGCAGTAATCCTATGCTCTAAGTGAATTGGCATTGTCAGCAAAAACTTCCTATTAATCTCCTTCTTCGTATAGTGTTTGCCATTGAGATTTAGATCATTTATCAATTTATTGTATCTCTCAAAAACATCAGAGATACCTTCTCCAGGATTTGATCTAAAATGCTCATATTGAGACGTTAAGATTTCCAATCTGTTCTCCCTCACTTCTTCTGTTCCTTCATTTAGTATCTCTATCGTTTCCCAGATGTGTTTAGCATTTTTGCAATTAACAACATGATTGTACATTCCGGGATCAAGAGATTCTACTAAAATTAACTGCAGGCTGGTGTCCAAAGAATCCAGTTCCTTTTCAGTATCAGTGTACTCAGAAATTTCTTTATCAAATTGTCTGTGCGGAATAAGTACACCATCTATCATATGCTCAGGAATGATTGTTATTGGAGCAACAACACCGGTCTTCAAAATATCTTTGTACTTAGGGTTTGCAGTTCGAAGAAATAGTGTCATCTTCCTCTTCCAAAGATTATAATTATCTTTATCAAATGGAGGAATTTTAATGCTACTCACTCTTTGAGTACTCATATTAAAATAATGGAAGATTAAAAAGATTTGAGATTTTTAGGAATTAAAAATTTTCGAATTTTTAAGAAATTAAAAATTTTCGAATTTCTAATAAATTAAAAATTTCGAATTTTTTAAAGAATTAAAAATTTCGAATTTTTAATGAATTAAAAGTTTTGAAAATTTTAAGATTTAAAGAGATTTTGAATTTTTAAGAAATTAAAAATTTAGAATTTTTAATAAATTAAAATTTTTGAATTTTTAATAAATTAAAAGTTTCGAATTTTTAATAAATTAAAAGTTTCGAATTTTTAATAATTAAAATATTAGGATCTTGATTTTTATGTCAATCAGATGGCTCGGATACCAATTGTTAGGTCCAAATGATTGTAGAAGGGGGGGTTGAATACAATCTTTAATAAATATTAAAATCTGTTTCGGATAATTTTTGATTAAACAATTTAAATTATTATCACGAAATAATAATCAAAGAAACACAGTTCAAGTAAAATACTTATATTAAACTTGAGGTGGGTTACAAGATTAAATCAGATAAATATTCACTAATTTAGCTCTTAAAATTCTAGAGAGATTTTGACATTAACTGCTCTTGAATTTTTGTTTAAGCCGAATAGAATGTTAATAGAAGTGTTGAATACTACTGATCTAATCTGGTATTTATAGACAAATTCAGGCTCAGGAGACTTTTCTTGGTCGGGGAGACTTTTTCTCCTCGGGGAGACTTTTTCTGGGCTTGAAGAGACTTCTGGAATTAAATGAAAAATCATTTAATTTGTTGGGGAAGACTTTGATAGCTCGGGAAGACATATTTAACCTTGAGAGACTTTTAATAAAATCTCGGAGAGACTTATTAAAAGTCTTCCCGAATATTATTACTGCCGACCTGCTTTGAATTGAAATGAATATTGTTTTTCATTTAAATCAACAACTCGGGGAGACTTTTGAAAAGTCTCCGGGAGACTTTTCAAAAGTCTTCCCGACTAAAACATCTGGTCGACTGAATATATAGCATATGTCTTCTTTTTCCTCTTTTTTTTTTTTATTTTCTTTTTAATTTAAATTCTATTTAGTTTATTATATATCTTATAAATTAAATTAATTCTTTTTGAATTAATCTAATTAAATAGGATACATAATAAATTATCTTTTTGATAATAGAATTAAATTAAAGTCTTCTTCATTCTAAAATAATTCTAAATTAATTAATTTCTTAATCAATTCAAGAAATAAATTAATTCTGATTGAATTAATTTACCAATTAAATTAACTAAATAATTTAATTAATTAATAGAGAATTAAATTAAAGTCTTGACTCCACGACTGTTGATGATATAAATTTAAATCTTCTGTCTTCACACCGATGACTGTAGCTGACCACTTCTTTTGTAATAAAAAATCTTCTCTGTGTTTTGTCAACACTCCGTGTACTGTCTGGTTCACGAGTGATTCACAACAAATAATATTCTTCACTTGACTTTTATAATGGTTCACTTCTGCTCCTTCTGACTTGACTATATTTGTTGTCACACAATAATTAAATCTTCTGACACTGTAGCTTCTTCAAACTTAAATACTCCACTGAGGCATGATCAATTAAATTGAACTTCTTTCAATGTAGTACTGCTTCAAGTCTGTAGATTGACTTTGATCTTCTTTTTCTTGTCAAATAATACCTACTGAAGATTCCTGTGACAGATAATATATTTACTTACAAATTATCTATGTTTGAGTTGAGTTGTCATCTCACTAAACAAATAGGCTTCTAAACATATGCCTTTCAGATTGTTGTTTAGCTTGCTTTGAATTTAGCTAGAACACAAGTTCATGATAGCAAGTCTTTTAACTTTTTGTCTGCTTTTATTTTTTTATCCTTCGGCTATTTATACCATGTCTATGGTTTTCAGCAGCAGTATCTTACACAATCTACAAAAATGAAGTTGAATGAAATGGAGGCACAGAGGCAAGGATGTATGTTGCAGACTATATATTAACTGATAGGGATAATTTGGTGACATCTGTTAATGATTCATTTTCCAATAGTAATTAGTTGGTTTTAAATTCAAATTTTATTACTCTAGATAATAAAGTTGCACTGAAGTTCTGCACTTCACTTTTTATACAAGATATTTATAAATGCATACTTTACCATAGAAGATTAATAACTAAAAAACTATTAATAATTAAACTCTTCTTTATTGCTGCAGTTATTGTTAAATTGAAGTTATGTACATACGTACTTTATCAATCGTATAACCTGTAAATTTCTTACAACTCTAGCAGGATACTCCGATCAATGCATTGGCAGTTCTAGAGTTGAAAAATAAGATGTCAGCCTGAATTGACCACCGATTTACACCAGGACACAACTGCAACATCTATGCCAGTGTAACACTTCGTTAGGTAACATGTTCAGATCCTTCCTGATTATTTGAAATATGATCGTGCTAAAGAAAAAAATTACTCAAAGAAAAGTTGTTTTATGCTTTTAAAGTATATGCCTTTTCTTTTCTTATATCATTATGTCATATCTTAATATGTTACGCAGAATGTCGTGAATGCTATATATCGGTTGTTATTGTACAATTTTTTTAAAACTTTAGTGATTAATAGAGTATAATCACGTATCGGCCGTAGACGTTTTAGAATGATATCAATTTATATAAGAATGTTGCATGAAGGCACGGGTAAGGAAATATATTGAATAATATATATTGTGAATTGTATCGAGATCCCTATATTGTAACAAGAGAGATCTATATTCACTTACAATATCCTTTTGATGTATATTTTCATCATTTTTATTTAAACGTTTGAGCTTTTCGACCACTGGACAGTGGACTTTACCTGATTTTGGAGCATCAGCTTCACTTTACTTTGAGAGCCTTTTTCACTTTTAAAGTTCGCAACTGTGTTTGGTCTGCTGCAGTTTTGCAACTATATGCCTACATTTTAATATACAAGGTTACCCTCTTGCATTCCGCATATGTTAAATGTGTGGGTTTAGAAGAATATATATATTTTATAAAACGCTTGGATTTTGTTTACATATGTCAATTTTTTAATCTTTTATACATGATGCATTAGAAATTTTTGCACCACCTCTGAATATGGAAAAACTGAAGGTACTAAGGCTGCACTAAGACTCGATGGCCTGCATTCTACAGGTGTTTGTTAAATGTCACCCCGTCCACGTCACCTGCCTCAAGCCATGTCACCTGATTCAAGCCACTTGAGATGTATCTGATTATTAAGTGTAAGATGTATATACAGGAGACTTTACCCCTTCTCCATAGTTCATGCTTTGCGCCTCCTCGACGGCTCAATCTGCATCTGTTACAGGAGACTTTACCCCTTCTCCATAGTTCATGTTTCGCACATCCGCGACGGCTCAATTGCTCAACCTGCATCTGTTATACAGTAAAACGCCTGCTACCGTCATACCAGACTAATTAACACACAAAAAAACATCTGCCTCCGGGTATTTATTTGTCTTTCTGTTTAAACCGCTATCAACCAGATATCCATCGAGACTGTGAAGAAAACGATGTAAATTGAGTCTTCATCACATTGTGTAAGTGGAGTGATTTAATTGTGCTTAAGCGAGTTTATCAAGGCACATAAGCATGATGACCTGATGGAAAGTGTTCTGCATTCCCGCTCTACTGGTAATCTATAAATTTGAAACAAAATTCTTGAAGATTGGTTTATTCCTAATATCTTTGTAAGAAAATCTACGATTATATTATATAAATTTATAACATCGTTAATAAAATTTTACTGTTTTAGTGAGACAATTTATTCAAGATAAAAATTTCATTTTACCCCTCTATCTTCCCCCATGTATTTTGTTCAATAGAATGAGATAATTCGACTCTACAAGCAAATCCAAACTACCATAAACTTCAAAATTGGCAATTTTTCATTTTTATTATAAGATTCTTACTCTTGTATCATGACCCCTCAATGCGCGACAATTTTACTAGCAGAAAAGGGTGGACTCCACAATATTGGCATTTGTCGCAGACCTGGAAGAAATCAATTGGTTTCTGTAATAAGTAAATATTTGATCTTTATTTTTCAATATATATTTTGCCATAAAGCTTCAAATTTACCCTTCCACTTCCGGCACCTTGCTCGCGACATATGTGTACATAAGATGCTAAATTATCTTTGCTATACCGAAATCCTACATACATGAATAGAGGCTACATGCTCATTATCTATTTTTTTATATAAAAAAGTGGAACGAAATGCTAAAATTAAGGGTCACCCAGGATCATGATTACTGGACTCTTGCACCTTCCATCTTGGAATATATGAAAACTGCCGTGGAATCTTCAAATTCGGAGGTATGAATAAAAAAATCTCAATGTTTATTATAATTTAGAAATAATTTTTTTATTATCAAAGTTCTCCTATGGTTTTGTTTGCATAGAATATATATCTGAGTAAATATTTCATGTATATACTGCTCATAGATTTACAACACTTGAGGGATCTATACCACTTATACCACCTTAACACTGCCCAAACAGATGGTCCTATGTACCAAACATGGAGTGCGAATGCATTTTTGATATAATGATGAAATGTATTGAAATTCTACTGCATCTCATCCGCTTGTTTGCAAAGAAAGCAGTGCACATACTGGTGGCAGGTCTCGATCAAATGTAGAGCAAGCAAGGCAGCAAAGCGTTGAACGTACAAGTTTTGTCTTTGATTTACAGCCTTTACAAATGACATCTGCTGTCGTTGAAATGGTATTTTCAGAAACCGCTTTTTTACTTTCTTCATTTTCATTTGCATTGAATAACTCCAAAAGATTGTAGTTTCATTTGCATTGTATACACTTCGAAAAGCTATCAAGAATTATACTTGTTCATCAGTTAATTACACTTGATGTAATAAAATTGTTTAAAATTTTCTGAGTTAATACAAAATGATTAAAAGTTTCTGGATACCTTGTACCTTGGAACTAATATAAGTTTTCACGCATTTGTAGTTCGAACTGAAGGCTATGTTAAAAAGTACGATTCATTATGGCATTGTTAATCCGTGTTGATTAATTTGTGTTGGTTGCCTGACTTTGACATCCAATTTTTTTATGTAGGAAATTAAATATTGGAATGTAATTTTCATTATAGATAGACTTGGTGTTGTTTGATGGTCATTAGATCAAACTGACATTATAGGTTTCTACTTAGTTTAAAAGAGCTATTTATATGGAGATATTTATATCATTTTAAAGGGAGCATCTCTAACTATTGTGTGGACTCAAACTCAGGGTAATTTCTTTGAGCCTTTATGATATTAAAGGATGCATATATGGATTTTGAGGGTTTTATAAATGCCACACTTTCTGTTATCCTAATAATTTTTTATGATTCAAATTACAATTCCTCTGCTAGCGCAAATGCTGTTAATTAACAGATGCATTTTTGGCCCACTTGAAATTTCAGTTCTTTCTGATGATGCCCCTCCGAGTTAACTCTAATTTATATTTGCAGTGCCAAAGGGTTGGTGAAAGTGTCAAAACTATTTCTATGCTGATCCATCAAGATCTGCCTGTTTATAATTATTTTTTGCTATGTTTAATTATTTTATTCTGTTTTCTTATCCGTTACTTTTTCATATTTACTTTATAGAGTTATATGTTGGTTTTTGGTACATATATCCAAATATCATGAATATGGTTTTTTAAGAGAACACATAGTTAAAATATCTAATTTTTAATAATCTTGGATCACAGGTTTAGATAAATTATCCAATGTGCATAGAAATAATAAGATATAATTATAGGTCTTTGATGTAGATATAACCTCAAAGCAGCCCACTATTATGTATCTGGTCATGTTATGTAGCCATTCTTTAGTCTTGGTTGTACGAATTTTTCTTTTACAATGTTGTCGGGTTTTCCCATTTGTAGTACTACCCTGCTTAGTACATATGTCGCAAACTCCACCTGCGGATTCATATTTTTGTGCAATATAGTTTAACCTCCAAAGAAACAGTATATATACAATTACTCGAGTGTAATTACTCGCTTATGTATCAATCAAGGATAAGTAGTTTATAGGCAAATTCATATTGAAGAGCTCAGATGCTTCCAAATTGAAGAGTTCAGATACTTTTTAAGATGCATTACTTGACAAGAAAACGATTAAGATAAGAAGCATGTGAGCTCTCCAGTTTGGCTTTGATTACAAACTAACGTTTCTTTTTGAGTTCTATGGATACTATGATTTTAACAAGGATAAATATATTTGATAACCTTTATGTTAGGTTATAAGTTGTGTCTACTGTCTGTATCCTCAGTTCAGCCCCTTTTTCAACTTTCTTTCGAAGAATTGGAACCTTTTTTTATTAATAATATTTCCTTGCTTATCAAAAGAAAAACAAGCATAAATATATCACTGGAATAGTTAGTTTTGGTCTGAACTTGTTCATGCTATATCCATGTCTCTCTAACAGTAATGCAATCACCACCGAGAAGTTTCAAGCCTTCAGGACGCTCGTGTCTCCTTTCAGGTTTCCTATCATCCCACTTTAATGATTCAACAGAGCTTATAAATCATCCTTTTTAACAAACATGCTATCCAGAAGTCCACCACTTTTATCATGCAGAAACTCCTGAAACAAATACTTGTGCCCATCTATTCTGGGTTTTGGAGGTGACAATACAAATTGTGATTTAGGCATGATTTTCTCTTATTTCCTATCCAGAAAAAGTATCAGCTGCTAATTTTCAAGATACAAAAAACATAAAAAATACACTCTTTGGTGATCACATTTTTTTTTGACAGATCTTCGGTGATCACCTTAAGCTTATTCAAACTGGTAATGATGGCATAACCACATTACAACAAGCATCTGAATATATATGCAAAAGCGAAAATTCTAAAACTAAACCCTGTCGCGAGGGGAAAGAATTGTTTATCGATTACTGGACTACTACTGAAAATATGTATTATTACATCTAAAATCCTATAAGCAAACTAAGTGGCGGCTGGAAGCCTACTTTCGAAAGTAGGTAGTTCTTTTGCGTACTTGTGCTTTTCTAAAATGTACAGACCACAAAAATTTCTCACAAGCAGCACTGATATAGCCGTAATTGTATCAATGAGTTTGGGAACTTTGGGAGGTATTGTCAGGGATCTACATGAGAAGCACATAGATTCATGCATGTTTTCACTAACAGTTGCTTACACAGCCTCTGGCCTATTTTATAATCTCAAATAATCCTGTATACAGCCAACATGCTAGCGATTTAGGGATTCGTGCTTAACTTGGTATCCGTTGTTAAACTTGTATGAAAATGTTGTTTACAACTTCCAATTTTTATTTTAAATGATACGTGCATTGATACAAAGTAGTGTCATTACTGCGTGCTACTGTGCAGTTCAAATCCAATGTTTGTTTAATGAGCTTGGTCACCTGAGTCATTTCTGCGTTGCAAACCGGAACTATTGCTTTTGGATAACTTCTTTATTCGGAGAATCAACATCGGAATGAACTCTTTGATGATAATTCATCTAATGATCAGCTACCATACTAAATGTACCATGAGATGGCCCATGGTTGTATCAATGAGTAACAGAACTTTTTCAGGTATTGTTAGGGATCTACATGAGTGCTTGCTCAGCAAGCACTGCCAGCGGAAAAAATATGGGTGTTCTTATGGACATTACGGCAGTGGCCTCAGTTTCTGGGCAGGAGAGTAAGGAAAACAAGAGTCAATACATAATTCTTTTAAGAGTATGAGTCTTTCCTTGTTTTTATGATGTTTATCTATCGGCTTCTATGACAAATACTCTTCAATTAAAGATGAAGGGTTTTACTCCTAAACCTACATCAAAAACACATTAAAGACCTTGAAAGGACTATTTTAGTATCTGTGCCAATACACTTGTCTTCGATTATAAAAAATTGTACCTTATCTTATATTAGTATGTATTTATTTTGATTTTGGTTATACTACAGGTCCCTTATTTTACCTCATATCATGGTACTGTGCGTTTGCTTGGCTATAATTAAAATAGTAAAATTAGTTGAAGCATACTTTTGTCTGCAATGTTCACTCCAAAAGTTGAAAACAGATTAGCCAAATATCCCCGTCTAAAAATATTTTACTTGAGGATGAGTAACGGGAAAAAAACATATATTACAGGGTGCATGCTTGGCTTCGGGTTGTTGAATTGGACATAATACCAGTTTGCCATTTCAACCAGGTGATTCAGTGATTGCATTACAAACCATCACTAATACAAATCTTACTAACATATTAACAAACTACAAACATTTTCACACACATATTTACTCTAGATGCCATGAATAAAGTATTACATTTCTAGAATATGTCCGTGCCTAGCACGGGATTTAGGACTAGTTAATTATTAAGATTGGAACTCAAATAGGCAACACATGTTCAGGAATTTTCAAAATCTATTAACAAAATCTATTCACATAATTATGACGTATTTTATAAATATATTTTCATCATTATATATATAGGTAATGATATTAATAATGATTATTCCTTTTATAATACAAATTATACAAGTTACTCCGTATATTCATAAATTTAAAGATAATTTTTTTATTAGGACAAAAGAAGTTGACACAAATCACATTTAATTATAATATACTCAACTAAAATTAATTGATCATATTCATAACTTAAAACTAATTTCACTTCTTCATAGTTACACCTATATATATACACGTACGTAACACACCCTGACACTTCCCAGAAACCAAAAAAGAAAATCCTACTAAGCGCTGCAAGAACTTGTCTTCACTACAAAACACATTTGAAGATTAGAGGATTTCACACATATCTGGGTTTGTCCACTCAGTTTATCTACTGATTAAAGGTGACATATCTCAACCAATGAAGTTTCATATTTGCATTATGTCTAAGTTTTTGCATGAAATTAACTATTTCAAGAATATCAACATCCAAGAACTTCAAGAAATCAGTTCTTTCATTGTTATCATTCTTATATATATGTATCCATGATTCCATATTTGTGTGTGTGTGTGTGTGGTTCGTTGACAAATAAATAAGCCACTGCCTATCTATTATACTTATATTTTTCAGTTCTTCAAGAAGATTTCTCTGGACTCTGAACACAGGAAACTGGAAACATCTTGAGAAAGGTATTTGTACTATATTTGTACTCTAGGGTATACATTCAATCTTGATTAATATCAACTCTAGGGTTTGACTAAGATCTTGAAATCTTTGATGATATATATTGTATACGTGTATATAATGATATTAGAATATTTGGTATATATGTTACTATATGTTAGGCCAATCATATATATAATATGCTTCTGCCACCTATATAATATATAGATATAATATGCAGCATAACTTGTCCTTTATATGTTCATTAACTTACTGCAAGAATGTTATATGTGTATTGCAAGAATGTTATATGTGTATTTTAGATTGAGCTTTCTTTAAGGTTTTGCATATGGGGTGTGAAATTTGATCTCTAACACATAAATGGATGCACATAAATATGATACTATACATAAAAGTAAATGTGTTTTTGAAGAAGCTATTGTGACCTGACATGTATTTTTTATAGATGATCCCTAGCAAGCTCAAGTCTATAGTCAATCCAGAGTTATCCCAAGCATATCTGGGTGATGACGCAATTGAGGGCATCATAAGTTCCAATGTCAGGGAAGTACTAATGCAACAAGGTCAAATTCGAAGGAATCCTGTTCTGGCCACTCAAAATCACACCATACCAGCCTGGGGTCAGTTGTGCTTCGGTTGCCAGGTTGAGGTCCCTTTAGCTGACAAGAAATGTGAGGAAACTTGCCTTTATGCAAGATTTGAATCTGTAGAAGAATTCACTATGGCGAGGGAAGTTTTTTCCCTTACCACTATGAGAAAGTGGTTAAGAAAGCCAAGCACTAGATACGATGCTACCAGATCAGTTGTTCACCACTCTCAAAATATAACAGCAGGCATCGCTCTTACTATAGCTCAACGCACTGCCTCAACTGCACATGAGAGTCCAACGCAGGAAATAAATGTTTCTAATACTGGGAGTGAAGGTGAGAGCCTAAGCAATATTGCTGTTTCTAGTGATGCCCAAAGTGTGGAAGAAAGCGCAAATGCAGACCTGTTGAGTTTTGCTGTTCCTAGAAGGCAGCGGACGGGACCAGAAGAAGTGGTGGATCGGCTAAACTTTGTTGTTCCTAAGGGGCCTCGGACACCTAGAGTAGAGGTTTAAGTTAGCCTGAAAGTAAATTTTAAAAATTAAGCTTGATATTTCATCCCTGCTAGTTTCTTTTCTATCTTCTAAGTTTCTAGTTCTATAGTCTACCAAATTTTCAGCTAGGACAAACTGAGTAGCAATTATATATCCAGCTCTGTCTTTTAGCCATTTCACAGCATCTTAAACTCAAGTGCTACAAACTTAAGCTTCTACTGAACACCAGTGCACATATTATATAAAGCTTCTGTGGTTTAGGTTCGAAACAACCTTTATTCTTCTTTGCTCAAGTATAAGCCTTGTAAGTACCAGAAAACAGCCTCAAATCATAACTTAGTTTACATCGATCATCACAGTCAGCTCTCCATCTCTCTCACTCTCTTTTCCTTCGTCAACAAGTTATTGTCCGAATTTTAGTTTCTCCTCCTTTTGATATCATAGTTACATTCCAATTAGTATTTGATGTCATGATATAACATGATTCGTTACTGTAAGATATATTTTACCTGTAAAATTGTATTGCGGATGTTACTTCAGATTTGAAGATTTGATATGATGTAGTTCTTTACAAATAGGCATATTAATTTTGATTTGAATATGATATAATGTGTCTTTCAACTGCAGGATTTAACTTCTGCAAATATATTAGAGTTTACATGATATCCATATTTGCTGGCCTAAACATAATTGTTTTGCCGAAATAGGTAGCTCTATCATTTCTGACTAAGTTTAACCAACCATTTATAAGATCACACTTTTAACCTGGATTCTGTCTTATGCATGGTCATTAGCAAATTAGCAAGTCTGTGATATACTTCCTATTACTATTCGGTTATAAACAAGTAATAGTTTTTCCACCAGTAAATTAAATGTCATAGGCATGTAACAAAGCGCTAGATGCATAACGATTATTTAATAAACTCGACATGATGCTTATACAAGAGAAAGAAAGATATAAATCTCACCAATCCCAAAGTAAAGAACGATTGGAGTCCGCTCCTTGGCATCTCCAGCAAAGAGAGCAACTACTCCATCATTAAAACCGAGCTCTGCCCCTGTCTTTCCTCTCTTCCTTGACTCCTCTCTACCAACAGCATCACCAGTAACTCTATAACCCACTCTAGTGGCTGCACCTGCAGTTACATGACATCTCCCTAGAAGTCTTAAAGAGATTTCCTTTGTTTTCTACTTCTGGTAGAACTCTAACGCACACAACCAAACAGCTTCTGGTATCCCCTTCTACCACATTAATTTTCATTCCTTTTCACCTTCAAACCTCCATATCCCCAACATCTCATTTATAGCCAAGACAGGGCAGATCGGATAATTATCCTCATTGCCATCTCCTAAAATACTAACACACTTCAAAACGCTCTCAAGATAATTCATCTGTGAATGTGATATGGCTATTTATCTCCACATCTTCCATTCGAATTCCTTAAACCTAATGACTTATATAACCTCTTCACAATCCTTAATCCTTTTTCACAAAAATCCAAAGCTTCGTTTCAACTTCATTTCTAATGAGAAAATCAAGTACCGATTTGCTAATGCATTGGAATCTTCATCAGCTCTAACTAATTCTCCGACTAATCAATTCAGTAACGTAATTTTTATATATAAATATCCAACTGTCCAAGTCATCATTGATGTGCGATATTCAAATACAAAAGAAGCTAATGATCTCCGGTACCTTCATTAAACCATTCCAATTCACAATTAATTCAAATTACGAATGTGTGTTTCAATCCAAAACCTCAAACACACAAACATACCAACGCTTAGGATTAGATCTAAAAACTAACTATATACATCAATAGACATTCTCGCCTGCCTTTTTCTAACTACATACACTAAATTCTAAGAAAATTGGAAAATATAATCACTAAATTTCAACTTTTAAGGTGCATCAACAATTGAACTAAAATATTACGAGTAGACAAAAATAAATAGTAATGAAGTATGTGTGTGTGTGAGAGAGAGATAGAGAGGGAGAGAGGGGGAGAGAGAGAGGGAGAGAGGGAGAGGGAGAGAGAGGGAGAGAGGGAGAGAGGGAGGGGGAGGGGGAGAGGGGGAGAGAGAGGGAGGGAGGGAGGGAGGGAGAGAGAGATGTTTTGAACGCTTACAAAACTCGTGCTGGATTACGCTGATTGGGTAGAAGAAGAGAGCAGATTTGAACTCCGGAGAACGAATTCATCGAAAATTAGGACTCCGATAGCATCGGAGAGATCGATGCAGGCATGACTGAATTTTTAATTGAGCTTCACTGAGTTGGAAAATGAAAAAAGTGAGTTGAGGTAATGAGACCGAGTCGAAGATCAATACAGAGAATCTCCGGTAGCGAATGAGATTCGAAGTTTTTGATTGATGATTCGATCTGAATGATAAGATCGATTGAGAATCGCCGAGACTTGACCGGTGACAAAATATCGGCTATTCTCATTTTTTGGTGGGAAAATTTGAAATTACATAAATTTTGGGAATTTTCGAGGGAGGGAAAAGTGATAATTTGAAACACTAAATTCTACTATTTCAAAAAATCGAGTCACTACTATCACATGGTAATTCGGGTAATCGGATCGGATCAATTTTCAGTTATTAGATCGGATTGAATCGGATCTAGTTCGGATTAAAATTGGATAAATTTCGGATTAAGATCGAATTAAATTTGGTTCGGATTAAGTTTGGTTTATATCATTTCAAATTTTTATTATTTCAAATCGGAAAATACATTATAAATTAATCTTGAATAAGTTTTTAATTATATTAAAACTAAAATAATTTAACAAAAAACTAAAAATATAAATTGTAAAGTAAGTTTATCGAAATAATATCTTATTCATTATCTTTCTCTTTGTGTTTTTTTTAATTTATTAGATTTTAAAAAATTATTTTATTATTAAATATATCAGTTATAATATAAAATAATATAAGTTTTAAAACTTTGATTGTATAACTATTTTAATTTTTTGATATAAAATTATTTTAAATATGAATTTTACGTAAGAATATATTAATTTAGTGAATAAATAATGGGTTAATATATAAACTATATGTTATGACCCATTCAAATATGACTGTTGCATTAAAATTCAATTAATTTATTTTCTAATTCGTTGTAATTTGTATTTATATCGAATTTGATCTCGTACTTCGAGTCATATTCGATTTAGATTATTTTCTATTTGGTTTTAATCGGTTCCTAAGTTGTTATCGGATCTAGTATTTCGGATTATTTTCGGTTAATTTTTTGATTCGGATAATTTTCGATTCGGATTAAATCGGTTTTTGGATCATCATCGGATTGTATAATTCGGATATAAAATCGGATCTCGGCTCCATGTATTTCGGTTCGGTTTTTCGGATCCGGTACCCGTTTTGCCAGGTCTAGTCACTACTACTTTAATTTTTTATACAAAATATCAAAATGTAAGTTTCAAAAAATGAATTTCAAAATTTAAATTTTATTAATCGTATAATTTAATTCAAACTCAATGCTTTATTTTGTTATCTTTAAATTTGGTCTCTTTTATTTTTTATATTCGGTCAAGATGATTAGATAATATTTGACGGGGTTATTTAACTAACCACTGTTGGATAATTTTTTTATCCAACCACCAAATCACAGTCGTCAATTTAACAAAGGAACGACTATTAACAAAGAAACGGTTGAGATTCGTCACTCCCGCAATGTTTCACTGCGGGGAGCACCCACTCCCGTAATGAAATATTGCAAGAGTTACAATAAAATATTGCGAACGACAGGATCAGTGTAATTAGAGTTCTGCCTTTATTTTTAAATTTGTATATAATTTTATTAAAATTATGGATTTTCCCATTATATTTAATGATAAATTATATTTTATTAATAAAATAATATTTTATTTCATTATTAATGTAGAAAATAATAATTTTCATTATTTTATTATAAATTATGAATAAATTTGCAGCATAATTATTTGTAGTATAAATATTCTTTTTTATTACTTTATTATTATTGATTAATAATTTATTTCAAAATAATTGTGATATATTGATGCTAATGGATTTATTTAGCCTTTATTCTAAGTAAAAATTGATTTTGAAAAAGTCGTTAATACCAGTATATTTATTTTTTCTTTCTTCAACTGAAGTTTAAACCTAAATGTATTTAAAAGAATTTTTTTTTTCGTTTTCTTTTTTCAAAATGATTTATCTAAAAATACAATTATTTTCAATCATTTTTACCCTATGCTCCTAAGTTTTTTGTTAAACAAATTAGAAAATGAGAGAACATTTTGTAAAAAAAATGATATGGAAGGAATTTTTGTAAAGTTATGTAGAAAAAAAATTCCCAATCAATAATCATCCCATTTTTGGGAATAAACTAGTAGGGAACTTTTTTTAATGATTCTCTCTCTCAATCTTTGTCTTTTGTTCTCAAAATACTCGGAAGGATAACTTGTAAAAAGAAAATTTCCAAATTTTCTTTTCCGTTCTTTTCTCTTCTAATTTTAAGTCCGGAGCAAGTAAAGAAAGAAAACATTAAAATTCTTTTTTAGGACTTCTCTTTTGAAATATCTTGTCATTTACAACCCTAGTTTGATTTCTAAAATTTTGGGTATGAGTCAATTCTTTTTCAGGATAAGCTTTCATTAATCTCAAAATCTTTTATCCTTTATCAAAAACTAATTTAAAAGTTTTATCTTTTAAAACTTTTTCTCTCTTTAAATTTTCCTTTTTTTAAAGTGGTAGAAAATCTTATAATTAAACTCTCTATTGTGAATGATGTCTAATTCACATTGATTTATAATGCCAAAATAATGATTTTCTACTTTTAATACCTTGTACTGTATTGCTAAGCACATCCACCACTGTTGTCATGTATTTTTGTTTAAAAATTGGGGATATTATCTGAACCATGATAAACTGAAGAAACGGCACCATAGCATTATTGATTTTATTAGGTAAAATGTTAACCTTTCATATATAGAAGATCAAATTTGCAAACATTCCAAACAATCGGCATATAAAAGCCCCAAGATAATTCAGTGAAAACTTGCCAATTTACAAGAGTACAAAAGTTCAAATTTAGAAGTAGGATGTACAACTCTTGGAGCACCCTAAAAGTTACACTAATAGGTTAAGAAAAGAACGACAATTTACTTAATTAAGCAATCTTTAAGTGACATGATGCTATCACCTCCGGCGACTCATCTGCCCCACAATTTGTAACAGGACCACCAGGTGCATATCTACTAAATAACAAGGAAAATGACCCTCATATAATAAAATAATCAGGAAAAAGGCGTAGATCAGGGAAAAAGGCAAAAACAGGTTAAGGCAGCAGCACAAATGAAGAGCTCTTCTTAAGCCAACACAACGGAAAACACTTGGACTTTCGGTGGTTGGCATCAAAAGCACAATAGAGTTGGACTAAACATTATCCACCAGCTATGTATATAATTAGCTGTGCAATGGACCAGAAATAGTGTCAGTGCCAGAACTTGAATCCTTATGTTTCAAGGAAAGGCTTGCAAACTGAAAATCAAGGTCTCTACTTTTAGCACGCCGATGTCCTGAAGACGGTGGGTGTTGTGGCGTTTGCTGCTGCTGTTGATACAACATCCGCAGCCTTCCAATCTCCCTCTCCAGTACTTCATGTTCCACTGGAAACAGCATTGGCCATAATGTTATTAACTAGAGTCCAGAGAATACAAAAATACGGGAGAAATATCTATAGACTACATGTAGAAATAGAACTGAAGACAAAAAGACTAAAATACTCGCATAGAACAAGTGCAAATGCTGGATCCACAAGTCAAGGTATGTAGCAGACAAATATTCCCAATTTTAATTTTTAATCTGTCATCTTACCATGGGGGATGGAGATAGAAATTTACCACAAAGGCTATCATTGAGTCTTTTAATTTTTATAACTTTGCTCATCGCAGTCTAATCTAACTCTTCCATTAAGCTTCTACCGGATCAAGAACCAAGCCTCTTTACCTCCTAAATTAATGATTAGCTAGACTTTGTTTAAAGGTTATGTTGAAGTGGCCCATACTGTCCTTGTTTAACCGAAGCTTATGTTATTACTTATTAGTATAGCATACCAAGATGCATTAGGTGCAGAGAGTCTAGCTTAAAAATGTGTGTGCCTTGGTGGCTGAAGCAATGCATAATTTATTATAAAATATAAGTTAGGCCAAAGAGAGAGGTTCCTTAAAAATATGGGAGGGAGAGAGTGCCCTAGTAATCACTAGGACATTGTTGGAGCACTTTTTTTTGTCAACTCCCCTAAATTTTAACTTAGGACACCATTTGAGGAAGCTTTTGGACTGGCTCCAAGTATTTTAGTTTTGGTGTGAATAGCCGCCTTCTTCTATTTTAAAGTTTATCAGTCAAATTTCATGTCCGAACTCGATATATATTAATATTAACTATATATCTATATATATATTATAAATTATTGGATAATCCATTCCTTATGTTTGATATCCATAATTAGGTTCGGATGAAATTTATAATGTTAATTTAACCCATCAGATAATTAATTTCCAGGTTTTATATCTATATATTTAGATTGAGACAAAATCCATACTCTAATTTGACTCATTTTAATAATTATCATTAATGTAATATATAATATTTATAGTAAACTTCGTATCATTAATGTAATATATTATTAATTATTTACCCCGGTCTGACCGGGGTAAATAATTTAATTATAAAAAAATTTAATTGGATTGGATATCCGATCCGATTACCCCGAATGGAGCGGATATGGATTGACTTCTAAAATATCCGACACTTGATCCGATCCGATCCAATACGAAAAAATAAATGGATTTGGATATGGATTTAGGGTGATCCGATCCAAATCCGCATGAATTTGAAAATCTATCCAAAAAAAACATTTTTTTGAGAACTATCACCAAAAAAATTTCCTTCACTGTACAGAAAGACAGAGAGCAAGAATAAATATGACCAGCCACTGTAAAATATCTCTTTAATCCTCTCATCTTTCCTTTCCTGCCTTGTAATTTTACTAAACATTGCCCCTGCTTTTTTACAAACTTCAGTTTTTCTACTGAATGTGTCCATTCCATCATTTTCTTATTCTCCAACCCTAATGTCTTTATTTTTTGTTGATTTATTTTTATTAATACACCCTTTCCCTGTTAACAGCTTATCCCCCTCACTATTTTATTACTCTTTTCTCCTATCTTTGTCACCTAACAGCTTACGTTGCATAAGCTTCAAGAGACACCTTGATGTCTCTTTAAATATTGATAGCTTTATAGAAACCACGACAAATCATGCCGACATGAATTGATGCTGATATTATTGAGATAAGAGTAAATCTTAGCATGCATCCTTATGCACTACTAAAACACTACCAAAATTTTAGGAAGAGCTAGCTAATTCTTTTGCTTACCATTCTCTAATTATATCCGTATGTAAAATATCTCTTCTCCTTTATGTATGTTAATGTTGACAAATATAGAACTCTCCATCTTTTATCCGTATATAATATTTCTTTTAGGTGCATTTGTTTTTCTTCTCGACAATTAAATTTGATATAAGTGATTATTATTAGACGTGAAGATTTTAGGCTTGATTTAAAAGTATACATTACATATAATTTTGTTCGATAAAAAATATATTAAATTTACTGTAAAAATAGAAATAGATCAATACATATTTTAAATATATTTTCTAAAATTAGAGTGTTTATAAGATAATGCATGTTTTAGATCATATTATTTTTTATCAATGTAATTATTATTTTTTATTACATTTTATCAATGAAATATAATCACATATATAGTACTAGAAAATATAAATTACGATAATTTAATAATATGCATATTATTTTGAGTCTAATATATTTAAGTTTGTTATATCACACACCAAAACTGGGGGGGGGGGGATTTTGAATCATAAAATATTTGTATAAATATATTGCAATTTAGTCCAAACTTATTTAATATTTTAGTCATCAAAATCAATATATACTAATGAAATTTGATCTTCATTTTTTAAAACAACAAAATTTGATCTGAATTCGTGCCAAATAATATTGAACCATGTTTTGGTAAAAAGTTGGAATTTAAAAATAAAAACAAAGAGAGATTTATTCCTAAAAGAAGATTCACATCGGTGAGTTACTCCTAAAATAGTGGTAGTGGGATAGTAGTGTTTAATTATGTATGTCAAGATTTATTCTTGAGATATATACAGTTGACCGGAAGAAAATACATGTACACTAGAATTTCTACTTCAAAATTTATAGTCAGACATTAGGAAGAAAAACAAATTACATGGAGATCTAGACACCCAATGAAAACTACTAACAGTCTTCGATTGATTAATTAACACTTAGTAGAAAATAAAAACCAACCAATTCATATTATTCTACATAACATAATATTTTTTCATAAGATATATAATATTGTATTTTATTACAAAATATTTTTTTGCATAATTTTTTTAAACACTCTGTAAGAGTCAAAAAAATTGTTTTATGCAGAAAAACAATTTATTTTTTAAAAATAAATTCATATAATTTAGGAAAATACATTGTGTACTACCGAAAAAAACCATACTTTATGATTCGCAAAAAAACATTAAGTTCTAATCCTTACCCTACCCTAAATATACGGAAGAGAGTTTCTAAAGCACACAAATTATGTTATTCGGACTCAACTAGACGTGTCCAACATGGATACATGTTATGTATCGGACTCCGGCAACATTTTGAAAAATATACATGTTTTTGGCCTAAAATAAGTGTCCAAGTCCGAGTGTCGAGTGTCCGACACGGGTACTCGAAGATAAAATGAAGAGTCCGAGTAACATAGCACACAATTGAAAACTTTTCAATTTAAGCATCGTATAATGTGATGATTTAATAGTTGTCAATAAATGTACAAAATATGAAAGATATAAATGCGGATATTTAGGGATCAGACAAATGATAAGAGTTAACAAATCAATTGTATTAACCTTCATCTTCTTAATCTTTCTATTACTTTGTTAATAATGAAGTCAATAACCCATTTTCCTAGGTAAGGACAATTACAGGAAATTTAAATACTCAATGTCAAGAAAATCTTTGTAGTTTCATACATTTTGAAACATATCTACTGTATAATGCAACTCAATTTGAAAATATACCTGCATACTCGTGATACAATAGAAGATAATGTGATAATTGTGCATAAAGTCTTGCGCATATCGGGTTAAATGGCTTAATCATAATTGAACTGAGTACCAACTTGCAACTAGATCATCAAACTGAAAAAGTTTACCGTCAATTTACTGTACTAATAATAACTTGCATTGAGGTAAGTGCTGTTAAAACCGTTGTTAAAACCTTGTAACAGGACAAAAACATGGCATCATATGTGTCACATCCAACCTTAAATAAATTGACCTGACCCGACCTGACCTATTTGATAAAACATACATATCCAACTTAAAATCAATCTCTATCATTTTTATTCTCTGAAACTCATATTTTATCTAAGATCATTCATATAATCATCATAAACATTTGAGAACAATTATATTACAACTTATAATGATAATTCGCAAGTAAAAATTCTAAATAATAATCCACCTGCTTTATACCCAATATGATAGTTTTAAACCAAATATCCTAAATACTAATCCACTTTTGTTAAACAAACTCAATTATATATACACACGTACATATACGTGAATATATGTAGAAGTATACCTCACATAGTTCTAGATACACGAAATTGAAGTTATCATCAATTAGGTTGTCAAAGAGATAACTAATTCCTCTGGAAACGAAACGGTGAATGAAAAAAGGAAGAATCATGAAGTGGTGAGCTGAGAAGAAGGGTAGTTAGGATTTTGAAGTCAAATATACTATAAATTAGGTAAACATACTAGAGATATATGTATAGAAAGAGATAAGTGAGCCAATCTGTGATTCTAATCTTGAACATAAAAAGCCAAGAATACCAAAGTTCATCAAGATTGAATGTTGGGGATTGATTTCTCTTTTATGAGTTTTCATATTTCTTTAATAGATTTTAGACATAAAAGGATATAGTTTGGTTTCAGGTCAATTTATGTTGGGTTTCACATGCCGGTTCATGGTTCGTTGTTGGCAGAGATGTGTTGGAACTGAGTTGGTGCTGACCTGGAGCTGAGTTAGAGTGGACGTGTCAAAAGTTAACGGAGACACGGAGTTCAGTGTAAAGTCAATAAAACTTAACGGTCGTGCAAGTTTTTTTTATGTTTAATTACTCGAATGCAAGTTTTAATAGGTTTAATAATGTAAATGCAAGTTTTAATTATGTTTTAGTCATTTAACCCTTCACATATCACACTTGAGGCATAAAAATTACAATACCTTTTCTCTTATCAGTATAGAACTCCACAATTTCTATGTGACACTTGATATAATACAAATCCAATACTTTAAGATGTTTCATTCTTCACTTTAAGACTATATCGGACTCTATCCTAATCATTTCTATGACACAAGCCTAACTTTATATCAGCACTTAAGTAAGTTTGTTCAGAATTTCAGATTGAAGATCTGGATATGGTGTCATGCAAAAAAATATATATATCACTGCAGATATATATAGATACTCACAATACTTAATAAGCTGCTCTTGAGTTTGATTTTCTAATCGCTGCTTCAAAGCTTTGTTTTCCATAGTCAGAATAAGATTTTGTTGATTAAGAAATTCAAGTTCAGCAGAAACTTCAGAGCCTTCTGCCTATGATTTTGTAACAGAGAGGTCATAACACATTCTTATGCTAAAATATAAATAAACCATATTATAGTCATCTTTTCACTTGCCTGCAATGCGTGTACATTTCTTTCCAGTTCAGCTATGTATTGCAGCTTTCTTACCCGAGAGCGTTGAGCAAATTGCCTGCAAGCATTAGACTACATATCAAACATTTCTCAAGCATGATCTTAGATTGTATGCATACTCAAACTTAGTTCATATTAGAATGAAATTATAATGTTCTTAAAGCATCATCCCATAAGTAAAAGATATAGCTGAGTTTTGACAAGTATCAATGTTTAAATATTTCCTCTTGAAAGGGATTCCATTATCTAAGTGTAACTTGGCACCCTGCTTGCATGACGAACTAAGTATAATTACAACAAAATCATACTAGAACTTAACTAATAATAAATTCACAAACTATCTAGAGACAGATGGAAAAGCCCTTGTTTCTTGCAGCAACATCTATCTATTTACTTTACTGATAAATTAATGTTCATACATTTGGTTGGAACTTATGCTTTGCGTCTTATTTGTAATATATCTGATCATAACCCACATGTTTTAAGAAAAACATAAAACCTAAAGTTTTACTTTGCTTCAAAAAATATAGTAAACTAGTCCTGCTGCATTCTTGATTAAGCCGCTGCATGCCTTTAACTTGGAAGCTAAATTAGACCCAAATAATCAAATAATGGTGATCCTTTGGAGATCCACATGATCTATATCCCCAGATATTAGGTACATAGTAATTTTAAAATAATTCAGCAAGGTGTTAAGATATTATATTAGTACCTGTACTTCAATGTTTTATATCTTTCTTAAACCTATATACTTCAGCCTACAAAAAGTTATAGCATAATCATCTTAAACAGCCTGTAGAAAAAATGGAGCAAACATACTGTTTTGCGCGCTTTGTTTCAGTTTCTGGTGCAGAAATTTTAGCAAAAGATAAATCTCTTCTCTCTGACGAAGCTTTAGCATCATGCAGGTCAGAATCAGTTGAATTCAACTTTTCAGTAGCATTATTTAGAAACCGATTAGCTTCATCAGAAGCACCTGATGATACTGAGTGACGAGGAACAAAATTGTCCTTGGCAGAAAGAAGCCCACTTGAATGTGCCATTGAAGGAGAATTCCATGCCCTATTCTTATACTTGCTGAAAGAGTTTGCCTCCACATAGAGAGAAGCACTGTGTGCATTTTTGTAATAATCAAGGTCTTGTGATTTCCTTGAATGAACGGACAGCATGTTTTTTAATCTATACTCATCTTGAGCAACATAGTCCAAGTTAGCAGCATTAGCTGCATCCATGTATGTAAAAGAGTCGCTGGATGAACGCCGATGACCTCTATTAACAGGCGTTTCAGGCTCACTAAGAAGTTCATCCAACCAAGAAGGTTGGTCCTCTATCAGAACACTTTCAGAAGAAGTGCGCTGGTGGTGTGAGCTTACATCTCTAGGGTTTGGCATACCATTAGCTCTAATGGCTGGACAAGGGACGTAATCACCATATGATGGGGAAATACTAGGGAATGGACTTTTAGGGGGGAGTAAAGAATGCTTGCCATTGTGCATCATACTTCTCAAGCTCGATGGCCCTTTCGAGTTCGCCATTGCCCAAGCACAGAGCGTTCCTGGTGAACTTACTGAAAATGATTGTACTATTAATAACTGAAATCAAAAGTATGAATTTGTAACATAAAACCAAGATATAAATACAGGACACCGAAAATCTGAAAAAATGAAAAAGATTTTCAAAACCAGATCAAAAGTTATGGCATATGCTATCATATGATATATTAAAATATTAACCAACAAAGTTCAAACTTAATATATACCTCTAAAAATTGTAACCCATGTGACTCCCTGTATATATAGTATTAAATAAGAAATGTTATATATTTCAACATAACAATGTAGATTACGGATACATATTCAATTAGAATAATCATACAGACCAAACTTAAAATGGCAGAGCTTTAAATGGAATAAATGAAATATGAACATACAGTAACAACTATTCGATAAATAAAATTTAATTGCAGCAAATGCAAGTGAGTACCACAGTAACAAATATTATTCGTCAGAACTGCATCTGAGGGTGAAACTTTCAAATAACTAAATAACTGTCAAACCGCAACACATATGAGAGTAACAAAATATTAAACGATCATTTTTTGTAACTGTATAATGACAATCTAATATTAATCTATACAGTAAAGGAAAGATCTTTTTTTTAGATTCTAAAAAAACACAAACAACTCCAGCAACTAAATAAATTACTCCCTCCATCCCTATTTAGATGTCCACTTTGTTTTTAGTGCAGTCAAATTGATTCATCTTTGACTGTAATTTTAAAATAATATATAATATAAAAAAATTAATATTTTATATTGTTGAAAATTATATATAATCTACTTTAAAATGTATTTTTTAGGTTTTAAAAATTATAAAAGAATAATTTTTAATTCTCAGTCAAACATTAGTCATTTTGACTCCAAAAAAGTCAAAATAAACATGTAAACAGGGACATACGGAGTACTAATTTTACTTGTTTCTAACAAGTAAAACAAACAGAATCACTAAAAAAAGTATGATAATTTTCGAATAATCGGGATAATCGATCAATTACTCACCGTACATTTTACTTGTTTTTGCCTAATATTCTACCTTCTTCCCAAATCACTAACCAGCATCAACAACACAACACTCGCAGTATTCTATTCTCTTCCGTACTCAAATTTTTTCTTCAAATTCTACAAATATATAATATATATAATTTCAGTTCTTTTCACTTAAATCTTCTACTTATATTTCAAAATCACTCATGATCATCGACACAGGCACACAGCACACACATTTTCTTCAAAAAAAAAGCACACACACACAGAGAGATACATATACAGTAAAGAGATTGTAGTAAGAGTACAAGGCAGTCAGAAAGATAGAGTAGCAGATTGAATTAAATTAAAAAGAAAAACATCATTAAGTTATTCAAAGAGAGTACCTTATAAATAAATAATTTCTATAAAACTTGGATCTTTGAATTCAAAGACTAGGGTTTGGTTTCTTCACCTGCTCTCTCTCTCCCCCTCTCTCTCTCTCTGAGTGTCTCTCTGTCTCTCCAGCCCAGAATGAGATGTTTTGAGTTTCCATACCTTTTTTATATCCCTTTGATTGTTCAATATTGTAGGAAACAATTCCAATTTTTATTATTTCCTCTGCGAAATTATATACCGTAACGAGTGTCTTAAAAATGGAAATAGGAAATAGGAATTAGCGGGGAAGGGGCACGGAACCTGGATTAATCGGATAAATTAGGCATTAATCGGAATTAGTAATTGAATAATTGAGAATTTAATCAGTTCAGTGAGATATCAAACCAGGATTAATCGTGATTAATTACCGAATTTTAGAACAATGACCTTAAATGTACATATCCAAAAGTTATCTCAAATTACGTGACATGACACATGGCTTATTTTAATTTGTGCACGTGAGCCTCGTATTATTATAGTAAACTTATCAATTACACAGATGACAACTCAGCATTTGAACAAATTTTGGGAATTTTTTTGGAGTTTCTAGCATTTTTCTTTTCTAAAAAAATAGTGTTCCTTGTATAAAATTTATCAGGCAGTGATTTGTGAGATTTAAATTTGATAAAATTTATTTGAATACATATTTAATAAAATTATAATTATTTGAAAATTATTTTTTACATAATAATATAATTGTAATATTTTTTCGAAAAAATATCTCGTACATACATTATTATAATTAACAAGAGTTGTTAATCCTTTTTCAACTAAAGAAAAATCTTGTGATCAAAAAAGTGTAATCTTTGTTTGTTTCCGTCTATATATTTTTTAATTTAAGTTGTAAATTATTTATCAGATAAATTAAACTAATTTTAAATTATATATAATAATTTTTTTAACAAAAACTATATATATATATATATTAAAAGATCTAAATTACATATGTACAAAATAAACGATCAAAACAATTATGTCGCAAGATAATTAATTGTAAATTCTATTCATTAAAATACATATTTTTTTTGTTTTTTCATAATTCAAATACAAAACATCCACCAGTATTGATCTGTTTTCGTTTCTAAGTGGATAAAATATTTGCATTTTATGTAGTTTCCATTTTAAAACCTCCTTCTTCTTTCTTGTATAATTAGGCTTATAAACTAACAAATAAGTATTTGTTTTAGAATATTTCCGCAGGACAGAGTACACGATCTGACACGATAAAGGATAAACTCATTATCACTTAACCATCTTTTAAATCTGTATGAATGTAAATTAGGCTTAAAAATAAAACACATTTATAATATACTAGTATAATTGAAATATGGGATAATTGGTAATTTGGTACAACTATTTTCAAAAATATTATAAACACTTTTTAAAAATAATTAAAATCATAACAGAGTATAATTGGTAGTTTGGTTCAATACCTTCTAAAAAATTGTAAACACCTTCTAAAAAAATTAAATATATAAAATCTCTTTTCCCTTATAATATAATAGTTATAATATAATAGTATAGTAGACAAATCTAACACAATTGTAACTTAACTTATATATCTCAGTTTCATTGTCACTCAAAATCTTTAAACTATATTAAAATTAAAAATTATTATTTGTTATAAAATTCTATTAAAATTCCAAAAAAAATTACATATACTTTATTTCATTTATAATATTATAGATTTAACAAGATTATAATATATCTCAATTTTATCTTTACTCAAACTATTTAATCTCTATTAAAGTTATAATTAATCAATATATATATATATATATAAAGGATAAAATGAGGGCGTTGATGTGGCGTCTCTCAAATCGCTTCAAACTATTTTTCTAGTTTTCTTATAATTTTGAATTTTTATATCCTAATAATTAATACTTCCTTTTCTATCACAAAAAACAAAAGATAAGTGTTTTTCTTACGTTCTGAATTTCAATTGTACAAGGTAAGTATATATATAATACATGGAAAGAAATATTATAGAAAATAATTAAAAATTATTACATTTACTAAATATATTTTTATGTAAAGATATTTTACCACCACCTCTATAAATTAAAGGCCAAGCATCAAAAAAATAATATCACAATAAATTTTATTTATATCCAACATTTAATAAATCCTAGATTACCGTTAATGTACTCAACTAGAGACAATTGGATGATAACAAATTAACAATAAGAATATGCATGATGCGAGAGTCGAGAGTCGAGAGTCAGTCAATACATAGACAAACGATCAATTTAGTTTTGAAATTATTTTAATTGATGAAAAAGTTATTAAATTGTTGTTAATTACCTTCTAAACGATAGAACGACTCAATAATAATAAATGTGTTTGACGAAAGAGCAACTAAGTGATGAGACTATATAAACAATGATAAAATGTCTCATTATTAAAAAAAATGTTTAAAAGTAGAGCGACTCAATGGAAAGAAGCGTGTTAAATATTAGAATTTAATAATCTATGTTATGATTTTAAAAAAATAAGTTCATCCTTATTTACGGTGCATACTGCATTGCTGTCTGATTCTTTAATTATGATAATTGTTTTCTTGCAATCGGTTCTTTTTATGGATTTTAATCTTGTCTTTGATGTCCCAAGAGGCCCGGGTCTTATCAAGTCTTGTTTAATTGTTTTTTCACTCTAAACATATTGTAAGAATTACAACAAATATTTTCTAGTTGCAGTTATTAATACAAAGATAAAATGTATGCCTAACTGCATCTCCCTGACCTTTGTGAAACATGCAGCATCGTGCAGAAAGTTTGTACTTTGAAAACTGTCTTGAATAGACATGCTTTCTTTTTTATGTTTGTTTTCAGCTACTCCTACTTATTAAGATTATTACACTAATCGATGGTTGTAGACTAATTACACTAATCGATTGCTGTAGACTAATTGTTACATGCAAAAGCCTAAAACTAAGAGCATATTTCAAACCTTGTTATTATCTTTGATTTTGCAACAAGAAAATGATATATGATAAACCTGTAGGTTGCACAAGATGCAAAGAAAAACGTATATATTACTAGTACATACCACTGTTACCAATCAATTAATTCCTTAAAACTGCATTAAAATATTTAGCTCTGATCTATTGAACTGTTTATCCGTTGCATGTACATATTTCTGTGTAGCTAGTTTATTAATTTTAGTTTTATTATAAAGTTAAAAGGATCTAGAATTATTACAGTACCAATACACGGAGTTTTAATTAACTTAGAGTGATTGTCAATATAGATACATGAATGTTATTACTGCATGGCACGCAAAACTGTATAGCAGCTGTAGTGAAAGTTCGATGTTCACATTGATGATGGTTGTTAAAATTATCCTATAAATAGGACACTTACATTAGTTAATAATAGTACATCTTCTCTGCAGAAGTATTCTAGTTCATCTTGCTTGTATATTCTAAGTTATTATAGAACAATAGAAATTATATAACATATTAATAATTATATAACACGTTATCAGCACGAGTCTCTGCCCGAGCAAGTTTTATTCACAGAAGAGATATTATCCGAGAAATTTTATTTACGAAGAAGGTATTGACAAAGGAGGTGTTACCCGAGTAAGCTTTATTTACGAAGGAGGTATTGCCCAAATAAGTTCTATTTAACAAAGGAGGTACGTTTTAACTTTATTTATTTTATTTTATAAATAACCGTTATAATTATTCTCGTTATTATTTTATATATATATATATATATTGTTATGCTTTTAATATTATTAGTCACAAGTTTATAGTTGGCTATGTCGTAGTAATTTTATAAATTTTATTGTATGTACGTGATTAATTATTTATGTTTTAACATGCATATTATTATATCATATTTTAAATATTTATTTTGTAAATCAGAATGGCGAATCTTGCAAAATTAGAGTTTGTTGCTCTGGATGTTTCTGGGGATAATTATCTGTCTTGGGTGCTTGATGCTGAATTACATCTGAGTGCAAATGGGTTAAAAGACACTATAGAAACAGGGAAAACTCCAACTGCTGAACAAAATGCAAAATCTATTATCTTCCTTAGGCACCACATTCATGCAGACTTAAAATCTGAATACCTAACTGTCAAAAACCCACTCACCCTCTAGAATAATCTTAAAGACAGATTTGATCATCAAAAACTTGTTTATTTACCCTCAGCCCGATATGATTGGATTAATCTAAGGTTCCAAGATTTTAAATCTATTTCTGAGTATAATTCTGTGTTGTTCAAAACAAGTTCAAAATTAATTTTGTGCGGTGAGAAAATTACTGATGCTGAAATGATTGAAAAGACCCTCTCAACCTTCCACCCCAACACTATAATTCTGGCTCAACAATATAGGCAGCGCAATTTCACAAAATACAGCGAGTTGATATCTCTCCTTCTTGTAGCTGAAAAAATAATGAGTTGTTGATGAAAAATCACCAGATTCGTCCCACAGGCTCTGCCCAGTTACCCGAAGTACATAACACGTCATTCCAGAAGAATGAACGTGGGAAAGGGCATAGAGGAGGACGAGGTTATGGGCGAAACCGCAGACGTGGAAATTTTCGTGGACGGTTTCGAAATCAGTATCATTCTGGTCACCTGAAGTGGCAACGCGATGGTTACAACAACTCTGGCCACCAGAAGTGGCAACATGAAGTGCCAAATAAAAGGAAGGCACCACAAGAAGGAGATGCTAGAGATATTTGTCATAGGTGTGGGGCTGAGGGCCATTGGGCACGTACTTGTCGTACTCCTAAACATCTTGTTGAACTCTACCAATCATCCAAAAGGCTTAATGGAAAAAGGGTGGAAACAAACTTAGCTGACTATAATCAAAATACAGAAAATGTACCAACCAACAAGACCTCAATCAAATTAGACACTGGTGCTAATCTTTATTATGATTTAGATGGCTAGGTTTTCTTTGTTTTCATGTACTTGTTTTTATGTGCTTGTTTTATGTGCTTACTTTATGTACTAGTTTTATCCGAATAAAATCGTTGTTTACATATATATACAGCATAAATATGGGAGACATATGCATTGTTGACTGTGCGATCACTCACACGATTTTACAAAGTCCAGAATATTTCTCACAGTTGACTAAAATCAACTCACATGTTTGGACAATTTCGGGTACATCTAGTATAATAGAAGGTTTTGGGAAAGCCAGTTTTATCCTACCAAACGAGACACAAATTCACATACAAAATGCCCTCTACGCTAGTAAATCCACTAGAAATCTTCTGAGTTTTAAAGATATCCGTCTTAATGGTTTTCATGTTGAAACTACTAATAAGGATGGAAAAGAATATCTTCTTATCACTTCCACTATTTCAGGCCATAAGAAGATTTTAGAAAAACTGCCATCAATTTCCTCCGGATTATATACTATGAAAATTAGAGTCATCGAATCTCACACAATCACCATTCCTAAAACTGTAGACCCAAAATTATTTATCATTTGGCATGAAAGACTCGGTCATCCAGGAACATCTATGATGCGTTGCATTATAGAGAATTCTACGGGACATCCCCTTAGAAATCAAAAGGTCATACCACGTGATGAACTTCCTTGTTCAGCATGATCTTTGGGAAAGCTAATTGTCAGACCATCCCCTGTGAAACTCCAAACCGAATCTCCAAAATTCTTAGAAAGAATCCAAGGTGATATTTGTGGTCCGATTCACCCATCTTCTGGTCCATTTAGATATTTCATGGTTTTAGTTGATGCCTCAACTAGGTGGTCCCATGTCTGTCTACTTTCTACGCGAAATGTAGCCTTTGCAAGATTACTAGCCCAAATAATCAAATTACGAGCCCAATTCCCTGATCATACCATTAAATCAATTCGATTAGATAATGCTGCTGAATTTACATCCTCAACATTCAATGATTATTGTATGTCAGTAGGAATCTCAATCGAACACCCTGTGCCTCATGTACATACACAAAATGGTCTAGCAGAGTCTTTAATTAAAAGACTTCAACTTATTGCTCGTCCTTTATTATTAAGGGTTAAATTACCTACATCTGTTTGGGGTCATGCTATACTACACGCCGGTAATATAATCAGGGTCAGACCATCTGCTTATCATAAAGAATCTCCACACCAATTAGTTTTCGGACAAGTACCTAATGTTTCCCACTTTAAAATTTTTGGTAGTGCGGTATACGTCCCTATAGCTCCACCACAAAGAACAAAAATGGGACCTCAACGAAGAATTGGTATCTATGTTGGTTTTGATTCCCCATCTATCATTAGATATCTTGAACCCTTGACTGGTGATGTTTTTACTGCTCGTTATGCTGATTGTCATTTTAATGAGTCTGTGTTCCCTTCACTAGGGGGAGATAAAGTTTTGCATAAATTAAATTCTGAAATATCATGGCATGCATCAGGATTGAATTCTATTGACCCACGTACTAATCAATGTGAAAATGAGGTTAAAAGAATTATTCATATGCAAAACATTGTTAATCAAATGCCAGATGCTTTTAGTGATTCTAGATACATAATAAAATCACATATACCTGCTGTTAATGCTCCAGCGAGGGTTGAAATCCCTAAATATAAATTAATTTCTGAAGAATTGGTTGATGATTCAAAGCCACGCCAGAAACGTGGTAGACCTATTGGTGCAAAAGATATTGTGCCACGAAAACGGAAATTAATTGGACTTGCCCCTGAAGTGGCAAATGTTCTAGAAAATACCCCAGAAGTGGTATTACCTCTTGAAGAAGTTCGAGCCCCTGAAGTGGCTGTAACTAAAACCCCATAAGTGGTATTGCCTCCAGGAGAGGATATTGCCCCTGAAGTGGCACATGCTTCTATAGAAGCAAAGGTACCTGAAAATTATGAGATCTCGATAAATTATGTACATAATGGGAAATTATTGGATCGTGGGAGTACTGAAATTGATGATGTGTATGCTTTTTCCGTGGCATGTGATATTCTTGAAAACTCCGATCCTGAACCACAAAGCGTGGAAGAATGTCGACAGAGAGATGATTGGCCAAAATGGAAAGTTGCAATTCAGGAAGAATTGTGCTCCTTGCGCAAGAGAAGTGTTTTCGGACCTGCAGTTCAAACACCAGCTGGTGTGATCCCTGTTGGGAATAGATGAGTATTTGTACGAAAACGAAATGAGAGAAATGAAATTGTGAGATATAAGGCTCGATTGGTAGCCCAAGGATTCTCTCAAAGGCCTGGATTTGATTACCAAGAAACATACTCTCATGTTATGGATGGAATTACCTTTCGTTTTCTAATGGGTATGGCTTGTATGGAAAAATTGGAAACACGTCTAATGGACGTTGTGGCAGCCTACCTGTATGGATCACTTGATAGTGATATTTATATGAAAATCCCTGAAGGATTAAAGTTAGAAGGAACTAAGCCTCGTCAATTATATTTTGTTAAATTACAAAGATCATTATATGGTTTAAAACAATCTGGTCGTATGTGGTACAATAGGCTTAGTGAATATTTATTGAATGCTGGGTATATTAATAATCAAGTGTGTCCATGTGTGTTCATTAAAAGGTCACAAACTGGTTTTGTTATTATTGCTGTATATGTGGATGATTTGAATCTTGTTGGTACTTCTGAAGATATTACTAACGCTGCTAATTATTTGAAAAATGAGTTTGAAATGAAGGATCTTGGAAAGACAAAATTTTGTTTAGGTATACAGGTGGAGCATTTATCTTCAGGAATATTTGTTCATCAGTCCACTTACACAGAAAAGGTTCTTGATCGATTCTATATGGACAAATCTCATCCACTAACCACACCCATGGTTGTCCGGTCACTCGAAGTTGAAAAAGATCCATTCCGTCCCAGAAAACCAGATGAAGATGTTCTTGGACCTGAATTTCCATATCTAAATGCTATTGGTGCCCTCATGTATCTTGCAAACAACACTCGACCTGATATTGCATTTGCTGTAAATTTACTGGCAAGGTTCAGTTCTAATCCAACTAAAAGACATTGGGATGGAATTAAACACATATTGAGATATCTCCGTGGGACAATTGATCTTGGACTATTGTTTCCAAACAATTCAAAATTACATCTAATTGGATATGCAGATGCTGGATACAGGTCAGATCCTCACTTTGGACGATCACAGACAGGCTATTTATTTACATATTGTGGAACTGCTATTTCGTGGAAATCTATAAAGCAGACTATGGCGGCAACTTCATCAAATCACGCAGAGTTATTGGCAATCCATGAAGCAAGTAGGGAATGTATTTGGTTGCGGTCTATTATTCAACATATCCGAGAATCATGTGGATTATCAAACATCTCAGATAATCCTACAGTTATATTTGAAGATAATTCAGCCTGCATTAAGCAACTCAAAGAAGAATACATCAAAGGAGATCGAACAAAGCACATCTTGCCAAAATTCTTCTATAGTCATGAGCTCCAACAAAATGGTGATATTGATATACAACAAATTCGCTCAAGTGAAAATCTGGCAGATTTACTTACAAAGTCACTACCCACATCAACATTTGAAAAGCTGCGAAATAATATTGGTATGCGAAAATTGAGAAACTTGCTACAACAAGATGTCAATATGTGAGATGCTTTATTCAGGGGGAGACTGTACTCTTTTTCCTTCGTCGAGGTTTTTATCCCACTGGGTTTTTCCTCGCAAGGTTTTAACGAGGCAGTCAATCTTTGTAATAACACATTATTGACAATCAAGGGGGAGTATTATAAAGTCAAAAGGATCTAGAATTATTACAGTACCAATACACGGAGTTTTAATTAACTTAGAGTGATTGTCAATATAGATACATGAATGTTATTACTGCATGGCACGCAAAACTGTATAGCAGCTGTAGTGAAAGTTCGATGTTCACATTGATGATGGTTGTTAAAATTATCCTATAAATAGGACACTTACATTAGTTAATAATAGTACATCTTCTCTGCAGAAGTATTCTAGTTCATCTTGCTTGTATATTCTAAGTTATTATAGAACAATAGAAATTATATAACATATTAATAATTATATAACAAGTTTCAAATAATTTTCTTTTGAACATTTTTATTTTTGCTGTCATTTATTTACAGTTTCAAGAACTGAAATCATTGGCCTCTATCAAAATAGAGAACTGCTGAAGAAGTTGCTACAGATGTTGCCCCTGGTCAAGAAAGGGGAGCTTCATTTTAATGCTGTGTAGTCTTCTAAATTTGTAACCGCAGGTTTAAAAGAAGCGAGGAGTTGGAGAGGTATATTACTAGTAGAGAAGAAATGTGTAGCAAAGCTAAAGAGTTTCAATCTACCATCGTTATAACAGATTTGAAAAAGATTTGCGTACTTGGACAGCAAGATATAACACAGTTTTTCCAAGAAGTACGTTGATAATAACTCTCAAACTATATTATAATTAACTATATAATAAGAACTATATGCCAATACATACATACAACCCCATCAATCACCAAGATTTTTACTCCATGTAATCCACAACTCCATACAGTTCTTAAATCTACAATGCATAAACAGTCAAAACCTAGTTTACCTCCTAAAGCATAGCTCATTTTAAGAAACAATTTCAAAACTAAGTAAATTCCAACTCCATATAAAATAAAACCCCTCTAAACTAAACTCCAAAACACACACACACAAACACACCTATCAGTAAAAATAAACAAGTACATGAAACAATGAATTTAAAGAAACAAATTTTAATAACTGAAACCAAAGAAGTCTCTTTTTTTTTTGTTAAAGGAAAGGAGTCTTTTTTAGTTAAGCTAATTAAAGGGTTAAAAGATATAATCTTGATCAGTAACTTCAGACAGAAGGGTCTATGCACATTTTTTAACCCATGCTAACATATATACTCTAAATCCTTCTGCAGAGTATACAAAGTGTGTTGCTTGCAAACTAGTAACCCAAAGTTGGAGAATCCTTCTGCAATGGGGATTTTTTTTATTTTTTTTTTGCTTTGTCAGAAATAGAAGGATCTGAATTTTTTTCCCACAACCAGAAGCAAAAGAGATCTCGACTAACATGACTATGAATGCAGTGCACACTCCCTCCCTCCCTCCCTCATACAACCTACTTCGGAATGGTATATAAGGATGTGCGTGATCTGATTTGATTGTATTACAAAAACATGAATCACTCAAATCTAACACAATTTCTATTGTATTTATATGCACTCTAGTCGATGTTATAACAAAGGTATATTGACTTTTTCAAAGGAGCTTAAGACCCAAGTAACTTCTTCCATCTAGCATATCCAAGAACCAGGAAGAAAATCAAAACACAGACAGCTGTTACAATTCCAACGAATGTGTTGAAAATCCCCTCTGTGTCGTATAATGAACAAGGAATGTTCATTCCAAACATCCCAGCTATTAGAGTCTCCACAGCTATAGCAAACGATGCAATTGTCAATGTCAGCTGTAGTTGAATAAGTTCATTCCGCTGGTTGTCAAGTTGGATGTTTACATAGTCCTCTGTGTCGTCAATGTACTCACGAACCTGCAGGTTTAACATAATGTTAGATGAAAAGGAGGGTAACCAGAATAATGTTGTGCTAGAGTCGTTGATAACACATATAACACTGTCTCTTTGGCTCTTGCCAAATCAAGAATTTTTAGCTATGTCTACAGGAAAAGGGTGAGTGTGGTGGTTGTCTAATCGCAATCAATGCTAGTAATATAACTAGTGTTTTTTCCTTAACCACTGTTATTGGTTCTTGCAATCATAGTATTTAGGTTGTGGTGATAAACAACAAAGTATGTATGCTTAATTTTTGTATAAAACCAGAGTATATATGATTTTATCATCACCAACCACCACCAAATAATAAACTGAAAATGTATGATGTGTGTCATCACAATCTCATTGACCCAAAGAGAAAGAGGCATAACAAACTTACTGATAATATCTTGTTACGAGTACCATCTAATTGCATAAAATATGCCTCCAACAACATCTCAAGATCCTCAACATCATTGTCATTGGAATAGTTGCTAGTCACTAAGCTCCCACTCCTGACAGAACTAAGTCGCCTAAGATTGGATACACCGGCTGTAATGTTATTTGAGGCCATTGATCCTATTAAAGCCTCGGATTGCTGAAGTTGTACCATTTTCCTTGTTAAGTACAAATGAGCCATATCTTCATTGTCATCTAGAAGATGTTCAATCTCATCCCTCACCTACAATCAATTTTTTTAAGAAGTTTGGACATCAATATATATATATATATATATATATGTATGTATGTATGTATTAAACATGTTGTAAGAAAATATTGTGTATTAGTTACTGAAGGCCAAGCCTAGCACTTCCAAGTTTAAAAGTTTGCAATTAAGTAACCAGTATTATTGCGATTAGAGCAGACAACTATGACACAGATATCAGATTTATTTGAACAAAGAAATTATTAACTGGGTAGTGTTTGTTATTATTATCGCCAAAGTAGTTTCAGATTTTCTTTGGTGAAGGGCAATTACAGAAATATAGATACCCAGGCATACATTCCTCCTTCACCCTTGACCTCTTGTTAGTTGCTGCCAAGAGAAGAGAGGTATCCCCTAGGCTACAATGCTAGGGATTAGTTCCAGTACATTTAACAATATAGTGGAATCTTCAGATAGCAACATAGAATTTAGAAATCAGTCGATGAAGAAAGCTAATACAAAAATAAATAAATAAATAATAAAAATTGACTTTTTCCTACTTTTACAGATTGTGGATGGCAGTGGTACTATTTGGAAGACGTGTATGATTCATGTTTATACAGGTAATGTTCCTTACCTTCAAGGTCTTTTATTGTAATAACCTGAAAAAAAATTATTATTATTGAGGTATGTACTGCTTCTATGGGATTAAAATAATAATTATCAGTTATATTATATATATATATATATATATATATATGAAAGGATTTTATTAAGTATCATTTGCGTATTAAAGGGGATATATATATTGGAATTGTATATTACTTATCAAGGTGAGGGTTAGATAAACTAACTACATATATAGGCAGCTGCTGGTGACATCAAATATATCAGTTACAGATATGGTATTAGACAATAGAGGAGGTGGGAAGGATGTGTAAGAGTCATTATCAAAGTTTTTATGAATAATCAACTAGAAACTTCAGTGTGTATCCCTTTGTATTGAGAGCAGAGAAGCAATATAATATGAATATCCAGGAGCAATATAATTATTGAGGTCATAGGAAGTGAAGAAAGTTCTTATAAATGAAAAAAACTCTGGGGCGATATATGACCACTTATATACATATACCTATCAAAGGCTAATGGAGAAAAGGAAAATTGAAGTAAGGAGACAAAGATATTGTAGATAGATAGTGTATAATGGAAGGGTGGAGTGTATGTTTTGAGCAGGATAGATAGTAACAATAATTATAAGTCCAATGTCTGGACAAACTATATTTTGTTGTAGATTCATAAACAGTTTATTGGTGATGAGAAAGGAACTTGGAGTTCATCGTGAAAGGGTTCTATGCATACAGATGTTTTAAGTTGTTAAGTTAGCATTATGACTTCCCCGTTTTAGACTTTCATGTTTAAATGATATGGCTACCTAATTAAGACCACGTTAGTATCCTTAACCAAGTCTACCGTCTTGGAGTAAGAAAAATTGGCTTAAAAATTAATCTAACAGAATCCCAGCCATTTCAATTGGTGTCATGCTTGGTTCAAGTACATTGAAATTTCTAAAATTCTAAAGTTATTTAATTAGAAGTTCTTGGAGACAATGATTATGTACCTTCTGCACACGTGCAAGCAGACGAGTAAGGTTGCTTTTTAAACTCCTCACGCGCTCCAGATTTTTGGTACTGACGCTCCTCGCCAATTCATCTAACACTGGATAAGCAACTCTCTCAAGATCTGCTACACTAGATTCCAAAGATGTACAGACTAGCTCCAGTGCAATTTCCAAAATTTGGAACTCAAAGGGAAGCTCAGCCTGGAAACCTTCAACAGCTTCAGAAACAGGTAACCACTGTCCAGGTGGTGTCAAATGTTCAGCATCATGTAGCGTCAGTTGACCCCCTCCATCCATCCTACGAAGACTTCTCTGAGAAAATTGAAGCCTTAGCTGATCCACAAATGGGACCACCTCTTTGCGGAGAGGATCTAACAACAAAATTTCTTCGGCAGTAACAATAGCTTTTATAAACTCCAAATTGACAATTATTGCTTTCTCCCTAGCTGGAAAAGGGGAAGTCTAATTAGCTGTGAAAACACAATCACACCACAAGAAGAACATGTATTGTTTACGATAAGAACCAAACTGCAAATACAACGAAATGAGAGAACTTTATAATCTATAAATATCAAACACACACAGATGCAGATGCACGCAAGGCTTATCCTAGCGGATACCCCTCTCCTCTTGTCAATAACAGGTCAAGGTTCAAGCCTCATTGAAGGCATGCCTGCGTGAGTAGTTATAATTCTGAAATTAACCATTACCAAAGAAAATGAAAAAAATGTGGGCCCACAGACAAAGAATTAGCAATTAACAGCGTTTAGGCTTCTCGCATCGAGTACATTGAGCAAATTACAAGACTAGGAAAAAAAGTAACTGGTCAAATTCTCATATTTGGAGCAAACTTCACGATGCATAATGGCTAATAAGTCCGGGTTACCTAGTCTTAAATCATATTAATTGTACACTACAGTTTAATAAATTGTAACGTTCGAATGACAACTGGTAATTTTGAGATCCGTTAAACTACATTAATCCCAAATATTGATTCCGCCTTAAAGTCTACTTAATAAAGTCGAGACCAAACTAGATGCCATCGCATATTTCCAATTTCTCATATTAACTTTAGCACACCTGACATAAAAACTCAAGTATAAACTCCCAATCAAAACAGATAACCACCAGTATACAAATTGGCAATTTTGCACTCTATTTTGCTTTTTCAAGTTATAGCATAACTTTCTTCTATACGTATTTTTAAGATACTACTAAACTAATCTAAACAACAACAAAGGTAATTCATTTAGTAACACATCATCAATACAAGTCAATTACAAAACATTTCACATAAAAAGCTACAACACATATAAAAAAACCCATTATTCTTGTACCGAGAATATTAGAGGAATGAGTGAAAACAGGACCAAGCAAAAGCCTCAAATCTCTAGTAGGAATCCCAACGCGCTTAATAATGGTACTCTTGTCACACTCAATCACCTCCGACTGGCCTAATTTATCCATCCGCATCCATAACCTTACTCCACTGCCCTTTTTTTTACTCTTAGGCCCCACACCAACCGCATTCGATAACGAATTATTATGAACAGGTGAGTATATCACACCAGCTGACTCTACAATCCCATGATTAGGCTTCTTTATCGTCGTTTTTCGACGGATAATCATCCGTCGAATCGACGATAAACTCCCCCCTTTCTTCATTCCCCTCCCCAATTCACACTTCCCTTGTATATATGTGTGTGTGTGTGATATTGGGGATTGAATTGGAGGGGGAGAGGAGGATTGAGATTAGGGATTGAATTGGAGGGCAGAGGAGGATTTAATTGTTTATTCTACGACGTCGTATTTGGATTGTTGCTGTTCTACGACGTCGTCTTCTTCGAAGCTTCAACTAGTAATATGTCTGTCTAACTATGTATAATAGTTTTTGGAAATTAAAATATAACGATTGCATATTTATATAAAATATATTAGAATATTAGTGTATAATTAATATTTTATAGAATTATATAAATATAGTAGAATTTTAGTATATATTTGTTAATATATAAAACTATAAATTCATTTTTAAATTGAACTTATTTAGAGAATTTGATATTAGTAATTGATAAAACAAACTTGTATTATTGTGACAATATAATTGATTGTTAGATATACTGTATTATATAGAAATATTGGCATAATTATTATATAATATTTTAAATTATTTTTATTCTGTAATGATAATTGTATCCACATCTATATTTTATAAAAATATTTAGTCAAATATTACACGTGCTTTTAAGATTTAAAGTATAACATATATACAAGCCAAAATTTTATAAGATATTTAGCTTATTTACAAAATTTCAGTAACATTCTATAATAAAAGTAAAATAAATTAATTAATGAACACCTTTGATGCGAAGGGCTTGAAAATGAAACTAATTAATTAATTAATTATAAGTTGTGCATGAATTATATTATGACTCTTTAATATTTAATCATATATTTTTAATAAAATTTTGTATAAATTTATCTCTTATTATATAATTTAGTTATATTTAATAACAAATAATTAATAATTTCATGTTATTTATGTAAATTATACAAAGAAAAAATAAAATAAATTTTAAAATTATTTAACTACTAATTAAAGCTCTCAAAGTTTGCCTACTAATTATTGCATAACAACTAAACTTGGTAAATTTAATTTAAGTTCTAAAAGAGATAATAATTTATTAGAAAAATCTAAAATTTTACAATTTTTATTATATAATTTCTAAATTAATTATAAATTTTATATATATATATATATATATATATATATATATATATATATATATATCAACCTAAATATCATGGATGATGCCGCAAATGCATGTGGAATATCATGGATGATGCCGCAAATGCATGTGGTGATGTTTGGATCAATGAGAATCGTTATCGGATTACATGGAAGCTTAGCCAAGATGTTTTTGCTTTTGTTTTTCATGTTGAGCACAAACACTTTTTCTGATCACGTTGATGCTCCGTTGTCAAGAAATCTAACAATTCTGCATACATTTCTGATGATGGAACATATGCAATGTCAAAAGTGTTGAGTCCCAAACGAGGGACAAACTATGACGCAACGAAATAACAGCCGAAGAAAAAAATTTATGTCTAGAACTCTCACCAATTTCTACAAGCACAAGTTATAAGTTTCAACACAAACAATAAACAAAATAATAAATAAAGAGAATAAAGTTTTTGAGATTAACTCAAGGAAATTACCTAAGGTGCAAGTATTTTTTAGAGTGAATATTTTTATAATTGTATATAATCTTGTGTAATTACAATAACACTCTCGTGTATTTATATAAGATTTTTTTCAATCTTAGGAAAGTTATGTTAGGTAATTTCAGAAACATTTATCTCATAAATAAAATGAGAAATACAAAGAAGTATTTTGTTGGTCAAGTGAAAGAGTCTTTTACTTGCATATATTTGATACGTGTATATTTTGTGTGTATACAATATATTATACCTTAGGTTAAAACCTAACTAATTCACTTATGTTTACATATCTTAGAAATCATGGACCTAGTCTAACAATTAACCCAAAAATACATCGGGGCCAAAAATACCCAGTCCAAGTCAACCCTTGACCGAAGGATAAAAAAATCATCACGGTGAATATAATCCATCACCGCGGTGACAAACCGCTTTTCAGCCCCCTAATAAACTGACTTTCTGGATCATCAAAATTGATCTCCACTGTTCAGAATATAGATATCAGAGTAAGGAACATGTTGTCCAAAATTCAGGACGATCCGATCGTTGAAACTCCGGGAATCGCAAAAACAAGGCAGTTGACTCAACCAGAAAAAAACCTACGTATTTTTCACATTAACACCAAAAATTAGCCCAATCATTCTACCTTCACAATTCTCCACCTCATACATTATTTGATAGACCTCAAATTATGGATGAACAACAAGAAAATTATGAACGCCTTTATATGTAAACCCCAACTAGCTGCACCATTATACCATAATTGCCTACGTACCATCAACCGGGATCAAGCCACCATACTTCTCATCATGGGGTGAAATCTCCACCTCACCCCAACACCGCCCCGAAGGGCAATTAACACTGAATGATATTGATCAAGTCCAAACAATGTTGGAACTTACTCCCTGTCACTACCTTAGTTAACATGTCTGCCACATTTTCATTTGTGTGCACCTTCAATAGAAAAACATCACCATCCTCTATGACATCTCGCACAAAGTGATACCTGATATATATATATATATATATATGGTAAACGAATGATGAACTTGATTTTTAGCCAAATGAATCGCACTTTGACTATCACACCACAAGTCCACATGGTCTTATTTAACCCCCAAATCACATAGAAAATCCCATAACCACAATGCTTCCTACACTCCCTCTGCAATAGCCATATACTCGGCCTCTGTAGTAGAAAGTGCCACTGTAGCTTGTAACATCGATCACCAACTAACTGGAGCACCATGTATACTAAATACATAAGCAGTAGTAGATCGTCATATATCTATATCACATGCATCATCCGAGTCCATAAATCCGCAAACCTTACACGTATCACCACCAAAGCATAAAACTTTATCAGCAGTGCCTTTCAAATACCGCAATATCCATTTCAATCCTTGCCAATGTGCCTTCCTAGGATTCTCCATGAATCTACTGACTACACTGCTTGTGAAATATCTGGACGTGTACACACCATTGCATGTATTAAACTTCCAAATACACTAGCATAATGAATACACTTCATGTTTTTCTTCTCTGCTGCTGTAGTAGGAGATTGTCTATTTGAGAGTCTAAAATGTGGAGCCAATAGAGTCACAACTAATTTAACATCTTGCATCCCGAACCTCGAAATAACCAGTTCAATGTAGCCTTTCTGACTTAAGAATAATTTATGATTCGACCTCTCTCTTCTAATCTCCGTACCCAAAATTTTATTTACAGCACCCATATCTTTCATCTCAAACTCCATACAAACTTGAGATTTCAACCTATTTATATCCACCTTTCTCTTTGAAGCAATTAGCATGTCATCCACATACAATTGAAGATAAATATAACCTCCTCCACGAAGTTTTCTATTTGAAGCAATGATTTCTTCAAGCGACATATATGAAGTTCCTTTCCCTCAACCTTGTATCTCTCAGGTTGACGCATACATATTTCTTCATCCAAGTTTCAATGCAAAAAGCTTTTTTTACACAAGTTGTTCCAGCTCAAGATCACCATAATCAACAATACTCAATAACGCCCAAATGGAAGTGTGCTTCATCACTGGTGAAAAAATTTCATTATAGTCCACTCCCTCCTTTTGCGCATACCCTTTTGCTACTAGCCTCGTTTTGTACCTTATACCACCGAATTCGGAAGGATTTTCTTTTTTTCTTGTCACCCACTTGCAACCAACATCTTTTCTACTTGCAGGCAAATGGACTAAATCCCAAGTTTGGTTCTTTTCCAGAGACTCCATCTCTTCTTCCATCGCTGCCACCCAACTCTCACTATTACTATTCTGAATAGCTTTTTTGAAAGAAATAGGCTCATCATCATCCACCGGGAGTGCATACTTGTTAGGAATCTACATGTAATTTGATGATAACTTTAAACTTAGAATCATAGAAATTTAATTGATGTAACTGATCAATTGATATGAAAATTATAAATATCAATTGATCAGGAAACCAGTTATCAGTTGAAATGTTTATGTGAATCAACTGATAAATTGGATTGTAGCATAAGTGTATTTAGTCTATTTCAATCGATAAGGTGTAAGTCAATTGATATTATTCTCATCAATTGATGTTAGAGTCGATTGATATAGGTCATCAACTGATGTATAACTTAGACTGTCAAATTATAATTATTTGAAGATAGGAAACTATACAAGTGAAGGATGATCAGTTGATATTGAAGCATCAATGGATAAAAGATCAATTGAAGAAACCAAGTCAAGTATTGAAGATCATCAACTGATGTGAAGACTCATCGACTGATATATCGATTGATAACATCTATCAATCGATGAATCATCTTTTATCAATCGAAGAGAAATACCAGTTGATGACAACAGTATACACACTATTTTTTGGGGACACCACATTATAGGTGATGGTACACAAAGAAAGCCAAGTATCGCCCCCTCACCAATGTCAATAATTTGTCTTCAAGGCCTACGAAGCTATTTAAAGGAGAATCCACAAACATCACTTTCACTGAGGAAAATACTAAATGGGTACATTACCCACACAATGATGCCTTGGTAGTGACAATAAAAATTAAGAAGATGCTAGTGATGAAGAATCTGAGGAACAAGCCTTGGCTAGGGTAAGGAAAGGAAAATCAGTTGTACTTGAATATCTCCCTATTAGTGAGTTGGAAGAAAATATTTCTAGTCTTCCTTCCTAGGTTGAAGAGGGCGCACCCTCAGAAGGGGCTAGGAAAGGTGAGAATTTTGATTTTGACATGGATCCTCGAATGCCTCATGTAGTGAAAAAAATAGGGCCAGTAGAAGAAACCTTTGATATTACCATCAAAATTTTGAAGTGGGAACCTGGTTAGGGCACGCCTTAAGTTGGTAGTTTTCCAGGTGACTGGGGGGTACCAAGCTCGGGGTTTCAAGACGGAGATATATTTGGAGTGTGCTTAGCGACTTGTGAAAAAATTCAAGGAGGTGCGCCTCCAGCAGATGTCGAGGAAAAATAATAGTAATGCTGACACCTTTGCTGAATTAGGTTCACAGAAGAATGCTCAAATGTTGGGGGTGTTTCCATTGGATGAAAGGCATAGGTGTACTAACTTGTAACACTTAATTACTATGTAACTCAACTAGGTAAAAGATAAAACAACAGCAAAACAAGGGAAACTGAAGAAGCACATGGAATCAATCAACTAAAGAAATGGTAATGATACTTGGTAACTACAAGTAACTAATTTGGTTAATCAAGAATGCCTAAGTGAGAAGAAGTTCAATCTCAGTATTGCTCATGCCCTAACTTATCTAATGGAGAATCAAATTAATGTCAAAGAAGTATCAAGAAGACCAAAGTGATTTCATGTAATGTATCTCAACAACTGGATAATGTAAAGGTTAATCAACAAATGAGAACTGACATTCAGAAGCAAGAACCCCAACAAGACTAGTCACTTATGAACCAGACCATTGCATCAAGTGTCAGGACATTGGAGGCAAGTTCATGTCAGTAATAGAAGATCTCATTTGAATTGAGTGAGGAAAAGAAATTGAAGAAGCTAGGGAAACTTGCTCATAAAGGTTAATCCACAATTAGTCACTAAAGAAAGTCAACATTGGATGAGTGCATATTTGCTAAGGCAAATGTCGATCCACAGCAGATCGAGATGCGGATCGAGATTGATAATTGAAGAAAAACATTGCAAGGCAAATCTCGATCCACGGCAGATCGAGATTCTCACAGATCGAGATCGAGATTCTCACAGATCGAGATCGAGATTTTCACAGATCGAGATCGAGATTCTCATAGATCGAGATCGAGATTTTCACAGATAGAGATCGAGATCGAGATTGTCGACCAAGATCGAGATCGAGATGGGTCCAGGCCGAGATCGAGATGCGGGTCGATATGTAGCATTTAATGTTCAAGGGACAAGTGGCTTATTGTGAACGGTTGATCCAGAGTGGTTGGGAAAGTACTTTTTGTTGTCGAGTCCTGATTGGGCCACGTACACAAAAAGGACAAGATCAAGACTACACGATATTATAAAAGCAGCACTTTGTTTTCATTTCTATTTGATTTTTATCCATCTCTGTATTTCTACGATATTTTTCAAGAGAGGGCATTTACTGTAAAACAATAGTGAGAGAGAGGATCAGTTGAATCAAGCTTTAATTGATGTATTTATTGTTTAACTGATCATGATGCTTTTATGAATGTTGTAGCAAATCCCTCAATGAATATAAAGATATATTCTTGAAATTCTGTGTCATCATTTATTACCTGCATATTTGTATATTCTCTCATTACTTTTAAACAGTTGTATTCACCCCCCCTCTACAACACTTTGGACCTAACAATTGGTATCAGAGCTACTGTTAAACACATCTAACAGAGATCCTACCGTGTTGTTTGAGTTGGTTCTTGAAAATCCCAAATCCATTTTTTTTAAAGTTTGTGCCGAAAGCTTTTATTTGTTTCTTCTTGAAAAGTTCATAGATCTAAAAAGTTCTGAGTCATGGTGTAAGGAATATTTGTACAACATTCCAAAACGTTGTACTTTAGAGCTTTGTGGGTTTTCTTGTGGTCTAAAATCTGGTTATAAAAGAATATTTGATTGGTTGACTAGGTAACTTGAATCAACTATTTGACTGAACAAAAAGGACATATTCGAACTTCTGTCAACTAGAAAGTGGACAACTTTTTTGTTTGGACTTGAAAAACTGGTGGACCCTGCTACTGTTCCTGTGATTAGAACTAACTTGCTTGAATCGTAAGTGCAAAACCCATTGAATATTAAGTGTTGGATATTTAAAGTGAGATAATCAATTTTTCAAGTAAATACAATTTATTGTAATTTGAAAAGTGTATTATCTTAATTTTAAACTTTATTAAAATGGTCGCCGCACACAGATTTAAGATACCTCCGTTTGATGCACAACATTATGACGAATGGACCGGAAGGATGAAAGCCTACCTTGAATCAATAAACAAGGTATACTTGAGAATATTGGAGAACGGTCCATACATACCCATGAAAATTGAGCCAGAGCGAATGGAAGGAGGGATACTAATACCATCCCGGTCTGTTCCTAAAGATGAAATGGAGTTTTCAGACGCAGATAAAGAATTGGTTGGTATGGATGCGTCGTTACGCAACGTCATAATTGAATCCCTAGACTCAGAGTACTATGTTTAGATAAAGGGATTAAAAATAGCTAAAGCCATGTGGGATAAACTGGCTGTAGTGATGGAGGGGACCGAGGAAGTTAGAGATAATCACAAGCGCATTCTGATATCTGAATATGAATCGTTCAGATGCGAACGAGGAGAAAGTGTAGCGGATGTTTACAAACGTTACAGTAAATTGCTTATCGAGCTGAGTATAAGAGATAAAGTCTATCCACTGGCAGATTCAAATATCAAGTTTCTCTTGAATTTGCCTAAATATCTGGAACACAAGATCACTGCCATTCGAGAGTCAAGAGACTTGAAAAATACTTCTCTCGAAAAGCTGTATGGTGTTTTAAAGACCTACGAGCTGGAGCAGGAACAAAATGACAAAAGAAGATCCTACAATAGTGGAGAATACAAAGCGGTAAGTGAGTCTGGACTTGTAGCTGAAGAGTCTGCTGTAAAGGCACTTGCAGCTGTCTCATTGAAAACTGTTAATCCTGAAAGGGTGGTATTAGACATTGAAGATCCATCCGAAGAAAGTGAGGATGAATACTATACCCTTGAAGAGCTGGACAAATTAGAAGACAAGTCATATGCTTGTATTGCTCGAGAATTTGCTCATATCAGCTTCAGGAAGTCAAGAAGAGGTAAAGGACGATTTGGTAGTTCTTTCAGCCGAAGAGGCAGCAGCAGCAGAGGCAGTAGTGTAAGTGGTCGGGGAAGTTACAGCGGTCGAGGTAGCACATCTGGTAGTGGCTACAGACCTAACCTGGTAGACAAGAACAAGTTCAGATGCTACAACTGCAATGAATTGGGGCACTTTGCAACAGAGTGCAAGAAGCCCAAGTACGTTCATCCCAAGGAATCCTATGCTGATCTGAAAAAGAAATATGATGCCTTGATTAGCAAGCAACAGAAGGGAAGCCGGGCGTATGTTGTGACTGAAGGGAAGGGTTGGGACGAGTCTGATGAAGATGAAGATCAGGAGCTATGCAACTCCGCTTTAATGGCAAGATCTTCAGAACAATCAGAGGTACCAATTCTAACCGTAAATGAAATGTCTATTTCTGAGTACCAAAATGAATTAGCTGCCATGACTAAAGACATGTATAATCTCCAACTGAATCTAATCGCTGTTAATGAGGAAAATGTTAAACTCTCCCTTAAAAATAGACTTCTCGAGGCCAGGGTAGAGGAATTAGAATCAGGAGAAAGTACAGAAAGGCAGTTAATGAATCAGGTAGACGTTTTAGAACACAAGCTTAAGATTAGGGAAGACCTTAACGAAGAACTTAAAAATGAATTAGCTGAGCTTAAAATAACATGTCAATCTTTTAAAGAAGCAGCTATTAAAGTTTTCGTAGAAAGGGACATGTACATGAAACTGGCAGGCAAGAGTAAAAATGAAAAAGTAAACATCGGACTTGACTACACACAGAAAAAGAAAAATAGGGCTGCTGAGTTGTTAGAGCCAGTGTTAGTCAAAGAAGATGTGCCTGAGGTTCTAGTGGATGTTAGAAAACCTATCTTTAAGCAGTTTGAGCCTAGGACCACAGATCCTGTTGCTATTAAAATTGAACATGAGATTAAAATGGAAAAAGATTCAGAAGAAAAAGTAGTAGAACCTACAACTTCTAAAAGAGCGAGTAAGATTGCTTATGCTAAGAGAGGTGTAGGAACCAAGGAGGCTAAGACGGTGTCATATAAACAATGGGTAGCAGGGTCAGACCAAATGAAAACACCTGTAGAGGTAGTTAAAACTAAACCTGTATCTGTATCTATATCTACACGAGCTAGGAAGGCATGTTATATCTGTAATCAAACTGATCATTTGTCTTACTATTGCCCGTCCTATGTAGAGGAAGAAAAACCTGTTGGTTGTAATACCATGCCTGCAACTACTGCTTTGCCTAACATGTATGCAAATCATGCCAAATGCAATAATCCTAATTGTATGCCATGTGCTGTAAACATCATGCTTGCTTATTTTAATTTGATGAATACTGCTAGTGCATCTGTTGAACATACATTTAGTAGTGGTAAGAAAAAGCATGTTGGGTCGAAGGCTAAGACTTCAAGTCCTCCTAAAGTTAGGAGTGACCAGTCTACTCCCAAACCTGACAAACCAGTCAAGGTTGACAAGGGAAAAGACAAAGTCAAGATGAATGCCCCTGATGGCAACAAGGCAAAGCCTTCTGTATCTGAAAAGAAAAAGAAAATTATTGATGCCGGGCCCAAACATCATTGGGTTCTGTTGGTCCCTGATATTGTAGAAGGGGGGGTTGAATACAATATCTGAAAATTATTCGCGGAATAATTGGATTAAAAATATTATTTTAATTACTCACGAAATATTAATTATAATGAAATACTGTTCAAGTGAAAGATATTATTTTAACTTGATTAGTATTACACAATTAATATTTTAGAAAAACTGTTATATAATTGATATAAAGTCTAGAACGAATTCGACATGAAGTGTTCGTGTTTAAACAATTATATTCAAACTCAGCACAGAAATCTGTGAATATTACAATGCAGATAAATTACTGAATTTGATCTGATTTTTCTAACTCTTCACAAGTTGAACACTAACAAATGAAGAAATCATCTCATATTTATAGAGATTAGAAAAGGCTGGTATGACCTTTTCTAGCATGACTTAATTTCAAGAAAATAAGTCTGTATGACTTATTTTAACACTTGTATGACTTTTAATAGACTGGGCATGACTTATTTCTGGTCGGTATGACTTTCTAAATTTCGGTATGACTTATTGAAAGTCATATTCGAATTATATTTAATTAAAGTAAGTCGGTATGACTTATTATAATTAAACAAAATTCAATCAGCATGACCTTTAATTAAAACTGCTCGGTATGACTTATGAATAAAGCTCGGTATGACTTGTTTAAATAGGTCGGTATGACTTATTTAAACAGGCTCGGTATGACTTATTTATATATATATATATATAAGAAATTCGGTATGACTTATTTAATAAGTCATACTAACTGATTACATATATATATATAAGTCATTTTAATCCATTTCTTTTATAGTAAATTAATTCTACTTAAATTAATTAGTTAATTTACAAATTAAATTAAATTCAACTTGAATTAATTTAATTAGATAAATTAAATAATTAATTAACAATTGATAGTAGAATTAAAATACTATCTTTAGTCGCAGCCGTGCTGACAGTCTTGAAATCTTCCTGTCTTTTCTTCGTCTTCTAATCTTGAAACCTCTTGAATTAAATAAAGAATAAATATTATATTAGTTGACACACAAATGTACTGTCTGGTTCATTTATGTCATCCCAATAAATATTCTCCATTTAAATAACATTTAACTAGAGGCCTTCTGTCATTAATTCTTCTTCACTGTTTGCATTCTTCTTCTGGAATCTACTTGTAGTAACCACTTGAAATCTTCTATATCTTCTGTCTTCAATAGAAGTACTACCACATTATTAATTTCACTGACGCTTGAACAAATAATTGAACTTCTTCCAGTGTTGACAAACCAGTCAAGGTTGACAAGGGAAAAGACAAAGTCAAGATGAATGCCCCTGATGGCAACAAGGCAAAGCCTTCTGTATCTGAAAAGAAAAAGAAAATTATTGATGCCGGGCCCAAACATCATTGGGTTCCGAAGAACGCCTAACCTTTCTGGATTTGCAGGGCAGTGAACAGGAAAAGATTAAAGTCATATGAGTGCTGGACAGTGGAGCATCAAGGCATATGACCGGCAATAAGTCCCTGCTAATAGATTTGGTGTTGAGAGCCGGCTTCGTGGTTACTTTTGGAGATAACAGCAAAGGTTACTCCCGGGGATATGGCAAGATTGTTTGTGGAAATGTTATCATTGAGGACGTGTCTTTTATGGAAGGATTGCGACATAATTTTCTCAGCGTTAGTCAGTTCACCGACAGGGGTTTTGACGTCAACTTTGGGAAGCATGATTGTTCGATTCGAAGCAAAAAGGATGGAAGCCTTGCTCTCAAAGGAGTAAGGAAGTCAAATTTGTTCATAGCCGGCATGAATTCTGCTGATCAGTCTGAAGTCCGTGTTTCTACAGCAAGGCTTCTGCTGATGAAAGTTGGCTATGGCATAAAAGATTATCTCACCTGAACTTTAAAGCAATGAATAATCTCGTAAGGAGAGAATTGGTGAGAGGGCTGCCGCAGATGGAGTTTACTCCAGATGGACTCTGCGAAGCATGTGAGATGGGAAAATCGAAAAGAGCCTCGCATAAGGATAAGCAAGTGAATAGCATTACCGAGCCCCTACAACTACTTCACATGGATTTGTTTGGACCCGTTAATGTTATGTCAATGTCAAGGGAAAGATATGCGCTGGTGATTATCGATGACTTTTCCAAATACACATGGGTGATGTTTGTGACATCGAAAGATGAAGTGCCACATGAGATCATTAGGTATGTACTGGTAATTGAAAACGTAGCAAGTCTGACTGTGAAGACTATCCGATCCGACAACGGGACAGAATTTAAGAACTCAGTGTTAATGGATTTCTGCATATCTAAAGGGATCAGACGACAGTATTCAGCACCGAGAACACCGCAGCAGAATGGGGTGGTAGAAAGGAAGAATAGGACACTGGTTGAAGCAGCTAGGACAATGTTGTATGAGTCAAGACTTCCTTTGTATTTTTGGGCTGAAGCAGTTAGCGCGGCTTGTTATACACAGAACAGAACCCTGATTATAAAGGACTATAATGAGACGCCGTATTATCTGATGAATAAACGAAAACCATCTATCAAGTACTTTTACGTGTTTGGTGCCAAATGCTTTGTGTTAAGAGACAATGCACAACTTGGAAAGTTTGGTGCCAAAGCAGATGAAGGGGTTTTCGTTGGATATTCTCTTGAAGTAGTAGCAGCGTACAGGGTGTTTGTACTTAATGATCGCAAGGTGGTTGAAAGCCTTAATGTCACATTCAACGACTCAAAGCTCCCTTCTATACTAAAGGAAGACAGTGAGCCCACTTCCCTAAGATTTGAAAATATGGATATTGATGAAGTGGATACAGTTCCTAAGTCTGTAGTGCAGGGTAGTGATCCAACGATAAATAATGTAATTAATCAAGAGTCTAGTGTTTCGCCAATACAAAACACTAGGGCTGAGGGATCACCTTCCGTTAGACCTGGTACTAACTCAGGGGGAGTAAGTACGCACTCAGGGGGAGCAGCTCACTCAGGGGGAGCTAGTACGCACTCAGGGGGAGCTAGTGGAAGTGCTTCTAGACTAAGTCACCTTCACTTACAAGATCAAGCTGAGTCATCAAGAACATTTGCTAGGGATCGTACTTGGAACAAGGACCATCCGTTTGAGCTAATTATTGGTGATCCAGATGCCAGAGTGACTACTAGAGGAAAAGCTAGAACTGAAATTGCCACTGAGAATGAATGTCTATACTCAGTGTTCCTTTCCCAGATGGAACCTAAAGTGGTGGAAGAAGCTCTAGATGACGCTGATTGGGTGATTGCTATGCAAGAGGAACTCAATCAGTTTGAAAGGCATAAGGTGTGGAAGCTGGTACCCAGACCAAAGAATAGATCAGTTGTTGGAACAAAATGGGTATTCAGAAACAAGCTGGATGAAAACGGACTTGTAACACGAAATAAAGCTCGCCTGGTTGCTAAGGGTTATACTCAAAGAGAAGGAATTGATTATGATGAAACCTACGCACCAGTAGCAAGGCTAGAGGCAGTAAGGATGTTCTTAGCATTCGCAGCACATCATGGTTTTAAAGTCTATCAGATGGATGTCAAGAGTGCATTCTTAAACGGTGAACTGGATGAAGAAGTGTATGTCGATCAACCTCCCGGGTTTGTCGACAGCAAATACTGTGATTATGTTTATCATCTCTTCAAATCAGTATATGGCCTTAAGCAGTCTCCGCGGAAGTGGTATGAAACTCTGTCAGACTTCTTACTAGAAAGTGGTTTCACCAGAGGAATAATCGACAAGACGCTTTTCTACAAGAAATGCAAAGATGATCTAATAATGGTACAAGTATATGTGGATGACATTATCTTTGGGTCTGCAAATGAGAAGTTGTGTGCTAAATTCGCAAAGTTAATGCAATCGGTATGAGATGAGCATGATGGGAGAGCTGACGTTCTTTCTGGGTATTCAAGTTAGTCAGAAGAAGGACGAGATATTTATCTGCCAGACCAAGTACATTCATGATCTATTGAAGAAGTATGGTCTCGAAGATGTATCACAAGCTAAGACTCATATGGCAACAGCCACGAAGCTTGACGAGGATAAAGCAGGTAAACCTGTAGACATCTCAAGCTATCGAGGTATGATCGGCTCACTTTTGTATTTAACTACTAGCATACCTGATATTATGTTCTCTACATGCTTATGTGCAAGGTTCCAAGCGGATCCTAGAGAGTCACATCTCATAACCGTAAAGCGTATATTTAGGTATCTCAAGGGAACATCAAATCTCGGGATTTGGTACCCAAGACATACAGGGTTTAATCTTGTTGGCTATTCAGATTCAGACTACGCAGGTTGTAGAATAGATAGGAAGAGCACTTCAGGAAGCTGTCAGTTCCTTGGAAGAAGGTTGGTGTCTTGGCAAAGCAAGAAACAACACACAGTATCTACCTCGACAGCCGTAGCAGAATATATTGCTGCTGGAAGCTGTGTGGCCCAGATACTGTGGATGAAGAACCAACTCAAGGACTACGGTGTGGAAGTATCTAAGATTCCTATCATGTGTGACAACACAAGTGCTATTGCAATGACCAACAACCCTGTGGATCACTCCAGGACCAAGCACATTGATATCAGGTATCATTTTATTAGAGAGCATGTAGAAAATGGAACTGTAGAGTTGCATTTTGTGTCTACTGAACTTCAAATAGCAGATATATTCACTAAACCTCTAGACGAATCAACATTTTCTAGATTGGTTGGTGAATTGGGGATGCTTAACACCTGTTAGTTTTGCTACCTATCTGTTATAATTCAGTTTGTGTACATATTATTGTTGTGCATGAATATTCATAATTAATAATGTGTACTTAATTTCAAAAATGTATGTGTTGCATGTCATAAGGGGAAGTTAGAAAGTTTCATGAAATTAATCTTGTGCTGATCTGTGTATCTATATGATTAATGTCTAATGAAGTGATGGGATTTAATGCGAGACTTAATTTTGAAATGCATAATTTATTTGCTAAATTCCCTGTCATTTCAAAATTGTAAGTTTCTAAAATGATGTGAAAATTTGTGGTGAAATCTTACGAATTTTACATATAAATGTTTAATTCCTGTAATTTCATTGAAATTTTCTAAGGCAAATCTCGATCTGTTTCTGGATCGAGATCGAGATCGACTTGCGAAAATTGCTTAAAACGTTTAAGGTAAATCTCGATCTGTCCACATCGAGATCGAGATCGAGATCGAGATGTAGATCGAGATCGACATCGAGATGTAGATCGAGATCGACATCGAGATCGACATCGAGATGTGGATCGAGATGCGTATCTCGAGATCGAGATGTGACTTGTCTTTTCAGTTACCTTTTTAAGCGTGCCTATATATATAGCATTATATAGACTGTTCATTATTTCCATTAACTTTCTCTCTCTCTTTCAAAAAGTTTAAGTTCATTCATATACACACGCATATACATACATACACAGCATCCTCTTCCCTGCCATTACACCAAGTTTTCTTGTGATTTTCTTAAACAAAAATCACTAACTGTTACTTGAAAGCATTAATCACTAAAACGAAACTCTGCCAAAATTTTGTTTAAACTGTTGAACTCCTTGCACTTATTCTACGTCATTCGTGTTCTTGAAAATCGTTCTTTAGTTTTCTTTTCATTCGAGTGAGTTTGTTTTTTTGGTTTCGTGCTTTCTTGTTCTTCATTTATTTTGTGTTCTTGAGTAGAATAGTTGTAAGTATTATTGTTTAATCCATAAAGTACAACTTAACCGCCCTGTTTTGTGTTTTTCCGAAATATAAGTTTTTTTTTCTCATAGCTAAAACAACAAAAACGGCTGTTCACTTTAATTTTCTAAAACTCAACCGTCAATCATTAGTGGGGAGTTAAGTGGTCATTAGTGGGGAAGTTAATTTATTTTAAATTGTGTCACTAATTACGTGGGGTAATTAGTGGGGATAGTGTACGTTTTTTTGTGTTTAAATTTAGAACTTGTTCTCTAAATTTCCATTGCAAAACCTTTTCAGAACATTTCTTTTCTCAAACACAAATTTAAAATGGCAAACCCAAATTTCACAATTCCCAAAACCAACTTTGTTAATCTCTCTGCTGATTGAGCAACTGGTAGATTCATTCACTACCAGTTCTGGATTGAGTCCCTCAACAACACATCCATAATAAGTCATGCTTTAACCACCTCTCCCATCCTGAATATCGAAGCCCTTCAAGCTGCTTACTCAACATTAGAGATTCAGGGTGGTAAAGCAAATCCAACAGGCTTATCCTTCACTATCGGTGGTGCTAAATATGAGGTTAGTCTGCAGAAGTTCAATGAGATACTCGGGCTTCCTTTAGAAAATTTTTCTCCGGAACCCATTATGGAGGATATGTTACAATTATTCACGGAGATAGATTGTCGCCCTCCCACGGGTCCTGTCAAGGTAACAAAGGTTAACACCGGTATGCTACCAGCTGAGTGGGATTATGTAGTTCAAGCCATTCAACGCTGCATGTTCCCAAAGGACAAAGACTACAGGCCGATGAACAACAGCTGCCGGGTAATACTATATGGAGTGGCCAACAACAGGAAGGTGAATGTGGGCAAACATCTGTTGATTCAGTTGCTTGAGAGGTGGGCATTGGAAAAGAATGCATCTAGGAATCCGGAAGATGGACCAGTCAAATGCTGGATGCCAAGATTCCTTCAAATGGTTCTGGATGACGTCCTTTCAGAGGAGCACAGAAGAGTATTTCAAGGCTCTGAAAGGATGGCATGTTTTGATATGACCTTAAAGAGTATCTCCACCATGGAAACCCAGCAAAAGTCAAGACTTTTTGAGTTGCGCATGACTCCGTACTTCTAGGATCTGCAAGATGAGTATGCTAGGATGCACGCTTCTCAGTTTACCGCAGTAGAAGCTGAGAGTAGCGGTAACGAAGCTGCAGGTGGAGATCAAGTGTCTGGAAATTTGGGAGAAGCAGGTGTGAATGTTGACATGGCCGATGCAAATGTTGCAGAAGCTGGAGCCGACAAGGATGACGATCTTCTGAGTCAGGTACCTATTCTTGCTGATCTTGACCAATCGTCAATTCAACCAACCCCTGTTTTCTACAGCCGTGGGCCTGAAAACCCCCAGGCTCTATCCCAGGCTGCAAGCCCTTCTGTTCACAAACATACAGCCAGCCCTAAACCTGGTGATAAAAGGAAGGCAAGCTCATCTGAGTCGAGTGAATCGAGTGGAGGGAGTGTCGGAGTTGAGAGAGTAGTCACATCAGCAGCTCTGCCACCCTCAAAGAAGTAAAAGGTGGATTCTAACCCAGTGGCAACTGCGCAACCTGTTAGGGATAGTTCACCTCTCACAGCCACCACACCTCACGCTGGTGGCTCACCTCTCCAAAACATTCCAACACATTCGCACTCGCCTAGGCATATTGGTGAGAGTCAAGGAGGGGGTCCTGCTCAACAGCCAATAGGAGTTGGCTCTACCTCCCCTGAGTTGTCCGCTCAGGGCTCTTTGAGCAATTTCTCGTAAAAGGAATGGCAAACTGAGACTAGCCCTTCTGATGCTAGGATCTCAGGAAGTTTATATGTGGAAGAGTCTGTCGAATCCAGTACGGATGACTCTTCCTTATCTGAATCAGAAAACAAGTTGCTCGCAGAGCAACGACATCTGGTGACTGGTGGGTCTACGCCTCCAGAACCAGAAAAGGTTCTTGGTGAACAAGGGGATGACATGGTCATAACGCCATCTCCTAACGTAGACACAGCGCTTAAAGGTTCAGTCTCACTGACCGATATCGCCGACCAACTCACCGCTAGTCCCCAGCGACTAGTAGATGAGGCTCTAGTACTGTTAGGCTCTAAACACGAGGGAGAGACAGGGAGAGTAGATCCCTTCTCTTTAGGGATCTTGAGTGAAACAGAATCCGGCGAGAGTAAACAGTTTAACCCAAGCCAAACACCTCCCTTAAATTGCAGGATCTAGTGAAGAAGGTAGAGGCTTTGGAGGCTGGAGTTGCTGGTGTTACTGCTGCTGCCTCTTCTCACTCTGGAAGATTGGAGGTCGGAGCTCAGTACATGGAGAACCTGATTGCCGTCCAAAATCAAATGATTGAAAAGATAAATAATCTTGGATTGGTACAGGTGGAGGTTGGGCGGTCAGTCGATGATGTCACTCATGGCATGTCTCAGGTCTGGACGAAGCTGAGTGAACTACTTGATGCTGTCTTTGGACGTAACAGGGTTGGACCTGGTCCTTCAATCGGTGGTGGTGGTGACGATAAAAATGATGATGATGCTCCTGATGAGTATAACCCACCTAAGGGGGAGAAGGAGGATCAGGGTCTGAAAAAGCTGACTAGTAAAGGTCCGGTGATCGAGTCCTCAAACAAATCTGGTGAAAAGGTGGAGGAGGCTCAACCGGCTCTTAAGGACAAAGGCAAGCAGAAGATGGTAGTTTAAGAAGAAGCTGAGAAAGAAACACCTCTCGTCGATGTATTTATGGGAAACTTTATTGAAGATTCTGATGATAACGAGATGGATGTAGAAGCCTTAGTGGCAAGGAGATCGAGACTCGAGCAACGGGCAAAAGAGTGGGAACAAGAAAGAGGTCTAAATCCTGGCGGATCCGGCGTAGGAGTTGCAGGTGATGCAGGAGACCACTCGGTTGCTGACGAGCATGTGCCAGAAGAAGAAGTAGTGAAAGAAGCGGAGATGCAAGAAGAGATTTTCAGGGAAGCCAAAAAAAGAGTGAATGAAGAAGTGCTTCAAGGAATAGTGGAAAAGGAACTAATGGCAAAGGAGAAGACAGCGGCTCAGAAAACTCAGCATGAGTATGAAATGAAAAAGATCAAAGATCCTAAGGTCCAGGCTGACATAAGGAGGGAAAGTCCCGAGTGGGACAAGGCTAGAGAAGCCTTAGCTGGACCAAGAGCCTATGCTCCTGACTCAGAAAGATTGAGTTTCCTTCTCCACAAGCTAGAAAATCTAAACCCTGGGCTGCTGAACTATCTAAACTGTATAAGACAGGGATGCACCTCCGTACAAGTCATATTCAAGGAGAAGGCATGGAATCTGATGATTACTTGGACATTCATAACAAGAATCGAGCCGTGTATGGTCGATGAAGCTTTCTTCCATACAAGGAAGCTTTCTTCCATACAAGGGGTGCAAGTGAACTGGTAGAATTCGCTCACAAGGTAGAAACCTCTGTCAAGACTGGAGTGCTATTTAAGGAGAAACTGTTGAAGATGGCTGAAGACAGAGGGGTTGACATTATTCTAAATCCCTACCAGATCAGATACGTCCATGACAAGGTCTTGAGGATCGTAAATCTGCATGACTCGAAACTGACCCCGAGCAGAAATGTACTGAAGGCAGTTGCAAAGCTAGTCCTCTCAAAGGGTTTTCTAACAAAGGAAAAGAAGCTGGTGGCTAAGGACTTGGAGAAGTTGATAAGAAGGCAAGATGTTAGATACAAGTTGCCTGAAGCCAAACTACTAGTGGTTAAGAAAGAGACTGAAGACTATGCATTCGAGCAGCAAGAAGAGGCAATAAAAGAGTATGTGCAGAGATACGGAGATCCAAGATTAGACATTCCTGAAGAAGGAGAAATTAGGGAGGAAGTTAGTGCAGTGGTTGGTGCAAATGTCAAGTTTGTCAAAAGCAAAGCTGAGAATGAGAATGATCTGCTGATCTATACAGACAAGCATCAGGTGGAAACCGTCATTGAGATCAAGTACGACATCTTTGCAGAACACAGTCATGAAACACTGTGTATCATAAGGGAATTGATTGATGAGATGGATGATGTTGACGAGTTTGATCAGGATTATCTAAGGGTCACGTTTGATAACTTCTGTAGGAGAAGACAACAGCTTGACATTCAGAGGCTACAACAATGCACCACCGCTATTGTCATTGGATACCCTAAGCAGCTGGTCATAAGGAAGAAAGGGGAAAAGGGGTATCCTGACAAAGTCACTAAGCTGAGGTTTGAAGACATTCCCACGAAGCTTACCACTCGCAGCATGGTTGAGAGGTGGTTGAGGTTGTTTCGAGACTACAAGATCAGAAATCATGTGGAAGCGGAAGGACTTAATCTTCTCAAGAAAAGGATGGATGAAGTCAGTAACCCTGAGTTCATGAAGAAAGAAAAAGCAGCCAAGAAGAAAGCTCGTGAGGAAGAGGAGCGCAAGAAATCGAAGTTTTAATGTATTATGCTTGTAATGTTTCTTTGCGTTGTAATTTGTTTTCTTGTTTTCCTGCATTGTAAGTATATTATATGTTTTCTTGTGTAGTGTAAGGTAGAAGTTAGTTAGCTAAGTGTCTTGAAACTGGTTTATATTAGGCGTCAATTATTTCGCGAAGTTCGGCGGTGGTAATACTGCTAAAAGGACTTCAGAAGGATAATTGAAGATTGAGTGGATCGTGCTCTTAAGTACTTAGAGAAAATCTCTAGAAGATCATGAAGCCATTTGATCGAGCCAACAGGTGTCCAATTTTGGCACTTGAAGTATCAGTAATAGACATGAAGCTAGTTAATCAAGCCAAGCATTATGCAAGTTGACATGATCTTTTATGAATGTTATTTTATCTTTTTCAGTCCCTGGTTAGTTGAGTTATCCTCGTTGTGAATTTGGTTGTCATTGTTAGACAATCAAATAGGGGGAGATTGAAAGGCATAGGTGTACTAACTTGTAACACTTAATTACTATGTAACTCAACTAGGTAAAAGATAAAACAACAACAAAACAAGGGAAACTGAAGAAGCACATGGAATCAATCAACTAAAGAAATGGTAATGATACTTGGTAACTACAAGTAACTAATTTGGTTAATTAAGAATGCCTAAGTGAGAAGAAGTTCAATCTCAGTATTGCTCATGCCCTAACTTATCTAATGGAGAATCAAATTAATGTCAAAGAAGTATCAAGAAGACCAAAGTGATTTCATGTAATGTATCTCAACAACTGGATAATGTAAAGGTTAATCAACAAATGAGAACTGACATTCAGAAGCAAGAACCCCTACAAGACTAGTCACTTATGAACCAGACCATTGCATCAAGTGTCAGGACATTGGAGGCAAGTTCATGTCAGTAATAGAAGATCTCATTTGAATTGAGTGAGGAAAAGAAATTGAAGAAGCTAGGGAAACTTGCTCATAAAGGTTAATCCACAATTAGTCACTAAAGAAAGTCAACATTGGATGAGTGCATATTTGCTAAGGCAAATGTCGATCCACAGCAGATCGAGATGCGGATCGAGATTGATAATTGAATTAAAACATTGCAAGGCAAATCTCGATCCACGGCAGATCGAGATCGAGATTCTCATAGATTGAGATCGAGATTTTCACAGATCGAGATCGAGATTCTCATAGATCGAGATCGAGATTTTCACAGATCGAGATCGAGATCGAGATTGTCGACCAAGATCGAGATCGAGATGGGTCCAGGTCGAGATCGAGATGCCGGTCGATATGTAGCATTTAATGTTCAAGGGACAAGTGGCTTATTGTGAACGGTTGATCCAGAGTGGTTGGGAAAGTACTTTTTGTTGTCGAGTCCTGATTGGGCCACGTACACAAAAAGGACAAGATCAAGACTACACGACATTATAAAAGCAGCACTTTGTTTTCATTTGTATTTGATTTTTATCCATCTCTGTATTTCTACGATATTTTTCAAGAGAGAGCATTTACTGTAAAACAATAGTTAGAGAGAGGATCAGTTGAATCAAGCTTTAATTGTTGTATTTATTGTTCAACTGATCATGATGCTTTTATGAATGTTGTAGCAAATCCCTCAATGAATATAAAGATATATTCTTGAAATTCTGTGTCATCATTTATTACCTGCATATTTGTATATTCTCTCATTACTTTTAAACAGTTGTATTCACCCCCCTCTACAACACTTTGGACCTAACATTGGAAGTTCAGGAAAAACCTAGTGTTCTCGAGGTTGAGGTAATGCAGGTGGAGGAAGATGCTCAAGTCACGTGGACGACTCATATTCTAAAATATTTGAAGGAATGGAATCTCTGTATCTTGAAAGAAGATAGCATAAGGATAATTTGAAGGCAATCGTTAGAAATATTTTAGGAAGAAGTAAATTGTTTTCGGAGAATGTTATGGACACCCCAAACCTACCGGGTGCACATTATTTTGAAAAATGGAGAAGCATGGTGAATGAAGAAATTCTCTCATATTTTAATATTTTGAGAATTTGGGGGTAGTTTTTATGCCTATATTTCTCCTGAACTTGGGCTTCCCCTGGAGTCGGGTTTCTTCCTGTAATCAGCCTCCTCCTAACATCGGAATTTTCTTGGGATCAGCCTCTTCCTGGAAGGAGGAGTGGCCACCTCCTAATATTGGGATTCTCTTGGATTCGGCCTCTTCCTAGAAAGAGGAGCAGCATCCTCCTAATATCGGCCTTCTCCCTGGAATCGGGTTTCGCCTGGAGTTGGGTTTTGTCTGGAGTCGGGCTTCGCCGTGGAATCGTCCTCCTCCTAGTATCAGGTTTTGCCTTGGAATCAGCCTCCTCCTAATATCGGGTTTCACCCTGGAATCGGTCTCCTCCTAAGATTGAGATTCTCTTGGATTCGGCCTATTTCTGGAAGGAGGAGTGGCCTCTTCCTAATATCGGGCTTCTCCCTGGAATCAAAATTTGTCGGGAGTTGGGTTTCATCGGAAGTTGGGCTCCCCCTAGAGTTGGGCTTCGCCCTGAATTTCTTGGAATCAGCATTTTCCTGGAAGGAGGAAAGGTCTCCTCCTAGAATTGAATTTCTTATTAAATTAGATAGACTCGGGCCTCCCATAAACTAGTCTAGCCGCATCTTGTGCATGGTTGGGCACGCCGTAGCTACGAAGGAGGAAGGTGAGAGACGTCAGATCAAGGCAATGCTTATCTCCGGTTGTTATTGTGGGTAATATTTATTATAAGCCTTCCCAATAATTGGGTCTTGGACTTCAGTTGGGACACTTTAATATGACATGTGCTTCTCCTCATCATCTCCTGACATGTGCTGAGCCGTAAGGGAGGCGTCCTATGCTAGGGGGCGCCCTGGTTAGGAAGAGGGAACCATCAAATGTTTTGAGGAAGAAGACTCGTCCTCACCAAGAGGGCTCTCCCTAAGGAAGAGGGCTTGTACTAGTATGAATATGAGGTCTCTCCCTGAAGAGGGGTTTTCCTGAGGAAGAGGGTTCGCCCTGGTATGAAGATGAGGGCTTTCCCTAAGGACGAGGGCTCGCCCTGGTATGAAGATGAGAGATCTCCCTGAAGAGGGCTCTCCCTAAAGAAGAGGGTTCTCCCTGGTATGAATACTCGTCTTGAGTAGGAAGACTCATCCTTGCCATGAGGGCTCTCCCTGAAGAGGGCTATCCCTGAGGAAGAGGGCTCGCCCTGGTATGAAGATGAGGGCTCTCTTGTTGGGTTCCGAGGCATAAAACGCAGCGGATTAAACGTAAATATAACGAAAAATTTCGGAACCCTAACGCAGGATCATGTATAATCATGGACTGATTATTGTGAAACGGAATCATACCTTTATTTGGTCTTGACTACTACGAACTCAACGGAGATCCTAGCTTTCACGACTTGTGTCTTCCTCTTGAAAACACCTCTATGGTATCCACACGAGCACCTTCAAGAACGTCTCACGATCTTGATTATGGAACGGATGTACTAGCCTCCTCTAGATGATTTCGAAATCTGCCTCTACCTTTTCTGCTGCTAGGGTTCGTTTTTCTTAAAAAACTTAATACCTATTAACCCTACATTATCTATTTATAATGGTTGGTTAATAGGCCCATAATAGCAACCCATAACAGCAAAGCCTAACCCATGTAGGTTTAGGATTAAATAATAAAACCGAATTTTATTATTTAATTAATAACTAAGTCACACTTAATTATTAATGGCAGAATTCAAATTCGAATTTATATTATTTCAATTAATTAAGTCTCACTTAATTAATATAATAAAATTTAAATAATCATCAATTAATTTAAATCTATAATTTAAATTAATTATTCCTTTAAGTACTCTATGTGTGTGACCCTATAGGCTATTATTTAATTAGCAATAATTTTATTCTCCAATAAAATTATAAACAATGAGCGGTATCTAGTAATACATCATTGCTACCCAATTAAATAATAATTAAATCGTAATTCGATAAAACCTTTCGTGATTAATGTTTCAGTGTAATATAATCCCTTTAACCATATATATTATAGATTAAACTCGAGGCATGTATTTAGTCATCCTCTTCAACATTTAATCCGGGTTTACTTGATCCATGAGTAGACTATGAAAACAAATCATTATTTGAGCACGGCCATGCATTTTATAGTCTCACTCAATCAAGAGGCCAATAATATCTCTCCTAATTATAGGAGGGTTAAATCCTTTATCTATCATTCATATTTCTCATACAACTCATGATATACCCGATGTCCACTTTTATCATCACTCGGTCAAAGGTAACTTTTAATGTAGTCAAAGTATATTAATCCTCGTATAGAAATATAATGATCTCAAGTCAAAGGATCATTACACCATTATCACTGTGAGTCTTTCTTATGACTTTATTAAACATGAAGAATCTCACTGTGGGTCTGTCCAGTATCATGTACTCCTACATGTACCTATGTATTGACTTTAGTATCCCCATACTTATAACCAATGAGATGTGGTTATCAGTCAAACAACATACTAGTCTATTTGTGTATTATTATTGTCCTATAATAATAATACTCGACTAGGGACATTTAAGAATATGATATATTATATAATCTCAAGTTTTAAGTCATGTACTAAACTATACAATGTGTATCATGATTCTAAGGACATTTATTATGCTAACAAATATATCGCAGTAATTAAAGTCATAATAAATATGTTTATTGAATAATCAATTGACATAAAGGTTTATCAAAATAAACATTGTATTGCCTCTAGAGCACCTACACCAACAATCTCCCACTTGCACTAGAGCCAATCACCCATGTATCTAATACCCATGGAACTAGTGTGACCGTCATGCTTCTTCTGCGACAAGCCTTTGGTTAGTGGGTCTGCAATGTTATCATTTGTGTGCACTTTACATATGTGTATGTCACCCCTTTCATTAATCTCTCGAATGAGGTGATATCTCTTGAGTATGTGTTTGGTTCGGGAGTGAGCTCTAGGTTCTTTAGCCTGTGCAATGGCTCCATTATTATCGCAGTATAGATCAATGGGATCTGCGATCGATGGAACCACTCCCAAATCAATAATGAATTTTCGAATCCAAACAGCTTCCTTAGCCGCTTCACAAGCTGCAATGTACTCAGCCTCCATTATAGAATCAGCTACTGTTTCTTGTTTTGAACTCTTCCAACTTACAGCACCTCCGTTTAGACAAAACACAAAACCAGACTGTGATACAGTATCATCCCTGTCTATTTGGAAACTTGCATCGGTGTAACCTTTTACAACCAGTTTTTCCTCTCCTCCATACACCAAGAATGAATTTTTAGTCCTTTTCAAGTACTTTAGAATATTCTTGACAGCCGTCCAGTGACCTTCACCTGGATTAGATTGGTATCTGCTCGTCATGCTTAAAGCATACGAAACATCTAGGCGAGTACATACCATCGCATACATGATGGATCCAATTGCTGAGGCATATGGAACCTTACTCATGCGGTCCTTGTCATCCAATGATTTCGGACACTGATCTTTAGAGATCGTTATCCCTTGAGACGCGGGGACATATCCCCCTTTTGCATTTTGCATACCAAAACGATGCAAAACCTTATCGATGTATGTACTCTGACTTAGATCGATCATCCTTCTAGATCTATCCCTATAGATCCTCATTCCTAGAATGTAGGATGCTTCTCCTAAGTCTTTCATAGAGAAGTTGCTCCCTAACCAAATCTTAACAGCCTTGAGAGAAGGTATGTCATTCCCCATTAGTAGTATGTCATCAACATATAGTACTATGAATGCCACATGGCTCCCACTAACCTTCTTGTAAACACAAGGTTCATCTTCGTTTTGAACAAAGCCATACTCTTTGACTGTTTCATCAAAACGGATATTCCATCTCCTAGAGGCTTGCTTCAATCCATAAATGGATCGACGTAATTTACATACCTTGCTAACATTCCTTGGATCGACAAAACCTTTAGGTTGTGTCATGTACACATCCACATCCTCTTCAAGGATTCCGTTAAGGAAGGCTGTTTTGACATCCATTTTCCAGATTTCATAATCATGGAATGCTGCAATAGCAAGCAAAATCCTTATGGACTTGACCATAGCCACTGGTGAGAAAGTTTCATCATAGTCAATACCATGAATTTGTTTGAAACCTTTTGCAACCAGCCTTGCTTTATAGGTCTGAACATTTCCATCCATGTCAGTTTTCTTCTTTAAAAAAAAACATTTGCACCCTATGGGTTTTTCCCCTTCAGGTGGATCAACCAAAGTCCATACTCGGTTTTCGTACATGGAATCCATCTCGGATTTCATGGCTTCTAGCCATCTCTTAGATTCTGGACTGTTCATAGCATCTTGGTATGTGAGAGGCTCATCTTCATCTATGAGCATCAAATCACCACATTGAGTCAAAAGAAATCCATATATCTCTGGCTCATGGCGAATTCTACCAGTTCTACGAACAACCTGTGTTTGTTGAGCATTATCATTATCCTGCTCATGTTCCACTTCAGGTTCAATGCTATTTTGTGGTTCTCGATCTTCATCGAGGTCTATAGTTCTCCCACTGTTTCTTTTGGAAACAAAATCTCTTTCCATGAAAACAGCATCTCGAGCAATAAACACTTTCTGCTCAGAAGGACTATAAAAATAATACGCCTTTGTTTCTTTAGGGTATCCCACAAAATTGCACTCTTCAGATTTAGGTACAAGCTTGTCAGATACCTGACGTTTCACAAACGCCTTGCATTCCCAAACTTTCATAAAGCTCATGCCTGACCGTTTCTTCTCCCATATCTCATATGGAGTCTTTTGAACCTTCTTAGTAGGAACACGGTTAAGTGTGAAAGCCGCTGTTTCTAGAGCATAACCCCAGAAACTAATTGGAAAATCTGCATGACTCATCATCGATCGTACCATGTCCAACAAGGTGCGATTTCTCCTCTCTGAAACTCCATTCCATTGAGGTGTACCTGGCGGAGTGAGTTGTGATACAATACCACACTCCTTTAAATAATCTTTAAATTCAGTGCTCAAGTATTCTCCTCCACGATCAGATCGTAAGATTTTAATACTTGCACCTCCGCCAATTTGCTTTTCTACTTCAGCCTTGTATTCTTTGAACTTTTCAAAAGAATCGGATTTATTCTTCATAAGATATACATACCCATATCTACTGAAATCATCAGTAAATGTTATGAAGTAGTAGTAGCCTCCTCTAGCCATCACACGCATTGGGCCACATACATCACTATGTATTAGCTCCAGACGTTCAGTGGCCCTTTGACCCTTACCAGTGAAAGGGGCTTTAGTCATTTTACCAAGCAAACAAGATTCGCATTCTTGGTATGATTCAAAATCAAACTTATTCAAGTATCCATCCTTATGTAATTTGGATATGCGTTTCTCATTTATATGGCCTAGACGACAATGCCAGAGGTATGTTTGATTTGAGTCATTAACTTTAAGTCGTTTGTTTTCTATATTACAGACAGGATTATCTAAGTCAAGAACATATAAACCATTAAACAAACGCGCAACACCATAGGTTAAATCATTCAAAGCAAAAGAGCAACTGTTGTCCTTTATTGTAAACGAAAAACCTTTCTTGTCCAAACAAGAAACAGAAATAATGTTTCTGCGAATCGCAGGCACGTAATAACAATTATCCAGTTCTAAAACTAGCCCAGATGGCAAAGATAAATAATATGTTCCTACAGCTAAAGCAGCAACTCTTGCTCCATTGGCAACTCGTAGGTCCATTTCTCCTTTAGCCAATGTCCTACTTCTCTGCATTTTCTGCACATTTATACAAATGTGAGAAGCACATCCAGTATCCAATACCCAAGATGTAGAAATAGACAGATTGACTTCTATAACATATATACCTGAAGTAGAAGCTTGCTCAGCCCTCTTCTTCTTCAGATCCTCCAAGTAAACTGAACAGTTTCTCTTCCAGTGACCAGTTTTCTTACAGTAGTGACATTCACCCTTAGCGACCCCACCTTTAGGCTTTAAAGCCTGTTTGGGACCTGACTTTGGCTTGAGTATAGAATCAGAACCTGTCTTCTTCTTACCCTTCCACTTGCCTTTCCCTTTGGCCTTACCTTTATTGCCCATCATCAGTATGGGAGCAGGTTCAGCCGTCTTCATGTTGGTCTCATACGTTCTCAACATAGCCAACAATTCAGTAGGTGTTTTGTCAAATTCATTCATGTTGTAGTTTATGATAAACTGGGTGAATTTGTTGTTCAAAGAATTCATGATTAGGTCAATACCAATTTCCTGAATAATCGGGAAACCCAAAGTATCAAGATACTCAATGTAACCAATCATCTTCAGAACATGTGGGCCAACTGGTTCACTTGCCCCTTGTTTGCAATTAAAAAGTGACTTGCTCGTGTTGAACCTTTCTTGACGAGTTTGGCTTGCAAACATGCTTTGCAAGTGCTCATAGATAGTATATGCATCCATATGCACATGTTGTCTTTGAAGCTCAGCACTCATAGTTGCCAACATAAGACATGCAACATCAGTTGCATCATTCTCATCCTTTGTATGGGCCGCTCGTTCCTCAACAGTAGCGCCCTCAGGAAGGGGACCTGCCGGAGGAATATCAATGACATGAAGCTTGCGCTCCTGCCTGAGGACAATCCTCAAATTCCTCTGCCAGTCTAGGAAGTTGTTTCCTCCTGTCAGCTTATCCTTCTCAAGGACAGATCGTACGGATAGTGTGTTTGTGTTGTTTGTCATTACTTGGTATCTACAATGATAATAGCACAAAATAAACATTAGATTGTCTGAGTTATTTATTATGTTCAAATGATTATGATACATTCATAATATATCTCCCACTATTTTTATCAAATCAATAGCCCTTACTATTAATTTGGAAAGTATATCCCATAATTCTTTCTAGTGAGCCAAGATCCATATTTCGTCATGTCTTAAGTCAACCACTGGAAGTCCTTAAGAATGATTATTTAGGTAGACAACATTTATCAATTATATCATATATAATTCTTGGATAGTTTGGTGAGCAACGATTGATCTTATCTATCTAATAGATTTTTAACCAAACTCTATGCTTCTAAGTTCATAATGGTTGAATATAACCGTTTACTTTCACCTTATTATGACGACTCAGTTAAGTTTGACCCAATGATACAATGGCCGAATATAACCGTTTATATTCGTCGCATCTCACCATGATAGATAGGAGTCCCCTGCCACTGACAGTCTTTCCCCTAATCGATCTAGGATTCGATGAGTGTTCATTCATTGGAAAGCATCTGATTAAAACTTAATATTTTGTTAAGGGGTTTAGAAAATTTACGACGATCATGATCACATCATGAAGAGATCCTCAATTTTTCCTTGAACTAAATATTTCAAATTGACATCTTAAATTGTTCATTTCCCAGGTAGATGGAGGATACCAGTGGTCACACTTAAAACCCATCAGCCTTACGAATACGCATATCCGTTTTTGTCAGAAAATCCCAATTATAGACATCAAAATCCATATTCAATTCCGTGTTTTAAAAATCCATATTTCATAAACACAAGAATCTCATGATCGTTTGTTAATTTTAAAATCTTAAATCGTTACAGATTTTATCTTGTTTAGCATGGCAAGCATGGCATGGATGACGTATCTAATACATGCATACATCATTAATCTAATTAAAGCATGCATCTTCTACTCTACACATACATTCATACATCAATATGTAAAGTGCAGTATGTAAACGTGCTTGGTTATGGCCCCTTTCCTATGTGATCCTTTCGAGCTAATGAAAGGATCAAAGTCAATCTATGGTGGTGAAATATAAATACAATTACATGTCTTCATTCTTCTTGTATCCATGGGTTCTTGCTCCTCTTCTTGGATCATCCTTCAATCTTCAAGTACATTACATGGAATAATTGAATACAACCTATACTAATGTACTTACATAAGAAAACTCGAGTTACATTCGAGGTTAAACAATTACAAGAATGAAGAAAACGACATGCAAGTCGTATTTATAAAACCAAAACCAAAACCATTAATCTAGGGGTCTAAGGGCCATAACCAGCACCATGCTCAAGTACACAAAATAAAATATTGCGGGGGTCCGGGGGCGGCAGCCCCTGGGCGGGGGTTCGGGGGCGGCAGCCCCCGGGCGGGGTCTGGGGGCGGCAGCCCCCAGCTGGGGTCGAGCTGCCAGGTCAGCTTGGAATTTTTTTTATTTTCGAAGACCAGTCCTATTCAGAAATCATCAATTTCTGAACTACAGATCATATCTGTTGGCCTTTTTCCCCACTGCAATTTATACAGTCCATCAGAGTTTACTGCTAAACTCTGATCAGCACAGTCCATCAGAGTTTACTGCTAAACTCTGATCAGCACAGTCCATCAGAGTTTACTGCTAAACTCTGATCATCACAGTCCATCAGAGTTTACTGCTAAACTCTGATCAGAGACCATCGGAGTTTGTTAAACTCTGACCATGCTCTATACTCTGACCTGACCATCAGAGTTTACTGCTAAACTCTGATCATACACAGAATATACATTCTCTGACAGTTACATATTGGCAGAAGCATAACAGTCTCATAACAGGCATGACAGTCTCATAACAGAAGCATGGCAGTGGCATAACAGATTATGACAAAGCAGTAGCATGGCATGGCAGTCACCAAAACAGGCATGTATGCATCAAATACATAAAACACGTAACCAAATCAGTCCCTTATACACGTAGCTCTGATGCCATTGTTGGGTTCCGAGGCATAAAACGCAGCGGATTAAACGTAAATATAACGAAAAATTTCGGAACCCTAACGCAGGATCATGTATAATCATGGACTGATTATTGTGAAACGGAATCATACCTTTATTTGGTCTTGACTACTACGAACTCAACGGAGATCCTAGGTTTCACGACTTGTGTCTTCCTCTTGAAAACACCTCTATGGTATCCACACGAGCACCTTCAAGAACGTCTCACGATCTTGATTATGGAACGGATGTACTAGCCTCCTCTAGATGATTTCGAAATCTGCCTCTACCTTTTCTGCTGCTAGGGTTCGTTTTTCTTAAAAAACTTAATACCTATTAACCCTACATTATCTATTTATAATGGTTGGTTAATAGGCCCATAATAGCAACCCATAACAGCAAAGCCTAACCCATGTAGGTTAGGATTAAATAATAAAACCGAATTTTATTATTTAATTAATAACTAAGTCACACTTAATTATTAATGGCAGAATTCAAATTCGAATTTATATTATTTCTATTAATTAAGTCTCACTTAATTAATATAATAAAATTCAAATAATCATCAATTAATTTAAATCTATAATTTAAATTAATTATTCCTTTAAGTACTCTATGTGTGTGACCCTATAGGCTATTATTTAATTAGCAATAATTTTATTCTCCAATAAAATTATAAACAATGAGCGGTATCTAGTAATACATCATTGCTACCCAATTAAATAATAATTAAATCGTGATTCGATAAAACCTTTCGTGATTAATGTTTCAGTGTAATATAATCCCTTTAACCATATATATTATAGATTAAACTCGAGGCATGTATTTAGTCATCCTCTTCAACATTTAATCCGGGTTTACTTGATCCATGAGTAGACTATGAAAACAAATCATTATTTGAGCACGACCATGCATTTTATAGTCTCACTCAATCAAGAGGCCAATAATATCTTTCCTAATTATAGGAGGGTTAAATCATTTATCTATCATTCATATTTCTCATACGACTCATGATATACCCGATGTCCACTTTTATCATCACCCGGTCAAAGGTAATTTTTAATATAGTCAAAGTATATTAATCCTCGTATAGAAATATAATGATCTCAAGTCAAAGGATCATTACACCATTATCACTGTGAGTCTTTCTTATGACTTTATTAAACATGAAGAATCTCACTGTGGGTCTGTCCAGTATCATGTACTCCTACATGTACCTATGTATTGACTTTAGTATCCCCATACTTATAACCAATGAGATGTGGTTATCAGTCAAACAACATACTAGTCTATTTGTGTATTATTATTGTCCTATAATAATAATACTCGACTAGGGACATTTAAGAATATGATATATTATATAATCTCAAGTTTTAAGTCATGTACTAAACTATACAATGTGTATCATGATTTTAAGGATATTTATTATGCTAACAAATATATCGCAGTAATTAAAGTCATAATAAATATGTTTATTGAATAATCAATTGACATAAAGGTTTATCAAAACAAACATTGTATTGCCTCTAGGGCACCTACACCAACATCTCTCTGAGGAAGAGGGTTCCTCCTGGTATGCGGACTCGTCTTGAGTAGAAAGACTCGTCCTCACCATTAAGGTTTTTGGCCCCGAACCCGATTCTCGATCCCCAATCATAATATTTGATAAATTTAATATATATATATATATATATATATATTTATATATCAAATAATTTATTAAATATATATATAATTTATATGTATTGTTATAATTTTAAATTTTTAGTTCTATATTATTATTTTAAATTTTCTTATTACAAAAGTAACATTTTTTATCCAATTAATTAATTTTAATATTTTATTTTTAATCTTTTATCTATATTATAAATAAATTTTAATTTGACTCTGAAATTAAAATATATATTGTATATCACAATTTATCATGCTAGTATTTGTTTTGAAAATATATTTTATATTTTATAAAAAAAGCCCGATTTCTTACTAGGATTCCGTTTTACTCTTGGCGGCAATCGGGCGCAAAACAATTCCGAACAATATGTGGACGGGTTCGAGAATATGAGTTGAATTTGGGGACTGGGACGGAGATAAAACTCCCTCGACAATATCGTAGTTAAACTATTAAAAATGCAGTGAGTGTTGTTTGGCCCGTGCAGTATCATGCTATTATATTATTAATTTGTTATATATTAATATGTATAAAATTATAATTATAAAAATTCCTTTTCCAATTTTTTTCTCAATTATTTTTTTTATTAAATATCAAATTTTAATTTAAAAAATAAAATTTTAAAAATAATTTATCAAAATTATATTTTATATACACGTTAAAATAAGGGGGTATATACTTAGATTTGTAATTAATAAATGATTTGCAGAGAATAGTTACCAAAAACAAAGGATCAGTTTGGCTGAGTTTATAAGTTAAAAATTATATATATTTTTAAATTTATAAATTACTTATAAATTAAGATAAACAGTACCAAAGTCGTTATGACTCATGACGGTGATCGTACCAGTGCAGCAGGTGAAGTCATTCCCCGCAGTTCACGGGATGCTCGTGTGTCGATTTGTCAACCACAATATAGCTGACACCATATGAAATGACATTAAAATTTACTCCGTAGTATTTATATTTCAATTTTGAATACACGAAAACGAAAGTACATAGATTTAGTGTCGTGTTTGAGTTTAGTCTTTAAGTATAAGACATGACACGGAAGTATACGAAAAAATATATTTATATTTAAATAATAATTTTTATTATAGATATATGTATATTTATTTATTTATACATAAATTTATAATTTTGTATATAATTATGATGTAAATATATATATATATTTAATATATATTTGTAAGATTATACTTAAAAATATAATATTTTCATATATTTATCTATATATTTATATGTTAATTTTTATTTAATATTACACAAAAACACGATACGAAAAGTAAAAAACACGAAAATATACGAACTCTAAATGAGTCGTGTTCAGGTTTAACATTTCAGTACACGAGACACGGAAGTACACGACACAAAAGAATTGTCAAGTCTAGGCGTTTTAGTAAGACAAGAGGTCTAAAATTTTAATATCTAAAATTTAAAAGAGAAAAGTTTATATTATATTAAATAAATTTATATTATATTATATTTAACTTGGTGAAAAAGATTTTAAATTATATTTATTGATTAATAGTATATTTCTTTTTCGGGAATAATATATATTATCTCTAAATATTGTAAAAAAATAATTCAAGAATTCTTTTATGTGGATTTAACAATTATCTTGTAAATTCTAGATGTTTAAGAATTTCTATATAAGAGTTCGTTTTTATTTTTAAGGATTAATGTTTGTTTATTCTACATTTCTGTTGTGCGTTAGTTCTATTTTAAGGGTAATCAAATATATTAAATATTTTACTATTATTCTTAATTGTACCAGACATGAGTTATTAAGAATAAATAATATTTACCGTGCGATGTGTCAACATATTAAGTATCAAAGTAAAAATAGAGGAAATTGTTTTCGTCCCGATTCAAGTGGCTTGTTTGATTTTTTATGGTCATATTGACTAACTTTTGACCGAAAATTACATATATATAATTATAAAAAAATAAAAAATATATCATTAAAAATATATTTAATCTACTTTAATATGTAATTTTCAAAAATTATAAAAAAATAATCTCTAATTTTCGGTCAAAATTTAGTCAAATTGACCACAAAAAATCAAACAAGACACTTCAATTAAGACGGCGGGATTACTAAAAGTGAATGAAATTTTCTGGAATGGAACTTTTTAATAAATTGATAAAAGTAATAAAGTCTTTTGAGTTTAATACTCAGAATATAACGGATCAAGATTATGATAACGGTTATAACATGAGAGATAAAATTAAGATTTTTATAAGCGATTATTTAATAAAGTATTTAAAAAAATTTGGATTCATTTAACATTTTCGTCCCGGGCGTTCGATAAGTAATGAACTGTCGTGATTATTCACCGCAATCTGCGGGAAGCTCGTGTGTTGAATTGTCAACAAAAGTGGTTGAAGATGCTAAATGAGTTCGAACTGTTTGATAATATTATAAATTTATGATCCTGCTAATTATTTGAAGAAGAGAGTAAAATGTGGAAATGCAAGTGGTTATTTCTGTGCATGATGACCTTGTTCCTGCAACATTATCATGTAGCTGTTTCATCGTCTAATAATGCAACTACCACACATTTGAGTCCTAAAATGCAACAGCTTGCGTTGTATCAGTTTAAGCTTAGCTTGACGTTAAATATATCGGCAATTGAATGTTATCTTCCATGGCGTGTTTCTATTGCGTATCCGAAGACCACAAATTGGAGCATGAGTTCGGATTGCTGCACGTGGGACGGAGTGACCTGTGACCAGATGACCGGGGACGTGATCGAACTGGACCTCAGTTGCAGTCAACTTGTAGGATCTATACCTCCAAACAGCACCCTCTTCCAGCTTTCTCATCTCGAATCCCTCAACTTCGATTACAATTATTTGCATGGAGTATTACCTGAAGAAATTTTTCACCTGCCTAACTTGAAACAATTGAGTTTACAATTGAACTCCAATCTCACTGTTAGTTTACCAAAAGTTAAGTGGGGCAGTAGTAGTAGTCTCGAGATGCTTTCAGTGAGCTACCTTAAGTCCTTAACCCCTTCTGAAACTCTACCTGATTCAGTAGCCTACCTCAAGTCCTTAACTTATTTGTCACTCTCGGATTGCAATTTTTCTGGGCCAATTCCGAGATCGATCAGCAACCTTACACAACTCACTGAGTTGCACCTCGATCATAATCATTTCAGTGGCCAAATTCCCAATTTTTTATCTAAACTTCAAAACCTTACGTACCTATCCCTTTATGATAATGATTTAAGTGGCCAGTTTCCCTCATGGGTTTGCACCCTTAGACAACTCGAAACTTTATTGCTGCCTAAAAATTTACTAACCGGGCCTCTTCCTTCCAAGATATCTGCTCTCTGCTTTCCAGACCTAGTTAATCTCGATTTGGCGCACAACTTGTTCAACGGGACAATACCATATTGGTTATTCCATCATCCATCACTAAGATTCTTGAATATAGGTGATAACGAGTTCACAGGTCAGCTAAATGAGTTCGATTCCTCTGAATCACCGCTGGAGTCTTTTTATTGTTTCAACAATTTACTAAACGGAACCATTCCACAATCTTTCTCTGCACATGTGAACCTGACCTCTCTAGACTTTTCCTCAAACAATTTCAGTGGTGTCTTGGATCTTGAAATGTTTTCTCCCATTAAATACCTCAACAGCCTTGATCTTTCTCAGAATAGCCTATCAGTGAGAATTAAAAGCGCAACCACACTCTCTCCAAATCTGGAAACTTTGGGTTTGTCATCGTGCAAGATAACGAGGTTCCCACATCTAATAAGATCTTTAGAAAACCTTAATAACCTAGATCTGTCGATCAATCAAATTGATGGGGAAATACCTCACTGGATTGGCTCGAAAATGATGTACTACTTGAATCTTTCTCAAAACAGCCTAACAGGTGGAATTGAGCATCTTCCCTGGAACAGCCTAAATCATCTCGGTCTCCAGTATAATATGCTCAACGGATCATTGCCGGCTTCAATGTGCAGTTCCAACTATCTTTCTATTCTCAATCTCTCTCATAACAATTTGAGTGGTGTACTTCCCACATGTCCAAGTTCGAACTACGTTATTTCGGTGTTAGATCTACGAATGAATACTTTCACAGGAAGTCTTCCATCAAGTTTATCAAATTTCCGTAACCTAAAAAGTTTAAATTTGTACGGAAATAAACTGAAAGGAACAATTCCTCTTTCTTTTGCTAAATTTGATTACTTAGAAGTTCTTGATCTCGGAAGTAATCAAATAAGCGATACCTTCCCCCAGCAGTTGGAAGTTCTTACAAATCTCCAAGTTCTTATTTTGAAATCAAATAAATTCCATGGGATCATAAACAACATTTCTAAGATAGAACACCCATTCCCTAACTTGAGAATCATAGACATCTCTAACAATGATTTTTCGGGTTCTCTTCCAGCAACATATATCAGAAACTTCAAGGGTATGATGAATAGTGATGTTAATAAAATGGAAAGGAGTTACATGGGGGATCCCTATTATAGTGATACAGTGGTCATGGTAATAGAAGGGGTTGAATTTGAGTTTGTTAGGATTCTAACTGTATTCACAACAATGGATCTATCAAGCAACAAGTTTGAAGGGAATATTCCTGAATACATTGGGAATCTGAAGTCACTGCGATATCTAAATTTGTCTCGCAATCATCTCACTGGCCATATACCACCTTTAATTGGAAATTTGTCATTGCTAGAGTCACTAGACCTCTCATCCAACCAACTTGTGGGGAGAATTCCTCAACAACTCACAGGTATGTATTCTCTTTCGCTTCTAAATCTCTCCCAGAATCAGCTTAGCGGTTACATTCCAAAAGGATATCAGTTCAATACATTTGAAAATGATAGCTATGCTGGAAACTTGGAGTTGTGCGGACATCCATTATCCAAAAAGTGTGCGAGGGAGACTACTGAGCCACAAGAAGAAGACGACGACGAGGATGATTACCTTTCAAGTGGTTTTACTTTGGAAAGTTGTGGTTATCGGATATGGAGGAGGAGTGGTTGCAAGATTTGTGGTAGGATACACGATGTTCATGGAAGGGACACCAAAATGGTTCATGAGAATTGTTGCCAGAGGATTGGGTCGCAAGGTCAATAGGGTGGAGATTAGAAGATTTGCATAAAGATTTGGCTATGTGCCGTTTTCTGTTTTTGTCATTGCAAACATTTTTTTTCTTTGGTGTTGGCTTTTAGGTTATAATTTACAATAACAGAATTTGTTGCCTTTGTACTCCTGTCAACTTTTCTTCCACAAATTTAAGATTTCATTACACTTTTTTTAAAAAGCACATACCTAATACTCTTATATTTGCCAGTAATGAACATGACATTATCTGCTCCATTACTGTCTAGTATTTGATCTTTAGCATTTCATTTAAACAATTTGTGATGGTTTTAGCTTAAATTACTATTGGTTATTAAACTTCTTTGTTGACGGTCACTCACTTATGCGTGTCTTCTGATGTGGTTCTTCCTCACCTCGAATTCTTATGGAATTTATGCATGTGTGTAGTGTTGAGATTCATTTATGTATTTGAACAAAATGTAGTTATGCCATATTTTTGGCATAGTGCTTTTATTTCTCTTTATTTTTAGTATTAATTTCATTAATAATCAATTGCTTAATCTCCAAGATATCCTCTCTCTGAAACGAGGAAAGAATCAATCTCAATGCATTAATTATAAAAATATCTCTAAACGATATCTTTCAAATCAGGAAGGTATCATAACGCAAAGATTATATCAGATAAAATCAATTAATTCCCATATTTTAACAAATATATTCTTAAAGTCTCTCGGGGATATATTCAATTATAACAGAACTGCGTGAGTTTGATCGTATATAAATACGTACGCAGGCATCTTGGCAAAGGGGATCCGATACACGAGACAAATCGAGACACCTCCCAAGTCCAACCTAATCTTTTTTACAAGCTCTAATCCCCATTAACAGTCATATTATTATACTTTTAGCTCTATTATTCCAGCAAATCTCCGAAATTCGTTGTTACGAAAATCCTCCAACAACAATTGGCGCTAGAAGGAGGGGTTATTTTTCGTTTGTGGAGGACAAACGATATATCAAACAAACACAATACACATGAGGAGTTAAAAAAAGATTTTGGACAACTCCAATGGGGAACCGAACGATGGAGTTATGACGTGTTAAATAAAATACAACGGTAAATAGGAGTAAAAAAAATGAGTAGACTACTCCATGCAAATCATGGTGTTGGGACTCTCACCATCAAAAGGAGCACAATATCTACACATCATATCCATCTGACAAAAATACGAGATAAGTTTTCTTGTTTTTATTTTTTACAATCACATATATTATTTATCAATGTCATGCATGAAATATATTTTATTATCCAAAAAATTTGTGCAAGCAGTATATTGTGATTGAAAATTTGTGCAACCAATATTTTGGGAGACACGTATATTTTAGAAAACAATCGTACAAGATTTTTGTTTTGATGATTGTGGATATGTTTACAAGATTGTACGAGCTGCATAATTTTAACAAAAAATATTTAGCCGTTATGGCAAAATATACTCTCTTTAAAAAAATTCTTTCAATGAGCATATTTTTAGAAAAAATATATACACCGCGACATTTTCAAATCGGCATATTTATGGATGCGTTTGAATTGTGTTCAAACTATTTTGCAAATATTGTCGCGGTAATACATATATATTTCAAGATTTGTTTTTACAAACATGCGATCTTAAATTGTCAAGTGGGGTAGTCATGACAAACGATAATTCCCGCAATGTTACACGCTTGAAGTAAGGAGTCAGCAACCCCTTGAAGGCCCTCCTCCTCCAACGGGGAGTCGACGGACAAAACTTGCATTCTGGATTACCCTCCTCCTCAACGGAGAGTCGACGGGTAAAACTTGCATTCTGGATTACCCTCCTCCTCAACAGGGAGTCGATGGGAAAAACTTGCATTCTTGAATACCTTCCTCCTCAACATGGAGTCGACTGGTAAAACTTACATTAATGAAGGCCCACCTCTTCAGATGGGTAAAATTTATTGAAGGCCCACCTCTTCAGATGAGTAAAATTTATTGAAGGCCTCACTCTCCGACTAGGGGAGTTCAGGGGTGATCGAAGATATCATACTCTTGTGTGGTTCGCTTAGACACTTACAAAGCATGTACACCAATTCGGGATATACAAACGCCAAGGTCCTAACTTGACATCGAAGATCGCAATGAATTTTCATAAAATTATTATGCTCGCGCACTTACAAACCTTGGCAAAATATATATCTTATTTTGGTTCTCGCATGATGTGTACTTGCATCCGCATACGAATTATGAGCACTACGATGCTCCATGTTTTTCACTAATTTTTATTTTTAGATATTTCAGCAATCGAAGAATGTTTAGTTCTTCACTACAGCAAGCTGCACTGAAGAACTGATGAGTAGTTGTTATGCCATATTTTTGGCATAGTGCTTTTATTTCTCTTTATTTTTAGTATTAATTTCATTAATAATCAATTATTTAATCTCCAAGATATCCTCTCTCTGAAACGAGGAAAGAATCAATCTCAATGCATTAATTATAAAAATATCTCCAAACGATATCTTTCAAATCAGGAAGGTATCATAACGCAAAGATTATATCAAATAAAATCAATTAATTCCCATATTTTAACAAATATATTCCTAAAGTCTCTCGGGGATATATTTAATTATAACAGAACTGCGTGAGTTTGATCGTATATAAATACGTACGCAGGCATCTTGGCAAAGGGGATCCGATACACGAGACAAATCGAGACACCTCCCAAGTCCAACCCAATCTTTTTTACAAGCTCTAATCCCCGTTAACAGTGATATTATTATACTTTTAGCTTTATTATTCCAGCAAACCTCCGAAATTCGTTGTTACGAAAATCCTCCAACAACAGTAGACATTCTACTTTTGTGTGTGCAGCATAAGAGAGCTAAATATGTCATTAAATTTAAACATGTATAAATCCCTGTACTTTTGCCTCATGTAAATATGTTTTAATATCTCAGTGTTTTTGTATTGAAATGAGTTGCCCAGGAATGGACGAATCCATAAGATATAGAATGATGCCAATAGGGTCGGTTAAAAATAACCCAAAATTAGCTGTTTAAAGGGATTCAAAACTCGAAAGTAGCTGTCAGACTCATCTCAAAGTCTTGTTCTCGGTCACCAACGTGATTTCTGGGTTGTGACTTACTTTATGCCATTAGCAAAAGAGAAGAATGAGGAAATGCTCGGGGCTACTTTAGATCATGCTGGCCTTCTTCTTGCAACATTTTCATATTCATCATCTTATAACATGCAAAAACTTGCGCTATGTCAGATGAAGCTTAGCTTGGCAATAAGTACGTCTGCTTCTGCAATAAGTAAATGTTCATCACAAAATGCAGAATGACGCTTGACTGGGAAATAATTGACGTTTGACTTTTTGGCAGACATTTTTAGGAATTTTGATTACATGGTTAAAATTATTATTTTTAAAATTTTCTTTTTATGAATAAAAATTTTAGTTTAATATTTTTATTCATAAAAAAAAAAATTTAATTTTTTTTTTTAATCATGTAGTCAAAACTCCTAAAAATGTGTGTCAAAAAATCAATTATTAATTATTTTCAAACATTAGGAGTATATTATAAGTTATTGATTATCAATGATAATGTGAAAGTTGTCACATCCCTTGTAATACCTCTTTTCCCAATAAACGAAGAATTAAATGAAAGTTGTAAACAAAAGAAAGACAACTCTCATATTATGGTTGTACAAACTAATGTCTTCTATAAATAGATATATCATTCCATAGATATAGAGACACAGAAAATAATACAATAATATGAGATAACTCTCACTTCTCCATTATATACGTATTTTCCTTCTTTCGTATTTTATAGTTTAACTAGCTCTATAATCCGTGTCAGACACGGGCTTGTTCTAAATTTCAATTTATAAAAAAAAGGTTGTTGACAATATATTTTTTAATATTTCCGTACTAAATTTATACTCACTCTGTTTTATATTTTTTGTCTCATTTTAAATTTTCAAAGTTAAAATAATTAATTTTGACCAACAAATTACACACGTTATATATTAATATATATATTTTTTAAAAACATTATAATAAAGTTTGATTATTCTATTTTATGAACCAATTTGTAAATTTATGAAGTTATAAATAAATAATTTTAATTATTAGTCAAAATTAGATAAATTTGACTTTGAAAAGTCAAATAAGACAAAAATTATGGGAAAGATGGAGTACTTGTTAAAATCATGATATGTATAAAAAAATTAAAAAATATTATATATACACCAACATAATAGGGGAGGTAAGACCCATAATATAATCATATTCTTTTCCAATGCAATAAAGTTACGTAGTGTCTTTTTTTATATAAAGAGTATTTCATGGGTTTGTCTCAGTATCGTGTTCATATTATTGTATTGAATGATAAGATCGGTCGCATACGATTGCTGGTTGGGCAGGTTCGATAACTCTAGGTCTTATCCCGGTGCTCGAATAAGTATAAATAAGCATATCAACCATAATTCGTTCAAATGGAGAATATTTTGGTCAAAGATGCTCATTTATGCATATATCATACATAAGTCTATCATAAAAAACAAATTTTTATCTCGGATCCATTTGTAGAATAATTTAGAATTTAGTTAGAATGTCATATTACAACTTAAAGGTTGTAATTACTATTTTATAACGAATATTTTGTTAATTTATGATGAGTTAAATATTACTCCATCCGTCCTCTTTTACTTGATCCTTATAAAAAAAACACATATGAAGATTTTTTTTTTAATTATATGGTGTGTTCCTATGTTTGCTTCTAATAAATGCCTTGAATAATGAAATAAATTTGAAAATGAGTTGTAGAGCCAAATATTGGAAATAGGAGTAAGATATGAAAAATAAGTCAAAACATATATTGAAATAAGATATGAACAACTATTAAGGGACAATTTTTTTAAAAAAGGGTCAAATAAAAGGGAACGAATAGAGTATTTTATTAAAATAATATAATTATAATTTTATCGTAAACATTTTATCTCACCGGCTCCTTATTATACTCAAATACATTTATTGTAATGTAGTAAAAAATTACATAATTTTACAATAAATATTTTGGCACACCAACCATTTGTTATACTCAAATATATTTATCGCATTTTATCTTAATAGCAATTATGAATCGACTATCAATAAAGTATAAAATATGTAACATAAAAATTAAAGATATATGAATTAAAGATAATTAAATATATAACAAATTATAAATATAATCAAGATATACTATTGTGAATACAATTTTGATAGGTGCAATCAAAACACCCTATATCTCTCTCTTGAGCAGCTGTTAGCGGTTTTGCAACCTTAACGCAAGTGCACGTGTCGTAATAAGTAATATATAAAATTCGTTCCCACGAGGACTAATTATAAGTTGTTAAATACCACTAACTATCTTTCTTTCAATTCAACTTAAATACAAATATGAATAAAATTATATAATAAACTATTACTAAAATATAAATTTTACACACTTAAGAATAAACAAGAGAAACAAATATCTAGGTCTTTAACTTCATCTTGAGTTTTACAAGCATCTCTATACCCTCTATTTCATGTCCAAATTGCCAGTCGAAGGTAATTATCTATTCACAAGGACCTTCCAAATCTCAAGTGAATCTAACTCAAAAGATTAACTCCCATATTCATATGCAGAATTTAAATCTATGAGCAACATTAACACATAACCATAATTTGACTACTCGAGGTGGTTAGGTATATTCTTATCCTAAACACAAATTAACACAAGTGTTAATCTCAAGTTATATTGATTGGGTCTAATCTAGGTTGTCTCCTCTAAGCATCACCCAAATTACTAAATCAATCTCAAAGTTAATTACTCCTTGAGAAGCATTACACACAAATCAATATAATCAATTATACCAAACACAAAATAGAGAATTAAAAGAATGCTTATATATCAACTCAAGAATCCATTAAACCCTAAAATATCATATTAGTTCAACATCTCAAAGTAAAACACAATTAAGAAATAAAGAAGATGATGGAAGGATAAAAACTCGTTGTGATGACTTCAATCTTCTCGTATTCAAGAGAGTGTCTTCTCCAAGTGTCTTGTTATTTTCTCTTCTCTAAAACTAATGTTTAATATCTCCCACATCTAGAAATTGAATAATAGATATATATCTATTTACAAGTGTTTTGTTTTTAATAAAATATTGGGAATACAAGAAATATTCCCTAATAGAATATATATAATTCTAACTAGGAAATTCGTAGACTTCTGTTGCTGGGCTATTCTTGGCAGATGAGAGTAGATATAATTTCTGGACCCAAGGTAAAAATAAAGGTCTTCTTCCAAACTTTGCAATGACTATTTACGGGTCTAAAACGGACATGCAAAACTCTGGTTAGAGCCGAAAGAGTGAAGACAGTACAAGATGCCCAAAATCCGAATTTAGTATGAATTAAGCTCAAATCTTCCCCTTCAAGATCTAATCCAATAATTTCTTGTATCCTGCAATAAAATATTAAAACACATAAATAAAATCCAATTTCATACAAAATTAACTAAAAATATAGGGATAAACTAATAATAAATATCTACTTATCAAATATCCTCACACTTAAGATTTTACAGGTCCTCGGGCAAAGAAAGACATAAAAACTAGATCCTAATTTATTAACATCCTTTTCGTCGATGACACGGTTGCATTGAGCATATGCAACAAGCCTTTAAACCCTTAAGCAGCCCTAGTAGGACGAGTTTTGTCTCGTGAGGGCCTATAGCGAATGAACCCACAAAATTCATCTAGTTCATGCAATAATAATGTAGATGACATGCAAATGATCCCAAATATAATAGTGTATGCCAAGTCAGCGATAACCTTCAGCATATACAACAAGTTTAAACTCATCGAGCTCACACAACAATATCACCACGTAATAAACACAAGTATAGAGCATGCATGTGTGCTTATCTTCAAAAAAACATGCTCTCTAATGAACCAAGAATACATACATACAAATTTCTGAAGGGTTTCGAGGCACAAACGCAGCGGAATAAATGCGAAAAATAAATCAAAATAGCGAAACCCTCCGCAGGATCCATGCGAAAACAAAAGATTTAATTCGGAGATAAAGAATAAATACCTTTAGAAGCTTTAACAGTTCATTAATGGAAGATTAATGGAGGTCCAAAACTTGTTTAATCACCACGTATCCCGCTCTCGCGATCTACGCTCTATGGTATCCACACGAACACTTTTCATGAAGGATTGATGTGTACTAGCACCCGAAAACGGCTTCTCTCTCTCTCTCTCTATCTTCCTCTTTTCTTAAAACGGCTAGGGTTTTAGTAAAAATATGTCCCTATTATTAAATCAGCCCATAAAGAGATTATATAGAGAGAGGAATAAGTTTTCTAATTATAATCCAATTATAATTAATACTAATCCAAAATTCTAAATTATTTAATTAAGTCTCACTTAATTAATTAATTATTAATTTTGGAATCAGTTTAAATAATTTATTTATTCTATTTATATAATTAATTAAGTCATACTTAATTAATATCATAAATAAAATAAATTACTTATTTAATTTAATTTCAAAATTTAAATTATTTCTCCTTCAAACGTTCTTTATGTGTGACCCTGTAGGTTATTATTACGTTGGCAACAATTTTAATATCTAATTAAAATTGTAAACAATGAGCGACATCTAGTAATACATCATTGCTACCCAAGTAATAATAATAAATCAGTGATTCGATTAACTCTTTCGTGAATAATGTTCCATGTAATATAATCCCTTTAATCTTAATATTATAGATTAAACTCAAGGCATGTCTCGTGTCATCCTCTTCATAATTTAATATTTATTTTCTTGATCGATGAGTAGACTATTAAAAGCAAATCAATATTTGAGCACGACCATGCATTTCATAGTCTCACTCAAACAAGATGTCAATAATATCACTCCTAAAATTAGGAGGATTAAATCTCATCTAGATCATTCATATTTCTCATACGATTCATAATATACCCAATGCTCACTTTTATCATCACCCGGTCAAAGGTAACTTTTAATATAATCAAAGTATATTAATTCTCGTATAGAAATATAATGATTTCAGCTCTAAGGATCATTACACCATTATCACAGTGAGAATTACTTATGACACTTATTTAACATGTAGAATCTCACGGCGGGTCATTCCAGTGCCATGCATTGAGACATGCACTTATGTTCTTGACTTTAGTATCACCATACCTATGACCAATGAGATGTGGTCATCTGTCAAGAAACATACTAGTCTTTGTGCATTATTATTGTCCTTAAATAATAATACTCGACTAGGGAATTTTAGGAATAAGATATTATTCATATAATCTCATTTTTAAGTCATATACTTAAAGATATATAATACGTATCAAAATTCCAAGGACATTTATTATGCTTTCAATTTATTACGCAGTAAATAAAACATAATAAATAAATAATAATCAGTAAAACATAATCCTTAATAATAAATATTTTTCTTAAAATATAAAAAGTATTGTCTCTAGAGCACAATTACTAACAATCTCCCACTTGCACTAGAGCCAATTACCCAAGTATCCAATACTCATGGAACTAGTGTGACTTTCGTGCTTCTGCTGCGACAAAGCCTTAGTCAGTGGGTCTGCAATATTATTATTAGTATGCAGTTTACATATATGTATATATCCTTGATCATTAATCTCATTAATTAGGTGATATCTCCTAAGTACATGCCCAAACAGCCTCCTTGGCTGCTTCACAAGCATCAATATACTCAGGCTCTATTGTCGAATCAACAACTTTCTCTGCTGTGAACCATTCCAGCATACAACATCTCAATAAAAATAGATAAAACACAAAGCCAGACAAACATTAAATCATCGTTGTCTGTCTAGAAACCAGCATCACTGAAACCTCTTACAACTAGCTTCACATCTCCTCCATATAACAAGAATGAATTTTTAGTCCTCTTCAAGTACTTAAGAATATTCTTGATTGTTGTCCAGTGACCTTCACCTGGATTAGACCGATATCTACTCGTCATGTTTAAAGCATACGAGACATCATGACGAGTACATATCATTGCATACATTATAAAACCAATTGCTAACGCATATGGAACTTTACTCATGAGGTCCTTATCATCCAATGATTTAGGACAAATTTTATTTTGAGATCACTATCCCATGAGACATTGGGACATATCCATTTTAGCCTCTTTGCATTCGAAATCGATGTAAAATTTTGTCAATGTATGTACTCTAACTTAGGCCGATCAATCTCCTTTATCTATCTCTATAGATCCTGATCCCTAATATATAGGTCGCATCGCCTAAGTCTTTCATTGAGAAATTATTTCTCAACCAAGCCTCCACAGTCTATAGAGAAGGAATGTCATTCCCTATTAGTAATATATAATCAATATATAATACTAGGGATGCCACATGGCTCCCACTAAACTTCTTGTAAACACAAGTTTCATCTTCATTCTGAATAAAGTCAAACTCTTTTTGACTATTTCATCAAAATGAATCTTCCATCTCCTCGAGGCCTGCTTTAATCCATAAATGGATCGACGCAACTTACATACCTTTCCAGCATCCTTTTGATCAATAAAACCCTCAGGGTATGTCATGTACACATCCACATCTTCTTCAAGACTCTCATTTAAGAAAGCGGTTTTGACATCCATTTGCCAGATTTTATAGTCATAGTAAGCAGCTATAGCAAGCAAAATCATGATGGACTTGACCATAACCACTGGTGAAAAGGTCTCATCATAGTCAATACCATGAATTTTCTTGAAACCTTTTGCCACCAATCGTGCCTTATAGGTCTGTACATTACCATCCATGTCGGTCTTCTTCTTGAAAACCCACTTGCACCCTATAGGTTTTACCCCTTCAGGTGGATCAACCAAAGTCCATAATTGATTAGTATACATGGATTCCATCTCAGATTTAATGGCATCCATCCATCTCTTAGAATCTGAAGTGTTTATAGTGTCTAGTTAGGTGAGAGGCTCATCTTTTTCCACAAGCATCACATCACCATCTTGAGTCGAGAGAAATCCATAATATCTCTCGGGCTCATGGCGAATCCTACTAGACCTACGAATAACCTGTGTTTCTTGAGCAGTATTATTTTCTTGTACATTTTGCTTAGGTTCCTCCATTGGTTCAATGTTATCATGCGGGTCTCGAACTTCATCGAGATCTATTATCCTCCCACTGTATTTCTTAGATAGCAACTCTCTCAAGGAACATAGCAGTTCAAGCAACAAATACTTTGTTCTCGGAAGGATTATAGAAAGAATAACCCCTTGTTTCAGTTGGGTATCCCACAAAATTATATTTGTCTGATTTTGGTCATAGATTGTCAGAGATTAGACGTTTCACAAATGCTTCACATCTTTAAATTTTCATAAATGACATGCTGTGACGTTTCTCAGTCCATATCTCATAAGGAGTCTTTTGAACCGTTTTAGTAGGAACACAGTTAAGTGTATATGGAGCCGTTTCCAGGGTACAACCCCATAAACTAATTGGAAGATTCCTTGACTCAACATTGATCGCACCATGTCCAACAAGGTGTGATCCCTTCTATAAAAAAAACTTTTCTTTGATATTTTCTACTTCATCTTGATAGTCTTTGAACTTTTCAAATGATTTGGAATAGTCTTCAAAGATACATATATCCGTATCTACTAAAATAATTAATAAATTTTATAAAGTTAATAAAATCTACCTTTTGTCATCGTACACATATGATCACATACATCACTATGTATAAGTCATACCCGTTCAATGACCCCTTCACCATGTCCGGTAAAAGTAGCTTTAGTCATTTTACCAAATAAACCAAGATTCGCATCCTTTTGTATAATTCATAATCAAACTTATCCATGAATGCATCCTTATGTATTCTAGAAATGCGTTTCTCATTAATATGGCCTCAACAACAGTGCCAAAGGTAATATTTGATTTGAGTCACTTTAGAACATATAAATTGTTAATTAGTTGTGCAACATTATAAGCCTCATCATCAAAATAGAATAAACAACTATTGTTATTTAATTAAAATGAAAAAGCATTTCTTGTCCAAACAAGAAACTGAAATAATGTCTCTGCCAATTGCAAGCACGTTATAACAATTATCAAGTTCTAAATTTTCCTTATAGGCTAAAAGTTAAGTAACGAGTTCCTCTAACCAAAGCAACTACTTTTACTCCAATTCCAACCCGATACCTGAAGCTTGACCCTTATTGATCATCTTTTTCAGATCTTCTAAATAAGCATGACAGTTTAATTTCCAGTCTCCCAATTTTCCACAGAAGCGACAATCGCCTTCTTTATCAACACCTCATTCAAACTTTAGAGTCTGCTTTAGGGATTGGACTTTGGTTTGACAATGGAACTAGATCAAATCTTCTCATTGCCTTTCCATTTTCCTTTTCCTTTTGCATTCCCTATGTTTACCATCAATATAGTAGTAGTTCATGCATTTATCATATTGCTTTCAGCAGTTCTCAACATGCTTAGCAACTCAATGGGTGTTTTACCAATCTTATTCATTTTATTGTTCATAACAAACTAAGAATAATATTTGTCCAAAGATTGTAAGATCAAATCCAACTAAGTCTCCAGACCAATCTGGAAACCCAAAATATCAAAGGTACTCATTATACCCTATAATCTTTAGAACATGTGGTGTAACCGGGTCTCACTCTCCCTACTTGTAAGTGTATAGTGCCCTTTTATTTTCAAATATATCTTGTGCTCAATCGTTTCATAAGCATCTATATGCTCGTGTTGCTTCTTAAGCTCAGCACACATATTTGCGAGCATGAGACATGAAACATCAGTCGTAACATCAATTTGCTTCCAATATGCACTATGATTTGCACATGTTACATTCTTAACTTTAAGAGCAGGGGAAGATATTTGACTAACATCATGGTGTCCGAGGAAGATCCTCAAGCTCCTATGTCAGTCAAGGAAATATATTCTCGTCAACTTGTCCTTCTCAAGAACTGATCGCATAGAGAAGTTGTTTGTGTTTATCACTTGATATCTACAATATTAAAGTGTATAAAATAAACTAGATTGCAAATTTAATATTAATTATGTTTAAGTGATTATGGTATATCACCATATACCTCCCACTATTTTAATCAAACTAATAGCCCTAACTATTAATTCGGAAAATATTTCTTTAAATCTTTCTAGTGAGCCAAGATCCATATTTCATCCATGTTTTAAGATAGCGTTGGCTAATACACTCAAAACATAACTATTTAGGTAGACAACATTTGTCGATTATATCAAATATAACTCTTAGAAAGTTTGGTGGAACAACCTTTTGTACACATTTATCCAATAAATCTCACCAAACTCTATGCCTCTAAACCCACAATCCTATTGTGATGATTTAGTTAAGTTAGACCCAATGTTTCAACAAACTAAGTACACTTACTTATCACGTCTTCCCATGATTGATAAAAGCACCTTGCTTTGGCAAACCCACTCCTTCTCAATCTAGATCTTGACGAGTATTAAACATCGGAAGGCATCCGATTAACTTAATATATATTTAGGGATTTTTATTGTTTATTTTAATGATCATGATCCCATCATAAAGAGATTCTCAATTTTTTCTTGATCAAATAATTCATTTCAATATTCGTCAAAGGATTGATTTCCAGGTCGTCGGAGAAGTCACAAGCGGTCTCACTTAAAACCCAACTTCCTTATGAATTAAACTAATAATCCGCTTTTGACAAAATCTCCCCATATCAGAAAAAGAAAATTCATATTTAATACCGTGTTTTATAAACACAAGAATCTCATGATCGTTTGTTCAATTTTAAAATCTTGAATCGTTACAGATTTTATCTTTCTTAAGCAAACATGGCATGGGTGTCGTATCTAATACATACATGATTAATCAATATTAAGCATGCATTTCAATTATATCTTTGTATACATACTAATACATGCAATCATATACATATATGTAATGTGCGTAAATTAAACGTGTTTGTTTATGGCCCCATCCTATGTGATCTTTCCAAGCTAATGGAAATATCAAGGTCAGTCTATGGTGGTTTTAAAAATATTATCTATTACATGTCTTCTTTCTTCATTGCTCCATCATCCCCTTTTGGATCGCCTCCTTGCTTGCAAGTCTTCATTGATAATTACATTGAATAATAAAAATAAAACTATTCTAATGAAATTACAAGAAGAACTCGAATTACATTCGAGATAATTAAATTACAATGAATAAACGACATGCAAGTCGTATTTAGAAACCAAAACCATAAATCAAAACCACTGTACTATGGGTCTTTAGGCCATAACCATCCACCATGTTATCACATAACACATATAATATATCTTAGATTATATAAACATATCATATAATCATATATAACAAATTTCAAAATTTTAGAAAATTAAAAACAGATTTCTAAATACAATAAATCGTTGTTTCGAGGCCCTTAACGACGTCAAACGCCTTACATACCCGTCGATGATAGTGTATATATCAGTTTTGTTCATTGACCCGATTCTAGTCAGAAAACACATATCGTTTGCAAAAATCAGATTCGGCAATCAGATTTCACCAAATCTGACGGTGTTTCAGAAATTGTATCATATACAATCCACATAACAAGAACAATAATATATCATATATACATACACAGTGATACATACAATCATCACATGATTATACATCACATGAATATCATATATTCATAATATATACATACATATACTCAAAATTTTAGAAAATCAAATAATTTTCAGAAAATAATAAATCACCGTTTTGGGGCATGTAACGACATCTAATGGCTTACAGAAATAGAGCTGACTTTGTTAGTATTGCTCAGAGATCCGATTCCAGTCAGAAAACACGTATCGTTTGCGAAAATCGGACAACGGACACAGATTTCAGAAAATCTACGGCAGCCGTTTCAGAATTCGTATCGAATACGATTCACATATTAAGAACAAACATGTATCATATACATACATCAATAAACACAATCATCACATGATTATACATCATATGAATATCATATATTCATAATATATAAAAACATATACATATTGTATCAATACAAAATCATGATAGATCGCATACATGCTTACATATCGAAAACTATTAAGCACATAACCGAATTAAAACGTTTCGCAAGTAATTCTGATGCCATTGAAGGGTTTCGAGACACAAACGCAGCGAAATAAATGTAAAAAATAAATCAAAATAGCGAAACCCTCCGCAGGATTCATGCGAAAACAAAAGATTTAATTCGGAGATAAAGAATAAATACCTTTAGAAGCTTTAACAGTTCATTAATAATGGAGGTCCAAAACTTGTTTAATCACCACATATCCCGCTCTCGCGATCTACGCTCTATGGTATCCACACGAACACTTTTCATGAATGATTGATGTGTACAAGCACCCGAAAACTGCTTCTCTCTCTATCTTCCTCTTTTCTCAAAACGGCTAGGGTTTTAGTAAAAATATGTCTCTATTATTAAATCAGCCCATAAAGAGATTATATAGAGAGAGGAATAAGTTTTCTAATTATAATCCAATTATAATTAATACTAATCCAAATTTCTAAATTATTTAATTAAGTCTCACTTAATTAATTAATTATTAATTTTGGAATCAATTTAAATAATTCATTTATTCTATTTATATAATTAATTAAGTCATACTTAATTAATATCGTAAATAAAATAAATTACTTATTTAATTTAATTTCAAAATTTAAATTATTTCTCCTTCAAACGTTCTTTATGTGTGACCCTGTAGGTTATTATTACGTTGGCAACAATTTTAATATCTAATTAAATTTGTAAACAATGAGCGACATCTAGTAATACATCATTGTTACCCAAGTAATAATAATAAATTGGTGATTCGATTAACTCTTTCGTGAATAATGTTCCATGTAATATAATCCCTTTAATCTTGATATTATAGATTAAACTCAAGGCATGTCTCGTGTCATCCTCTTTATAATTTAATCTTTATATTCTTGATCGATGAGTAGACTATTAAAAACAAATCAATATTTGAGCACGGCCGTGCATTTCATAGTTTCACTCAAACAAGATGCCAATAATATCACTCCTAAAATTAGGAGGATTAAATCTCATCTAGATCATTCATACTTCTCATACGATTCATAATACACCCAATGTCCACTTTTATCATCACCCGGTCAAAGGTAACTTTTAATATAATCAAAGTATATTAATTCTCGTACATAAATATAATGATTTCAGGTCTAAGGATCATTACACCATTATCACAGTGAGAATTACTTATGACACTTATTCAACATGTAGAATCTCACGGCGGGTCATTCCAGTGCCATGCATTGAGACATGCACTTATGTTCTTGATTTTAGTATCACCATACCTATGACCAATGAGATGTGGTCATCTGTCAAGAAACATACTAGTCTTTGTGCATTATTATTGTCCTTAAATAATAATACTCGACTAGGAAATTTTAGAAATAAGATACTATTCATATAATCTCATTTTTAAGTCACATACTTAAAGATATATAATACGTATTAAAATTCCAAGACATTTATTATGCTTTCAATTTATTACGCAGTAAATAAAACATAATAAATAAATAATAATCAATAAAACATAATCCTTAATAATAAATATTTTCCTTAAAATATAAAAAGTATTGTCTCTAGAGCACAATTACTAACAGTTTCAACATGACAAGTCATATTAATTAATAGCTCCCAAGTTGAGTATTAGAATAGATCTTAAACACTTCGTTACTTAGAACTAGCATTCATTCAAGTTTAACATGGAAAGATACATGTTTTTTTTTTCTACTCATCTCACTTGGTTCTCTATATGCTCGGTCTATGACTGAGGTCCTCCATGTAACGAGTTTTAGGTCAGTGAGTCCCAGAACATAAAGATCTTAGGCCACTAGGATTGGCGCCCCCTCGGACTTACTCAGTCGAAGTTCCATCAACTGTAAGACTTCACTAATCAAAGTGATTAGCTTATTTGACTGTGCAATGGTTGAGATCCCAAAAAATTTATGAACTAATACCCATGTAGCGAGCGTTGAGTCAGCAATCCCAAACCATTAAAGGTTTTAGGTTACTAGGCACAAAGTCCCTAAGACTTAATTACTCGAGTATTAATGAGCTCAACCTAGCCAATTATGCTAAATAAAATAACTAAGCAAGACATTGCTATGCTGTTATTCTCTTTTTTTTATGCACTTTTTTTCTTGTCATTTCCCCCTTACATAACTCCCATGTCTCCTATAAACTTATGCTACGTACAAAGATCAAAAGGGAATAGTCAAAATTCTAATAATCAACAATCGGCTACCCCTCAAGACACAAGTTTGTCTAAGTCTCAATTCAAAGAGCATCATAATTTTATGTCAAAAAATAAGCTCTGCACAAGTGATACTACGCATGAATATTATTAACATTCACGTGATCATAACAAGAATTAATCAAAAGCAAGTTACACATAATATCATCATAAGTTACTGACTTGAGCTACTACTCAATTAGATCATGCAATGCAATTTTTCTAGATTAATCATGAATCCTAGGTATGCATTTCACATAAGCATCTAATTAATATATAATGCTAGAATTATATTTAGATTTTTAAATTTTTTAATATTTAATAGGAATAAAAGAAAACAAACTGATGGGGGATAGAAAATAACCATAAGGACACAATTAATGTTGCATTAATTGGCCTCATTGAATGAAGCATTAAATATAGCAATCACCCATGATGTGGATCCAATCGAAGAATCCCATAATTGTGAAATATGGACTTAACCATGTCACCTAAGGACATTCCAAAAAGGCCTGTTAAGGCCTAAATGCATTGATTATTTATTAATTTCATAATTAATAAATAAAACTATTAATCAGCCTAATTGATATCTTCTATTAGAAGGCAACTACTGGAAGGAAGCTTCCAAGACAACAACTTCCACAAGGAAACATAATCCTTCAAGGAAATTGTGCTCTACATGGAAACATCCACCAAGGAGGTGGCTTGCCCACCAAGGTTCCTAAACCTAATCTAATTCTTAGACTTTCTACGTCTATATAAAGGGCCTAATCCCTCATTCCTAGAACTACGTCTGGCTTGATTCTCATATGCACTGAGATACGTAGGCATCTTGTGAAGGCAGAGTTAAGTCATGAAACACAAGCGCAACCATTAAAACTCGATAAGCTCCGATACACATCGTAATTAATACACCCTAGATTTTGTTCGATAACATTTGGCGCCGTCTGTGGGAAGACAACAACAATTATGGTAAGAACATGGAAAGCTGGTGGAGATATCATCCCTACCACAGGAGACCCAACTGCTGTGATTCCTCTTGATGGAACTCAAACCATCGAGGTCCCCGCTACCACCACTATCCTTGCTGAAACTCAAGGCCCTAACACTCAAAGTCTTAGCCCGTTCAGTGAAATTGTCCACTCTACCAATCCTGAGGAAGTCATCTATAGATTCGACCCCCTATATCAGGTAACTCAAACTCCTTTTATTGCTACTGCTCATCCTCATGCGTAAATTTCTATTGTTGTTATCCCTAGTGGCACGTTTATCCAACCTAGGCTTGGACTCTCCCAAGCGTATCCTACTCCATACATCAGAGGGTTGGAACCCCCACAAAACTATGGGCGTAGAGAAGGAGTCCGCGATTTCTCAGGACCATAGTCCACTGATGATGAAAGCTCTGAAGGCACTGATGTCAATCCTAGAAGAAGGAGGTCAGGCAAGGAACTCATAGGAAGTCGACGTTCACAGTCTCGTAGGACATTGGAAGATAAAATCGCTTCTTATGAGGCGGAACTCGAGGAGTTAAAAAAAATCCTAGGTTGATAGGAAACAAGGCCAACCTCGAGGTGTGAAGCCCCTGATGTCATAGAACTAGATGGAACCCCTCGAGAGAGGAGGAAAAAATCACCTAGGACTGATCCCACTGAGTTTCTACCACTTGGAGATCCTGACGATCCAACACCATCTTTCACTGACGCAATCATGAATGCTTATATCTCAAGGAAGTCTAAGATGCCAACCATCAAAGCTTACGATGGAACGGGAGACCCTGCGAATCACATAAGAACTTTCTCGAATGCTTTGTTATTACAACCTATCAATGATGGTGTTAAGTGCAGGGCTCTCCCTTAAACCTTGAGGGGCATGGCTCAACGTTGGTATAGCCGGTTACCTCCCAACTCTATTGGATCCTTCAAGAAACTCAGCAAGGCCTTTATATGCCAGTTAATAAGCGGAAAAGTGCATGAAAAGAGCTCCGCTTCACTCATGAATTTGGAGCAAGGAAAGAATGAATCCCTATGGAACTACTTGATCCATTTTACTAAGGAAGCCCTGAGAGTCCCGAACTTGGACGAAAAAGTAGCTATGATAGCCTTGCAACAAGGGATGATTGATCCTTACTTTAAAAGGTTATTAGCCAAAAAAACCCCAGAGAACATGCTTCTCCTTCAAGATAGGGCTAGGAAGTATATTAAGGCAGAAGAAAGCAAGAAGAAAACCACCATATCAGTAGCAACGAATTTGAATAAGAAAAGAAAAGGCGATCAAGTGTATGATGTCCAGGACAAGTATTCTAAGACGGATAAGGATTTTGAATCCCCTCCTATGAAGAATAACTTTGGACCGAGGTTCGCTGAATGTGCCTTGAAGCCAAATCCTGATGGATATTGAGAAAGTCGGATCCTGAGAAAATAAACAAGAATGCATTCTGCCGATTCCATAAAGATACCGGGCACAACACAGATGATTGTAGACAACTGAAGGATGAAATCAAATTCCACCTCAGAAGAGGAAAACTTTCTAAGCTCACCACAGATGGAAGTCGTGATAGGCGCGATGATAATGGGAGAAATAATGATAATCGGGATAGAAACCCCCAGCCTAGAGGGCCAGTTATTAATATAATTTTTGAAAGACCTATATCTGCAGGGAATTCAAGAAACTCAAGGAAAGCATATACTAGAGAAGTTATGCAAGTCGTAGATGAAGCACCTAAACACGCTAAAACAGAGGCGGTCATATCATTTGATGACTCAGACTTGGAAGGGATAAAGTTCCCTCACGACGATCACCTTGTCATAACACCTTTGATAGGCAATTAGGTGGTAAAAAGAGTTTTGATGGACAATGGAGCATTTGTAGATATCTTGTTCTATGATGCCTTTGTGAAGATGGGGTATACAATGATTCTCAACTAACCCCTTCGGATATTCCAATCTATGGTTTCAATGGGGTGTAGTCGAAAGTAGAAGGAACCATTCAACTACCCATGACAATGGGAAGAGAGCCTCGAGAGGTCACCAAAATGCTAACCTTCCTGGTAATTAAAGCATCTTCTACATATAACGCAATCCTTGGAAGGACAAGCTTGCAAGCTTTTAAGGCTGTTGCCTCGAGTTATTACTTGAAGATCAAATTCCCTACTAGAAATGGTGTTGGAGAGGAAATAGGAGATCAGAGAATGAAAAGAAGTTGTTATGTGGCCACCCTAAGACCGGATGGAGTCGGGGGGCAGGTCTTGCCCATAGAAGACATGAATGTAAGAGAGGATGAGGAAAAAAAAGGAGAAACTAGCTGAAGATTTGGTTCCAATTCCCTTAGTTCCGGGAGAACCTGACAAAGTCACCTACATCGGGGCCTCATTGAAAGAGCCTATGAAAGGCAAGTTAACGAAGTTCTTACAAGAAAATGGGGACTTGTTTACTTGGACAACCGCTGATATGTCAGGGATTGACCCCGAACTGATCACTCATAAACTTAATGTGGATTCAAGCCGAAAAATGGTGAAGAAAAAGAAGAAAAACTTCACTCTAGAAAGGTAAGAGGCCATAAAGCAAGAAGAGGAAAAACTCTTAGAGTCTAGTTTCATCGAAGAGATTCAATTTCCCAAATGGCTCTCTAATCCGGTCAAGAAATCCAATGGAAAGTGGAGAATGTGCGTAGACGTTACTGATTTGAATGATGCAAGCCCAAAGGATTACCTCCCTCTTCTAAGAATCGATGCACTTATAGATGTCACGGCGGGGCATGAGATGTTAAGCTCCATGGATGGATTTAGTGGGTACAATCAGATCAAAATGCATAAATATGACATTGTTAATGTATCTTTTGTCACTGACTTTGGTGTTTTTTGCTATCTTGTTATGGCCTTTGGATTGAAAAATGCAAGAGCCACCTATTAGAGGTTGGTTAATAAAATATTCAAGCATCTTATTGGAAAAACCATGGAGGTCTACGTTGATGACATGTTAGTCAAAAGCTTGGATAAGACCGATCATATTGAACACCTCAGGGAGGCCTTAAAAGTGCTAAGGCACCATAAGATGATGTTAAACCCCGCAAAATGTGCCTTGGGCGTAGGGTCTGGAAAATTCTTGGGAATGATGGTCTCTAAGAGGGGGATTGAGGCCAATCTTGACAAAATTAAGGCTATACTCGACATGGAAACCCCAAAGACAGTATGGGACATCCAAAAATTGACAGGAAGAGTTGCGACCCTAGGGAGGTTCATCTCAAAGTCTGGGAATAAAGGCCTACCCTTCTTCAAGACATTGAAGAAAGTAAAAGATTTTGTGTGGATAGAAGAAAGTCAAGCGGCCTTCGAGGAATTGAAGAAGTATATGGCTGAAGCTCCATTATTGGCCAAGCCTAGTTCCGAGGACATCTTATACTTGTATTTGGCCATATCAAAAAAGGTCTTGAGTGTTGTCCTTATAAAAGAGTAAGAAAAGGTTCAAAAGCCAGTTTACTACGTGAGCAAGGTTTTGCACGGAGCAGAGCTGAACTACTACAAGGTTGAAAATTTTGCGTTAGCCCTGATAATGGCCTCAAAGAAGCTGCGGCCTTACTTTCAAGCACATAAAATTGAGGTGTTGACTGATCATCCATTGAGGAACAACATACATAGCCCCAAGGCAAGTGGAAGATTGATTAATTGGACCATAAAGTTAGGAGAATTCGACATCAAGTATAGGCCTCGAATGACAATTAAAGCTCAAGCTCTTGCTGACTTCGTGGTCGAATGTACCATCAATGACCAAGAAGTTGGGGGAGAGGATAAGGAGGAAACACCCCAAGAGGAAGAAAAAGGATAAGCTCCTAAAGGAAGAAAAAGGACAGGCTCCTAACGAATACTGGGTGCTCAATTTTGATGGAGCATCAAAAACAAAATTTAGTGGAGCTGGTCTAGTTTTCCAAAGCCCTGAAGGGTGAATATGAAGCTCTGATAGCCGGGCTTGGCCTAACTAAAGCACTAAAGGCCAAGTACCTCAAAGTTTGTGGAGTTTCGAAGTTAGTTATATTCCAAGTAAATGGGGAATTTGAGGCAAGAAAAGAAGTTATGATTAAATATCTTCGCCGATGTTACGGATCAAAAATGAGGTATCTTTAATACGTAATTAATGCTAGTGTTTGGGTGAAATTCGAGCTTTAATGGCTGCACTAACGTTTCGTGACTATCTCGGGTCCTCGTTAACTGCCTACGTATCTCTGTTGTGTTTAGAGAATCAAGCCAAAAATGTAGTTCTAATATTGAGGGGTTAGGCCCTTTATATAGGCGCACGAGGGCCTTGGAATCAGATTAGAGTTAGGAGACTTAGGGGCCAAGTCTCCTAGTGATGTAAGGTTGTTGTAACCTTCAAGGAATGAGAGTCCTCGTTGGACTCTAGCAGGTGAGGTTTATCTTCGAGATTGGGCTTCTAGAGCCTTCCACAGATGATGGGTCTCGTAGGACTCTTTAAGCCTTTAATTGAGGCTCTATTAATTAACTACGAAATTAATTAATAAATAGGGTTTCTAGATCCTTCTAGGATTAGGGCCTTCAACAGACTTCTTGGGCCTTTACTGAGCCTTTATTAATTAATTACGAAATTAATTAATAACAAAGGCTTAATGGGCCTATGGCTTCAACAGAGCTTGTGGGCTGGACTTACAAATCCAATTGTTCCTTGAATTTATTTTCCTTGTTCGTTTCAAGGGCCCAAACCTATGGACCATGCTAGGTCTAATAAATGAAATAATAAATGTATATTTATTATCATTTGCCCCCCAACTTTTGGGAAAATTTTGTGAGTTTTCATAAAAGTTTTACAAAGGGTTTTCAGTGTCTTATCGGGCTTTTAACTCATTTTAGTCAATTTTATCCCGACTTTTTGGGATCAGGCCTTCTATTATTAATTCTTTTAGAGAATTAATATTAAATAAATCGGTCCCCAACAGACTTTTATTCGTAGCTAATTTGCCAAATAAGGTTCTCGCATTTCTTCCCCAAATCGACAAGGATTGAGGTCGAAAATCGACCTCAAAAACCCTCGAGGTCGAATTGATGCCCTGAGGTCGATTTCGATCTCAGTTGAGGTCGAATAAGGTCTCAAAGACCTTCGAGGTTGAAACCTGTATCTGAGGTCGATTTCGACCTCGATTGGGGTCGATTTAGACTTCAAAATCTCTTGAAGTCGAACTGCGTGATTGAAGTCGATTTCGACCTCGATTGAGGTCGATTTAGACTTCAAAATCCCTTGAAGTTGATACCTGCGATTGAAGTCGATATCGACCTCGATTGAGGTCGATTTAGGCCTTCATGACTTTGGCTTTATTTCGAACTCGATTGAGGTCGAATTATGCCTCAAATATGTATCGAGGTCGATTGATAATCGAGGTCGATTATCGACCTCATTTGAAGTCGAATGGGATTTGGGGTCAATTTGGCCTTCTTGGCTTTCGCTTCATTTCGACCTCGATTGAAGTCGAATTTCATTATTATTTTCAATTTTCATGATATTGTATCACCCAAAAGTGTTTCTGTATTTTTCCTAAATATTTTGGGAAACATATGGTGCTCACTAATATTTTTCTTAATACTCCTAATAATTTTAGAAATTTTTATGTACCTACAGGTATTTTTCGTAATTTTTCCTAATATTTTAGGAATTTTTTCTGTACCCATATGTATTTTTCCTAATAATTTAGGAATTTTTTGTGTACCCACGGGTATTTTTCTCAAAAATTTAGGAATTTTTTGTGTACCCACGGGTATTTTTCCTAATAATTTAGGAATTATTTGTGTACCCACGGGTATTTTTCCTAATAATTTAGGAATTATTTGTGTACCCACGGGTATTTTTCCTAATAATTTAGGAAATTTTTATGTACCCACGGGTATTTTTCCTAAGAATTTAGGAATTTTTTGTGTACCCACGTGTATTTTTCCTAATAATTTAGGAATTATTTATGTACCCACGGGTATTTTTCCTAAGAATTTAGGAATTTTTTATATACCCACGGGTATTTTTCCTAATAATTTAGGAATTATTTGTGTACCCACGGATAATTTTCCTAATAATTTAGGAATTATTTGTGTACCCACAGGTATTTTTCCTAAAAAGTTAGGAATTTTTTGTGTACCCACAGGTATTTTTCCTAATAATTTAGGAATTATTTGTGTACTCACGGGTATTTTTCCTAAGAATTTAGGAATTTCTTATGTACCAACTGGTATTTTTCCTAATAATTTAAGATTTTTTTATGTAACTACATGTATTTTTCCTAAGAATTTAGAAATTTTTTATGTAATTTTTCCATCAGGGATCAACTTGTAATTTTGCAGGGTTTGATTTGTTAATTTACAAACTTCAGGGGAGTAATTGTCAACTTCTAAACTTCAGGGGGCATTTGTATAAACTGCAGAAGCTAGGTGACCTTTTGGTAATGTGACAAGTCAAATCGACCTCAGATGAAGTCGATTTAGCCAGTCAATTTGTGTCCAGGTCGAAAAGAATTTGAGGCCGACCTTCGACCTCATTCGAGGTCGATTTTTTTTTTTTTGCACTTCAATTTTTTCCAAATATCATTAATAAATAATAATATTTATTTTGGAATAATTTGATTTCAGATTTGGAGGTGTCCCACTCGAATAAAATTTTATTCGAATAAAGTCCAACCCGGATATTATTATTATTATTAAATAATAATAATTTATATTTTTATATTCTTGTAAACCTTGATTGAGGGGTCTCATGTCTCATTTGGCTGATTTGAGGGGTCTCAAACCTTGTTTGACAGACTTGAAGGGTCTCAAACCTCGTTTGACAGACTTGAGGGGTCTCAGACCTCGTTTGAGCACCAGGTCAAATAGACCTAGATTGAGGTATAATAAACCTCAATTTCAAGCCCATGTCGAATTTGACTAGCTTGAGGGGTCTCATGCCTCATTTGAGTGACTTGAGGGGTCTCAAACCTCACTTGACAGACTTGAAGGGTTTCAAACCTCGTCTGACTGACTTGAGGGGTTTCAAACCTCGTTTGAGCTGTAGGTCAAATAGACCTGGATTGAGGTCTAATAAACCTCAATTTCAAGCCCAGGTAGAATTTGATTAGCTTGAGGGGCCTCAGGCCTCGTTTGACTTGAGTGGTCTCAAACCTCGTTTGACAGACTTGAAGGGTTTCAAACCTCGTCTGACTGACTTGAGGGGTTTCAAACCTCGTTTGAGCTGTAGGTCAAAAAGACATGGATTGAGGTCTAATAAACCTCAATTTCAAGCCCAGGTCGAATTTGATTAGCTTGAGGGGCCTCAGGCCGCGTTTGACTTGAGTGGTCTCGAACCTCGTTTGACAGACTTGAAGGGTTTCAAACCTCGTCTGACTGACTTGAGGGGTTTCAAACCTCGTTTGAGCTGTAGGTCAAATAGACCTGGATTGAGGTCTAATAAACCTCAATTTCAAGCCCAGGTCGAATTTGATTTCCAAGGGGCTGAATTGAGGTCGATGTGTCCTTCAAGGTTTGACCTCCCATCGACTTGGACCGAGGTCGGTGAGCCCTACAGGGTTTGACCTCCCATCGACTTGGAATGAGGTCGAACTAACACTCATTTTTCCTCCCAGGTCGAAATGTCTTACTGAGATTGTTTTCGACCTCGTTTGAAGTCGAATTAGACCTCAAAATCCTTTGAGGTCGAAATGTCTTGGGGCCTCATGGCTTTGTAATCCTCGATTTGAAATGAGGTCGATGAGCCTTACAAGGTTTGACCTCCCATTGACTTGGACCGAGGTCGATGAGCCCTATAGGGTTTGACCTCCCATCGACTTGGAATGAGGTCGAACTAACACTCATTTTTCCTCCCAGGTCAAAATGTCTTACTGAAATTGTTTTCGACCTCGTTTGAAGTCGAATTAGGCTTCAAAATCCTTTGAGGTCGAAATGTCTTGGGGCCTCATGGCCCTGTAATCTTCGATTTGAAATGAGGTCGATGAGCCCTACAGGGTTTGACCTCCCATAGACCTGGATTGAGGTCGAATTGTGCTTCCAAGGGGCTGGTCTGTCAAGACCTCAATGTCGTGTGCCTAAGAGTATAGACGTAGCTTTTCCGTTTACTACCCGTGTTGGCCATGCATGGCTTTTATCTTTTATTCTCGTACCTTGAACCCCTTCAGTACTCGGCACTCTTATTACGTTCATGCATTCTCTTTTGCATTTTTACGTTATGTGCATTGGTACAAAGTTTTTTTCGTGTTTAATAATAACATAATAAGAGAGTTCAAGGATACTAAATAAAATTTCATTGAAATATCTTGAAGTATATCTTCATGTCCTAGAGGGTTCTACCCTTACATAATAATAAGCTACTTCCCACTTGGGGTAACAACTTCTTGATTCCTAATGGTTCCATAGAACCTTATTTCTACTTAATAATCCTTCCAAATATAACCCTTGAAGGAGCTGCCTAGTACTTCCACGTATCCGCACCTTCGATCGGGAGTACTTGCCCCCCGACTCCATCGGACCTTAACGAGGCTACATAACATTTCCTTGCCATCTTCTGGTCTCCTTTCTCCTCACTAACTCCATTCCTAGTTGGAAATTTAAGTTTGAGGTGGTAAGTTGAGGCAACAGCCTTGAACGCATGTATCCCTGTTCGTCCGAGGATCCCATTGTAAGAGGACACAGCCTTGATCACGAGAAAGTTCAGCATTTGAGTGGACTAATGGGGCACCTGCCCTATAGTCACAGGCAATCGAATGGTTCCCTCCACCTTAGACTCGACTCCATTGAACCCGTATATAGGCATGTCAGAGGGAGTCAGTTGAGAGTCGGTGTACCCCATTTTGAGATATGCATTATGGAACAGGATGTCTACTGAAGCTCCACTATCCACTAGGATTCGTTTTACCGAAGAGTTGCCTATCACAGGTATTATGACCAACGGGTCATCATGGGGGAAGTTCACCCCTTTCAAATCAGAATCATCAAAAGAAATTGATACTTCGCTCCTTGCACTCTTTGGTGCTTCCCCCACAAGTTGTAGAACTTGACGGGCATAAGCCTTTCTCGAGTTACTTGAAGTCTCAGCCGCTGTTGGACCTCCAGAGATCACATTTATTACTGGGCCTCGAGGCTGTATCCTCTTATCACGGTCATCATAATCCCTTCGTTGTTCATTATAGTGTCGATCATCATTGTTGTTTCTATCATCTTCTTTGATAAACTTTCTGAGTTTTCCCCTTCTGATCAAGAATTCAATCTCATCTTTCAACTGCCTACAATTATCTGTGTCATGTCCAACATCCTTGTGAAACTTACAATACAAATTCGGATTCATCTTCTTAGGATCAGTCCTTAGTGGCTTCGGCCATTGAAGTTCTCTATCTTTCTCAATGTCCAACAGGATCTCACTTCTTGGTGAGTTTAGCCTTGCATACTCGGTGAACCTAGGCCCTGGGCCAACCGTCCTCGAGGTATAGTCGGAGTCTTTATTGGTTCTAGGATACTTATCCTCAACATCATTCTCATCCTCGACATCATATTGATCTTGCTTATGTTTTTTGCTACTCCACTCATTTCTGAACGAGTTGGTAGTCTTCTCCAAGCTTTCCTCAGCCTTGATATACTTTCCAGCTCTCTCTTGGAGCTCATTCATACTTTCTGGAGCCCTTTTGGCTAAAGACCTCCTGAAGTTCTCATCTGAGGTCCCTTGTTGTAGGGCTATCATAGCTACATTCTGGTCTAGATCAGAGACCTTCAAGGCCTCCTTAGTGAATTTGTTCATATAGTCCCTCAGGGATTCATTCTTTCCCTGATACATATTCATTAGCGAAGCTGAGCTCTTCTCATAAGTCTTGTTGCTGATAAACTGACCAACGAAGGCCCTGCTTAGATCTTTGAATGACCCAACAGAGTTAAGGGGTAGACGACTAAACCACCTTTGAGCCATACCACTCAGGGTTTGAGGGAACGCCCTACACTTGATGGCGTCATTGACGGGCTGCAGCAGCAGTGCATTAGAGAACGTGAGAACATGATTTGAGGGATCCCCCGTTCCATCATAGGACTTGATTGTAGGCATCTTAAACTTCCTTGATATCTTCTCATTCATAATATTCTCATTGAAGGGGGGTGTGGGGTCATCAGGATCTCCAAGTGACAATAAGTCTTGGGGGTCAGCCCTAACATGACTTGTCTTTGTTTGCCTCCTTGTCGGGGGCTCATCTAGATCTATCACAGATGCATTCCTTACTGATCCTCCAGCCCCCTCAGCTCTCGGGCATTGCTTCCTCGCTAACTCCCTTTCCAGGTCTTTCCTTAGTCGTTGAGCTTTAGCCTCATGAGCTCGTATCGTCTCTTGTAGGTTTATGGAGTTAGTGTTTTGAGGCCCTCGGGGCTGGGTACTCCTCCCTTGAAGGGGCTCCTTTCTAGGTTGTCTCCTTTTAGGATTAACGTCCTCATCAGTCGTTTCATCATCATTCGAGTAGGGTCCAGAAAAATCTTGATTCCCTTGACGTGAGTTATGTGGGGGCAGCAGCCCTTGCTCATAAGAGGGCTTATAGTTAGGTGGAAGCCCATATTGAGGGTTTCTAGGCAACATCGTAGTGGAGACCTGCAATGGGAGAGGAGCAACAAAAGTAGTATTGAGGGGTGGAATTACCTGGACTGGAGGGACGGAGGCATGGATTGACATGTCAGGATTGGAAGGATGAACGATGACGCTCAGGGGTCCCGTACGACGGGTGCTTGTTTCAGGGTCCTTAACGGAGGTGGTTGGGACAACAGCTCCTTGTTCCTGAGTTACGGTAAGAGTAACGTTGGTGTCATCAGTGGTGTCAGGGATCTCTCCTTCGAGGGTGCTCGTGGTACTTCGTGTTCTTGCCATGGCTGCTATTCTCTTCCCACAGACGGCGCCAAATGTTACAGATCAAAAACGAGGTGTCTTTAATACGTAATTAATGCTAGGGTTTGGGTGAGCTTCGAGCTTTAATGGCTGCACTAACGTTTCATGACTATCTCGGGTCCTCATTAACTGCCTACGTATCTCTGTTGTGTTTAGAGAATCAAGCCAAAAACGTAGTTCTAATGTTGAGGGGTTAGGCCCTTTATATAGGCGCACGAGGGCCTTGGAATCATATTAGAGTTAGGAGACTTGGGGGCCAAGTCTCCTAGTGATGTAAGGTTGTTGTAACCTTCAAGGAATGAGAGTCCTCGTTGGACTCTAGCAGGTGAGGTTTATCTTCGAGATTGGGCTTCTAGAGCCTTCCACATATGATGGGTCTCGTAGGACTCTTCAAGCCTTTAATTGAGGCTTTATTAATTAACTACGAAATTAATTCATAAATAGGGTTTCTAGATCCTTCTAGGATTAGGGCCTTCAACAGACTTCTTGAGCCTTTACTGAGCCTTTATTAATTAATTACAAAATTAATTAATAATAAAGGCTTAATGGGCCTATGGCTTCAACAGAGCATGTGGGCTGGACTTACAAATCCAGTTGATCCTTGGATTTATTTTCCTTGTTTGTTTCAAGGGCTCAAGCCTATGGACTATGCTAGGTCTAATAAATGAAATAATAAATGCTATATTTATTATTTCCTTAGGGATATGTTTTTACCCATATCAGCTTGGTGAAAGCTATAATGACTCAGTTTGAGGAATGTCAGATGGAATACGTTCCTAGAGAGGAAAATGTGAAGACCGATGCCTTATCAAAGTTTTCATCATCAGAAATAGACAAACATCCGGGAAGTGTCTACTTCCAAGTCTTGAAGACCCCTAACGTTGATGCAAAACTGGTAGCCCCGATAAACATGGGCAATTGCTGGATGGATCCAATTAAATCTTATCTTCCGTCTGGATGGACTCCTAGCAATACTATAGAAGCAAGAAAGCTTACTATAAGGGCTTTAAGGTACGCTCTTATTGATGGAATTCTTTATAAGAAGTCTTTTGTTATTCCATACTTGAAATGTTTAAGGCCTGATGAGGCCCAAGAAGCATTGAAAGAAGTGCACGAAGGGATCTGTGACCAACACATGGGGGGCAGAGCTTTGGCTCACAAGATTACTCGCCTTGGCTTTTACTGGCCTGACCTATTGAAGGATTTAAAGGAATATCTGAAAAGATACGATAGGTGCCAAAGGCATGCACCGGTTTTAAGGCAGCCTCCCGAGATGTTAACATCCATCAACTCCCCCATCCCCTTTGCAATGTGGGGAATGGACATCCTTGAGCCCTTCTCAATGGCTAGTGGACAAATAAAGTTTCTGATCGTTGTGATCGATTATTTCACTAAGTGGGTTGAGGCTAAACTACTGGCTAAGATAACCACCAGGCAAGTAGTTCAATTCTTCTTGGAAAACATCGTATGCAGGTACGGAATACCACGAATCCTGGTCATGGACAATAGAACACAATTCAATAATGAAGAATTCAAGGAGTATTGCAATGATAATGACATCGATCTATACTTTACTTTTGTGGCACATCCCCAAGAAAATGGGCAGGTTGAAGTAGCCAATCGAATCATCCTTGATGGACTCAAGAAAAGGATAGAACGTTCAGCTAACACCTGGGTGGATGAGTTTTTGCCAATACTCTGGGTATATAGAACCACTCATAAAGTTACCACTAATGCAACTCCATTCTTCTTGGCTTATGGAGCCGAAGTAGTGGTTCTAGTTGAAATCTTGCATGTATCCCCAAGAACGAAGGCCTTTGAGCCTGAGGAAAATGAGGAAGGAATGAAGCTTGCATTGGACTTGATTGATGAAGTCAGGGACAAGGCTCATGCAAAAATTATCGAATGTCAGAAGAAATCTTCTTTCTACTACAACCTAAGGGTTAAGGAAAGATTCTTTAGAAATAGAGACCTGGTCCTAAGAAAAGCTGAAGCTTCTGGAGTGGGCTGGGAAGGGCCTTACAAGATAAAACAAGTTAAGGGAGGGGGATCATACATCCTTGAAACCCTAGAAGATGTTGAAGTGCCAAGAACTTGGCATGCCACGAACCTGAAGGTTTATTATATTTAAAGAATTCAATTATGAGTTCTCATACTTATTATGAACTAAGTAGAAATAAGGTTCGATGAGACCACTGGGATGTAAGAGCCTTTCGCTCCAAGTAGGATTTCCATTTTGTAAAGGTTGTGTCCACTTTTAGCCTTGAAGGCATTATTAATATAATGAAGTTTTTTCTACCTTATGGCATCTCCAAAAACATGTGCATTTAGCCTTGATTGGCAGTCAATTTTATTAGTTCTTTCATGATCAAAGAATAAAATCAAGCCTGGTTGGCACTTTGAATCAATCCTAAGTGACATCTTTTCCTTAACGCCCAAAAAGTATATGCTAAATAAAATATGCTAAGGCAAGAAAAAGGAAAATAACAACAACATGGACTTTTTATAAATAAAAAGTCTTAGGGTACATAAGTTAACAATAGAAGAGAAAGTACAAGAAACACAAGGAAAATAGTACAAAGAAAAGGAAAAAGCTAAGGAATATCCTCGACTGGCTCATCCTTCTTCTCTTCCTCAGTCTCCTCTTCTTCTTCAGCTTCCTTTTGGGCATCCTCCTTGGCCTATGAGGAATCGAAGACCCGGTTGTATTCATCCAAGGCCTTACCACCCAAAATATCGCCAGAGTTTGCTTCGCGGGTAGTGGAGGTCAAGGCTTAGGGTTGTCCCATAGGGCAAGGGAAATCAGCTGGGTCAAATAGTCCGGGGTGCTTAGTCAGGACGACATTAAGGCACTTCCCCCAAGCTTGAGCATCGGCCGTCGAGAAAACCAGATCATCGTGCTTATCGATGAAGGCATAAAACTCGTCTGACTCTATGTACTTGGAAATTCGGGCTTCTTTATTAGCCCTCAACTCCTGGAGCTCGACATGAGACGTGACCAGCTCTTGCTCCTTCTCGAGGAGCTTCTTCTCAAGAACGCCCACCTTCTCCTCGACCTTGATCTTGGCCTTTCTCTGGGCCCTTTCAGAGTATCTCCAAGTTTTGGCTTGGTGAGCTATAGTTTAGAAATAGGTGTTAACCTAGAAACAAAGAAACCAAACATCAAGTTAAGGCCCCAAAAGCAAAAATCTACTAAGTACAAAAATCTGCTTAGAACGGACATACAGAAGAAGTTAAAAGGCTTATTACCGCAATTCCTTGGGCCCCTAACATTTCGACCTTTTCAATGTCGGTTTTCACGACAATTTTGGCCCGATCAGCTGGGTGAATGGAATTCTTGGACCAATCAATGGAGTTTAAAGTACTCCCAACCACGGTGTCCTGCTTGCGAATCTCCCAACTGGGCTTCCAAGCGGCCATTTCTGGGTTCTCTTTCTCCTCTCGAGGCTGTTTGCCCTTACCCTTGCTTTGGTCCCCTTCGCAAGGCTGCAAGAAGCCAGGGAGGTTAGGCTCTTTAATGGGGCCCTCAGCTGCTAAACGGGCCTTTCTCATCTTGTGGTTTTCCTCATCGCCCATGCCCAAGTAAAAATTGATACTCTCAGCCGGTGCAAAACAAACATGAAATATGTTGGACTCAAAAAACCAAAGAACAAAAAAGACTAAGTTGAAAAATTACCACTATGAGAGCATCTGGAAAGGCCCACGGCCTTCAAAGAAAGTTCATCTAAGAGCTTTCTATAATGGGTTTGCCCCTTGTCTTGGCCCAAATCCATAATAATCAATTTCTCTTCAGGTCAATTGAATTATCCCAGGATTTCCGTCTTTAAATTTGCAAAAAGAGGTCCTAAAAAGGGTGCCCCGGTCGCTCCCCTCCCACTCACAATACAAAAAATTGGACCTCCAGTCTGGGATGGTATCAGGCAAAGATTTGTTGCAAAATATTGGGCTCATTCCTTGCCTATGATTTATGTAAATCCAGCCCAATATATTTATTGGACTATTTTTAAAATGAAATATGCTCCTGAATACTGCTACAGATAAACGAAATTTTTTTCCAAGGCAAAGAACTATGAAATAACGAAGGGCCCTCCAAGAGTTTGGGCTCAATTGACATGGGATAACCCCAACCTCAGCTAAAAGCCTAATTACGAAATCATGAAATGAGATCCTAAACCCATCTAACAAAGCATTCCTAAAATTACAAAGCCCGTTGGGCCTCTAGTGACAGGCCCTATCACCTGGTTCAACCAAAACAAATTTGAAGCCCGTAGGTAATTTGTGCAACCTAGTAAGCTTTTCGCATGACTCTTTGTTAACAAAGGTACTTTTAAACTTAAAGGCATCAAGCTCAGTTATACTAGGAAATTCACATCCCATCTCCTGGAGTAATTCTCATATATTCGAAAAAGAGGGACGAACTGTAACAAAGTTGCCTCTTTTTACCGCCCTAGCCAAAAGCTTCTATTGAGCCGCATCTGCAACATTTTGAGAATCCACCATTGATGTTCAACGGTGAAGGCTTGAGGAAACAAGGAGACGAAGATTGATCAGAAAACTTGGCAGAAATCGCCTAAAATCATAGAAATCAAGAGAGAAATTTAGGGAGAAATTTTAGCCAAGAAAAGTGAGTACGTGAGGAATGAACTCTCACTCCACTCTTTTATAGGAAAAATAATTCTAAACATTGAATTCTAACCGTTGTGACTTACGTCAGCATCAATAGGCCCATTAATGGAATGTTTTTAAATTGGGCCCAAAACATGTTATAGGCCAAGTCCCAACTTACGATCAAATTAAAATCCTTGAATTGATAAACGACCAGGAATTGATAACTAGTACAAATTAAAATCCTTGAATGGATAAACGACCAGGAATTGGTCATGAGTAGCTCTCCAAATTAGTCTTTCAAACGACCAGGAATTAGCCATGACCAGACTCCCAAAGAAGGCATTCAAACGATCAAGAATTGACCACGAGCAGAGTACTAAATTAGTCTTTCAAACGACCAGGATCCTAGTCGTACTAACGACTAGGATCAATCCACGAGTAGGACGTCCAAGTAGTCTTTCAAACGACAAGGATCCTAGTCGTACTAACGACTAGGATCAAGCCACGACTAGGCCACCAAGTTGACCATTTCAACGACCAGGGTCCTAGTCGTACAAATGACTAGGAATTCTGGCCGACCAGGAACCTCGATTGGTCCTTCAACCAACCAAGATCCTAGTCGAGTTAAACGACCAGGAACTTGTCCCGACCTTGATTCCATTTGGACGATTAAACGACTAGGATCCTAGTCGGCCACAACTAGGAATCCTGGTCAAAAATTACCCAGAAAAATGCCAAAAAATTATTAAAAATGATTTAAATGACAAATAAATTATGGGAATTCTCTAAAAATTAGAGAAAATTCCTAGAAAATAAGGAAAAATAGCTGTGAGTATAAATAAATTATGGAAATTCTCTAAAAATTAGAGAAAAATTCTTAGAAAATAAGGAAAAATACACGCGGGTACAAATAAATTATGGGAATTCTCTAAAAATTAGAGAAAATTTCCTAGAAAATAAAGAAAAATACATATGAGTACAAATAAATTATGATAATTCTCTAAAAATTAGAGAAAAATTCCTAGAAAATAAGGAAAAATACCTAAAGGTACAAATAAATTTGGGAAAATTCTCCAAAAATAGAGAAAAATTTCTAGAAAATACTGGAGTTAAATCCTAGAGGATAATATGGATTTCAGTAAAATATTGGAGCTAAATCCTAAAGGATAAGGTGGATTTCAATAAGGTATTAGCCATAAAGGCTAACTTCACTGAGAAGATCTATGAGTCTTAACTTCTACAAAGTCTTGCACACTTTACAGAAGTTGGGGGACAAATGATGGGGATAGAAAATAACTCTAAGGACATAATTAATGTTGCATTAATTGGGCTCATTGAATGAAGCATTAAAGATAGCAATCATCCATGATGTGGATCCAATCGAAGAATCTCGTAGTTGTAAAATATGGACTTAACCATGTCACCTAAGGACATTCCAACAAAGGTCTGTTAAGGCCCAAATGCATTGATTATTTATTAATTTCGTAATTAATAAATAAAGCTATTAATCAGCCTAATTAATATCTTCTATTAGAAGGCAACTACTAAAAGGAAGTTCCAAGACACCAACTTCCTCAAGGAAATATAATCCTTCAAGGAAACTGTGTTCTACATGGATACATCCACCAAGGAGGTGGCTTGCCCACCAATATTCCTAAACCTAATCTAATTCTTAAACTTTCTACGTCTATATAAATGGCCTAACATGTCATTCTTAGAACTACGTCTGGCTTGATTCTCATACGCACTGAGATACGTATGCATCTTGTGAAGGCAGAGTTAAGTCACGAAATACAAGCCAACAATTAAAGCTAGATAAGCTCCGACACACATCGTAATTAATACACCCTAGATTTTATTCCATAATACAAACTAACTAAAATAAGTGAACACGCACATCCCCACACTTAAGTGAGACATTGTCCTCAATGACTCAAAAGGCTAAAAAAACAAATAAAGACGCCCACAACTAACATAAAAGAAGAGAGAAACAAAGAATAAATAAACTACAAAGAAAAGAAAACTTGTTAACGGTGCCAAAAACTTGTTAGCGGGTTTACAACTTTAACGCAAGTGCATGTGTCGTAACAAGTAATATATAAAATTCATTCCCACGAGGACTTTATAAGCTGTTAAATACCACTAACTATCTTTCTTTCAATTCAAGTTAAATACAAATATGATTAAAATTATATAATAAACTACTCCTAAAATATATATTTTACACACTTAAGAATAAACAAGAGAAACAAATATCTAGGTCTTTAACTTCATCTTGAGTTTTACAAGCATATCTATACCCTCTATTTCATGTCCAAATCGCCAGTCGAAGGTAATTTTCTATTCACAAGGAACTTTTGAATCTCAAGTGAACCTAACTCAAAAGATTAACTCCCATATTCCTATGCAGAATTTAAATCCATGAGCAACATTAACATATAACCCTAATTTGACTACTCGAGGTGATTAGGTATATTCCTATCCTAAACACAAATTAACACAAATGTTAATCTCAAGTAATATTGATTGGGTCTAATCTAGGTCGTCTCTTCCAAGCATCACCCAAATTACCAAATCAATCTCAAAGTTAATTACTCCTTGAGAAAAATTACACACAAATCAATATAATCAATTATAGCAAACACAAAATAGAGAATTAAAAGAATGCTTATATATCAACTCAAGAATCCATTAAACCCTAAAATATAATATTAGTTCAACATCTCAAAGTAAAACACAATTAAGAAATAAAGAAGATGAAGGAAGCATAAAACTCGTTGTGATGGCTTCAATCTTCTCGTATTCAAGAGAGTGTCTTCTTCAAGTGTTTAGTTCTTCTCTCCGCTTCTCTCTTATCTAAAACTAACGTCTAATATCTCCAACATCTCGTAATTGAATAAGAGATATATATCTATTTACAAGTGTTTTGTTTTTAATAAAATATTGGGAATACAAGAAATATTCCCTAATAAAATATATATATATAATTCTAACTACGAAATTCGTAGGCTTCTGTTGCTGGGCTATTCTGGGTAGATGAGAGTAGATATAATTTATGGGCCCCAGGAAGAAATTAAGGTCATCTTCCAAGATTTCCAATGACTATTTACAGGCCTAAAACGGACTTGTAGAACTCTAGTTATAGCCCAAACAGTGAAGACAGTACAAGATGCCCAAAAATCCGAATTTAGTATGAATTAAGCCTAAATCTTCCCCTTCAAGCTCCAATCCAATAATTTCTTGTATCCTGCAATAAAATATTAAAACACATCAATAAAATCCAATTTCGTACAAAATTAACTAAAAATATGTGAATAAACTAATAATAAATATCTACTTATCAGCAGTTGTCCCTAATATTTAATGAGGGGCTTTCATTAGTTTTCACTGATGAAAAATCTCAATCCTTTTTTTCTTTTTCGTTTTTCTTGATTAAACTTTTGTTTTCCTTCAACAACCTCCTAATTTTTTTGAGTTTTGTTTAGTCTCTCCTTGTGAGAGTCTGATTTGTTTTGGTGTTCTTCATGTCTGAAATTATAGATCTACATGATTTTCATGATTTTGATTTTGTGATAAAGGTTTTTATGGGATTGTATCTACGATCGATTACTCAAAACAGTTGGATTACAACAAGTACATATATTCATAATATCTTCAAAAAATCGCTTGGTTACTTCTGCAAGAAAAAAAGATTTAACAATGATATGTTTAAGTGTTTGTTCAATTTTAATTGTATTTGTAGATGTCGTATGACTTTTTATTGAATTGGTTCCTCTTTTCAAATAAAAAAAGATATATTATTATGGGATGCGACGGAGGGAATAATACTCACTCCGTTCCACAATACTAATCTCTTTTTTTGTCATTTTCAATATAAAACTTACTTTACTTAGTATAAAATAACCATAATAAATATGATACGCATGGAAAATTATTGCACAACTAATTTTTCTTAATATGTGTTATTTTTTCAAAAGAGATTATTATTAATATGGGACTATGGGATGGTGGGAGTAGATTATAGAAAATTTATGACAAGAATATTTATTTGGTGCAAGAAAAAATAACAAACCTTAATGGAGTTTTTCATTATTAAGGATATCCGTAGTGTGGAGCAGTGGAGGTATTCCACAAAATAGCGAGTTATAAAGCTTACAGACAAGTTTTTGTATAACCAAAAAATATATTAATGATAATATGCAGCACCAAGACATTAAATTCACCATATCTGTAACATTAATATCAACAAGTGATGACTTGTGACTTTTTTTTTGCATCCCTAGAATTCGAAAGGCTTCCTGAATGGCATTTGCCTTTCATTCAAATTATTGATCTACACAACATGAACAAATAATACAGATCAGAGGATGAGGTGGTACATTTGGTTGTTTAAAAAATCTTAAAGAGTGGAAAAAGCAGTTTATGCATATTTGTTATAGTTAAGGTTAGTATTTTTGGAGACTAGAAAGTCTTTGGAATTACCCTGTAAGATAACCCCCTTTAGATAAGGTGAAGGTAGCTACAAAAGGAACGGTTCATGTTAGAGAGGAAGTGTCTGCAACAACGAGTGCAAGTTTTAGAGGTACAAGGCATCTACCTAAGCGGGTGTCACACAGCCATGAGGAAACGTCAACCAACAACTAATTTTTCAAACTTTTGGCTGAGTGATGCGCCAACTCTACACCTAGAGCCTGACCAGCAATGCACAATTAACCCTTGGGCCTTAGTCTTCACAACTCCATGCCTGCAAAAGGGGTTAGTAACAACTTCACAATATAAATGAGACGAGTATATATGGGAAACCTCCAACCTTTTTATTACTCCATAAAAAGGATCTAACAATCTAGGCCTGCTTGCCACAACTACCGACTAACTGCTAGCAATACAAGAGTGCCTCACTACAAAGCTCTTTCTCTCTCTAGAACTCTATATAGCTCTCTCTATATTTTGCTCTCACTTCTCTCTACAAGTGTGTTGCTGAATAAATGGATGATTTGAGAATGAAGTAGCTCCTCCTTATATAGGCAGCTAAGCGGGCTTTGGATGACTCAAGCCCATCCAAACTTTCCATCTATGACGAAGATCTCCCTTGATACACTACCACAAAATCCTCCTTTTGGAATATTCCCAAGAATAATCATCCTTCTAGAATATTCTCTAAGATGTGCTGAATCGTATCCCTTGATTTCCGCCCTTAGAAGATATTGTCTTATACAATATCAAATATGATATGCTCTAGCCTTCTTTCCTTATTTGTAAGCTAAGCCCATCTATATGATATGTATAAGCCCAAGTCCATCTTGCACATTGAACCCATGTCATGGCTGCATCATACTCCAACTCTGGCCCAACTGATTGCATTACCTATCCAGCTCCACCATAGAACCATGCCTTAGCTAGGCCCACCATGTCTGACTCCTTAAGACTCGTCTGTCATGTCGCCTCTGTGTCATTGAGGACTAATGGTAAATGATGACTCTCCCTTAAGCCGGTCGTACCCTTGTTCAAGTCTCACCCAATCCTGCATCTCTTACCCTTGCGCCATGCTATATGACCCTTCTAGAATCAAGTGTGCCCACAATGCATGTTCTCTGTGTTTGTGCCTGGCTATGCATTCTTTTGCCTCCGTTGTCATGATCTAAGTCTTTGACATATCCAACTTGTGCAAGTGCCCTCATAAGTCACAAGTACCCCATGCGCCCTGTGCCCCATGTGCCCCAACTTTACCTCAACGCCAAGTCCCATGCCTGGCTTGCAACTCTGGTGCTGAAACCTAGCATCTTAAGCCTCTCAAGTAAGCCACCGCCCCGGCCCGCAACACCAGACTTAGGCTCAAAAGCTTAAGGATCTAACAGCGGGGGAAGCACGTGAAAGCAAAGAATAATCCTTCATTCAATTATCTCCATGCTTTCTACAAATACACCATATCTTGCTCCAAACTCTATTCCATCTTTTTAATAATGTTCTTGTAGATGTATGTATATATTATGGTATACAAATTCACGTAACGGTGTTAAATACAAATTAATGGAAGAAGACCGGAGCCCCACATTATAAAAAATAAAAAATTTAAATAAGTAACGGGCTAATTTTAAAACTTAGTCACCAATCTGCAAAAAAATTAATTTATAGGGGCCCAAAATGCAATTTAGTCTTTCTTTAGCTGTCTAAATCAAAATCTTGCTCAATTAGTTATTTTCAGGCTATAGAGTCGTGTAAAGATTGTATCTTTACTCATAAAAATCCCCAATTTGAAAAACCCTAATATCTAAATTTCAAAAATTTCAACATTTTGAGCTGTGATTTAGTTTCATGATATGATTTGGGGAAGACTCTTTTGTAATTTTGGTCTTTTGTGTTAAAATAAAGTAGGGTTTTTAATAGCAAGTGAAGAGAAATGGAGAAGTATGAGCTAGTTAAAGATATTGGGTCTGGGAATTTTGGTGTAGCAAGGCTTATGAGGAATAAAGAAACTAAAGAGCTTGTTGCAATGAAATATATTGAAAGAGGACACAAGGTATGTGTGTGTGTTTTGTTTTGGATTGTTAAATAGATTTGTATAATAAGTTTTGTGGTGCACTTTGGTTGTTAATATGTATGCTTATAATAATGTTTGTGTGTGTGTGTTTTTGTTGCTTAAAGTTAGTAACTTTTTATCTTTTGAATTTGTCAACTCACCTTATTAAATCTCACTCTATTCCACTTGAAGTTTACTGATTGTAATATTATATTAAGAGTTAGTGGCATTGGATTGGTTAATTTTACATTTAGATTTCTTGATCACTAAACTCTCAGGATTGTTGGTTTCTTTTTTTTTTGAGTTGGGGTTCGGTCACATGTTATATGGAAATCAATGCTTGAATCCTGGCCTATAAATGCATATTAGATTCTTCGGGTAATTTACTTTCATGTTTTATAGCTTAGCGTTGAACTTGACATTATTTTCGTGTTCTACAATTTCAGATTGACGAGAATGTTGCGAGGGAGATTATAAATCATAGATCACTTAAGCACCCGAACATAATAAGATTTAAGGAGGCAAGTATCTTTCAGTGTTTCCTTATTGCTGATCTTGTATTAAATTGGATAATGGTAGAGTTGAATGAAGTTCACTTTGAGTGACTTATCTTGATTTGGTTTTTAATTTACAGCTGGTACTCACCCCCACTCACCTTGCTATTGTCATGGAGTATGCAGCCGGTGGAGAACTTTTTGAGCGCATCTGCAATGCAGGGAGATTTAGCGAGGATGAGGTTGGTTAAATAGTATATTTAGAATAATAGGTAATTGTCTCCTTGTCCAGGGCAATCAATGTTTGGTAGTAATTTTAGAAGTTTTGTTTGGTGGATGTTTTATTTTAAAATTTTCAGGCTAGATACTTCTTCCAGCAGTTAATATCGGGGGTCAACTACTGTCATTCCATGGTAAGGTTTTTTTTTAAATTCTGTATGGTTGTGTTCTGTCTCTTGATGTTGTAGATAAAAAAAATGCAGGTTTTAAAGTAGATACGATTCTGAGAAGTTGAGGAATTTTGTTTATTGTATAACAATACTCCTTATATGCCACTAAGTTTAATTTATTGATTAGCTATCATTTTGCTAGAAAATATGCCATAGGGACTTAAAGTTGGAGAATACTCTCTTGGATGGGAGCCCTGCACCACGTCTGAAAATATGTGATTTTGGTTACTCAAAGGTATAATTAAAAGTTAATATTTTTGCATTGAGTTGTATTCTGGAAGTTATTTGTTAGTATCTACTTAATCACTTCTATTTTTATCTGCAGTCATCACTGCTGCATTCAAGACCCAAATCAACTGTTGGCACTCCAGCCTACATTGCTCCTGAAGTTCTCTCTCGCAAAGAATATGATGGAAAGGTAGTCTATATGCTTCTATAAATCATATGAATTGAAAATGTAAGTTTAATTTGAAAACAAACTTGGAATATGGAAATCACTTTCAGTCTTATCGAATTTCTTTATTTGGCAGAATGTTCTCGGACAACTAAATTAACTTTCAAATAATTTTTTGTTATATGCCCCTGTTGTAGACTAGTGTAAGAATTTTTAGTCATGTCAATTTCTACAACGCAATCAAAGGCTTTTTCTGAGATTTTGCGGACTTGATGATGAAAATATATAGGATTCTACTAGCTGCTTTCTGTTATTTGGTATGTATGGTTGCAGCGGAATTTTTGTCCGGAATTTTTCATGTGCCATTTTTTGGCTACGTTTTTATATAATCTGTATGTAATTGGTTTTATATGTATCATTTGCTATGATATGCGTGGGCTTTTTGGAGTGGCGGTTCAGTCGACGGCACATCAACCACTTATAGGCTCTAATCAGTATGTACTGGCATTCTGTTTGTGCTTGATGAAGCCTTTCGAGTTTCGAGTTGAGTGTGTTGCACTCTAATTCACAGGGCTCACTGAAAGCAATGTTGCACCACTGTTCACTATATACAAGCAAACTTATGTCTTCCCTACACTGCCTGTATGACTTTCATAGTTTCATGTGATTATTTTGTGTTATATTATTAGCTATATATTGTAATTCAAATGGGCATATGTTGTCTGGAAAATTTACAGTTTCATTCATGTTGAAGTGCACTGGACTATAGAGTATAGAGATTGTGAAAAATTGTTTCCATCTCTTCGTTATGGTGAGAAGGTGAACGTCTTTCTCATGTGGCCGTTATCTGATTTTGTGTGGTCCTACAGATGGCAGATGTATGGTCCTGTGGAGTGACACTGTATGTTATGCTCGTGGGAGCATACCCTTTTGAAGATCATGAGGATCCAAAAAATTTCAGGAAGACTATTCAGGTCAGTTTAACTTTTCGTTTCTTCTCATACTATGATGCAACTGTAAACTTACTGTGTACAATTTTTTCTATCTCATCTTCTCCAGAGGATAATGGCCGTTCAGTACAAGATCCCAGACTATGTTCACATATCACAAGATTGTAGGCATCTTCTTTCTCGTGTTTTTGTTGCCAGTTCAAATAGGGTACGTTTGCTGGATGCTGAGAAATTTTTTATGAACTGTTTTAGATCTTTTGAGAACTACTTCAATATATTTCTCACGCACTATTAACATTATGAGAACCGTACTTTTTTCTTGTACCATGTGTATCTATCTTTTTTTCTGCCAATATTTCTTGTATCTATTGTGTGGTTAGTGAAGATCCAGACTTAGTAACTTAGTTTGATAGTCACGTCACCATCATAACAAATACATATATTACATAAAGGAGCTTTCATTATAACTGCAATGTGTTTTCATAAATTATTGTGTTTTATTCAATTCACATCTGTATGATTTGTCCGTACGATTTTTCACTATTTTGTTGAAGCTCTAGAAATGGACAGATATTAGGTGTTCAATTCATAGCTGAGGTTAGAAACCTTGAGTGCCTTTCCCAGGATAAGACCGAGGAATCCTCACATAGCATTATGCCTCTTGTGTATATATATAGACACACAAAACAAGGACTCACACTCTCACACTTGCTTTTAAGATATTGATGGCTTCATTTCTGCTGTAGTCTATGTTTCTGTTGACTTACTAGCGAGACATTTAAGCGGTGAGAATGAAAGCATGAGTGCTGCTGTTCTAACTCTAATTTTAATGCAGAGGATTACAATTAAAGAAATCAAGAACCACCCATGGTTCTTGAAGAACTTGCCGAGGGAATTAACAGAAGCAGCACAAGTCATGTACTACCGCAAGGAAAACCCAGCATTTTCTCTCCAAAGTGTGGACGACATAATGAGGATTGTGGAAGAGGCCAAGAATCCTCCTCCAGTTTCACGTTCTATTGGAGGTTTTGGATGGGGAGAGGAAGATAAGAAAGAAGAAGAAGATTTAGAAGCCGAGGTGGACGATGAGGACGAGGATGAGTATGATAAGCGAGTCAAGGAAGCTCATCGGAGTGGGGAAATCCCTCTTACCTAAAGGACTGTCTTCAATCTAAACTATAGTCGGTTATTTATTAACTTCAAGCTTGTTTCATGTTTGTAAGAACCGTGTTTATATCGTAATGTTCTGTAAATTCTGTGATCGTGACAGAGTTGATAAGTTTTTGAGTTGCATGTGTGGGTTTGAGAATACTGTATGTGCTGCTGGTTTGATCTTAAAATGTTATTTATTTGAATTACAGGTTTGCTGTAATATTTTTTCTTAAATTTCCCTGTTATTTATTTGATTTGTCAATCTGGGTGATATTTTTTCTTAAATTATCCGTGCTTGTATACAAATTTTGGGGTCGGATTCCTTGTCAGATCAAATTTTGGGGTCGGATTCCTTATCAGATAAATTCAATTAAACCCTTTAGATATCTGCTTCAAAGTTTACTAACTTGAAATGTGTAAATTATGTGATCATATTGTTTTGAGGCTGTTATATGATGCAAATAAAATTGTAGAATAATCAAACTAATTTAACGTGTTATATTTAAATTTATTCATGTTTTCGCAACTAACTTCAATAGAAGAATATTAATATAATCTAATTCCTAGATCGAATAAATGCTGTATTTTAGATGGTGATAATAGAATGAAATGAAATAAAATGACTAAAAAACAAAAATAAATAAAAATAATTAGAAAAACTATTTTAAGAGAAAGAGTAGAAGGGTATAGATTTGTTATGATGCCAAGAAGGCAATAAACAAACCTTCACAATTACATTGTAGTATTAAAAAAACCATTTTAAAGACTTTAGGATGTACGTACAACCTATACAAACTTCTAGTTTTTTATTCAAGGTGTCAGAGAACAGGCTGAAGTGTTGAATGATAACAATAAAGATAATAATACTCCCTTCCATCTATTTTAATTTTTTAATTAAGGTATATTAAATATATTTTAGAATACGTAAAAATTTAAAGTGAAAAAATAATTTGATACAGAAAATAATATTCATCTAGTCAGTTTATAGGTGGTTAGACATTTTACCCCCAACTCAAGCAGCTTTGATTACAGAGTTATCAACCTTCGTCCTCTTTTACTTGATCCTTATGAAAAACTTACACCTATTAATCCGTGTTGTGTCATGCACTTTTGTGTTTCGTGTACTTAAACCTGTTACACGAACACGACACGAAATGAATTCATGTACCAGAAATTCAGACACTTACACGACACAGAAAAAATGATATAACACGAAACGACACGAAATACATGAACTTTTCGTATAATTTTTTTGTACACGACACGAAAATACACGAAAAATATATGAAATGTACACGAAAATGAAAAAAAAATTAAAAATTAATATATATTTTATTAATTTTAAATATTGATAATGAATTAATTTACATATATTAATTGATATTATATTAATTTTATTTATTAATTCTAATGTTAACATTAAATTGTCATAAATGATTTATTATAATATATTAATGTATATTTTAAATTATTTTTATTTAATTAAATATGTCATGTACCCAAAGGATAAATCCAAACACGACTCTGAATTGGTCCGTCTACTTTCGTGTTCGTGTATTGAAAATGTAAACAAAAACACTAAATATTTGTGTCGTATACAAAATTGTCGGGTCTAAAAAAAACACATATTATATGGTATGTTTCTATGTTTGCCCCTAATAAATGCGTTGAATAATGAAACAAATTTGAAAATGAGTTGTAGAGTCAAATATGGAGAATATGAGTAAGAGATAATTTTGGAAAAATATGTAAAGATATATATTGAAATAAGACATGGACAACTATTTAGGGACAATTCCCCCCCCCCCCCCAAAAGAGTCGAGTAAAAGGGGACGGAGGGAGTATTTTTTAATTTTTCATTTTTTAAATTAAAATATTAAATATATGCTTTTACTCTGGAAAAAAGTTCAAAATTTTAATTATGCAGTGAAAAGACCAAAAATTAAATGACCTGGGTGGGAGAGAGGAAGTAATAAAAAAAACTCATCCAATCTATTATATTATATCTCTTATAGGAGAACAGCTCCTTCTATCCTGAATAAATTAAATCAGTGTAAATACTTTTTTTTACCCTTACAAGCCTCACCACATGCCTGCTTACAACCCTATCATTCAGTGTAAATTAGTTTAGCTTCCTTTTTTGCCCTTGCAAGCCGCAGCCAATGCCTGCTTACAACCCGATTTTTCAGTACACGGTCCAGATAACCAGGCCTAATCCCCTGTTGACTATTGCCCTCTTCGTTCCCTTCTGCCACTTCATCCGTCCAAGAACATTATTTGAATGAATCAGTGAAAAAAAATAATTAAAAAAAAGAAATTTATATCCCTTTGATTGGCTTGGCTTAAAAATTTTTGTTGATGCACTAAACTGCTCATTAGATTAACTGTAACACCCCCCAAAATTACTACACCAATTACTGATTAATTAACAATATTAAACAGATAATAGCAGTGATTATATATATATAACCCTGCCACCCAAACACAATCCTAGATCGCCATCAGGTTCAAGTATGAAAACAACATACTAATTAAATATTACAAGTCCAAATCAAAAAGTCTAAGTTCTAAACTTATTACAACTTACTGATCCAACTGGATCTCAACACACCTGCATATGGTCTCTATATGCTCTACCTGTACCTCCTGTAACCTTACGGGTGGTTCTGTAAGTACGTACCATCTTCTACAGCTGATGAAAGGGTTAGGAAGCAAGGAGTGAGCTAAATTGCTCAGCAAGTGTAAACAATAATCGTAATATGCTATCTGAGAAGGTTCAAAATGATAATAAGGAAGATAGTACTGTTTCTGGTTCATAAAAGCTAAAGGTATTTTAAAACAGTTTCCTTTTTAAAGTAAATTCAGGGAACGTACATTTTGAAACTGTAAGTACATTTCCAAAAGGTTACTAAAAATAGAAGGTACTATTGTAATACTGGTAAATCTTATTTTTTCCACTTGCTTTTGAAATCAAAAACTTTCATAACTGTTTCGGAACAATAGTATTCGTATAATTGGGATTTAATTTGACGCTACGAGTTAAGCTAGGTGATCAGCCAACGCATTAACTCCGGGCCACCACGCAGAGTGACTCCACCTTTCAAACAATTGCGGATATCCTTGGCACGCTTTGGCCGTTAGCATTGAGCTAAATTACTTCACAGACCGGCGTCTCGGTCTAAAACATTTTTTAATAATCCCATAACTTTCAAATCGTAATGTAATATTCAGTTTCAGCAAAATCTCAATCTTTACGATATAATTGATACAGTAAATAAACTTGAACTGAATAAGGATATGAAAAGATATTTCAGAATAATTGTAAAACAATTTCATCATAATTATTGTTCGTAAAATCATGGTATAAAACTGTATTCAAAATCAGGGTTCAGCATAGGTATTATATAGAATTGGATATAATATGGAACTGGAATGATAACAGGATATCAAGAGGAAAAAGGAACACTTGCCTTAATCTGAAGGGCTGTCTGACTAACTCTCGAAATAATCTTTGTGCGTCCTAACAACCGGGTCCTGGTCCACTCTTTTTACTCGTTCCTAATCATAAATTATACGTATAAGTCACTCTCTTATTCGACGAATAATTTAATAATAATATACTCATAGTCACATAAGCACGTAATCACTTAGCACTCAATGCACGAAATTTTATTATAAAAAAAAATACTAATAAATTAATATAAAGCTCGGATTAGAAATCTAATTATACTAGTAATTTCGAAAAATTATTTATAATAACTTTCGTTTTAAACACGTAAGCAAATTCTTTACTTAAACCTCTCAAATAATTATAACACAATATTTAATAATAGAAACCAATCACAATAAACCACATCATCAAATACTACTCAATCACACAATACTATACTATTCTCAACCAATAGCTATCTATACAAGGATGATGTGCCGTTAACCTTTTAAAGATCGTTAGTTTTGGAAAAAATTTGGCAGCATCTCCTTTGTATATCGAGCTATCCGTCGGAATACAACCGACCCAATTAATTCAAATGCTCACCAAAACAAACTTGCCCAAGCAAAGACATATGTTAATTCGAATAACTTATAGCAATTAACAATTCATCTCAACTCATTTGCCATCCAAATACTAGATTACATATATATACATATTCGAATTATATAAAACATAAAATCCGATAATTTCATCGTTTTGCAAATAAAGATTAACATGCAATAGTTGAGACTTCAAACAATCAATCCTAGTTCATGGCATAGCTCAACCAACATCGATTACAATGCAACCAAGAACAACCGAAGCCCTTCATGAGTTTCAAGTCGGCAATGCATTATCCAGCCGAGAAAATGAAAACAAGACATGCAGTAAGCTTCGAGTAATACCAACAACATCCCATACAAGGGGAACCCAATCATGTATACTGCAACTGCCGAACCATTCATGCATACTAAGTCGGAAAATGCAAGCCATAGTCGGGAAAATCTAAAACCTTAACATGCAATGCTAGCTAACAATCATCCAAGCAATTAACACGTGTTACCCATTACAACAATTCATCACATGCATAAACCGGTCACCGGCTCATCGGAATCATCGCCGATGACAGTTGAGACGCACGGTGGAAACCCGTTTCGGTTCTTTTCATCACCGAAATCGTCTCATTTCTCCTTGTAGTACTTGCCCAGTTCGCAAAAGCTAACAATCAAGCCTTCATACACATTGCATGTAATCCAATCAATCGATACACACACACACCCGAATATAAATACATACATGCAATGATAAAAACGATCTACCCACTTGAAATCGACTCAAACACTAGCAAGAAATCAAATAAACAAGATGATTTACTAACTTTTGCTATGAAAATCGAAAGAAAAGCATAGGTGCGAGACGGAGAGAAAAAAAATGACCTGAAAACTGAAAATGCAGAGCAAATGAGGAAATGGGGCGGTGGTGTTGTTATATAAAGACAAGGGTAGCATGGTAACTTCACAAGCTATTTTCTGAATTTAAATAGTTAAATTTCCAATTTTAAGAAAAACGGGGTACAAAAATGAGTTTTATATTTTTAAAATAAAGAATATGAATTTAGAAGCTCACCCATATTTTTAAAATATTTTTCTGATGATCAGACAATTAATTAAAAATCATGGAAGTTTAAGCACTTTAAATGGAATTAAGAGTAGAAAATTCTTCAAAACTATTTTGGTGTTCGAATAAAATAAAATTTTATTTTTCAAGAGTCTCTGAATATATAAAGAACATTTTGGAAAATATTTCATGATTTTTGGATATTCCAAAATTTAAATATGGAATTTAGAAGATAAATATTTTCAGGATAAAATAAGAATGAGAAAATTATATAAACATATTGGGACTGAATTTAATAACACCACTATTTTTAGAAAGTCTTTAAAATCACATAGAAGCTACATATAACATTTCATAATTATTGGACACACCAAAATTTTTATAAAAATCAAACAGTTACTCAATTAAGCATTTAATCTATGCACGCAATTTCACAGATACACACGTAAACATATAATTGACTTTCTAACAGTTAAACACAGTTGACTTGGTCAACTAGAACACATAATTAATATAATCACATTTTATAATATATTCGTCGCACTCGTTAAACGTAACTAATCGGGACTAAAATATTATTAAAATTATCGGTTTATTACAATCTACCCTCCTTAAAAGGATTCTGTCCTCAGAATCAGTCTAAGAAAACAACTGAGGTTAATTCTCTTTCATCTCACTTTCTAACTCCCAGGTGAATTCTTCAACCTTGGGGTTCCTCCATAACACTTTAACTGTTACAACTGTCTTATTCCTAAGAATCTTCTCCTTGCGGTCAACTATCTTAACTGGATGTTCTACAAAAGACAAATCAGGCTGAACATCTACTGGATCATATTCTATTACACAAGCAGAATCTGGAATAAATCTCTTAAGTAAAGACACATGGAAAACATTGTGTACGCCTTGCATGCTTGGAGGCAACGCTAGTTCATAAGCGACCTTTCCTATTCGTCTTAAAACCTCAAAAGGTCCTATGTATTGGGGACTGAGCTTTCCTTTCTTGCCGAATCTAACTATTCCTTTCCAGGGCGATATCTTCAACAGCACGCTTTCTCCTTCAGTGAATTCCAATTTTCTTCTATCAGGATCTGCATACTTTTTCTGTCTATCTTGTGCAGCTTCCATTCTCTTCCGGATTATTCTCACGACTTCATCGGTTTGCTGAATCAATTCTGGGCCAATGAGCTTGCGATCTCCAACTTCCTCCCAACAGATGGGGGATCTGCACTTCCGTCCATACAGGGCTTCAAACGGGGGCATCCCTATGCTGGCATGATAACTGTTATTATAAGAGAACTCAACTAATCTCAAATTTTCATCCCAACTTCCTTTAAAGTCCAATGCACAAGCTCGAAGCATGTCTTCGATCGTCTGGATAGTTCTTTCACTTTGTCAGTCTGACTGTGGGTGATAGGCTGTACTCATTCGCAATTGTGTTCCTAAGCATTCCTGAAACTGCCTCCAAAATCTTGAATTGAATTGAGGATCCCTATCTGACACAATGGATACAGGAACTCCGTGTTTGCTCACAATTTCGTCTAGATACATGTGTACCATCTTGTCCAAAGAATATCTCTCGTTGATTGGTAGAAAATGTGCTGACTTGGTTAGTCGATCAACAATGACCCAAATGGCGTCGTGATTTGACTTGGTCCTGGGAAGCCCTACAACAAAATCCATTGCAATGTGCTCCCATTTCCATTCTAGAATATCTAACGGTTGCAATAATCCACCAGGCCTTTGATGTTCTACTTTGATCCTTTGACACGTGTAACATTTGGCTACCCAGTCTGCTATTTCTCTTTTCATGTTTGGCCACCAAAAGTTTCTTTTTAAATCCTGATACATCTTTGTACTTCCTGGATGAATCGAATGTCTTGAATTGTGTGCCTCTTGTAGTATCTCGTTCTTCAATTTTAACACGTCGGGAATCCAAATTTTCGCATTAAATCTCAGAATTCCTTGTTCATCTTTCTGTGTACAAATTTCTTCGCCTGTCAGTTCGTTCATCCCTTGGCTCATTATTTCGTCTTGACATTTCCGAATATTTTCAAGTAATTCCGGCTGAAATGTCATGGTGAAAATCATATCATCCACTGTTTCCGGCTGTCGTACTTCTATCCCTAATTTCTCCAAGTCTTCGAACAACTCCCTAGTCATTGTCAACATATTCAACCGTTCTTTTCGACTTAAAGCATCCGTGACCACATTCGCCTTTCCCGGGTGATAATTTATTGAACAGTCATAATCCTTTATTAGCTCCAACCATCTTCTTTGCCTCATGTTCAACTCTTTCTGCGTGAAAATATACTTCAGACTCTTGTGGTCGGTGTAAATCTCACACTTTTCTCCATAAAGGTAATGTCTCCAAATCTTGAGTGCAAACACGATCGCTGCTAGTTCCAAATCATGCGTAGGATACCTTTGCTCGTGAGGCTTGAGTTGCCTTGAAGCGTAAGCTATTACTTTATCATGTTGCATTAAAACGCAGCCTAATCCTTTAAGAGACGCATCGCTGAATATCACAAATTCTCCTTTATCGTCTGGCAAAACCAATACTGGAGCCGTTACCAATCTTTGCCTTAACTCTTGAAAGCTTGCTTCGCACTTATCATTCCATTCAAATTTCTCGTTCTTCCTTGTCAACTTGGTCAGAGGTACCGCAATTTTGGAAAATTTTTGCACAAATCTCCGGTAGTATCCTGCTAATCCCAAGAAACTTCTGACCTCCGTCGGAGTCTTCGGTCTTTCCCAATTCATCACAGCTTCAATCTTAGCGGGATCTACTTTTATTCCATCACGGCTGACTATATGTCCGAGAAACTGCACTTCCTTAAGCCAAAACTCGCACTTGGAAAATTTCGCATACAACTTTTCTTTCCTCAGGATTTCTAAGGCTAACCTCAAATGCTGTTTATACTCTTCCTCTGTCTTAGAATATATCAGTATATCGTCGATGAAGACTATCACGAATTCATCCAAGTACTTCTTAAATACTCGATTCATCAAATCCATAAAAGCTGCGGGCGCGTTCGTCAATCCAAAAGCCATCACTAAAAATTCGTAATGTCCATACCTGGTTCGAAAAGCTGTCTTTGACACATCTTCTGGCTTTATCTTCAGTTGGTGGTATCCTGATCTTAAGTCAATTTTTGAGAAACTGGTTGCTCCTTTCAGTTGATCAAAAAGGTCATCAATCCTGGGTAATGGGTACCTATTTTTGATGGTTAACTTATTTAACTCTCTGTAATCGATACACAGTCTCATGCTTCCGTCTTTCTTCTTCACGAATAGAACTGGAGCTCCCCACGGAGAAAAACTGGGCCTTATGACTCCCTTGTCCAACAGATCTTGTAACTGACTGGATAATTCCTTCATTTCTGCCGGGGCCATACGGTAAGGGGCTTTGGATACCGGTTCCGTACCTGGGGCTAAATCAATGGAAAACTCGATTTGCCTATCTGGGGGTAAACCTGGTAATTCGTCTGGAAACACATCAGGAAACTCATTTACTATTGGGATCTCTTCCAAATCTGGTATCTCCTTACTCCTGTCTACAACATACGCGAGATATGCTTCACATTCGTGCTTCATCATTCTTCTTGCTTGCATCATTGTCAAAAATAACCTTTCTTGCCTTTGTCCTTTGAAGATCACCTTCTTTCCTTTCGTCGTCTTGAGTACCACCTTCTTATCTTTGCAGTTAATCTGAGCGTTATGCTTAGTTAACCAGTCCATTCCTAAAATTACGTCAAAATCTCCTAGCTGAAAAGGTAATAGCGATATCGGAAAACTATACCCTTCTATGCTAACTTCACACTGGGGACAGACTTGGCTTACTCTCACTTGCTCCTGATTAGCTAACACTATGTTTAACGCACTCTCCAAATTTACAGCCTCACAGTCTGACTTATTCACAAAATCTCTAGATATAAAAGATCTAGTGGCACCAGTATCAATTAACGCTTTTGCGATAGCAGAATTTACAAGAAGCGTACCTGCTACCACATCCGAACTCTGGACAGCATATTTCATATTCATGTTGAGATTCCTCACTTGTTCTGAAGATTGAGAAGGTTGATAACCCAAATATCTTTGTCCGGTCATTGGAGTAACTGAAGCATAGCTTGAGGCTGAAGGAGCTGGCTGGACTTGATACTGCACTGGAGTGGCTGATAATCTCATCATTCTATTGCTTTGTACTTGGGACCTACATTCTCGAGATATGTGCCCTGGCTTTCCGCATTTAAAACATGTTACATTTGAGCTGGCCTTCGGGCTTGGACTCACTACCCGGCATTCACTTGCATAATGTCCCTTTGTGTTACATTTAAAACAAACAATATCCGCCTTATTGCACGCTCCAACATGCCTTTTCTTGCAGATTCTGCACTCCTGATTTGTTGCTGATTGGGTTCTCTGTGGCCCCTGAAATTTGTTTCCCTTACTACTATCATTCCTTCGAAAAGACCCGCCTCCACTTCTCGGCGGAAATCCTGACTTCTTTACAAACTTGCTGACGGGCTCACTTTGACTTGTCCCATCATCTCTTTGTCCAAACTTTCTTTTCTGCTCATTCTTCTCCCTTTGACCCTGTTCACTTTCTGTTTCGGCAATCAATGCCTTCTGTACCACCTCCGCATACGTCTTCAATTCTAAAATTGCCAATTTCGCCTTAATCCATGATTTCAATCCATGTTGAAATCTCTTGGCCTTCTTTTCTTTAGTGTTCACATATTCAGGGACAAATCTTGACAACTCAGTGAATTTCTTCATGTATTCCGACACACTCATGTTGTTCTGTTTTAGCTCAAAGAACTTCAGCTCCATCTGAGCTTGCATGTATCGGGGAAAGTACTGTTCCAAAAACAATTCCTTAAATCTATCCCAAGATGTCATAAAATGGAAACATAAAATAAATAAACTGACACCATAGTGCCAATAAGTCACAAGATCCATGGGTTCACATCGGAGACCCACAATATCCATAATACAACACCAAATGCGGAAAATAACAGAAACAACTACTAAACTAGATCCTGCCCCATACTGCAGTCATCCCTAACCACGATTCCTCTCTTGGTCGATGATGTCTCGGATCTGGTTGATGATCATCTCGCAGATCATCCGTCCCTCTCCATATCTCACTCTAGTAGGTGGGGGTAGCTGCTCCATCTGAACCGTGGTCGTCTCCACCAATGCTCGGAGTCTGGCAGTCGAATCTGGCCTGAGAGAAGGGAAGTCTCTATAGTAGATGCTCAACAATGACTCCAGCTGGTCGTTGGCAACAGCCAAGTTATCATAGTCCTGTCGTAGCTGTGAGTAGACGCTGAAGGGGACTGTGTCAGTCGACGAGCCTGTCCCTAATAGAGTGGAGGAGGAAGCAACACGACTAGAGGATCCGTGTCGGGCCTGTACACCTGCTATCCCTAATCCTGGCATTGCATCTGAAGACTCTGGAAATGGCTCGGGGGATGGGGACCTCATCTCATCTGGAGTATCTATCTCCTACTCATCCGCCTCCCTAGCATTCCACGATGCTAGAAAGTGACTCATCTCTGAGTCTGAACTCAAAGAAGGAGTGGGAGTGGGAGGGTTCTGGGCTCGGCGCTGAAAAGAATCAAAAGAATATATATATATATACTTATTATTAGTAGGTTAGGGTGTAAACTTGTACTCCTATTACTACTTATACCTTGGTTAAGATTTGCTAAGTTAGGGAATTTCTAGTACTTGATCCTGAAAGTCTACTTATTACTTAATACTGATCTTAACACTTAATCCTATATTGTTTCAGTGACTCAAACCTGTGGCTCTGATACCAACCTGTAACACCCCCCAAAATTACTACACCAATTACTGATTAATTAACAATATTAAACAGATAATAGCAGTGATTATATATATATAACCCTGCCACCCAAACACAATCCTAGATCGCCATCAGGTTCAAGTATGAAAACAACATACTAATTAAATATTACAAGTCCAAATCAAAAAGTCTAAGTTCTAAACTTATTACAACTTATTGATCCAACTGGATCTCAACACACCTGCATACGGTCTCTATATGCTCTACCTGTACCTCCTGTAACCTTACGGGTGGTTCTGTAAGTACATACCATCTTCTACAGCTGCTGAAAGGGTTAGGAAGCAAGGAGTGAGCTAAATTGCTCAGCAAGTGTAAACAATAATCGTAATATGCTATCTGAGAAGGTTCAAAATGATAATAAGGAAGATAGTACTGTTTCTGGTTCATAAAAGCTAAAGGTATTTTAAAACAGTTTCCTTTTTAAAGTAAATTCAGGGAACGTACATTTTGAAACTGTAAGTACATTTCCAAAAGGTTACTAAAAATAGAAGGTACTATTGTAATACTGGTAAATCTTATTTTTTCCACTTGCTTTTGAAATCAAAAACTTTCATAACTGTTTCGGAACAATAGTATTCGTATAATTGGGATTTAATTTGACGCTACGAGTTAAGCTAGGTAATCAGCCAACGCATTAACTCCGGGCCACCACGCAGAGTGACTCCACCTTTCAAACAATTGCGGATATCCTTGGCACGCTTTGGCCGTTACCATTGAGCTAAATTACTTCACAGACCGGCGTCTTGGTCTAAAACATTTTTTAATAATCCCATAACTTTCAAATCGTAATGTAATATTCAGTTTCAGCAAAATCTCAATCTTTACGATATAATTGATACAGTAAATAAACTTGAACTGAATAAGGATATGAAAATATATTTCAGAATAATTGTAAAACAATTTCATCATAATTATTGTTCGTAAAATCATGGTATAAAACTGTATTCAAAATCAGGGTTCAGCATAGGTATTATATAGAATTGGATATAATATGGAACTGGAATGATAACAGGATATCAAGAGGGAAAAGGAACACTTGCCTTAATCTGAAGGGCTGTCTGACTAACTCTCGAAATAATCTTTGTGCGTCCTAACAACCGGGTCCTGGTCCACTCTTTTTACTCGTTCCTAATCATAAATTATACGTATAAGTCACTCTCTTATTCGACGAATAATTTAATAATAATATACTCATAGTCACATAAGCACGTAATCACTTAGCACTCAATGCACGAAATTTTATTATAAAAAAAAATACTAATAAATTAATATAAAGCTCGGATTAGAAATCTAATTATACTAGTAATTTCGGAAAATTATTTATAATAACTTTCGTTTTAAACACGTAAGCAAATTCTTTACTTAAACCTCTCAAATAATTATAACACAATATTTAATAATAGAAACCAATCACAATAAACCACATCATCAAATACTACTCAATCACACAATACTATATTATTCTCAACTAATAGCTATCTATACAAGGATGATGTGCCGTTAACCTTTTAAAGATCGTTAGTTTTGGAAAAAAATTGGCAGCATCTCCTTTGTATATCGAGCTATCCGTCGGAATACAACCGACCCAATTAATTCAAATGCTCACCAAAACAAACTTGCCCAAGCAAAGACATATGTTAATTCGAATAACTTATAGCAATTAACAATTCATCTCAACTCATTTGCCATCCAAATACTAGATTACATATATATACATATTCGAATTATATAAAACATAAAATCCGATAATTTCATCGTTTTGCAAATAAAGATTAACATGCAATAGTTGAGACTTCAAACAATCAATCCTAGTTCATGGCATAGCTCAACCAACATCGATTACAATGCAACCAAGAACAACCGAAGCCCTTCATGAGTTTCAAGTCGGCAATGCATTATCCAGCCGAGAAAATGAAAACAAGACATGCAGTAAGCTTCGAGTAATACCAACAACATCCCATACAAGGGGAACCCAATCATGTATACTGCAACTGCCGAACCATTCATGCATACTAAGTCGGAAAATGCAAGCCATAGTCGGGAAAATCTAAAACCTTAACATGCAATGCTAGCTAACAATCATCCAAGCAATTAACACGTGTTACCCATTACAACAATTCATCACATGCATAAACCGGTCACCGGCTCATCGGAATCATCGCCGATGACAGTTGAGACGCACGGTGGAAACCCGTTTCGGTTCTTTTCATCACCGAAATCGTCTCATTTCTCCTTGTAGTACTTGCCCAGTTCGCAAAAGCTAACAATCAAGCCTTCATACACATTGCATGTAATCCAATCAATCGATACACACACACACCCGAATATAAATACATACATGCAATGATAAAAACGATCTACCCACTTGAAATCGACTCAAACACTAGCAAGAAATCAAATAAACAAGATGATTTACTAACTTTTGCTATGAAAATCGAAAGAAAAGCATAGGTGCGAGACGGAGAGAAAAAAAAATGACCTGAAAACTGAAAATGCAGAGCAAATGAGGAAATGGGGCGGTGGTGTTGTTATATAAAGACAAGGGTAGCATGGTAACTTCACAAGCTATTTTCTGAATTTAAAATAATTAAATTTCCAATTTTAAAAAAAACGGGGTACAAAAATGAGTTTTATATTTTTAAAATAAATAATATGAATTTAGAAGCTCACCCATATTTTTAAAATATTTTTCTGATGATCAGACAATTAATTAAAAATCATGGAAGTTTAAGCACTTTAAATAGAATTAAGAGTAGAAAATTCTTCAAAACTATTTTGGGGTTCGAATAAAATAAAATTTTATTTTTCAAGAGTCTCTGAATATATAAAGAACATTTTAGAAAATATTTCATGATTTTTGGATATTCCAAAATTTAAATATGGAATTTAGAAGATAAATATTTTCAGGATAAAATAAGAATGAGAAAATTATATAAACATATTGGGACTGAATTTAATAACACCACTATTTTTAGAAAGTCTTTAAAATCACATAGAAGCTACATATAACATTTCATAATTATTGGACACACCAAAAATTTTATAAAAATCAAATAGTTACTCAATTAAGCATTTAATCTATGCACGCAATTTCACAGATACACACGTAAACATATAATTGACTTTCTAACAGTTAAACACAGTTGACTTGGTCAACTAGAACACATAATTAATATAATCACATTTTATAATATATTCATCGCACTCGTTAAACGTAACTAATCGGGACTAAAATATTATTAAAATTATCGATTTATTACATTAACAATCTCATGTTACATATATAAAATATAATAAGATCAAAAACGGCATACAGGCTATAAGTACTATGGTAATATCACAGGAATTCAAGGACACTACTTTGGGAGAAATAAAGAGTCCGAGTGGCGGGAAACTCAAGTTCTTTTTCATTGTGTTTGATGTTTTTTGAAAGCGTTTCACCTGCTTGACTCAACTTTGCCCTACTACTTCTTGTTGCCCGTGTATAAAAAAGGCTTCTTTTCATGCAACTAATAGCTTGGTCCTCAAGGATAGTAACTGGAAAGTATGATATTTCTGCGCTTCATTAAAATGCCATATATCTTTGTGCTTGGATTCTAATTTCATGCTTTACTACATATTGTGTTGTTTCAAGAGTGAAAATGAATAATGAGTTATCTTAAAATAGTCACCCAGCTCAATTAATTTGTAAAAGTTTTTGCGCGTGTCAATTCTTGGGTGCATATGTCATTCTTCGTCAGCACCTCCTAATAAGAGAGTTATGACTTGGTAGCGGAAGATAGACGAGTTTCTGATTAAGAATAACAAACTACATGCTGAAAGAATTCAGCTGATGCAATCACCTTTCAACGCCTCATTATTGTATCATTTGTCAAACTCAGTGATTCTATACGAGTGATGTTTTGTCTTTACATATGTTTTGTACTCCATCTTAATTAACATTGACAACAAGATATACAAAGTCCATCTCAGGGAAACCTCAACAATTGACAATGTTCCCATATCAATACTTATACAGACAACAGTCATTCTAAAGAATCTTTTTTTCCCAAATGGAGTTGCATTGTCCAAAAACAAAGATTTCCTCAGTTTTGTTGACACTATATTAAATACGACGGTCTGGTGTGGCAGTTAAGTTAAGTGAGAATAGTGAAATAATACAAATATTTGAGAACAAACTTGGTAAGTTGTGGAAAAATAATGGATCACCTTAAGTTCTTGCTCATTCAATTTACAATCATTCTCTTCTCTATGTTTGCTATTTATTCACCTTCCGCCTAAAACGTATACATACCATTTAACTACACATTCAAATATGAGAATTCACACGAGTCTCGTGCCTTGCACGGGCTCTAATGCTAGTAAAATCAATTGTTCAGCCATTTATTCTTGTAAAAATGTTGCAAAAAACATGAATAGATAAAAAAAAATTCAATGTAATATTATCGATTTTTTAATGTGTGTTTATGGGCACACAAAGCATAATTGTTAAATTTCAATTATTTTTTAGTCATTAATAATGATGACCTCATGTATAAAAAAAATCATGCTAAACACATGCTAGAAAAACCTAATGCTATACCTGAAAAATTATATTTATGACCAAAAAAAAATTATATTTATGACCAATATTTATTAGGAACCGGGACCATAAAAAATATCTAAAGCACGAAGAGGATCCAGAAGAGCATGAGAACAAAATGAACGGCTAGGATTACGTAAGAAGCAACCCCCCCCCCCCCCCCCCCCCTCTTTATTACATAAACCAGTCCAGGTTCAATCCCCCCTCCTCCCCTTGTTTATATATATACATACATACACCATCTCTGTATCTATATTACTCAACTCCCATGGCTCCGCGATCTAAGTGCTGTCACTGTAATCTCTTCCATTCATTTTGTCGCTGTTATTGTTGTTGCTCCTGTTGTTAATTCAATTCAATTACACACACGCGTATACATATACATATACATACTGGTTGTGTCTATTATTATTATTATTATTATTATTAGGATTAGGGTTTGTTTGAATTAGGGTTTGTGATGGATTTGAGTCAATCGCAATCGAGTAATTTGAGTCTAGGCCTTCAAACACACCGATTGGATGATTCGATGTTAGGGTTTCAGATCGAATCCAACGGTCGAGATCGTGTTCCGTCGATTCCGCTTCAATTGATGGACCCCACTACAGAGGAGAGTGGGAAAGGGGAGGGAGATGGTAGTGGTGATGAGAGAGAAGTGGAGGAGTTTAGGATTTTAGGCCATTCCATGTGTTTGAAGAGGAGGAGAGGTGATAGTGAGTCTTCGAGTTGTAATTCGATATCGAAAAGGTGTGTTTCGAGTGTTTTGAGTGAGGAGAAGCGGTTGAGTTTGGAGGATAGGAGGAAAGCTGTGAGGAGTTGGGGGAATCAGCCATTATGTGTGGCGGATCCTGATGTGTTTGGGATTATGGAGAAGGAGAAGGAGAGGCAGTATAAGGGGATTGAATTGATTGCATCGGAGAATTTTGTGTGTCAGGCTGTTATGGAAGCATTAGGGAGTCATTTGACTAATAAGTATTCTGAGGGAATGCCTGGTGCTAGGTATTACGGTGGGAATGAGTATATTGATGAGATTGAGAATCTTTGTAAGGATAGGGCGTTGGTTGCTTTTGGATTGGATTCCGAGACTTGGGGTGTCAATGTGCAGCCGTATTCATGTACTTCAGCTAATTTTGCTGTTTATACTGGTTTGTTGTTACCCGGGGATCGTATTATGGGGTTGGATACACCTTCTGGAGGGAATACTAGTCATGGGTATTATACTCCTAATGGGAGGAAAGTGTCCGGGGCGTCCATTTTCTTTGAGAGTCTTCCTTATAAGGTGAACCCGCAAACTGGGATTGTGGATTATGATAAGCTTGAAGAGAGGGCATTGGATTTTCGTCCCAAGATATTGATTTGTGGTGGGAGCTCGTATCCAAGAGAGTGGGATTATGTGAGGTTTAGACAGATTGCGGATAAGTGTGGTTCAGTCTTGATGTGTGACATGGCCCAGATTAGTGGTCTAATTGCAGCTAAGGTGAAATTTTTATGCACAAACTTCACTAAAGTTTGGACCTTTGTCTGTTTAATTGATGCGTTTCTTGAAAATGTGTTGATTGAACTATCTATTTTTCTATTCCATCCTGTTAGGCTGTTACTAGTGTAACTATGGTATATGAACGATTATATTCTTACAATTTTGTTACCAGTGTCATTAATTGGAAAACTACTGGTTTAACTTAATCGAAGAGTACAACAATTCTCTGGTCATTTATATTATACAAGTTTTGTGTCCCTCTGTATCCCCCTGGAACAAGCAAGTAAATGCTAGTGGCAACTATTTTGATGAAGTCTGCATTCAATTATATAAATCAAAGTTTTGTGCTTTGTTAGTGATTAAGAAATAGAACCAAATACACCAGGACATTTAACATCTTTAGACTGGCATGGTGTATACTTGCTACTGGCGTTAGGCTTGCTGTCTTTAGGTCATTTAATTTAATAAATGAAGGATATACAACTTGCTAGTAGTTCCTCCGGCATTGGAAATATTACTTTATCATTCTTAGGACAAAATACTTTATTGCAGAACCTATGTATATATATTCTTGCCAGAAGTTTATTGTGTAGAGATGTATTCTTGAATTGCCCTGTTGAAATTCACTCCTGGTAAGTGTCCATGATCTCAATTTTTTTCAGTATATGGTATTAGAAAATATCCAGTTTGAATAAATAACTTTTTTTTAAAAATGTCTTGTGGCAGGAGCTGTTAAATGAACACAGTATATAGTTTTCTAAATAGTTCTTTCTGTATGTGGTTATCTGTGTAATCATCTCTTAAAACTTTGTGATTAGTCAATGCTAGACTCTGTGCTAGCAAAACAGCCCAACCATATTCGGGTGTACCACTTGCATGGTATGTAGGACTGTATGCTCAGTTAGATCAATTGTATACGCTTCACCCTGTGGTTGTCATATTGCAAGTGCTTTATTGTTGTGCCTACGGTCTTATAACAGAAGCTCTGCTGTATTTTACAGGAATGTGTAAGCCCCTTTGAGTACTGTGACATTGTCACATCAACAACTCACAAAAGTCTTCGAGGTCCCAGAGGAGGTATTATATTTTACAGAAAAGGCTCCAAGCCAAAGAAAAGAGGGCTTCTTTTGAGTCAAGGAGATGGTACTGATAGATACGACTTTGAGGAAAAGATAAATTTTGCTGTTTTTCCGTCCCTGCAAGGTGGCCCCCACAATAATCACATTGCTGCCCTTGCAATAGCCTTGAAACAAGTAGCTACCCCAGAGTATAAGGCGTATATGCAACAAGTCAAGAAAAATGCTCAAGCTTTAGCAACTGCTTTGTTAAAGAAAAACTGCAGGTTGGTCACTGGAGGCACTGATAATCATTTGATACTTTGGGATCTCAGGAATCTGGGATTGACAGGTATCATCTTTTCCCATACTAATCCTACCGCTTTTTTCTAATATGATGACCCTTGGTGTATATGGATCCTGTGGGCTGCTCTTAAATTCCGTCGAGTACACTTTTATTGATTATAAGAATTACTTTAATGTCCATTTTAGGGAAAATACTTAATGTTAAGAACAATCATACATTTAATTGTCCAGAAAAGGAAACCATTTCAGGAGAACACTTTCTAGTGTAAAGGTTTTTACTTTAAAAAAAAATTATTTAAGGAAAATTACTTAATTGTGAAAGCCTTTTTTTCCTGGAAAGAGACTACTTTAGAGCTATTATTGAGCAACTGAAGTCCAAATTATGTTGTTACTTCTCAGTTACTTCATCAGGCAGTGCTCTTTCACGTAATTTGGGTTTTATATAAGAGTTATATGGTGCCTGAGAAATGTAATTGCAAGAGCAGTGTCTGTAGCTAGGCTTATGATAATAAATTGTGTCCTTATTATTTCATTTTGATTTTTTTACAGGTAAAAGCTTTGAAAAAGTCTGTGAGATATGTCACATTACTCTTAATAAAATTGCCATCTTTGATGATAATGGCATGATTACACCTGGAGGAGTAAGAATCGGTAAGTAAAGATTTTGTTTCTTTGTCGAACAACCTACTGTTACTTTTTCTATTTTTTCTCACATCTCTTCTTCTTAGTTTACTTATTTTTTTCACGTTTGTGAACTCAGGTACTCCTGCTATGACATCTAGAGGTTGTCTAGAGTCGGATTTTGAGACGATGGCAGAATTTCTATATAGGGCCGCTCAGATTGGAAATTTGGTTCAAAGGCAGAAGACTTCCTTAAAGGGGCTTCAGAGCAACAAAGATATTGTTGAACTCCGCACCAGGGTAGAAAATTTTGCAACGCAATTTGCATTGCCTGGGCTTGATGTATAAAGATTGTCTCTGAATGCAACTGGCCTCTGCTACATTAAGCAAACGCAAAAGTCAAAACAGCATCCGGTCATGTGAATATGGATCGACATTTTGAGTTGGCATTTGATAATATAGATTGTGGATTGTTATAAAATGCTGATGGCTATCCTATCACAAGGAAATACAAATATATCGGTAACGATCCTGCATCTTATCACAAGTACTTGTATATTTGTTATGATCGTGCTTGGTGGATTAGTTAGATGATAATGCTGCGAGCCAGAAGTTGATTAGAATAGTTGTGAATACATTTCAAAAATTTTCCTGTGCTTTAGAATATTTTTTGGAGACCTTGGAAAGTATAATTTAACCCGAGTAGAGGGATGATTGGACCCTCACTATTGTTGCTATTATTGTTTGTTCCAACAAGGACACATTGGGTCAATAATTGTGTTGTTTCCTGGTGTACTCTTCTATTTTTAACTTGCTTGTTTTATTTTTTGATACAATATGCAGCAGTGGCCATTTATTCATCCCTTTTTTATGGTAGTATATACTTAATTTTACATCTAGATTTTGGGACCAGTTTGTACACTGGAGAAGGAAACCGGTCGAGGATCATCTTTTACTTTATTTTCTTTCAAAATACTTGATTCTATTTTGACTCCATTTACCTTTTCGTGGTCAGAGTTAATGAGGAGTCTTATATCCAAAGATTTCTAGGACGCCTTATATCAAAAGATCTCTAGTTGCATAAAATACCCACTTCTGATGAGCCGAAAGGACATGTCTGTATTTGATGTGGGTAACAGTCTTGTCGCTTGTAGCATTGTAAAGGAGATATTGAAATGCATAGTCCTTTAATGGCAAGCATCAGTTTAGTGAAGCTGTTGCTTTTATTATGAAGTCCTTGAATAGTTAATCGTATTTTATATAGAAGGTTCTCATGTATTAGAGTAGACTTTAGTGTTATTGTATAAGGCCCTTGAGACTTTTGTATTGGTGTAGAAAGCTCTGGAGACTTTCCCGTTAGTATAGAAGGCTCGTATCAGTAGGATTGCAGAGCTGTCATTGATATTGCAGACATGTGAATGATGAAGATGTGATTACATAGTATCTTAAAAAACTTGCTCCTAAACAAGGGAAGTCTCTAGAGGAATCATTTCTTTTTGGAAGATCTTGAATACTAGCGTTTTTGTTGTCAATAAGAACTCAGACAACACCATTACTTTTATGTATGCATGCCACATTGCCACCGGAGTCAGAAGCAAGCTTGGAAACTTACTCCCGGCTTCTTCTAGTTTGATTTATTGTTAAAAAAGCAGCCACAGCCACAGCCACAGCCACAGCCACAGCCACAGCCACAGCCACAGCCACAGCCACAGCCACAGCCACAGCCACAGCCACAGCCACAGCCACAGCCACAGCCACAGCCACAGCCACAGCCACAGCCACAGCCACAGCCACAGCCACAGCCACAGCCACAGCCACAGCCACAGCCACAGCCACAGCCACAGCCACAGCCACAGCCACAGCCACAGCCACAGCCACAGCCACAGCCACAGCCACAGCCACATCATGTTTATCTGTATGCAGCAACCTATCCTTTGCTCATCTTTTCCCTTACTGTTTTTGTGACTGAAAAGCGAAGTCTTTTACAATTAAAGCTATATTTGATTATCGGCTGGGTGTTGATTCGGAAATCATCACTGATAATGGTGTGGACCAGGTCTAGCCATCTAGCTGAAAATTTCGTACAAGTCTACAACTCAATTGAGCTATCCAGGACTCTATGTGGGTCATATCAGATACGACCGAAACACGATTCAAGGAATCTTAATCCACTTTACTACACCTGAAATGATGGTCATTAGACTTTCATTTCTTTACATTTATAAATTCGTTTTCATTTATTTTAAATGGTTTTAGATCAACCCGAAAATGACCTGAAACGAGGGCCATTAGAATTTCATTTCTGTAATTGACCTATTTACAAAACACGAACGAACTCGGGAACTTCAGGGACCTGAAATCCGAAAACCACCGAACTCCATGAGATTAATGAACTTGAAATTGTAAGGGTGGAAGAGTATTGGCTCCATGTGATAATAAATTTGAAATGGTAGGGATCAAAGAGAATGCCTTCAATTGAGTTATCCATGACTCCATGTAGTTGATAAAATTGAAATTGGAGGGATGGAAAGGGAGTGTCGTCTAAAAAATGTAAGATTAAAACGGGGAAATAGAAAATGAATGTAGATTTTTATTTCGTCGTAGATGGAAAAAGAATTTGTTCATATTTTCAGTTAATACAAACAATATAAATTGAATTTGATTGATGTTCTGAAGCAGAGAAATAGAAAAATTTAAAACCCAGGAAGGTACGAATGTAATCGGAGATTATGTTTTCGTACAGTTTAATTTCAGGTAATAACCTGAGTTGGCATTATCTCTAGTTTTCTCTATATACAGTTAAATCTCTACAAGTTTTTTTCCCCTGAAATAAATCGGTTTATAGCCTTACAAATAAGCATCTGAAAACGAGTGAGCAGAGTCTAATTCAGGACCTGAAAACGGGTGAGCATAGTCTAATTCAGGACCTGAGATGTCATAGGATAAACCCTTTATCACTTGAGCTAAATAAATATTAAAGCAAATTAAAGAGTCAAAGAGATTATGCTAGAACAAGTGTTAAAATAGATATTGTGACATGCAGTACCTTGTTACATAAACTTGTAAGAATCGATGCATGGATAAATTTGCTAAATGACGGGACATGTAACACAGTTGTCCGTGGCTGTTTAGAATAGGAAGTGTAATGAAGGATGTGTATTATAAACCGGATGTGTGCTTGTGGTTTCTCAGTGGATGCGTCTTCCACATTTATGCTTCTGGACATACACGAATCGAAAGAACAAGAACCTAGTTTCCTTTCTTTGCATAAGTTCTTACCCTATGTCTAGCAAAGAGAGTTCGTTGAGGTACATATATCTCATAGGGTACTTTCATTATTCTCAATTCTGGTTCGTTTTCATATTTTATTTAGTGTTTCTCAGTTGTCCATAAAACCCAACCCTATTTCCAATATTGAATTCAGTCCAGTATTTCATTATCTACAAATCACCATACGCAACTACAGCGATTACTTTGTCAGAAATCCAAGTCTAGCTAGTACTCCAACAATTGCTGCTTCAGGATTCCAAGTGCAGCTGTGATAAACTTATAGATGCTCTTCTTGTGTTCTATAAGGTGTTCCAAATGCTGTTATTGGCTATGGAACAAGACTCTGCAGCAGCCTTTCCCTTTATATTCGACACATATTTGTGCTCTAAGCATTCCAGTAAAGATATTTTTATACCTTTATATACTGTCATTAATTGTTGTTGTCACGGTGTCGATTATTATGGGTTTTTGCTGCTCCATGGGATCATCAATCATGGTCTAGTGCCTAATGTCGTCACCTGAACACTCTCGCAAAGGGCCATCTATCTGAAGACAGATTGCTCATTGTTGAAATCTCTGATTCAAAATTGTGACTCAAGTATTAAATATTTTATTATGTTTTAATCTCTGTTTAATTAGAAAAGATCTGTAACTGATAAGGCTACTTATATGGCATGAATCCTGTTTATTTGATTTGTATGAGCTCTATATAAAGAGTTAAAATAGTAAGTTTCTAAGTTTCAACTTTATGCTTCTTACAAATATTTATATCTCTTTCCTCTCTTATATAAAAAAACCAACAGGCAACACTCATAAATCGTTGTCTGTCACTTGGAGTCAGTTATGGTTTTCGGCTGTTGTATGGGATTTTCAAGCGTAGTCTTTTGCCTAATGTCGTCACCAGTGTGGTCTTGTGCCTAATGTCCTCGCCTACAAAACTCTCACAAAGGGCTATCTATCCTGAAGACAAGTCTGTCGAGTCTGACATTTGTTCAAGAAGATCACCTGTCTGCGGAAGCTTTGGTATTTCTTCCAGTGTTCAGTGTTGTATGTAGGTTGATAAAGCAGATAAGATTTATTGGACCCACTCAATATCTAGGAACGGGATCCAGCTCTCCTTGCTTGGAAAAAAAATTATTGCCAAAGGTAAATGGAACCTGTTTTAGTGCTAACTTCTTGTAAAGTTGTGATGTTAAGTGAAATCATCCAGGATATTCGATCCGTAGTGGAAAAAATGCTTTGTCGTGTATGTTTTAGCCCAGGTCATTTAGAATCCTGGTTCCGCCACTAATACACAGCATTGATCCCAAATGTTGTCAAGAAGGGTGTGGATATGAAAGCTAATGATTGATTGCTAATTTTATACGAAGCGAACATGAAAATACTTGGCATATACTGTATGAAACTATGAACCCTTCATTCTGCAGAGCATGTCTATGTATTGATCATTATTATACAAATCAGAGAGAGCATCTAAAAAAACCAAATCTGCAAGCCTGACAAGTACAAAACAGTAGACAAAAAGCTACAAAAATTTATAATTAGTATCTACAATTATCTAAATCTGACACGCATTTGTTTCAAATTAACAATATATGTACCAAAAACTTAAAACTAATTAATGATCTATAAAAAATGTAACTTGAAAATGCTGGAGGAGTTGCGGAATTACAATATTCCTTTTTCTATCTTGCAGGGTATGTCGGGGGAGGGATGGTTGATGGTTCTTAAATTACCTGAGCATGTCTCCACTATGTAGCAGCAGCCCACTCACTGCTGGAGATATGGTAAAACTATTACCATGGCGATAATATGAAGGATGAGCGATGGGCATTGGCCTATCCGATATTGCAGGAACCTCAATATCTCCTTCAAGCATTTTAAGTGCCTCTACAATTGTAGGCCTCAAAGCCACCATCACATGAGCACACAAGATCCCTACAAGTATATACCTTTCCATTATTCCCTTTGGATTTGCGCTCTCCGGATCTTCATCTCTCAGTAAACAAGCATCTAAAACTTGATCTAGTTTTCCAGCTTTCACAAGTGACCATGCCCAATCAGTGATCAAGAATGAACGTGGTGACCCCGTGGAAGATAGATCAAGTGCTTTTCTCCCACACATAATCTCCAGCAAAACCACTCCAAAGCTATAAACATCACTCTTCTCTGTTAACTGTCCGTAAAGGGCGTATTCTGGGGCCAAGTACCCATGTGTTCCTGCCACTCTAGTAGTCAAATGAGACTGACCTTCTCTGTTTTGTTTTGCTAAACCAAAATCTGCAACTCTTGCCCTCATACCTGAATCTAGAAGTATATTTGTGGCCTTGATGTCTCTATGATAAATAGCTGGTTTCACTCCATAGTGAAGATATTCTAGGCCCTTTGCCACATCCAAGATTATGCTTTTCCTTTGAGGCCATGTCAATGGATGCTTTCCACCACCACTCTGAGAAGGAAACAAATGATCATCAAGATTTCCATTAGGCATGTAATCATATATAAGGTACCGGTCTTCCTCCTTCTCATCATCATCCTTGTCGTCACCTGTCACACAACAACCTCTAAGTGGCACAAGGTTCCGATGCTTTAAGTTACTAATAATCTCAACTTCATTACAAAACTCTGCATTTCCTTGAAAATCCGATTCAAGAACCTTCTTAACTGCAACAACACTTCCATCAGACAATGTTCCTTTATAGACCATTCCAAAACCACCCCTTCCAATAAAATTATTTGGTGAAAATTTATTAGTAGCTACCTCGAGCTCTTGAATTTTGTACCAAATTGAACCAGTATTAGGTCGAACTCTTGGTCTAGACCCTGATTCTCCATTATCATCCATAGCACACCTTCTCGCCATCTCTATTTTCTTCTTTCTATCATACCAGAAGTACAGTCCCACTGGCAATGCTATAATAAAAACTGCAGCCCACCCTCCAGCTAGTCCTAATATTAAAGGTAAACGGCTCTTTTCCTTTGAATCTTTTTCTACCGACAGACCAAATATACAAGCAGCAGTCCCTTTACTTTCAGGTCCAAAATCATTGACTATACCAGCAGCATATAAAACTGTAAAGTAAAAGCATTCAGTAGTATGAGATCTATTACCATCAACTGAAACCAGATCAGCCTGAACATGTAATCCGGCTGCCACGCATGCATCACATGCAGTCAGCTGAGTGAGGTCTGGCTTGCAAGCTGTGTCAAGTGCAGTTGATGATCCTAGCTTGGCTCTCCAGTCTTTAGTGGACTGAATTGAGGCACAAGTGTTGGGCTCGAGGATAAACTGAAGAGGGTCCATGCAAGAAGATGTAAGATTATGGGGAAGAGTCAAGGAATTGAGTCTTGACTGAAAATCAGAGATGCATGAAACTGAAGTAGGTAAATTTGGTAGCTGAAAAAAAGAAGTTTTTTTCAGATGTTGAGCAACTCCTATTCCAAAAAGGCTGAAGAGTGTTTGACAGCACTGGCTCTTGTTGATGCCTTGAGGTGTGTTTCGAAGATCTTTGCAATCAGAGATTGGCCATGGTACTCTTGGAACATAACCAAAATCAATGGGACATGATTTTGTAGAGTTGTTAGTAGTTGTTGTTAGTTCAGGAACAGTAGATGCTGAACTTGTGGTCATACATATATCTATAAATACATAAAGTGCAGGCAGAACAGACAGAATCAAGAGTACAGTGTTCATTATTCTTTAAAACTGATGATAACTATGGGTTCTTGAGTGTGTAAAAGATGAGTAAAGGTTGGAGAATTATCTTGAATATCCAACTTTTTTCTAATGTAAATAGAATAACTAATCTGTGGTATTGATTTGGAATGACAAATAAAGTGAAATGCCACTTTTTGTTATGAAACTCTTGGCCACAGTTTTCTTCTTTTTTCCTCTGTGTGCTTGCGGGGGCGGATTTAATGAGGGATACCGAAACACCCATCCTTTCTAAAAAAAATTACAAAATTTTATCATTAAAATTTTATAAAATTATCAAAGTTCTCTCATTAAAATTAATTTTTTTACGAAAGTTTTCTTAAAAATAATCCGATACCCCTAAGAATTTTTTCTTCGGCCCACCCTCGTGTATTTTGGGTGGTATGCCACGGATAACAACTGTACGTGGATTATCTTTTCCATGCAACTAAAGTCAAAATATGTGTAATAACGTGAACTTGTGGACCAAAATTATATTTATATGCTTCCACAGAGGAACTTGCATTAAGAAAAAGAGTAGTTTCTTACCATGTTTCTTGTTAAAAGGAACTATTATTTTTACCTCTTTCAACCTTAATATTGTGAAAAATCTTCAACCATAACAGTGTTCGATTAAATAAATTTACATCAGAGTCAATCAGTATACTATTGAGGTTAATCATATTCATGGGGTGTATTATAAAAGAATGACAACTTGACACTTGAGTTGTTATGGTTGGACATTGACAAATATGGTTTGACTTGTGAAGAATTTTACAATTTTAATATTTATTGTATTTTTACCGATAAATTATGAAAATATTAATTTCAGAGCAATTTTTTGGTTTCGAGAACCTGTTATGTTTTCTTGACATACAAGAAATTCAAAATTCTAATAAAAACTGTTTTGAAAATAAAAATCTACTCTAAAAATAAAAAATCTGCTTTGAAAATAATATCTCTAAACTATATTTTTCCCTTATAATTCTAATAATTTTTTTAGAATAATGAAAAAATGAGTTAAAACTTAAACCATCTCTAAATCAACTTTATAATTATATTTTCTAAACAAATTAATTTTAACAGAAATTGAATGAAAAACTATATACCAAATTTTAGTCCCCATATCAAAATTTAATGTAACTTTTAAAAATTTAAAAAATCTTAATATTACATTTACACTCATTAGTCTTCTCTATCCAAAACTTTATTATTTTTCAAACAATAAATAGAAAAAAACATATAGACAAGTGTTAAAATGTTTAACTTTTATTCGATAGAGTACTGGTTGAAATATTATATCTTACATGTTCTACGATATATCTCTGAAAAAATTAATAATTTAATTAGTACTATATTAAAAAAATATTCTATTAAATTTTACCTAAATTCAAAATATAAAATTAGCCAAATATCTCCCTCAACTACGATAAAGATTACAGAATTTTCATTCAACTAGATGAAAATAACAACACCGATTAATCACTATAAATTTAGATCCATTTCGAGTAAAAGCATTTTCAGAATTTACACATGTTTCATCACTTGTCATGTGTATTCTTTTCACACACACAAGTTTCTGTATTGCATTTACAGCTTATCAATCTCTCTCACACATTTTGAATTCATAACATCAATATGGAGACACTATAATGGATAAATTTGAAAAATTAAATTTCAAAATAATTTATCAAGGTATGTCACGATTTCTCGAGTTAGATAAGAATTCTAATTCGGTTAAGTATTTTGTTTTTGATAATTAAGATGAATTTTATTTGGGGCAAAAATTTTAATTCTAAAAGGATTTTTATCAATAATTAAAAAAAGATACTAATTATCATACATAGGATTCAAAGTAATAGAAATTGAAATAAATAACGTATTTATAAATATTGATATTTCTAGGATTTTTTAAAAATTGGTAAAATTAATAGAATTGTGTGCAAGAGGAGGGAGGGAGTTCTCTATATATTTTTGAATGTATAAGTGATTGCATTAAAGAGTATTTTAACCGGGGTCTTCATTTTTGTATTTTTTCACATAGCCTAGATCAGTTGTTTTACCGTCTTCGATTTATTATCTATGCAATATTGACAAACTGGTATCAAATATTTGGAATCATGGATTTGATTATCACTAAAAAGAAAGAAATAACGAAGTTATTTACTAGTAAGAATTTCAACCCTGCTGCATTTCTTTGGACAAGCATCCATAGGGATCTCCAGATCCGACTGGCCGGTAGAATTTCTTCGAATATGTACTTGAAGGGATCTCCAAATCCGACTGGCCGGCAGAATTTTTTCGAATATATACTTGAATTCATTCGAGATGTGAGTAAAACCCGAGCTGATGAGTACCACAGGAGGTTGCCCTAATTTGTGAATAACAGGACCAAGTAGTATCACTCCGATTATTTTGTACATTTAATATTATAACTTGAAATCAATTATATAATCCGCTCGTGTTCTCATGGCAATATTCAGTACCCACAATAAGATATTGTATGCAAGTTATTGCATAAACGGTCTGATTGACAGGTTACTTGTGCAAGAAGAGGAGATACTGAAGATTGGAGTAAAGCCAGAATGGAGGAAAGGAACAAAAATTACAATTGAAGTGAAGGGAGACGAGAGACCAGGTACTCTTCCAGCTTGATATAATTGTCATTATTGACGGGAAAAAATAAATCAACAGGTATATAAATGTATGGTGGCAATGTCTTGGGGGCTTGGAGCTGAGAAAGCTATTACAGGCTGCACCATTAGGATCCCGATATTAGGAGGTGAAAGCATGACCCTGACATGTGATGATAACTTGTACCCCGATTATGAAAAGACTATTCCAAGACAAGACCTGCATAAGTTCGAAATGACAGATTCAAGCAATAAGCAAGGCTCTGAAGTTTGAAGGGTTCTTAATGAATGTCATGTTGGCTAATCATCAACACAGATACATGCTAAATATCCAATAAGCTTTTTGAAAATTCTGCTAGCTTCATTAGAATATGATATGCCATCTATGTCAAAACAAGAAAAGTTTTACAAGACAACACTATATAAAAAATAGTTGGAGTGATTGAGAGAGTTCACAACTTCAAATGGACCAATACAAAAGGCTTGTATTAGTCTAAATAACAGACTTTTCACAAAATAAAAATCATTAGATATCCCTAAAAAAATATTACAGAAAACAATACCACTTCTAACCATATATCTGAAACTTACAAAACACCTTTGTATATACTGTGTAATAAAATATACAAACTGTCTTCAAAATTTAATAAAATGCACAGCACCAAAGCTATCAATACAAAATCAAAAATATGGTTTAAAAAAATAGATTAAAAAATTTGGAATTTCCAGTTTTGAGGTAGTATATAAAAATCACAAGCTGCAATACGCAGACCAAAACCTGCACAAAAGTAGGTGATGCTAATATTAGGAACAAGAAGAAACCAAATTCACACTATACGAAAGATTATTACATAAATACAGTCATACAGCATGGTAATCAGCTAAATGAGTTAGCAAGGGAACACAAAAATTATTAAGGAAAAAGCCTGGAATATACTATTCGTCTATTCTACATTCTTTAAAGAAAGGTTTAGACTTTGATCGCCTCTGGTGAAAAACTAGGACATGATTAACATGACCTTGTTAGTTTTAGCAGAATCAAAATAGCTAAAGGCGTTGCCTGTTCAAAGTAAGATGTAAACTTCCACAACAATAATCAACATATTTGGTGAATGAGAAAAGAAGTGACCCACGAAAAAAATAAGGCACACAGCTTACAGTTTAATATTAAGAACCCGAAGTTGTGTTTCAAAAATCATCTGTTCAAATGAATAATTAGGTGTCAATTAATCTGTATATACATACCTGGGTGAGAATAATCTTCATTCCAGAAATCACACCCACCTTGCATACCAAACAGAGATACTTGATAACAAACTCATTTTTTATAAGGAAAAAAGGGCAATGACTTGGTCAAGCCGCTGGACTTAATCACGTGTCAACTCTTTTGCACAATTGCAGCGAGAGCATTAGCATGCGCAGGTGATAGATTTTCTAACAGAGCTTGCATCTGGTTACCATACAGAGATATTAGATGTGAGAAACCTCTGCCAATTTGAGTTTTGACTTCAGGAGTTTCAATAGGTGAGATAGCAACTTGAGCAAAGAGATTAACCAATTCTGGAACTAGAGACAGCATCTGAATTGCAGTTACAACAAACAAGTACCGAAAACAGATAAGATACAGTCACTTAACCAAAAGGAATAACAGAGATCAAAAGGCAAAATATTTTTAACCTGAGAATTAGATGTCAAAACAAGATTACAGACACAGCTGTAGACAACCATCGATTCTTCGTGATCCTCTTTAAGAGGAAGAACTTTCAAGAAAACAGGAAGGACCTAAAGAAATGACAGAAAATTAATAGAGTTGATTCTACACTTGATCAAATCTTAACTGGTAGCATCTGAACCTGATTTAGAGGCACAACGTCAGGGCGGACCATAATCATTCTTGCCACTGCTCCAGCAGCATTGTCCCTTACTGCATCATCTGGCTCAGATTCTCCAAACAATGGGTAAAGACAGCGTAATACATCAGCATAGTATCTGGCAAGTTGTGGTGAATGAAGCAACATATGAGCAAACAAAAGTTAGAGCCACGCTGTTTCAAGAGAAAAATATACGAGCTAATACAAATTATGCTCCGCAAGTGAATAAAAAAGGTTAAGAAATTTTTTTTGAAGGAAAATGAACTAAGAAAGAAGAAACAAAAAATGGAAAGATAAAAGATTGTCCAATTTGAGAAATACTTCAAAGCTGAATCGCCGCCATTTTTGCATAATTCTCCAGCGCAAAACGCAGCATTCCGCCTATTAGTCGCTTCTGGAGAGGCTAATTCTTTAAGTACCAAGGGCATCAGAGCCTGAAATATGATGCAAAATCTGAGTTATTTATAGACGCATACAGTACGAAGGTCAGAATTTAATTGACTTGCGATAAAAAAGGTTCCACATTTTCAAGTAATTACATCAACATAGCCACTGATTGGAGCACCCATATCCTGAGCAACTTCTGCAAGGCATGCAACCACCATGGTTCGATCTTGTGATGGTCGTGAAGCTTTCTGTAGTTTGAAACATGAAACAAATGAGATGTTAAAGCTAAAAATCGACTTGCACAGAAACTGCATGCTCTAATGATAAGAGGCCAAGATGCCAACCCACCGCAAATCTCATAAAAGGATCAAACAACTTTGAGAAAATGGGTGCAAAATTAGGGCCCATCGCCTTTGCAAATGCAGGAAGGAGGTCAGATACTGCATCCATAAGAACTTCATCATGCACTGTGTCATCATCATCAATTTCACTATCAGATTCTACTAGTTGACAAACAGCATTCTCTCGCAGTAACAGCAGATTTGCATCAACGAGTCCAGGCATATCTATAATTCAAAAAAAGAAAAGGATTAGGCAGGAGGCAGTAACTTTATTGTACATTGGCACTTTTAAAAGCAATGGTATTAACTTTAAAAAAAATAAAGCCATTAAATTCAACTTACAAGGTTCAATTGTAGGGTATGGAAGTTCTTTTATAATGTCAGCTACGCTCATACAAGCCTGAGCAACAACCTCCTTATCGTCATCTTCAGTCATCGTCTTGACATAAATGTTCATGACAGAGTCTAGGGAATAATTTAAGAAACAATAATTATTACTTGTCCCTCCAACTTCTTACAGCCATATGACATTAAAATACTACAAGGTCATGATTTTACCCAATACTTCTTTCGTCTTTGCTGCTCCTTCCAGCTAAGAATGAGAAAGAGATTGAATGGATATAATTAGTAGCATATCTAGTTGGCAGAGCTACAAGCATTTATTCAACAATATGCATACAGGAAATATCAATGCATTGGATAATTTAAAACATTATGTGGTCATTCCTCCAGGGGATGTCCTGTGTTCATCATGTGAATTAAAGAAGAAACATTTCCTGAATTAACATTACAATTCATTAAACGTTTCATAAAGCTTTAAGTACTTGCAACATCCTTCATATACATGTGGAAATGAGTCACGTCAAGAATGGCTATATAGGGTGTAATGACCAGTCAACAATAGATTTAAAATAACAGAAAACATAGATTATTCTACACCATAATAATGTATGATCCTTAACATTCTGCAGTGCTTATAGCCAAACAGAATCCAAGTAACAATTGTGCCCTCATCATATGCAACAGTATGCTGCACAGGCAAGTTCGTTACTGCACCATATGGCAAAAGATATGAAAATGATAGTTCAACATCATTATGATCTCGCTTGATGGTGCCCCTCTCGATAATTATAAGCCTCTCTCAATGATTAAGGTTTGAATTAAAGGGCCCCTCTATATCAAGTAAAGAAGCCCCAGCAGGAGGCTCACACAACAGCACCATCTTTTCATTGGCTGCCTGTTCAAGGTTTCAAACAAAAACCACCTTGACCTGATCAGAGTGAACAACAATATCAAATCAGGCCGTCCCTTGCACTGAACAAATTTATACACGGCCACCCCAATATTAGTTTTTTCTTCTTTCAAAGACCAAACACAACAGCCCAACTATATTGTACAAAATAATTTCTAGACTCTGGATAGCCCTGTGTAACCTTAGGCAAGATACAAATAAAAGGTACAATAATGACGTGTCTTGTGTACAGACGTACGAAAACATGAAACATATGCAGCAATAGGTTCCACTTTACCTTACTTTTAAACAGAGTAAGATAGGTTCACCCGTGAAAATATTACCACTATTAGTATGAACCATTCCTGTACACATATTCATATACGAGGGAAATGCATATTGAATACTACCACCAACTTATATATAAGATAGCAAATACAAAAAGGGCTGATGCACACTCACATAATTCATTTTATAGACTTCTTGTGCAGCTGTCAGAATATCTGCCACCATATAAAAGTTCACTATGAGTTTAATCAAGTATGAATGAAACATATTATAGCTAGAAATTAAGAAGATGAAATGGAAGACAGTAAAAACAAATAATATACGGAGAAGTCTTTCTTTCAAATAAAAGAAAGGTGTGTCAATGGCTAACTATCCGACGAAGATTAAATTCAAGACTAGTTATCAAGGTGTGACAATTGCCAACTATCAGACTAAGATTAAATTCAAGATTAGTTTAGTACTTTAGTTAAGGTAATTTGAGGAAGATTGGTTGGCAGGCAAGGGGACTGTGATTAAGCAGAATTTGCTAAGCTTGTTAAGTTAAACGAACGCCATGTGTAAACTCCTGAATGTGTAACTGATTATAAGTTTTATGATTATCTCAAAAAATAACGCCATTGGAAAGGGGGGAGGAGTGGGAGAAAGCAAATAAACATGATGTGGGCACATAAATGAGCCCAACTGCCAAGCAGACTGTTTAGACTACTCGCCTTTTATAATTGCAAATATGGACAACTAAGATATACGTAACTTATCCACAAGGACCCCGGAAAAAACATACAACCAAGCCACTTGGAAAAGTTGGAAAATTAGTTATTATATAATTGTGTAAAGCTGCACATCTAATTTATGCCTACTTGCATGATAGAACATTCGTAAAAGATTCAAGTTTATTGCTATACTTAATTTAATAGTATAATTTTTTTCATTTAATACTGTTCTATATAAAAGGCTTGATGGCATGAAACACGAAACGAGTCTCCTCCAAAATTTCAGAAACTTCATGCTTAATAAGTTTGATATACAAGACTATTACACAAGAAATTAGATGTTATAGCTACTCACGCTTCAATGATGTGATGGCCTGAAGACGAACATCCTCATGGAAATAGGTAGAATGTCTAATCATTATTTTCAGTGACTCCTCCAAATATCTTTAGACAGTCAAAGACTTCAAATCAAAAAACAAAAAATATTTACTTGTCAGCAAAAGAATAGCCACAAGGATACGGTGCATAAGCAATCTTTGTATGCAAAGCAAACAGTCCAAGGGCTTGCGTTGCAGCTGCCTTTTCGTCCAATACTCCAGTTCTAATGCTGATATTACGCACCCTAGGTTCATCGTGTGCTTCATCGTCAGAAGACACTCCACCAAATCCATGAATATTGTCATCCTCGTCAGAATCATCGACATCCACAGCAGAACCGTCATCAAGATTGCAGGAGGAAAAAGCCAGAGGTACAACGTGCGGAAGATACTGTTTAGAAAAATATGGTGCCGAGCATCTAGTTAACTAGACTATATAAGTTGCTAACAAACTGATCACCACATGACAGGCATACCTGAGTAAATCCATCTTCCAGAATCTCTGCAACATTGCTTAAAAATCCATGAGTATACTCTCGAAGCTCACTGAACTCCAACCCACATCCCTGGTTATGTCAAGTATTTTAAATCAATTGTTCACAAACTGCCATCAAGCTAGAACAACATAGATGAAATTAATTACATTGATTGCAGCTTCAATGAAAGGTGGTAGGATTGCCTCCATTCTCGTCCTCCCAACAGACATGGCAACAATTCCGACCAATTCAGTAGCCCTTGCTCGTGAACGGAGGTCCTCATCATTACTGAGTACCATGAAGTGTTTCATCAACTCTAAAACCTTTTCAGCATATGGAATGAATGCTTTCTCTGCTGCAGATGCGACAGAACCAATTGCGGACTAAAATACCAGCAAAGAAGATAAGTTACCAAGCATAGAGGAAAACACATTTTGTAATATACCAAGTCTTGGGAGCATAGAAAACTTGTACCATGCAGGTCTCCTGCAAATTTCGAGGACTGCTTTGAAGGGCAGAAAGTAGTTTTGCCATCAATGGATCAAGGAAAGGAAGGATTTCCTCACCCATGTTTTCACAGAATGCCGCTAATGCATAATATGACTTTTCCTGAAAGATTTACACATAAATTATATTAAACAAAGAAATAAGAGTTGACTAAAACTTATCTCTTACTCTTTTCCCAGTATGCATGTACCTTAACTTCATCCGATGTATCCTCCAAAGCACTTAAAAGGCAAGGAATAACACTCTCATAATGATCACAGATCTCAGGTTGCAGATACTCAGCAAATTGACCCATAGCAAAAGATGCAGCTCCCCTTACCATTTGTTCAGAATCTCCCAAAGCTCCCAAGACAATAAGGAGAACTGGTTCCAACTTACTTTTCATCAAGTCTGAACAACCCTCTGAAACAATTCCCAATGATGTAACTGACGCCTCACGAAATTTTGGATTCACATTCTTACTACTCAAAGATGCAAACTCAAATACAGGAGGAAATACATGCTTCGACAAGTTTAAAGCCATGGTGTCGATAACTTCTGCAGCAGCTCGATCAGGTGCTAGATCATCATCTTCATCTCTATTTGTTGATTCTGCAAGCAATGGGCACATAACTTGAAGGATTGGAATGATCAGCTTGTGCTTTTTTAGAGAATTGAATTTATACTTTGCAAGCCAGGAAATTATTTGAACAGCCTGGCATGAAAGAGTAAAGGACGTGGAAATTCTTTTAGGATGTCAAGCAAGGCTATCAAACTATAAGGTAACATAGAAAATTAATAAAATGTGATTTCTGTACCTGATGGCGAGTGCTTGATTCCAAATTTGGACTCGAGCACACTTCAAGTGAGAATTGCACAATGGATCTAACTGATTCACCAAGAAGAGGAGCAGGAGATTCAATGAGCTCATCAAATATTTCAAATGCAATTACAGCAACATCCTCATCACCAGAGGCAAGGCATTGCCTTGACACATGTAATATGCTGGGTATGAATTCTCGAAACTTGATCTGCAAGTGTAAGCAGTGATGAGGTTACATATTCTACCTCCTATAATTAATGGGAATTGGGAACACACAGCTATAATACAGCAGCCTGCTGCCTGCCTGGAACGAACTTCACGTGCACCTTCGGACACACACACACAGATATATAGGTCGTACATGTAAGCTTAACAAGAAATGGGTTTCATCAAGGTTTCAAAGATTACAACGATGAAATTCAAAGAATTTTTTTTGCTCCAATCACTAAAAAATAAAAAGATACCTTCTCTGAAAATTAAGCATATGCATGTAGGAACTTTGCACTATCTAATACTTATGTGCTTTGTAACCCGGACTCGGTGGGAAGTGTCCAACATGGGTATGTGTCCAAGTGTCGGACTCGACAATATTTTGAAAACTTTTCATGTTTTTGGCCTTAAATAAGTGTCCCAGTGTCCATACCCATGTCCGAGTGTCGAGTGTCCGACACCAGTACTCGAGGCAAAATGAAGAGTCGGGGTAACAGACCTTATGTGCCAATAATAATTTCATCTACTGATATAACAAACTACAAGCAGCATAGCGCAATATTACTTACCACCTCGGCTTCATCATGAGTAAACTCTAGAAAAGACCCAACTGCCCTGTAGAGATATTAAGTTGCAGCACATCAAAATTTTGTGAGCACTCTACAATATTATTGTACAAAATCAATAGAACAAAACGTTAAAAGGTTATAGATGAACTACTTGAGAGCAGCAACTCTGACACGGGTACTAGTCTCATCCTGTAGGCTCTTGAGCAGAAGGGATTGCAGATCCGTAAAATGTGGCCGAAATGAATTACCAATTGTTTCAGTTAAAGAACTGAAAAGTATTAAAGCAACCTGCATCATAGAACCAAGACATTCATGTCTAGATCATTATACATGATACTTGTACATTTTAGTATCGAGGAAAGGTACACTTCAATATAGTGTGAAACCTACAAACAAACCATACCTAAGCATTAGCCAATGGCTAAGAAGAGGACGATACCAAAATTAAATTCATCAAGTGGGATCAGGGATGTTGAGGCACTAAATAGTAAATACAGAGTAGTCAAAATATAGAAGGTAGAGCTTTTTACTACAGTTATCTGTCTTTGTTTGCAGAAAGAGATTATACTTGTGGTTGGTTCCATAGTCCGTCATGAATCACATCTAACATTTATGACCAAATCTACAACAGGGATTTGTAATTACCTTGAATGCAAAATTATGCAACCCATCCCAACAAAATTTATTGATATACTTCGGTTGGGATGAATGTTATGGGAACATAAACCATCATACACATTTCAGGGTTACTGTAACCCCTCCTCCCCCTTTATATATTTTCCTTTCAAAAATAATGAAGTATAAAAAATGCAAATTCAAGGCAACAACTGGACTGCTAAGAATCTAAGAGAAATACAAGAGTTCAAGAGAATTGTGATAGAATTTTAAAGCAAGTACGAAGCTTAGGTCTGTTTCGCTACATTGCGTCTGCGTCACACCAACTCTAATTGATCCATTTGTGTAAGAAGAACATAAGACTTAATATGGAGTTATGGACTTGAGATTTAAATTTTAAAAGAAGGAAATAGGCAATTTTCCATTTTGTATCATAATCAATTAATATTTTGACTTAAAATAAAAAATTAATATCATCATATGTTACGCACATTATTCTTTTGTCATTGTTTATTTTTTATTTTTTTATAGCTTACAAGATATATAGTATCAATCAAAATATATATACAAATAATAAATGTTGATTGAATATACGCTTACCTATAACTCATATATTCGCTTACCAAATATTTTCTTTTTAAAACTTAAGCCAAACCGTTTTATGTGGAAAATAATAATTCTGAACATTATCGATTTTCTAAACAAACACGGTGATGGGGCCTAGGGTTTAGGACAAAAATTTCAGAAAGAGACAAAACACAAGTAATGTATTTTCAATATCAATAATAATATTCTAATTTGATTACAATAATCAATCACTATTTATAACATCTCGACCATTTTCCCTAGTTAAAATGTTACTCTAAAATGTAATATATCATTATTAATATAATTAACTAATTTTAGAATAATATAACCAATGGGCTTCCAAATAGTCTATTTTTAAAGCGTTGTCCTACATCACACAGTTTATTATAATAGGAATATGGAGGATAGTGCTGAAATTACAATCCATGAAAATATAATCCAAGAGTTATAATCATGTAGGTTGCAACAGAAGTAGTCATCATTATTTGGAAAATAGCTGAGTTATGATGTTGAATGATTACCCACAGTGGTTTAAGATGACTTAATACAACAGTCAAATAATAAATATATATGCAATTTTTAACTTAAAATTTACTTATCATAATTCATATACAAACAAACAGGACTTCATCTAATAGATTGAAAATATTGCAAAAGATTCTTACAACATTGTCAACACCAGGAATGAACAAATTGTCCCAACATAATGTTTTAATAAGTGACTTACTTCTCTGTGATCTTCTTGCACACTTTGACTGCATTGGAATAAGAAAGGCAGTAAATCAGGCCACTCCCCAGTTGGTACAGCATACTTTGCGATTATACTGACTACATTTGCACTTGCTCGCCTCACAGGTGGACTGCAAAACAGGTCAAAGAAAATCTTAAACAGTTTCCTAGAACACCAGAATACAATACGCATCTTCCTTTATCAAAAATTAAGCCAGGATTGCATCTATAATTTCCATGATTCACAAGAAAGCATAATATGTTCAACAAAAATACTTGAGAAGAATAGAACACCAAGAAAATAATTAATATAGTTAATATAGAAAAACAATAGTCAACAAGATCTTATTTGAAAAAAATATTCAACAACATAATTTCCAAGATGTGTAGGATCGAAAACAACATTTTTAGGCATACCTATCTACCAACAATCATATATACATAGATGACAGTATACCAATACACTCCTAAATAGCTTTGCACTATAAATTTCCAGTCACATAAAAAGCCAACAAATTATGTCATTGCTACAACAAACAAATTAATTTTGTATTTTAAACTCGCCTTCCGGCCTTTAATAAACATCATATGAAACAAAATAACGGAAATCCATTCAGACACGTTTATTTTTCCTTTCCTAATTTACATTAACAGTACATCTTTAGCATCTCTTGAAATCCTAAGCCTTTATACTCTACCATTCCGTATCATATTTCAGAGCTCAACCTATTAATTCAATCAATATCCAATAATAACAAAAATGATCCTATGTCCTAACTAACTTAAGCTGGAAGGTAATTACGGAGTGATAAAAACCGAAAATATGAAAGAATGTATTAAGAAATTGCTCCTTTCCCAAAGAAATCATTAGTATTCATTTACCACTTAAAACTAAACATAAATATCTTTGACAAAAATGATCCTAACTTAAGCTCAAAGATAATTACTTAAGCTCGAAGATAATTATGGAGTAATAAAAAACCGATAATACGAAAGAAATTATTAACACCTGTGTTCAAGTGTAATGCTCTCAATTAGAGATTGTTTAACAAGCTGGCGCAACTGAGGAGTAAGTTTAGCCCAGTGACCAGTGATCTTTTTACGGAGGAGCACGGCGGAGAGTTGTCGAACATTGGGAGTCTTTGCGGTGCGGAGATGGTGTACGAGAGCAGGAACAACCTGTGGATCTTTCGATAGACGCTTAATTTGATCTTCAGCTTGTCTACGAGCATCGTTGTCAGGCATTAGAAACTGAATTAGAAGGAGTTCCAGTGACTGCGCCATTGTATCTCTCTCTCTCTGTGTGTCTATATAGAATACACACAATTGCTGTGTAGGTATAGAGAGGGAGCACAAGAGAAACCCTATGAAACACAACGGCGGCAGAAGAGGGTTTTTGACAGTTATATAGGTGCTAATTACGATACCAAATTTTTTTGATTGATTCAATTCGCAATAAAAATAAGTTTATAACCGTGACGTGAGAAAGGGGTGATATTAATAAATTATATATTAATTTTTTTATGTAATTTAAATATTTAATTTAATATGATAATTTATTTTATTATTAATTTCGTTTTACATTTTTCTATACAATATTGTTTGTATGAAGTGAAATAATTGTGGTTAATTATTATATTTTTAATTATATTCTATATATAATAAAAGTAAGAGGGATCGTATCCAAATATTGTCACATGTCAAAGATCGATTCTTAATAATTACATAATATTATATACAAATTATTTATAAGTTATATTAATTATTAATATTTCTAACTATAATTTTTCTTTTCGGTTCAGATTATAACTCAAACTCTATTAGATATCTTAGTAATATATAAATTTGAACTTAAAAGAGCTATTTTGAAGTTAAATTAAAAATAAAATTCGTAATTATTATTCTACATACATGACAAACATTGTTTGAGTCATGTTTTGAGTTGCAAAAGTCAGAATTGGACGATTTTACAAACCACGCGAAACTTACAAAATTATCTTTAATTCTGAGGTAGTCCAACATCCAAAATCCAATTGTAGCGGCCCGTAATCTAAACATAAAAGGCAGGTATAAATTTTTATCAGAAAATTATATTTCGTTTAGAAAACCTTTTTATAATTTATTTAAAACATTAAAATACTTTTTATATTAGATTTGCATAGAGACATATAATATATCAGAAATTATTATGTGTTATTATTAGGTTAGAGTAGAGATAATATTATGGTTTTACATATAAAGAGATGGAGGGAGGCCGTGAATTTTCACGAGAGGGAGAATTAAAGTTTTTCTTATCCAAATCTTTTATATAAAAATATTTAATATATTATATAAGATATTATGATAACTTTATACGGAGAACCAATTATACTAATGGGAGAAATTATTATATTTAGAACTCAGAAACCTTACTAATTCATTAGTGTCGATCGAATCGAAGAAATTAGGTTTTTTTTAAAAAATTATTTGAGTTACCCGGTTAAGAGTTCAACTTTGACCTAAGATATTAAATACACATTATATTTTGTTATTATATTATATATAATACTATATCAAAAACACGTTATCACATATTTTAAATCATGCTATTTGATAAATAAAATAATATAAATTAATAAATATTAATACATTTTTTAAATTTAATTAATTTATATATGAGAAAATTATATTAATTTAATTTTTAATAACTGAGGACGTTGTTAACTATTTTTATAATTAAAAACCATTTATATTTCTAAAACACGTATTGAATTGTCATAACATACATTAATTATTAATATAGATTAATATATTTGGTTCAATAAGGAACCAGTCATATATTAGTATAAATATATGAAAAAGTGGGATGTAAAGTTATTATAGTGATAATTATTATGTATCATTTTAGTGTTTAATATTAACTTAAAATTTGAATATCATTAGTAATATAGTAATATTTATTATTTATTATTGATGCATGGTTTAAATTATATATATTGTATAAATATTTATAAATTGCTATTAATACTATACTACTGAAAATTTAATAACATAAAAAATTTATTCAAATGAATAATTATATTATCATATTATTAACATATACATATATATTATATCTCATACACTATAATATTTATTAAATTTTATATAAAATAAACATAATAAAAATCTTATTAAAAATATATTTAAATCTAATATGTATAATCGTAAATATATTAAACATATGTTTGATATATTAAAAAATCACGTTCATAATATTTCAAATCACAAAATTTTACATATTTATATATTAATACTATTAATTTATATTTTGTGTTATGTGCATATTTATTTTTAATATTTTATAATTTTCATATTTATATTTAATATGGTTGATGTAAAAATATATAATTTAAATAAGTTAAAAAATTAATATAATTATAATATATTAAGACTTTTTAAAATTATAAAAATATTAATAATTTTAATTAATAAAAAAATATCCGTGCATGGCACGGGTTAAAATCTAGTAAATATAATAACCGTTAGATTGTAATTGTTAATTTATTTTTATATATTTCTATACAATGATATTTATATATTAATATTAATAAAATTTAATGATATATTAGATAAAAATTATATGATAAATATGATTCTTGAAATAGAAAATATAGAATATAATTTAAATTTAATATAATATTATCCATGAAGAGTTGTATAATAGTAATTATACTGAATAAAATGTTTCCACAAAACTAATGTTGTTGTATTACATAATATTAGCTCTTATACCCGTGAAAGGTACGGGCTACTATAAAAGTAAATTATATTTATACATTATTTTAAGATATTATTTTTTAAATTTCTTGAGATATAGTTTGATTATTTGTATTATGCACACTATTTTCGATAATGCTTACATACTGAATTTTTCATGAATGTACTCCTGATTCTTTAATTGTTGATTGTAAAATGATGCATTGATAGTAAAAAATATATTTATTAGTTGATTGTTAATCGGCATGATTACTACTATCGATTCTTCACATTGTGAACCTGTAAGAATTAGAGAGCGTATAAAATTATATTATAACTTGTATGCATTCATAACTGTAAAAAGATGAGTATTAGTAAGAGTTTATATATAATAGGAGTTTAGAGTTTATCAGGCGGGTGAGAGAATAGTGTTTAAATCAGATATGAGAGAAATTAATTTAAAATTGTAAGGAGTGAAATGTTAAAATTGTAAAATATACGTAAGTGCATACAAAATATATATGGCAATAATAATAAAGTTAATATTATAATTATTTGTAATTTATGACTGATCCTACGTGACAAATGATGTGGAATAAAATTATTACTTAAAAGAGTTTGAAGCCCTTGAAGAGAAGAAAAAGGGTAAAGCCATAATGATTGAAGAAGAAAAGAGAAGGAAAGAGCCAGTTAGCCAGAAGCTTCTTCAAGGAGCCATTTCTTCAGGATTGTCAGATGCTACTAAAAGAGAAAAGGAGAATGAGGAAATAGCAAGGCAAATGGAAATGGAATGGAACATGGTAGATCAATTAATGGAACAACCACTGAGGAAAAAGAGGAAAATAGTTATGGCTAAAAAGAAGACAATTTCTACTCAAGAAAAGGTGGTTCAGGAAAACCTCCAGGGTAAATAAGAAGAAATCAAAGAGGAGGTTACAATTGAAGGATATGATATGAAAGGAATACCAGTGGTCAATGAAAAAGGGCTGATTGGAGTAAGGACTCACCCTGCAACCTCTAACCAAGAAGAATCTATGAGGTTGAAATATGAAAATGGAGTAAAAATCTCTTATTCATTGAAGGTGATAATGAAGCAAAGCTACAATGTTCTGAAGACCATTCTTCCACTACTCAACAGAAAGTACAAACTCAACACAACAATTGTTCAGGAGATTCAACAACAAATTTCAAAGCTAAGGAGATCAAAGGCAGAAGCTGAACCTGATTCACCTCTTAAGCTATGGAAGTCTCAAGTCAAAAAGGTGGTGTTTGAGCCAAAGTATGCAATGATTTTTACAGATGTGAAGGGCAACACAAAGTTCTTTGATATCTGCAAATATCTGGACAAAATCACAGATGAAGAAATACATTACCTTTTTAGGTAACTTGGAGAATCTGACAGAGATGAAGTAATTTTGAAGAGTTCTTTCATGAGGCAATTAAAGGAAAATGCTGAGAAGAAAAGGAAGAAAAATTAATTGGATTATGAAGATGGTGAAGACATTGAAGCAGCTTGCAAGAGTTATCTATCAAACTGGTACTTCCAAAATTAAAAGTGCTATTTAAATTTCTTGATTCTATCTGAATGAAAATTATTAGTGGTTTTGTTATCATCAAGTAGATTTATGCATGTTCATATCATAAACACAAATAGGGGGAGATTGTTAGGAATCTACATGTAATTTTGATGATAACATTAATCTTAGAATCATAGAAATTTTATTTGATGTAACTGATCAATTGATATGAAAATTATAAATATCAATTGATCAGGAAATCATTTATCAATTGAAGTGTTTATATGAATTAACTGATAATTTGGATTGTAGCATAGGTGTACTTAGTCTATTTCAATCGATAAGGTGTAAATCAATTGATATTATTCTCATCAATTGATATTAGAGTCGATTAATATAGATCATCAATTGATGTGTAAATTAAACTGTCAAATTGTAATTATGTGAAGACAGGAAATTGCACAAGTGAAGGATGATCGATTGATATTGAAGCATCAATGAGTATGAGACCAGTCGAAGAAGCCAAGTCAAGTATTGAAGACCATCAACTGATGTGAAGACCCATCGATTGATATATCGATTGATAACATCTATCAATCGATAAGTCATTATTTATCAATCGATGGATATAAAGATCAATCGAAGAAGAACATCAATTAATGGATTAAAGGACGGATCAATTGATATGCTTAACAGCAACTTATCAATTGATTGAGACAACACAGAAGACCTATCTGTTGTAGATCCAGATGACAAAAGTAAACCTATGGAAGACAGTCTATGACGGCTGTGAAGACTTAAAGTGAAGTTGTCTTTCAAACCTTTTTGAAAAACAGAAAAAGGTGAAAGGGAAGATAGGACAGAAACAATCCTAGAATAGGACTTGTAAAAGCATGCTTGTAAAATATAAACAAGCATGGTAACATTGTTAGAAAATATACAAGTTAGACAATATCTCTTGAATCAACTGTTCAGCCTTAGAGCACTTTATAAGAACAGTTGATTTATTTTCTAACCTTATAAAAACGAAGCTAGGTTTCTTGTAACCTAGGAACATTGAGCAAAAACATACACTGATGGATAAACCAATCCATTAGTAATTTTAAATCTCTTTGTTCATATTTATTTTCAGTATTAATTTCTTCATACACATTTTCTCTAATTATCAAACATCATAAACAAATATTAAAATAACCAAAAAGTTTTAATATTTGTATTCAACCCCCCTTCTACAAATATTTGCATTGTTCAAGAGGAATAACATCCTGGTACAGCAAGAAACAACACCAGTATCTACCTCGATAGCCGAAGCAGAATACATTGCGGCAGGTAGCTGTTGTGCACAGATCTTGTGGATAAGGAATCAGCTAAATGACTATGGACTTGCGTTGAATAAAATTCCAATTTTCTGCGACTACACAAGTGTAATAGCCATCTCCAACAATCCTATACAACACTCTCGAACCAAGCACATTGACATAATGTATCATTTCATCATAGAGCATGTCATGAACTGAACTGTGGTGCTACACTTTGTACCCACAGAAGATCAAATAGCCGACATCTTCACGAAACCACTTGATGAATCCACTTTCTCTAAATTGGTTAGTGAATTAGGATGTTAAATAATGGCTAATTTTTGGTTGCTAGTAATTGATTTGAGTTCATAAATATTAAATGTTAATATTTAAGGGTTTTATGAGACTTGAATCAACAGAATCCTAGAACTTATGAATATTTGGATAAATTATCTTGAGAATAATTTAATACTCTTAATAGATAATTATTTCAATTATAGCATAAGTACTTATATTTATTTTTAGCATTTTATAAGCATTATGTATTTTATAATATATTTTTCTAAATATTATTGCACATTATTAACTATTCTAATAATTATTTATATTATTAGAATAGTTAATAATATAAATAATTATTATATGTCCTTAATAATTTAGTATTATGTAAATATATTTCTGTTTATATTTTATTAAATATTGCATAATAATTTTGTTTTAAAATTACTCGGCAAGACTTTTACAAAAGTCTTACTGAGATGTTTTTTTTTATATATATATACTGTTTTAACAGAAACCGCTAAGACTTTTGAAATAAAGCTCGGCAAGACTTTTCAAAAGTCTTACCGAGTGTTTAAACAAAAGTCTTACAGACCAAAACATTTTTTTATTTGTTTTAATAAAACCGGTAAGACTTTTTAAATAAAGCTCGTCAAGACTTTTCAAAAGGCTTACCGAGTCTTTAATAGTAAAAGTCTTACTGAGTAAATCTCAAGAGTATTACCGACACTTTTATACTTAATTTTTTTTCTGGTTAATTAAAAGTCTTATCAGTTTATTACACACAAACGCAGATATACACGATACACACGACAATCAGATATCGAGCAAGACCTTTGAAAAATCTTCGATTTACTGCAATTTACAACTGCTCAGTTGCGATTTGTACAAGCTTTAAGCTTGCTTAGTTTGGCTAAAATCGATTAGAACAAACATTACTCTGCCCGATTTTTGTGTGATTTGAACTACCTTTGATTGAAGAATTGAAGAACTATTAAGGTGATAATTCGCAGTTAAAGGACTGTCATTAGGGTGTTTAGCTGTTAGAAATCAATTTGGGGTTTGTTAGTGTTGTTAGGGTTTTGTTTTAATTGACTGATTCGAATTAATTGGGTGATAATTTTCAAATTTTGTGTTTAATTCGGGATTAATTGTTAATTTTAATTACTCCTTATTAAAAATGACTGCTATGTTTGTAATTGCCAAGACCAATTTTATTGGGTATTTTGATCCCGTACATTGAAAGGAGGCTAGGTTTAGACCTTCGATTCGTTTTATGAACGAGCATTCATCAGTGATGACTGTTATGACCTTGAGCACACCTTTATAAATTGAACCTCTCAGAGCGTTATACTCCACTGCCAGAAATATTTCAAATGACAGGCTAGTTCAATTTTCCTTCAGAATTGGAGAGACTGAGTACATAATAGATGAGATTGACGTAAATAGAGTCTTAGGGTTCCCGACAGAAAATTTCGAGATCCTACACACAGTTGAAGACATAACTAACTTTTTACAGTCAATTCACTATCAAGGCCCAATTGATTTGGTAAAGCTATATAAATCCCAGCTGGTGGCTGAATGAGATTACTTTTTCGATACTTTACCTAAAGTTTTTGCACATACCATGAAGAGTAACTTCCACAACATTTCAACTCTTCTTCAAGTAATTGGGTATTCTGTGACCCACAATCTAAGAATCAATTTTGGGAAGCTGATTTGACAGAAATGATAAGAAAGATGGGCACTACTGAAAGTAGAATATTGGATGAGGATCAAAAAGTAAACTGTTTATATCCAAGATTTTTAATGTTTCTAATTAATAATGTATTGTCAGAGGAGGACAAAGCAAGATTTGATAAGAGCCCAGTGGAAGTTTCCCTGACGACTCAGAGGAATTTGTTCACCAGGATCAACAACAAGAACAAATTTGAAGGAGTATCCATTGAAACAACTGAATACATGGCAAATATTCTCAATCAAATAGCCAATCCTGCACAGGCTCAACCGCATCAGCAAGAGCCAGAATAGGTGCAAATGGAAGTGGAACATTCTGCGCAGCTACTACTTGAAGCTTCTCATCAGGCAGAACAAGAGGCACAGGAACATAAGGTAATATCATAAACCCTGGCTTCTAATTTCCTACCTATAAATATAACTACTGTACCTTTAAATATGTCTATGGCGGACTATGATTGTGGTTTTACACTTCAGGATTTCGGCTATAAACCTGACAACACGCAGGTTCAATCCCAAGCTAAGGTAGAGCCCCAAACAGTTTCTTCTTCTTCAACCTCCTTGAGTCAAATCAGAAAAATGAAGAAACCTGTTAGGAAAGTAAGAGGTAGAGGTATCACAGTGAGTGATCCCACAGCTCTGTCCCCACCTACAAAAAGATCTAAAATTCAACCTGAGGCAACTGCAGACCCATCCTTATCCTCTCATTGGGTTCCGGGTTTGTTTCATCACCTTAATGGCCTCTGTCTCGGTTATGAAGTATGAAACCAGCTCGTATGCTTTGGCCAGCGTCGTGGGCTTGTGTTCCAGCAGTTTACAGATGTACCTCTCGCAATCGTATGTGTTGGGTCCCGATGTATCGTAGAAGGGGGGGTTAAATACGATACTCACTAAATTAAAAAATTATTTCGAATCTTTTGCGGATAAATAATTTAGAGTTCGGTTAGTGGGTTCGAGTTCATGAGGTGAATAATGTTTAGGAGGCTGACTTACTAATTTTCTGTATTTATGAATAAACATTAAAGTTCTAGAAAATTAGCAAGTAATAAAACGAGACAAGTTTTCGGGAATATATCTTTCATATATAAACCCAGAGAGGTGCTACACCCAGTTAAAAATATAACTGGTTTCCAAAGAACAAATTAGTTCTTTGCTTCTACAAAGAGATATAACTTAATCCCTATACAATATTTGAGTAATACTCATTAAATATTTAATTAAATAAATAATTATACTGCTAACTTATGCTAAATCATTTAACTACCACATATGCATATAACATTGTAAGCAAGATAATTAAACTAATAGCAAAAAGTACGAGGTACTGGATTTAAAATGAATTCACAAGTTCTTTAAATATGAACGATTTAATACTTGTGAACTCATTTAAGAATTCCTTGTATATGGGATTTCCAACATATATGCAAATAAATAATATCCCAATTTCACTAACCAACTTAGAAAAAATGAATTCATCAAGTTGTTTAACAAATATCTGCAAGTTATTCTACTAAGGACAATCTCGAAAGAAATGATACCTGATGTCCATGAGCTTGTTCCATACGTGGTGTAGAGAATATCCAACAGAGTTATTGGAGTTGAAGAAGTTTCCTTGTCCAGAAGATCAGAGCATCACATTCACAGGTTGATTTAATTTCCGTCTTTGCTGCAACTATGTGTTGAGTGCTTCTTCTCATTTCAATCAAGAAATCAACTTCTTCCACGAAATTGACAACTTCTAGGAATTAATTCTCTGTCTTTCTTACAACCTGCATCATCTATATCTATATAGCCAATTAGATTAAACCTATTATCTTCAGGGTACCTGATTCTAAGAATTGGTGATCCCCTAAGATATCTAACAATTCATAACTTAGCTATAAGATAAGATTCTCTAGTATTCACTTGGAAACTTGCACATATGCATATCGAGAATAAAATATATGGTCTTTATGCACTTGAATAAGTAATGAGTTGGTCATACCTCTATAGCTTGTCACTTCAGTTCATATACTTGATTTTCCCTAATCAAGCTTAGTGGTTTGTTGACAAGAACTCTTGGCAGGTCTAGAATCTTCTAAATTGCGCATCTTCAAAAGATCTTTGACTTACTTTAATTGCCATCATTCTTTTGAACTACTTATAATCCAAAAAAAATTGCAACTCTTCTAACATACTCATGTTGTACCTACTCTGCATTTACTTAGCAAAATATCTCTTGCACAAGTTTTGTTAGTAGACCCACATATAATATAATAATGGTATACTTGCACTAATATTGAATTGTGTGTGCCTTGTATTCTAGAGAGATATATGTATAACGACTCTAATAAAAATCATTTTCAAGTAATAAAAGTTAGAGTGTCATACCATGTTCTTGACGATTTGCTTGAATCCCTAACTCCATTCATAGAGAGCTTGGGAAGAGAATGATATACAAATTCCAATGGATCTACAACTTCAAAGTCCAGGAGATGTTGTACATCAACTTCAACTTCTAAATCACCATTCAGGAGTGCACTTGTTCACCATGATATGATAGATATTCACACTTGAATGCTCAACAGGTGCTAGGGATATCCTACTGTTAGGTCATCAACTTGTTCAGCCCTAATATGATCAAGTCTCATCACTGGTGCTTACTGTTTGATCTTGAAAGTCCTAAAGATTCTGTTTCCATCATCGTCGATACCTTCTACTTGATAGTAACCTGTAGCAACCAGTTTGGCTTTGTCCCTCATAACAATGCCAATAATTATCCAGTTTCTGCAAACCCTTACTATACCAAATTTAGCTTCGTCTTGTGGTCTGGGTTCCAACTTCAATAAATTTCTGCCTTCGAACTGATTGAGATCATCTTGCATTGCAATCACTCAATCTGGATCAATCAGTGCTTCTTCAGTATTCTTTGGGATTCCAGATGTTAGGTCCCGAAAAATATGTGTTCATTTTGATTAGCACTTCTAGCCTTTACTCAATAATCCGGTTTACTAAGAAAAAGAATCCAGGATTGACTTTGACTTCAAACCTTTTGTCTTGGCAGATATGTTTTTAATGTATTCATTTGATCTTCATTGTGTTGAGTATGACTAGTAGATCCTTCTTTTATTTGCTCCCCCTAAGTTGCTGCTAGGATGTGTTGAAGATCCTTCACCTTTTTCAGTGGATTTTGTTAAAGTTCACGAGTTGTGTAGATTTACTACCATTTCCACTAATAGGATCTGAATCACCATCATTATCATTGATTCCTTCTGCAACCTCAGTTTCAACATCAGTATCTGAAAGGCATATGACAAGGCCTATTTGTAATAAGTAGATGACAACTCAACTCAAGTAAGAAAATTAAGTAAGTAATAAATATTGAGGAAGGAATCAAGATGAAGACAGTCAACTAGACACAAAGAATCCTAATATCAGAAGTGTTCTAATGAAGCTGCTACTCTACACCGGAAGAAGTTCATTAATATGTTCAAGCGTCGGCGAAAAATAAAGGAGTAGTATTTCAGAAGAGTTCAGAAGATACAGAAGATTCCAAGTGCCTACTACAAAGAGATTCCAAGAAAAGAAATATTGAAGACAAAGCTAGAAACAAGACAAGACACAAAGACCACTACAGTAGAAATGAGAATCGACATTGTAGTTAGTCATCCGTGAACCAGACCAGTGCACAGGGTGTTAACAATGTCAGTGGAGATTCGTCATCAAAAAGTTCAAGTGTTAGAAAAGTTATTGTTGAAGAATAGAAGAGTTTTATCTACATCAACAATAGTCCTACAATCAAGACTTTATTTTAATTCTCTATTAATTAATTAACTTAATTAGTGAATTTAATTAGTAAATTAATTCACTCAGAATTAATTTATTCCTTAAATTAATTGAAGGATTAATTAATTTAGAATTATTTTAGAATGATTGAAGAAAGAAGCTGGAAGTTCAAAGGGATACAGAAACAGCTAAACAGGCCTGACGGTACAGACTTTAAGACAAGACGGAAAAAGTATTGACACAGAAGAAATGCAAATTAATATATTCGTAAAAGTGGAACCCCGGTTGGAATTGATTTATCATTTCCAAGTTAAAAGGAGTTCGGTTCCAGACGTTCAGAAAATCGCAGCTTAGAGCGTAAGGATTTATTTAATTAATAAATATTTTATTTATTTAGTAAATTATATTGATAAATATCTAAATAATATTAGATATTTATTTTTATAATTTTTGAATTAATTTAATAATTTATTAATCAAAGATTATAAGTTGTGCGGGTCGAAAAACATTTCTACGGAGCCTATCCACTACTAGACGAAATAGGCCCCTTTGAATTGCAAATTGAAATGGCAGATGATGTTTTGTTAAAGCAACCAATCAAGGCTTGTCAAGTGTCCATTCAAGTGTAAAGAAAATGAATTGGCAGTTGCTTTCCAAGAGTCATACCGGGAGATTAAATTCTTGAGTCATACCGAAGAATTCTTAGAAGAGTCATACCGAGAATTTTCTTTTTAATATAAGTCATTCTGATTTATATTAATTAATGAAAATTCGAATATGACTTAAGAATAAGTCATACCGAATTTTCTTTGTTCAAAAGGTCATGCTGAATTGATTTTTTATTTAATTAAAAAGTCATACCGATTTTTTAATTAATAAAATAAGTCATACCGAATTTCTGAAAGTCATACCGAGTAAAAAAAGTCATGCCCAGCTTTTTAATAAGTCATACAAGGCTTAATTTCATTAAATAAAGTCATAGTGAAAAAGGTCATGCTAGCTTCTTTTTTCCTCTATAAATATAAGGATTTTGCTTCACTATTTCAGAGTTAGAAAAATCAGTTCTAATTCAGAAATTTGTCTGCATTGTAATATTCACAGATTTCTGTGCAAGTTTGAATATAATTGATTAAACTCGAACACTTCATGTTGAATTCGTTCTAGATTAATTTATTAGTTATTAACTCTAATTCTCAGATAAATTTTGTAATACTTTTCAAGTTAAAATTATATCTTCTACTTGAACAGTATTTCATTAAAATTTATATTTCGCGAGAAATTAAAGTAATATTTTTAAATTCAATATTCTGCGATTAAATTAAGATATTGTATTCAACCCCCATTCTACAATATCAGGGACCAACAATTGGCATCAGAGCTAGTTGATATTTATAATATCAGATCCGAACCAAATATTTCGCGACTCATACATATCTCAAAAATTATTTTTAATTCAAAATAATTTTTTTTTCTAAAAATTATTTTTGATCAAAAATTATTTTCAGTCAAAAATTAAAATATTTTTTAAAACACTTAATTTTTAATCTTATTAAAGATGAGTACCCAGAAAGTGACGAGCATAAAAATTCCACAATTTGACAGAGAACACTACAACTTGTGGAAACACAAAATGCTACTATTTATTGGGATTTCCAATCCTAAGTATGCATTAGTATTGGCCAAAGGCGTTGAACACCCTATAACAGTCATTCCAGAACATGAGATAGATGGGGTCGTAATTCCTCACAGACAGTTTCCAAAAATTCTAGCTGACTACACACTTGAAGAAAAAGAAGCTGTGTCCCTGGACAACAACCTCAAATTGATATTGATTGAATCTCTAGACTACGTCATGTACAATCATGTAGTCAATTGCAAAAATGCAAAACAAATCTGGGACACAATAGAGATTATCAATGAGGGGACGGAGGAAGTGAAAGAGAATAGACTGGAAATCCTGATCTCCCAGTATGAGTAATTCAGATCCAACCCTGGTGAGGGTATCTCTGAGGTGTTTCAGAGATTGAACAAACTGATAAATGAGCTCAACATGAATGGAAAGTACTATCAGAATCAGGAGGTAAACAGGAAGTTTTTACTCACCTTGCCGGAGCATCTGGAACACAGGATCACAGCTATCTGGGAGTCTAGGGATATGAAGGAGGTAACCCTAGAAAGATTCTACGGAGTGTTAAAGACTTATGAATTGGAGCAGATTCAGATCAGAGAGATGTATGGAAGAGGTAAGATTCTGAGTTCTTGTAAAGCACTGTTAGTAGAAGCACCAGAGAAGAAGGAAGTAAAGGTTGTTGAACTTTCAAACACTTCAATGAAGTATGTGGTTCCAGAACTTGGACATAATTCAAATAACTAGGAAAATGGTGAGTTCTACTCTCTTGAAGAACTGGATCAGCTGGAAGATGAGTCTCTAGCTATGGTTGCCAGGAGGTTTGGCAACATGAGATTTCGAAGGAACTCTTCCTACAAAGTAAAACCTAATTTTGGAAGTTACCAAAAAGGAGGGTCTTCAACAGCTGAATCAAGAAGCGGCTACAAGACCGGCTTAGTTGATAGAAGCAAGTTTCGTTGCTTCAACTGCAATGAATTAGGCCACTTTCCAACTGAATGCAAAAAGCCGAAGTAAGCGAAAATGAGAGAGTCTTATGAAGATCTCCAGAAAAAGTATGATGCACTTGTGAAGAAGCATCAAGGAAAGTCTTATCTGGCAAAGGGAAAAAGCTGAGACGACTCAAACGATGATGATGAGGAAGAGCTGGGAAATCTTGATCTTATGGCTTCGTCTGAAGAATCACGGTCTCCAACTCATCAATGAGGAATAGATGTAAATCCTTCTTGCCCTAGAATGTTTGCTTTGGTAGGTAAAGAACTAGATGGTGAGAGAAGTAAAGTTAAGGTACTAAGACTCGAAATCAAAGTTCTAACTGATGAGAAAAATGCTTTAACTTTGGCTAAAAGGAAAAGTGACGAGTTGACTGACCAGTTGACTAAAGACTTAGCTTTTCAAGTCAACAGAGTCAAGTGTTATATTGATGTTGAAACTTATCTCAGAAACCAGATAGTGAAAGAAAAGAAAAGGTGTCTAGCCTATGAAAACTCGTCTTACATTCTAAAAACCTAGTTGACCAACATGTGATAAAATGAAAAGTTGGAATAGGGTTTGAGTATAATGAATCTGTAAGAAAGGCAAGCAACATTACCCCATTCAAGCAAAGTGCTAAAGAAAGGGGTATTCCTCATGTTGTTAAGGACGCACGTAAACCTCTTTTCATAACACCTGTAGCAGAACCAATCCTTGAGAGCTCTATAATAATTGCCTATGAAATGAATTTAGAGGATCTTGAGGAAGAGAAGAAAAGAGAGGAACAAGCGAAGGACATAAAAGGAGTAAATGTCCAAGAAGAGATAATTACGCCCAAGACACCAGCGAAAGTTGTGGGAACTTCTGATTTCCCCAAACCTGGTATAGGTGCTAAGAACTTAAAGAATAATTTGAACAAACCTAACAATAAGTTTGTTAAAAGTAAGAATAGTAACAACCAATGTCATTCTACTGAGAACTTTAAGACTGTTGAAAAAGTGCAAAGTAGAAACTGTTAAGACACCTACTATTTTGAATAACATGCCTGTTATTTATGTATGCCATAAACCTTGTGGTATTTTAAATTGTATGTTATGTATTTTTAATGCTATGACTTCTTACTTTAAACGCATGATAGCCAAGAAAGATAACATGACACCTAGAAAATGCATCAATAATAAATTTGTTAAATCCAAGACTGCGACTCCTTCACCTGAGAAGAAAGAATCATATACTCCTAAGTCTAAACAGAAAGTTGTTAAGACTATTTATAGGAAGGTAGGAACAGTCAAGGAAGATAATGATGTTATTCGAAAAGGATCTGTTGTCAAAGCTGACAAAGTTCAATTCTTTAAGTATGCCGGGCCCAATCAATTTTGGGTTCCGAAGGCGAATTAATCCGTTTGGTATGTGCAGGGAGTTAAACAGGTAAACCAGGTTATATGGATCCTGGACAGCGGATCTTCAAGCATATGACCGGAGATAGAGCCCTGCTATCAAACGTGGTTGAGAGAGCTGACCCAATTGTCATCTTTGGAGATAATAGCAAAGGAATGAATACGGGATATGACAAGTTAAATACTAGAAATGTTATCATTGAAAACGTCTCTTTAGTGGAAGGACTTAAGCACAATCTACTCAGCGTCAGTCAATTTTGTGATAAAGGGTACAAAGTAAAATTTATCAAGGAGAAATGCTTAATAGCTCATTCTAAAGATGACAAACTAGCCTTGCGTGGAGTAAGGAAATGAAACTTGTACGTAGCTGATCTCAACTCAAGAACTGAAGATGAAGGAAACTGTTTATACTCAAAGGCTTCATCAGAAGAAAGCTGGCTGTGACACAAGAAACTCTCGCATCTAAACTTCAAAACAATGAACTCTTTAGTCAAGAGGGATTTAGTGAGAGGACTGCCTCTGATGGAATTTACACAAGAAGGCTTGTGTGAGGCATGTCAGAAAGGAAAGTCAAAGAAAGTAAGTCACAGAGGCACAGACACTACAAACATCACTGAACCACTTCAACTCCTACACATGGATTTATTTGGTCCAGTAAATATAATGTCTATGTCAAGAAAGAAATACGTCTTAGTGATTGTGGATGACTTCACAAAGTATACGTGGGTTTTATTCTTGAACTCTAAGGATGAAACTCCACAATTGGTGATTGATCATATAAAGCTGATTGAGTTAGATTCAAAGTTACCTGTCCGGGCAATCAGATCAGATAATGGAACAGAATTCAGAAATGAAGTTCTGAATAACTTCTGCTCAGACAAAGGGATAATAAGGCAATATTCAGCACCAAGAACTCCGCAACAGAATGGAGTTGTAGAAAGGAAAAATAGAACCCTGATTGAAGCTGCAAGAACTATGCTAAGTGAATCAAGGTTACCTATCTACTTCTGGGCTGAAGCAGTAAATACAGCTTGTTATACTCAGAATCGAACTCTGATCAACAAAGATCATATGAAAACTCCCTATGAATTAATGGCTGGCAAAACCTACTCTAAAGTAATTTAATGTATTTGGAGCCAAATACTTTGTGCTAAAGGATGGAGATGAACATCGTGGCAAGTTTGAGGCCAAGGCACATGAAGCTATTTTTGTCGGATATTTAAGAAGAGCATATAGGGTGTACATAATTGATCAGCACCAAGTAAAAGAAAGTGTCAATGTAACTTTTGATGACACTAAACTCCCAAGTATCCAAAATGAAGATTCTTCTGAGTCATTAAAATTTGATAATTATCCAGACTCACATTCTTATGACGAAGAAGAACCTGAGGTTGCAACAGGAAATGATGATGACAATAATAATGATGATCCAGTTAATAGTGGTGGAAACAACAGTAACACTGGAGATACTCCTAGTACCAGTGGTGGATCAACAAGTCATCCTGGCAGCAACTCAGGGGGAGATGAAGGATCAACTGGCAGAACACAACATCACAATGAAGTTCGAGGCGAATCATCAAGATCAAACCTACCAAGGGAAAGGATATGGAGCAAAGATCACCCTTTTGAATTGATCATAGGTGATCCAGATGTTGGAGTCAGAACCAGAAGTGCAACTTCAAATGAATGTCTATTTTCGGTTTTTCTATCTCAAGAAGAACCAAAGAAAATTGAAGATGCACTAACTGATCCAAATTGGGTTCTTGCCATGCAAGAAGAACTCAATCAGTTCGAAAGGCAAGAAGTGTGGACACTGGTACCCAGGCCTAAAGATAGATCTGTTATTGGCACGAAATGGGTATACATGAACAAGTTAGACGGTGATGGTATTGTTACAAGGAACAAGGCCAGACTGGTTGCAAAGGGTTACTCCCAAGACGATGGAAGTGATTATGACGAGACCTACGCACCAGTTGCAAGACTTGAAGCCATCAGGATATTTCTGGCATTCGCAGCACATTCCAAGTTTAAAGTTTTTCAAATGGATGTGAAGAGTGCATTTCTGAATGGAGAGTTAGAAGAGGAAGTTTATGTGGAACAGCCCCCTGGCTTTGAAAATCCAGAGTTTGCTGATTTTGTGTATTTTCTATTCAAAGCTCTCTATGGGCTCAAGAAAGCACCGAGGACATGGTATGACACTCTCTCTGTATTTTTACTCGAAAATGGTTTCATTAGAGGTCTTATAGATAAAACTCTCTTTTACAAACTGCATGAAAAAGATATGATATTTGTTCAAGTTTATGTTGACGATATTATATTTGGTTCTACTAATGAAAAATTGTGCAAAAGATTTGCTAAGTTAATGCAGAGCAGGTATGAAATGAGCATGATGGGTGAGCTGTTGTTCTTCCTTGGATTGCAAGTAAAGCAAAAAGAGGATGAGATTTTTATTTGCCAATCAAAGTATGTAAGGGATCTTCTCAGGAAATACAATCTAGAAGATTCTTCACCGGAAAAAACCCCAATGCCAACAACCACAAAGCTTGACAAAGATGAAACTGGTAAGAAGGTTGACATCACAAGCTACAGAGGTATGATAGGCTCATTGTTATATCTAACTGCTAGTAGACCCGATATAATGTTTGTAACATGCTTATGTGCAAGGTTTCAATCTGACCCTAGGGAATCTGATCTTATAGCCGTTAAACGAATTTTTAGATATCTGAAAGGTACACCAAATCTTGGAATTTGGTACCCTAAAGATACAGGTTTTGAATTAATAGGCTATACAGATTCAGATTATGCAGGATGCAGGATGGACAGGAAAAGTACTTCTGGAAGCTGTCAGTTTCTAGGACAACGGTTGATCTCCTGGTACAGCAAGAAACAGCACTCAGTATCTACCTCGATAGCCGAAGCAGAATACATTACGGCAGGTAGCTGTTGTGCACAGATCTTGTGGATAAGGAATCAGCTGAATGATTATGGACTTGCGCTAACTAAAATTCCAATACTTTGCGATAACACAAGTGCCATAACAATTTTCAACAATCCTGTACAACATTCAAGAACCAAGCACATAGACATAAGGTATCATTTTATCCGAGAGCATGTCATGAATTGAACTGTGATGTTACATTTTGTACCCACAGAAGATCAAATTGCTGACATCTTCACGAAACCACTTGATGAATCCACTTTCTCTAAGTTGGTTAGTGAGTTAGGGATGTTAAACATGAACTGATTATTGCATGATGTTTTAAATTGCATATTTAATTTTAAGCAAACACTGTAAATACACTGTATATATTCCTTAAAAATTATCAAAAACAAACAAACAAAATGAAAAAGAAAACTAAAAAAGATTTTCCTTATTTTTGTACAATTTTATTTATTTGGCATCTCTACTGTTAATATCTTATATTATTGTTGTTTTCCAATAATTGGCATATATTATTTATATATATAAGTATGTATAGTTTTAGTTGTTTTTCAACATTGGCATCCTTATTTTTATTTATGTTTTTATATTTTTGTTTATATATAAATATGCGCTGATTATTTCACGTCTCTTTTGAGAAGTAGGAAAGATCTATGAGCTTGATCATCCAATTGTTTCTGATAGTTAGATCCCAAACATTGGTATCAATCTCTATCCAAGATCTTAGAACCAAACACACAAACACAATCACATCCGTCTCTCTAACCATTAAACAAAATACCTAATTGTTAAGAATGAGGGAGTTAATGCCTTGATTGCATTTGATAAGGTTGGTATTGTGAGTGAACCAACAGCTCTGTCTCCAGAAAGGTGGTTAATATATACAAAAGCTGAGACAACTGTTAGCTCATCTGTGTTTTCTCAAAAGGATACAGACTTGGAAAAGGCAAAACTGTTACTAGGTTCATTCTCTCAATGGAGTGAGTCTATTGAATTCGGCCTGTCAGCCAAGGTCACTTGTAAAGAGTCAATTTCATCTGACATTTTTTAAGAAACCACAAATTTTGTGTCTTATGTTTTAGGGACCAACACCAAGGGACCAAAAATGTAAGGACTTACTTGGGACCAAAAGGGACCAAGATGGAGCAATTGAAATGTCATAGTAAGGATGAATTGACGGAAGCAATTATTCTAAACTTCCATATCAAGGAAGGAAGAATAATTGATGATTCTGATTGAATCAACATGCCTTCACAGGCGTCAGGAGGAAACTTGGATCATTTGCTACATTATAGACCCTTGTCTCCCTCCCCAGATGGAACATATCTGGATTCCTAATGGAATAGATCATCTTAGATGATCAGCAACTCATTGAATCTATTCCTGAAGCAATTCAGTTTTCAAATTAAACTATTTTAATAGATTCAATTGAGGACGGGGATTTACGAAACCCCATTGCACCACCAGTGACCTCTCTTGAAGGGGCTATGGTGATATTTCTTGCAGGTACAAAAGACTGAGTCATCCGTACTGAGAGAGATATAGTGATGTGAGAAAAGAGTGAAACACAAGTAAGGAAGAGTGAAAATATATATTCTATGAGTGAAACACTTGTGAGGAACACAAAGTAAAATCACACACTAGCACACTTACCGAATCCCTTTCCCAATTCCCTGTTACAGATTTCAAATGTTACTTAACCAAGGTGGAAATTTCTCTAGAAAAGGACTGTTAAAATTATTAAGAGGATTACTCAACTAAGGGGGAGAATTACTAAGAGGATTACTCCAAAGTGTTAAAGTGTTCTTTAACTAAGGGGGAGTAGATCAAAAGGGGAGAAGTAAACAAAGACTTTTTCCAGAAGAGGATTACTCAATTGTTGAACAAGAAAAGTTGGATAATTTACGAAAAGGGAAAATAAATCTACCTTGGGTGAGAAGTAAAAACAGAAGTTGGAAATTCAAAGGAAAAGTGGTAAGAAGAGAACAGACATCATCTCTGCCATCCTAAGGGGGAGTAGTGATGAGTCTGAGAAATGAAGATAATACTACATGTATAATATGTTCAGTGCTAGAGGAACAAACATCTTTCATTTCAGTTAACTCAGGAAATCTGGAAATGTATTATATAATCCAGAGAACAATTTATTATTTATAGTTCTTAAATGTCATATTATTTTCTTAGTTGTTAGTTGAGTTATCCTCTAGGAATTTGTATGTTAAATTCTTAACAACAAATAGGGGGAGATTGAAAGGCAAATGACAAGGCCTATTTTTAATAAGTAGATGACAACTCAACTCAAGTAAGAAAATTAAGTAAGTAATAAATACTGAGGAATGAATCAAGATGAAGACAGTCAACTAGACACAAAGAATCCTAATATCAGAAGTGTTCTAATGAAGTTGCTACTCTACACCGGAAGAAGTTCATTAATATGTTCAAGCGTCGGCGAAAAATAAAGGAGTAGTATTTCAGAAGAGTTCAGAAGATACAGAAGATTCCAAGTGCCTACTACAAAGAGATTCCAAGAAAAGAAATATTGAAGACAAAGCTAGAAACAAGACAAGACACAAAGACCACTACAATAGAAATGAGAATCGACATTGTAGTTAGTCATCCGTGAACCAGACCAGTGCACAGGGTGTTAACAATGTCAGTGGAGATTCGTCATCAAAAAGTTCAAGTGTTAGAAAGGTTATTGTTGAAGAACAGAAGAGTTTTATCTACATCAACAATAGTCCTACAGTCAAGACTTTATTTTAATTCTCTATTAATTAATTAACTTAATTAGTAAATTAATTAACTCAGAATTAATTTATTCCTTAAATTAATTAAAGGATTAATTAATTTAGAATTATTTTAGAATGATTGAAGAAAGAAGCTGGAAGCTCAAAGGGATACAGAAACAGCTAAACAGGCCTGACGGTACAGATTTTAAGACAAGACGGAAAAAGTACTGACACAGAAGAAATGCAAATTAATATATTCGTAAAAGTGGAACCCCGGTTGGAATTGATTTATCATTTCCAAGTCAAAAGGAGTTCGGTTCCAGACGTTCAGAAGACCGCAGCTTAGAGCGTAAGGATTTATTTAATTAATAAATATTTTATTTATTTAGTAAATTATATTTATAAATATCTAAATAATATTAGATATTTATTTTTATAATTTCTTAATTAATTTAATAATTTATTAATCAAAGATTATAAGCTGTGCGGGTCGAAAAGCATTTCTACGGAGCCTATCCACTACAGGACGAAATAGGCCCCTTTGAATTGCAAATTGAAATGGCAGATGATGTTTTGTTAAAGCAACCAATCAAGGCTTGTCAAGTGTCCATTCAAGTGGAAAGAAAATGAATTGGCAGTTGCTTTCCAAGAGTCATACCGGGAGATTAAATTCTTGAGTCATACCGAAGAATTCTTAGAAGAGTCATACCGAGAATTTTCTTTTTAATATAAGTCATTCTGATTTATATTAATTAATGAAAATTTGAATATGACTTAAGAATAAGTCATACCGAATTTTCTTTGTTCAAAAGGTCATGCTGAATTGATTTTTTATTTAATTAAAAAGTCATACCGATTTTTTAATTAATAAAATAAGTCATACCGAATTTCTGAAAGTCATACTGAGTAAAAAAAGTCATGCCCAGCTTTTTAATAAGTCATACAAGGCTTAATTTCATTAAATAAAGTCATAGTGAAAAAGGTCATGCTAGCTTCTTTTTTCCTCTATAAATATGAGGATTTTGCTTCACTATTTCAGAGTTAGAAAAATCAGTTCAAATTCATAAATTTGTCTGCATTGTAATATTCACAGATTTCTGTGCAAGTTTGAATATAATTGATTAAACTCGAATACTTCATGTTGAATTCGTTCTAGATTAATTTATTAGTTATTAACTCTAATCCTCAGATAAATTTTGTAATAATTTTCAAGTTAAAATTATATCTTCTACTTGAAAAGTATTTCATTAAAATTTATATTTCGCGAGAAATTAAATTAATATTTTTAAATTCAATATTCTGCGATTAAATTAAGATATTGTATTCAACCCCTATTCTACAATATCAGGGACCAACAATTGGCATCAGAGCTGGTTGATATTTATAATATCAGATCCGAACCAAATATTTCGCGACTCATACAGAATAGTCTTTCATTTAAATGCTTGGGAGCTTGGTGTAGTAGGACGAAACATTCAGACTTTCAATCACCTTCTGGTTTTACATCATTTATGCCTTGAAAGCTTTCAACTTCAATGAGTAGCCGAGGAAAATTGTTCCATGAACCTTAGCTTCTTGCCAAGATACTCATCTCAATCTTCAATAAATATCAATTTCCTCCAAACACATGAAAGAGCTTCAGTGTTTGCTTCTGGTTGGCCATTAACTCATTCGATGTCTTTTCACGATCTTTGTTGATTAAAGTAGCATGCTGTGTTAATTGTTTCAGCTTCAAAGTACCTTTATAAGCAGACTTCATTTAGAACTTCATTCGCGAAATTCAGTTCCAATATCTGACTTCAAAGTTCTCACAGTTTACTTTACTTCCAACTTAATCTTCCTAATGTGATCAATCACCATATGTGATATTTTGTCCGTTGAATGCACGAACATCACCAACTTGTAATTAGGGTTGTCATCAACCACCACTAAGCATATTTTTTTCATGACATTATTTGCTTCAGTGTGATGTTTTCATTGACTTCCCTATGTGACGTACTTCAAAATGTCCTTCAAGATAGAATTCCATATGAAGCAGTCCTCTCACCAATTTCTTCTTTATCAAAGAATCCATTGTCTTGTTCACCAAGTATGAGAGCTTGTTATGCCATAGCTAACTCTTTATTGATGAAGCTTTACTAAGAACCCAACTTCACCTTTCATATCGAATCCATGTCAGCTATGAACAAACTTCCTCACTCTCTGATGAGTGAGCTTCCATCATTCCTACTTGAAATCAAACACATTTCCTTTTCAATGCTTTTCCAGAAAACCCTTGACAAAGAATTCCCTAGTGCCCTGTAGATAGTGCTTAAGTTCGTTGACAAGAAAGATGCTTCCAGTGATGACAATTCTAAAATCATGATAGCCAAATCCCTTATACATCCTTTTCTGTCATCTCTAAAGGTTACCATTGGATAGGCTTTCTCAACCAACTGTGATGTCAGAGCTCCAATCTTAATCATATGCCACGAACAATAAATGTCACGAAATCACATAACTTTTGTCTTTTGTTACATACTCTGCAATCACAAATGATTAAGCTTCTTGATACTCAACTTTAATTGAGTCTAGATGGGTTAGAGATATTACTTTAAACAGTGGTAACAACAGCTTCAACCTTAACATGCACAAACTTATCTTTGACTGATCACTTCTCATTTACAGCAGCCATGACAAAGTAGTCTTAAGGCTATGAGACTAGTGATTCCAACCAAACTTAAGGTGGACTAGCAGTCTTTACCCTATTGTGATTCTTATACATGCTTTGTCTAAGATTATGCAAGTCCTAAGATATGAATTTACAAATTTAAACGAATAAGCATGAAAATAAGAACACGTGGTAAACATTCAGCTTCAATGCATTATAGATAAGAATTATGCAATTCAGACATGTTATGCATATTAGAAAATTCAGAACTATGTACTTTAACCATCTTACACAAATGTGACAGATGTCAAGCAGATTTACAGATATTCAATAATTTTCTAAAAAGCAAATAGAATAGAAGAACTAATAAATTAATTGCTAATTTTGTCCAATCCATTTCTGTTATTGTCTAACATTTTTAACTATCTCTAATTACCTAAGTCAGTTTTAAATTATGGCTTGAATCTACAAATTTACTGACTACTTAGATAATTCTACCATCTTTTAATCTTATACTCCTTAACAAGCAATACATGATCTAATATGGCATTTAAGTGCAACTATGTGAGTGCGAGCAAATCATATGAAAATAAGCACATAAACAATTTCAAGTATCAAGTCATTCATAAGAACAAATATGAAATATATGATCTATTACCTGTTTGTCTATTAGCAATTTTCACAACATTAGCAGAGGCATTAAATCACAGAAGATTTAAATCAAGTTCTAGCAAATATTCAGGGATACACCTAACCGTCTAGAACACCCTATCTAATTCTAGATATTTATTTTACTACATAGAGGATCAAGTATGAAATGTACTTATTTAAACTCATGAATCCTAGCATGCAAATCTCATTCTTAGAAATCAATTAAGCATTTAAGTCCTAAGATGCTAACATGCTGACATGAATATAATACATTTCAAAACTTAATAATCATACAGTTTTGAATTAGATAAAAGTATACTAGTTAGAATGTGTACTTGTGAAGTGCTTAGTGATTCATCTCCAGTGTTGGTCATTGATGCCAGATATCCATTTGGTTCATCACTGTCACTGATAGAATCAGTCTTGCATTTAACTTCATCAACAAATGCTTTCCCTTGCTGCATCCTCACTAATGCCTGAGATTCCTGCTTCAACCCAACATAGTGTCTGTCATCTTTTTCTTGTACAGGCTTCTTCAAACTATGTAGCACAACCCTTGATCTTGTCTTTCAAATATAAACCATCCCTGTCTTGCAACCGCCTCTTGAACTGGTCTTGAAAAACTTCTCTTTGGAATCTATAGGTAAGGACCTTAGATTAAGAATTGGAATTCCGTCTGAATCTGATGCCACTGAACTTCTATTTGCCCTACAGGCTTGACTTGTTGTCCAGTTCCTCAAGTTATTTCAAAGTGTAAGATTCACTTATAACACGTTGACCACTACCTTGAGCTACTACATCTTTAATTCAGTTTTTCAAATCATTTCGTTTATGTTCAGAGGTTCTCAACCTTGACTTCAATCAAATTTGGTTCCTAGGTCACAAATACAGTGGATATGCTAAAAACCTGTTTTACCAAATATTATCTTTTTCAGCTCTTGTTCTAGTTCATAGGCCTTCAGCACACAAATAGTTCATCTAAAGATAATGTGGTTGTATCCTTAGATTCCCGATGGTTGTAATCCTGTGTTCCAGATGATCTGCAGTGTTAGCACGAACTCTTGTAATCTCCCTGTAGAATAAACTTTAATGTTTGTACTGAGATGTCAGGTAGTCCAGTCTGTTCTCCTTCACTACTTTAACCCCTAAGATTTTTCATCCAAAAATTCAACTCAAATTAACCAAAAACTGTACCCAAATTAATCTCTTCTTTTCCAGCATCCGAATAAATAGTGGGATCCTATGTAGCAAACCTCTGAGGAAATTAATACCACTTTTTCTTCAACCTGTTCCAGAATTAACTTCATTGGATAATCTTCAGTCAATTTTAGTGGTCTTCAATACACGGAAAAATCTTTATCTACTACTCTTGAAGTAGACTGCATTTGTGGCTTTTGTTATAATAAATTTAAATTTTAAACTTTATTAAATTTATAAAATAAACTAATTAAAATTTATAACATAAACTAATAAAAGTTTATAAAACAAATTTTATAAAAGTTTATAAAATAAATTTAATATAAAATTTATAAAATAAACTAATTAAAATTTATAACATAAACTAATAAAAGTTTATAAAATAAATTTTATAAGAGTTTATAAAATAAATTTAATATATAAAATTTATAAAATAAACTAATTAATATTTATAACATAAACTAATAAAAGTTTATAAAACAAATTTTATAAAAGTTTATAAAATAAATTTAATATATAAAATTTATAAAATAAACTAATTAAAATTTATAACATAAAAGTTTATAAAACGAATTTTATAAAAGTTTATATTTCAATCAGTCTGCTCTGATACCAATTGTTGGGTCCCGAAGTATCGTAGAATAGGGGGTTGAATACGATACTCACTAAATTAAAAAATTCTTTCGAATCTTTTGTGGATAAATAATATAGAATTCGGTTAGTGGGTTCGAGTTCATGAGGTGAATAGTGTTTAGGAGGCTGACTTACTAATTTTCCGTATTTATGAATAAACATTAAAGTTCTAGAAAATTAGCAAGTAATAAAACGAGGCAAGTTTTCGGGAATATATCTTTCGTATATAAACTCAGAGGGGTGCTACACCCAGTTAAAAATATAATTGGTTTCCAAAGAACAAATTAGTTTTTTGCTTCTACAAAGAGATATAACTTAATCCCTATACAATATTTGACTATGTGTTTGTACTAAAGGAATCAAGCTAACAGAGAGTGTTTTACAATAGCCCTATGTATTTTCAACATAATGAACCGGCTAGAATATAAAACTCCGGTGAAGAATGTATGTGTATGGCTTCGTATCTTCTTCTTCTCTGGCTTCAATAATTTCTATGTATCTCTTTGTTTTGTTGTATGTCTCAACAGCCTCTCTTCAAAATGAGCATGTCATTTTGTTTATATGGTGTAGACTTTTCAAATCAATTAAAATTGATTTGCTTCACAATGCTAAGTCCTTTCTTGCGTCTGTAGAGTGTGAGTGGTGCATAGGCACCACAAGGCTTTTGTTGCGCCAAGGTAGGGTTTTTATTGCGCCTATACTCTTATGGCCTTGTATAGGCGCCACAAACTACTTAGAATCTTCTTCAAAAGTTTCCTTGCGCCTAGGATTGATATTTATTGCGCCTCTACTCTGTATGCCTTGTATAGGCGCCACCAAATACTTAGAACCTCTAGAGGAGCAATTCCTTGCGCCAAGTTAACATTTTGTTGTGCCAATGATTAGTTTTGTTGCGCCTATACACTTGTTCCCCTGTATAGGTGCCACAAATGCCTTAGAAACTTTCAAACTTTTTCCTTGCGCTTCCTGTCAAGGTTTGTTGCGCCTATACTCTTACTTCCTTGTATAGGCACCACAAAACTCTTGGTTTTGCCTTTAAATCTTTTGTTGCGCCTAAGACATGAGTACAAGAGCCACTAAATGTAGTAATACTTGCCTTAAACAATTTCTTGAAATGCTTGAAGTATATACCACTTAGTTTTAACTATCTGGCTTGATCAACTGATTTTCTTCTAATGATTCAAGATAATTCTCTTCTTGTTGTACTGACACTTAGTGCACTGGTCTGGTTCACAAACGACTTCTATTCTTTTCCAGTTGATTAAACTTTGACTGTTGCATTGCTTCAAACACTGACTGTCAATAAACACTCTACTTTTACTGGAATTTTTTCTGGTAGTTCGACAACGTCTCCATTATTACTACAATCTTGAATACTTCATTCTCTGTTCTTACTGATTCTTGAACATTTAAATGAACTTTTTTCAGTGAGTATAACTTCAAGACTGCAGCTGTCTTCTTTAACCTTTGTTTTTACCCTTCTAGATTTCTATGCTTGGAACACTGTCTTTCTTCAATCAATATTAATACACTGAAATCTTTTAGTGGCACTTCTATACTGAATCTTCAACACTTCTGAAATCCTGAAAGTCTTCAACCATTATTCTTTACTGAGGCATGAACATATTAATGTACTTCTCTCAATGACCTATAGTAGACTTCAAAACTTCTTCTAATGTCTTGATTCACTGTATCTGCATTGTCTTCATATCTTCATATCTTCCTAATTTCTGTGTAGACGGCTTCGTAATCTCACCAACAGTACGGGTCGAGGCCCATCCTCAAGTGCACCAACGCCTCTGTTTCATTTACGGAAACCACCTTGTTGAGTGTTTCTTTGAACCTGGTGAGATAATTTTCCAATGTTTCCCCGCTCATTTGTGCGATGGATTTCAGGTACACTCTGTGGACCTCATAGGGTTGGTTGGCTTTAAATTTGTTCAGGAATGCTTTCCTGAAGTCTCCCCAAGTGTCGATGGACTTAGGAGTGAGTCGGCAAAACTAACTTTGTGCATTTCCCCGGAGGTTCGATGCAAAGAAACGGTACCTGGTCATATCTTTATACTCATAAAACAAAGCCAACTGGTCAAAATAACTGAGGTGCTCTTCGCGATCTCCCAAGCCGTAATAAGGGTTAAAGTTGGGGTGTTTGAGGTTGCACTGTTTGCTATCATTTTCTAGCCTCTTGGTGAATTGGGACTCTCCAAGCTCCGTGCTAAGTCCTCCTTCTACTTTCCTTTTAAGATATTCAATGGTATGGAGAAGCTCTGTTTTGGAGCTTCCCATCTCATTAGCGGGTGTCTGTTGCGGGGATTTTTCCCGATCGTCATGGGCATACTCATCTTCCATCTTTTGACTCTCTCGTACTCAGCTTTTTTGTCTTCCAGTTCGTGACGTAAATATCTCTTTCTTCTGTTTTCTCTCCAGGTTTCAGGACGATGGTGGTCCTTTTCATACCTCGAGTTATGTGTGTCTTATGATGAGCCCAAATGGGTGAAAATATACTATGAAGGCCGGTGCCTTTTGGTCCGTTGTGTGGCCTGGCTCCGTGCTTCATCTTCTACGGGTTTTTCCTTTTGCGTGTTCTCTGTCATTTTCCCATGCTGCATGTTTGCTGCCATGTTGCGTAACAGCTCAGCTTGGTCAGGTCCAAACTGCGTCAAATCGATCGCGTGTTACCCGGCTATGTTTTGGTTTATAGGTTGAATGGGTTATTGTTCACTTGCATCTTCATCCTGGGGATGTTGTTCGGGGTTGTTCGGTTCTTCGCCTCCTTGCATGTTTCTAGTTCTTTGTCTTGTTGCATGCGATGGTGCCATGCAATGCTGGTTGTTGATATCAACGGGTGAAATCCCTCGACCTGTATGGGCGGGGGTTGTCCTTCTCTCGTGAAAGGATAACCACTACCAAAACAACGAGTGGAAATCACACGTCTAAACTTTTTACTGCTGTCCTTCGGGGGAGGGTCTCTCGTTAAAGGGTCCCCTCCTTCTAGCGCCAAATAATAATGCCTTCGGTCCTCCGGTGGCCGGGTCTGTTCCACGTCATGATGACGTGGATTGACAGCTGTGGTTTACTGTAGGTGTGGGTCCTGCAAAACAATGCCAAGAGGGGGTGTGGGGTCGTCAAGCACCTCTGCCGTGAGAATTAGTACGGTTTATTGAGAGGAAATAGCCGAAGCATGTATCTGAGTTTAAAGCCTAGTTACCGTGTGTTTAATGCCTGTGATATCCAGAGAATATCGGTGTTTATCTGTGACTGTGTGTGTAATGAATGACTTACCTTAACTCTTTTTGACAGAGGTATATATATACCTGTTTGTGAAAAGGAAGTACAATCTTTGCCTACCAGATATATGAATTACCCGGTCGGGCGCCGCGTATCCCTTTCCACTGTTTTGTCCTTCTCTACTGCTGTCCTTTTAGCGGCCACTGTTGTCCGCGTAGTGGCCACTGCTGTCCTTTGTCCTTGATTTCAAACTTCCTTGGTTGTCCTTGATTGGTTACTTGTAATGGACCGTTATGCTTTCCTTTGGTCTTAGGAATTTTGGCTGCCATGCTTCTGTCAGGTGTCAACTTTTGTCCTTCTTTCCTTACTTTCGGCTGTTATCCCACGTGTAGTCTTTGTGTCCGGGTAATATGTACTCCGGAAATTAAGGGTACACAGCACTAGATGACACTACGATTTCACTCCCCTGCTTATTTGACAGTAATGCTTGCTGCTGCTTCCCCTTTTCATCTTTGAAGGTTACTCCAATTGCCTTTGGTTTCTTCCATATGTTGCAAAAAATGATGTATGATGATCATGAACCTAATGCCGGTATCCAAATTGGCTTTAAAATTTTTGGGGATCTCTCCAGAAACAATACATGCATATTTAATCTTGTAAAGCTTTGCTTGCCTGTTTTACCAAACACAACATTCTGAACAGTTGCATAAATTAGAACATCGATATTTTCATGGGTGGCAGATTGAAGTATCTCAGCAGCAGTGTGACGATGACCATACTTGTCAAAGGTGGTCCCCCCAACCTTGGTTCCATATAAATGATCATAGGTAAATCCATTGTCAGGTGAAATCCCTACTTCAAGTAGACCATCCCTCATTGCCCGCTGCCAAGATGCCAATTTAGGCATGTGAACAATCTGGTTCTCAATCCACGGGTATGACTCATTTACTAGTTCGACATCAAATCCTAGTCTTTCTATATCACTGAAAATTTGTACCGACATATTAAAGCATGAAGAAACGAAAGTGCTTAGCATTTATCACATCATGGAATTAGCAGTTAAATGAGATTTGCATCAAATAAATGTAATATTAGCAACAGACTACTTGAATCCCATGCTTTAGGTCCCATTATTGACATACTAATTTATGGCCTTGTAATGCAATGACACAAAAAAACATTGTGAAGCAGACCTGAATGTCCATAAAAATATTTGATCTTGATTTTCAAGGCAAGTAATCTTGATGTATAATGTAACAACCTTTTTCTTCCCAACATTTTCAGTTTCCAACCATCAGCTATTGGAACCAAGAGTATTTAATTTACAGACTACATACAAACAACAGTATAGAGTACAGATTTACTTGTGAGGTGAGTTATTTTTTACTGACCCGAGTTATTTAAATAATTGGATCTGTTTCATCCACATAAAACAGAGAAAGAAAGACTTTGACTAAACACGCAAATCGTTCAGGAACATTAAGGCTACATTGTTAGAATTGATAGCAGACCATTTTTCCCATCATTTAATAGAATCACATTGAGTATAAGAGTACAAGATGTCAAGGTTAGATGAATCTATAATTGTCCTGATTTAGTTGCAGAGACAAGTTCATGGAGATTGTGTGTTCATCATTATCATTTAATAAGAGCATGTCAAACTAACTATTGTAGCTGGTAAATATCATTTATCAAAATCTATAACATCATATCATACAGCCATCTTAATTTAGAATCGATCAGTTCGCTGTAGTTGCTTCCTTTCTCTTCTTTTTCCTCCAACGTCTTTTCTTGACATATCCTTACTTTTTCAATCAGTTCCGACTCAACCCGAATCTCAAATAGTGTCTCCGTACCTTCCTCGGAAAACTTAACTTTTATTTCCATCCGTTCAAACTCTCGTATCAATTCTTCAGAAGAAACCATCATTTTCAGCCTTTCTTTTCTACTTAGGGGATCGGCCACCACATTGGCCTTCACATGGTGGTATTTAATTGAACAGTCATAATCCTTAATCAGCTCTAGCCACCTTCTTTGTCTCATGTTTAGTTCTTTTTGGGTGAAGATGTACTTAAGGCTCTTATGATCAATGTAAATCTCGCACTTCTCTCCGTAGAGGTAATGTCTCCAAATCTTCAATGCAAAACTATAACGGCTAATTCTAAGTCATGTGTGGGGTATCTTACCTCACACTCCTTCAGTTATCGGGACGCATAAGCAATTACCTTGCCATGTTGCATCAATACATAGCCTAGTCCCTTATGAGATGCGTCGCTAAAAATCATGAAATCTCCCTTCTCATCTGGGAGTGCTAGCCCTGGCGCAGTAATTAACCTCTTTTTCAACTCTCGAAAACTCTCTTCACATTTTCGGTCCATTCAAACTTCTCTGTTTTACGGGTGAGTCTCATCAATGGGGTGGCTATCTTAGCAAAGTTCTGAACGAATCTCCAGTAATATCCTGCTAAGCCCACAAACCTTCTTACTTCAGTTAGCGTCATCGGCCTTTCCCAATTTGAAATAGCTTCAATCTTAGCAGGGTCGACTAACACGCCCTCAATACTTATCACGTGTCCCAAAAATTGAACTTCCTTCAACCAAAACTCACATTTTGAAAATTTAGCATAAAGCTTCTCCTTTCTCAATATTTCCAGTACTATTCTCAAATGTTCTTCATGTTCTTCCTTTGTCCTTGAGTATATCAATATGTCATCTATGAAGACTATGACAAGCTTGTCCAGATACTTCTTGAAAACTCGGTTCATCAGGTCCATAAAGGTTGCGGGTGCGTTGGTTAAGCCAAAAGACATCATCAAAAACTCATAGTGCCTGTATCGGGTGCGGAAGGCAGTCTTTGGAATATCCTCCAGTTTAATCTTCAGTTGGTGATATCCAGTTCTTAGGTCGATCTTTGAAAAGTATGCGGCATCCTTCAATTGGTCAAACAAATCGTCTATTCTCGGTAAGGGGTACCTATTCTTGATGGTTAACTTGTTGAGTTCTCGATAGTCTATGCATAACCTCATACTTCCTTCCTTCTTCTTGACAAACAACACTGGTGCACCCCATGGGGACACACTTGGTCAAATCATCCCTTTTTCCAATAGCTCTTGTAGCTGGGTGGCTAATTCTTTCATTTCTACAGGGGATAACCGGTAGGGAGCCTTTGATACTGGTGCCATCCCTGGTGCTAACTCTATGGAAAACTCTATGTCTCTATCGGGTGGTAATCCTGGAAGGTCATCTGGGAATACATCCACAAATTCATTAACAACTGCTATGTCACTTATCCTGGGTACTTCCTTCTCTGTGTCCACCACATGGGCCAGGTAAGCCTAACACCCTTGACGCAACAACCTTTTCACTTGTATCCTCGTTAAGAACTTTTTAGTCTGCCTCTGACCTCTAAACACCACTTCCTTCTGGTTTGGCAACTTTATCCTCACTTTCTTTCCCTTACAATCAATATTGGCTTCACAACTCGTCAGCCAATCCATGCCTAAAATGACATCAAACTCCCTTAGTACAAAAGGAATCAAGTCTAAAATGAATCGATGCCCTTCTATCTCTAGTTCGCAGTTAGTGTATGCCTGGTTGACATGAATGACTTCCCAATTGGCTATTTCTACCCGTAGGGGATCTTTTAGCGGTTTTGCCTTAAAGTTTAATTTGTGTGCAAAATCTCGAGAAATAAAAGACTTGGTTGCTCCAGAATCAAACAAAACATTTCCATTGACGGAATTGAGTAGAAGTGTACCTGCAATCACATTCGTGTTCCTCACAGCATCCTTCAATGTCATGTTGAAGGTCCTAACAGTAGGGATCTTATTGGAAGCGACCCCGCTTTGCCTCGAGACCATTGGTTTGGATGACTTACAGTCCTTCTTCAAGTGCCCCAGCTGTCCATAGTTGTAACAAGCCATGTTATTCTGAGGGCAACTAATTGAGAAATGCCCAACCCGTCCATACTTGAAACATGTAATCCCCGCCTTACTACACACGTCCATATGTTTCTTGCCATATGTCTTGCAATCTGGCAGTGGGGGTCGTGATTGGTTGGAGTATGACATCCCTGGCTGCCTCCCGCCCTGGCTGACACACACTTTCGGCTCTCTTGAATCCGGGAATCTTTCTAAACTGAGATCATTGTCCCCGATTAAATTTACTCGGAAAGTTCCCACTTGCTGAACCTCCCCGCTGGCTATCTGCCTTCCTCTTCTTCCCATCTCTTTCCTTTTGGATCAAATCACTTTCAGCCTCTACGATCCAAGCTTTCTGCACCAACATGGCATAGTCAGTCAATTCAAGTGTTGACACTCGATTCTGAATCCACTGTTTTAATCCTTGTTGAAACCTCATAGCCCTTTTCTCGTCCGTGTTCACAAAATCTGGCACGAACCTAGACAATTCAGGAAAAACTTTGCTTTATACTCGACTACGGTTAGGTTGTTCTGCTTTAACTCTAGAAATTTCAGCTCCATATGGTTTTCCATGAATTTGGGGAAATACTTCTCCAGAAATAGCTGAGAGAACCTTTCCCATGCTACTACTCCTCCTCCCTCCATATTCTTCTTAGCTTCCCACCAGAAGTTTGCCTCCCCTTTCAGGAGGTAAGTGGCGAAGACTATTTTTTGCCCCTCATCTACCTGTAGTATCTTAAATGACTTCTCCATTTCCTTTTGCCAGGACCTTGCCTCTACCGGGTCTGCAGTTCCTTGAAACTCAGGTGGTCACAATGACTTAAAACTCGGAATGAATTGGCAACTTAGTTGCGGGGAATTGATGGTGGCTGAATTGGATTGAGGTTGACATGTTGCCTAAGAAAATTCACGAGGTCCACATTTTGGTTTTCTACATGGCGATCCTGGTTTTGCTTTTGACTATGACCCTGGGTGCTTGAATCCACATCTTCTTCCTCCTCATAATCTTCCTCATCGAACTCATTGTAGTCCTCAGGGTCACTATCCTCCTCGTGGGTACTTTGTTCCCTTAAATCATCACTATTTACAGGGTGCAACCTACTGTTCCTCCTTGGTGGCATTTTTCTGTTACAATCAAAACAACCTTAGTTAATTAACTATGTATTCCCAATTACAGTACGATTCGTCCCACTTTGTGGCTATGCCATTCCTTTAGGTTAAAACATGTCTACACAACATATGTAATCTTGGGCTTAAAAGAAATTTTTTACTTGTAAGTACGTAGAAGGAAAATTCTACACAAACATTATTTTTAGATCAAGCACATAAAGGTACATAAATAATGTAAACAAAATAAGACTGCATTTAAAAAGAACTGAAACGTCATATATATACATGATTTCTAGTTTACATCATCTTTCACAAGTTCTGAGTACAATAAAAGTAAATCAGTCAGCCTACCTTCTAATCAGAGTGGGACTACTACTATGTAGACAAAAGACTACTCCCTCAAAAATGGCACAACTATACATAATGTCAAGATCTGATACTAGAAGGCTATACTACCCCCATACGGAGTCACTGGATCCTACCACAGACCAAGTCTCTGACCTGACCTAACACACCATCCACCATCATATCCACCTCATCACTCCCTATCGGTCCTTCACCTAAGGGTGCCCTCAACTCACGAAAGAATTGCGCCCACGTCTGAATCCCGGCAAGGCCAGTCTCAATGTCCTGTGGAATGCCGTCCTGGGAAATGCTGCTCGGATGTAGGTCACCCTGAGATTCAACACGTCCTGGAATCAGCCTAATCTACGATGCGCCTCAATTCGTCTATGCGATCGGTCAAGATGTCATGATTCCTTATAAGGGAGGACACTACCCCTGCCGGCACTGGCACCTCTGTGGCTAGCAGCGGTGGAGGTGGTGGCAGCGGTGGTGATGCTGGTGGTGGTGATGGTGTGTCAAATGGAGCATCCTCTAGCTCTGAAGGAGCCAGGGTGAGTCCATCGAGCTCATCATCCTCGGAAGGTATAGGACTAAGTGGGGGTAATGGTGGAATCACTAAGAGTGGTGGTATCATATGGATATCTCTGTACATGACCTCTCTTGGTCCGGCCTGATCAGCTACTGGGGAGGTGGGTGCTGGTGCGGCTGGAACTGCGTCCGCCTCTACTAGAGCCTCTACAGGATCCTCCTCTAGGTCCTCATCATCTCCTAGCATCACTCGGTCATGCTGGGCCTCATATGCCTCAGGGTCGGGTATCTACAATACAACAGTAACTCGTCACTAACATGTGGTGAATAACTTTCCCTTTTTGGATTTTAGTCTTCTTAAAGTTTTTAGTCTTTTATTTTAATTCCCTTTTATTAACCTTAACTCTCTCTCGTTCCTAGTACTATAACTTAGGGCTCTGATACCATTCCTGTGATGCCCCCAGACCCGGGGTCGGAGATCCAGGTTGTCACAATCCAATTTCCAACATTCATGCACTTGTAATTCAATGATAATATAATAACAGTTTAATAATCTTAAAGTAAATGACATGCTGATGACCCCAAACACTTTAACACACGCGAGCCATAGTCTCAGGAAATGAAATTGCATTAATTTACATATTTAAATCCTTGTCATTACATTCCCAGTTATTACAGCTTATGCAAGAAACTATAACAGCAGCCAAAAGTTGATTAACTTTCATAAGGTTACATATATTTACATAAATAGTACTTGTAGATAAACCTGACTATCAAAAGTTGAAGGCCTAGTCTACACATTTTCCCTACCTCGGGAATGGAACTGAGAGGCCTATCATAGGGGGTCCTTGCCCTTGGAACGCTCTTGCGGAGGGTACGGTTCATGCGGCGTGGCATAGTCTTCAGCTGTTGTGTTTGGAAGGGTAAAACAAGCAAGAATGAGCTACAATGCTCAACAAGAAAATAATCAACGATATAAACATGACAGTGAGACAATAATAATATGTGAATCAGACCAGTAATGGCGGCCTGTTTTTGAGTGGTAGACAGTTCTAGATACTGTAAAAAGAATCATAAGTTTCTGCAAATTCCTGTTAACATTATCGGTAACTAAGCACATGGGCTTTCGTTACAGTGCAACGTCAAATTCCAATTGGAAGAAGGGACAATAAATTGGAGCATTCACCACGCCCTACTGTACATAATGATCAGTCGTATTGTACAATAGAAATATTCGTCACTTTCTCTACTAGTAGAAGGATGATTCGAAACAGGTCATCACCCCTGGCAACAAATGGGCCTTTAAATGTTGGACCGTGCATCACTCGGCCTCTTACGCTCTGATGGACTCTGCCGCACACAAGCCTCTTACACTTTTATCTTTAGTCCCCTTTGAATATATGAAATCAATAAGTCTAGAAGGGAAATTTAACCCAACATTCCAGAATAACAACAATCATTTCTAGGATTTCAACATCAGATAATAGATTTGCTTCCGAAATGAGGTGGAAGTAATCTCGGAGTATGTGGGTTGACTCTCCGTCAACTAATGAATAAGATAAAGATAATTGAATCAAGAAGACTCAAGAACATGACCGGGGAGTCGCTATAAAGAATTAAAATAACTTTAGTGGAGAATATTCAATCGAATGGAACAATAGTTCATACAAGTATAGGTATATATATGGGAAGAACGTCAAAGTTGAATGTTCGTTCCCTAATGTGGAGTTATTGATTCAAAAATAATTACGGAATATTTTAGTCATAGCTCAGTAATTATTATTTAATTGAAAATGATATTCGAAGAATTCTCGATAGCTCCAGAATATTTTTAAAGATCAGATAATATTTAATTACTAATTAAGAAGCCTCAAATAATCCTTAAATATTGTTAAAGAATATATAATTAAAATATTTAATTAATTTTAAAAAAGCCAAAATATTTAAATAATATTTAATCAAAATTAAATAACATTTAAATATTTCAAAGAACCCAAGATATTTAAATAATATGTAATCGATATTAAATAATATTTAAATAATTCACAAAGAACTGCAAGTATTTAATCAATATTTAAATACTATATATACTCTTTAAATAATATTTAATCAATACTAATTATTATTCAAAATATTTAAGGGATATTAATCAATAATAAATGATCCCTATATCTCATCAATTAATCATCGAAATATATATTCTAGGGAAAGGTCCCTGAATAATGACGACTTAAAGTCGAAAAGTTGTAGACTACTTCCGGTCAACGGTCGAGTATGAAGGATGTAAATCGACACTTGATTCAGTTATACTCAACTAATAGTTTGCGTCCCTAACTTTTTGAGAAGTTCAGAGTCGCGAACGAACTATGTAGAAAAAGGTGCAATAGTCTTAACTAAAACAGGAATTCAAACACAACAAAGATTTACAACCAAAACTTGTTATAAAGTCAAGAAGTTAAGAAACTTGCCTAGCAGTTGGTGCGGTGGGTGGTTGGTCCTTGCTTGCTACGAGTTGCTGTGAAACGAAAACATAAATTACGGTCAGTTATACGAACTTTTAGAGTTTTAACTCTACTTATACCTACTCCTGAATGCACATTAGTTTATCTTACTAATGAGTTTTAACCCGGTTCTTTAGCTAGTTATGATCTCATAACAATTCTTAATAACTTTCGTTAAGGGTGCGCTTTTTAATCTAGCCTCGAAACCTTAGTTATGTCGTAGTTTAATTAAGGCCCAAACATTTAAGTTCTACAAGGGTTCCTACCTGCATCTACTTGACTCTAACAATTTTCATAAATTGTATTTTAATCTGAAACCTCTTCCCAAGTGTTTCTAGATGTTCCTAGTATTTTATATAAAAGTTTCAGATTTTATGGAGTAGCCTAGCTAGTGTGATCATAGCCTCCAAGTTAGGTGAAAACAAATTTTCAAGATTCTGCGCTACCGTTACTAATTAATTCATAACTTTTCGCTCATAACTCCGATTGACATGAAATTTATGTGAAACGATCTAGAGACCGTCCTTTACGCAATAATTGGGGGAATGTATGTTATCCCCTTCGGTTCCCCTAGGAAGTTTAGGTCCGAAATAAAATGGTCATTATGACATTTGTACGCTTAATGTTTTCCAATTTTTAAACTACTCAAATGCAACCCAAGAAACTCCCACACATTTTATACTAATACTTGAACATATAATCAAGCAATCCTAAGTAATTTCTAATTTTTCCAATCATCCAATTGTTACCAAAAATTCATCAAAGTTCATCCACCAACTCATCTCATTTCCAAAACCATTATACTACTTCATAACAACTAACTCATTTCATATCCATTCCATACCATCTTTATCAACCAACCCTCACCAATTAGGCTTCTCATTTCACAACTATAATCAACAAAATAATAAAGCTTTATACTATGTTCATAACCAAAACATGGCATACAAAGTGATACAATCATCATATAACTAACTCATGATTTCTATGACTTTGTATGCATAAAAATAACTACCCATACTCCAAACAACACTTATCAAACACTAATAAACCTTAAGGAATCATAAATCATGAGTTTTGGATTTTATCTATAAGAAAAGTTACTATTCATCATCTTGTATTTTATGGAAAAATAAGAGTATGCATGAATGGGTACTTGAAATAAGCATAGATTGTTGTTAGGCTAGTGTATACCTTTCTTTTGAGCTACTAAACAAGATGATCTAGCAAGATTGGGATGAGCTATGGATTTTCTCTTCTTCTTCACCTCATTTGGCCGAATGATTCTTCAAGGCAGGGGGGAAGAGCTTGATATTTTTATTTTGCTAAGTGTTAACAACTAACTTGGCTTCTTGACTAACAAAGGGGCAAATCAACTTTGGTCTGCTTTGACTTTAATCAAGGGTACTTGCTTCCTCCATACACCAACTAATGCAAGTATTATTACTTGTTTTATTTAAAATTTTAGTTATTTACTAATTTAAGGAAGTAATTTAAGATACGTTTTCATAACGATCCGCTGTGACGAGTTTAATAACTATTACTTGTTCCGAGAATTCTAATAAATTGAATACCCACCAAAATATCATTTCTTAATTATTATTCCTTATATACTCCTATTTCAACTCTGTCCTAATCATTCGAAAGTGTTCAATTGCGATTCGTCGGATAAAACATATTACGAAAGTACTACGTATATTACGTAGACTAACTTGAAAATACGAACTACGAAATATTTTCGAGTTATGAATCTCTGAATTCTGATGAGATTTACATACACTCATTTGTATCACATATTAATGATATGGCTTCGAAACTCTACTTTTTGACACGTAAATAATGTGACACGATCATTTTTACTTATAACGCGTATTTATTATTCATTAAAAAAAGTTTCAGAAAGTACTGTAAATTAGGAATATTACAAGTTAGCCCATTAACATTGTAAAACATAATTAAGGCCCAAGAGGCCTAAAAAAGACTTGGGAGACAAGTAATTGTATGAGATGCGGGTCATATTAAAAGGCCCTATAAATATAAACCTCTTTTCGGGTGAAGGGGTTGACAAATTTAGTAAATAAAACATCTCCTTATATTATTTGGTACATCATATTGTGATCTTATACTAGCTGTGTTTGAGACGTGGAGCAGTAAATGCACATCCTCCATGCACCGTTGGATTGCTTTCCAATAATCCCATCCAACCCTTCATCACATGGCCATCTCATTACTGTATACTTTAATCTACTCCCCGACCCGGTCCCCTGTAATGTTACCCCATTAGCTTTTACTATCAGGACGTTACACATACAGTAATTAACACGTTTATTTTCCAATTTCTTTCCTTGACTTTTTACACGTTTTTTAAAATATAAAAAAAAATATTTATATAATTTTTTTAAATAAAAATATAAACGGCATTAATTTAAAATAAAACGAGTATTAAATAGAATACATACAGTATGTCAGTTCATTCTTTTTAACACCTATTTTATGTTCATGAAAATGACTTTTTTACCTTTAAATTATAGGAGTATATCGAATGAATAAGTGCATGGTTCGTCAGGGGTTTCAGTTGCATTATATTGAATGAATAAGTCATTTCTGATTGTTGCAGCTCACGTCCGACCTAAGTCGGGTCGTGACTGCCTATGAGAAAGTGTTATTTGCCCTTGAGTATAATAAGTTTGGAGAAGGGGGGGTTGAATACAAACTTAAGAATTATTTCAGATTCTTGCGGATTTAAGTTTGTTCAACAAAAGTGTTTGAGTGTATGGTGAAAGAGAACTGATTGAACTAAGAATGTAATACTCATAAATTGAAAACAAGACAAATAATATAAAAATTACTAGTGGATTGGTTTTTCCACTAGTGTATTTTTGCTTTCAATTAATTTTGGTAAAATTACCAAGCTGCTTACAAAGTGTTGTGTTTGAACTTCAATGTTTACATACACACTTTGCTACTATAAACTACTAACCACTATATAGTAGTTTTCTTCTACATCTATTTTCTATCGACTAATAACATTATAGAATACACTTTATAATGTTTACTGAAAATAGAAATTAGTTACTTTCACAGTCTTCATTAGACTTTGTCTAGTCCTGGAAATATCTTTGTCTTGATCCATTCCTTGAAGACTGTGTTTCCTTGAAAGTCTTCACAATCCTGACATGACTGTCTTCCATTGATTCAGTTTCTGCAAAGATCCCATTCCTTTTGTCTTTAACTAATTTGGGAAACCTTGATCAACTGATAATTGTTGTTAGGCTTATCAGTTGATTCTCCTTTGCTAATTCATCGATGGATAGGTTATCCATCGACCAATTGATGTATCGATGAATATTTAGATTATCCATCGACACCTTATCCATTGATGGTCCTTTATCCGTTGATTGCCTTTATCTGTTAATAGCCTTTATCCATCGAGTAGTGTCTTTATCCATCGACTCCAATATCTGTTGTTCACTTCATTTGTGAGAATTCTGACTTAGAATATTTATAATTGATCAGCCATTCTTCACATCCATTGAGAAGCTAAAAATTGAAGTCAATAACATCAGTCGACTACTTCACAACATCCATCGAGGCAATACAATCAATTGATAATGAAACATAAATCAAATGTTACAATCCAATTTATCTGTTGATAAACAAGCTTCAACTGATAACTATTTTCCTAGTCAATGGATATTTATAAGTCATATATCCATCGACTAGTTACAATGAAATTTAAATCCATATTATAATTCTAAGTAATTTGTTATCATCAAATCTCATAATTCCTAACAATCTCCCCGAATCTCCCCCTATTTATGAATATGTGAAATATGCATAAATTTTCTGTTAATGATAACAAAACTCCTAAACATTTTCATTCTAGCAGGAATTACAATATTGACAAAAGTGATTTTGAGACAGAGTGATCAAATACCAGTAGTAGATGAATTATGATAACTTTGATGTTGAGTCTGAATTTTCTACCTTCTTCTTCTTCCCCTTGAATCATTCATCTTATCTTCATTTTCCTTCATCTTTCTGTATAGGGATCCCTTCAAAATATTCTCATCATCAACCCTGTAGTGTAGTTGGCTTGCAAGATAATTCAATTCCAGATTAGTCTATCTCCTGACAAATATCAATGCATTTTTCCATGCGTTCCCTATCCTTGTAGATCATCATGTAGAATGGTTCATGAAGTACCTTCCTTCCTTCAGGGTTCCAAATCTTGATTCTGTCATCCCTTTCTACTTAAATAGGTGTCTCCCTTATCTTCTTCATCTTCTTAAGGATGGCTTTACCTAGCTCTTCAGTTAAATAATACTTCTTGTTGAGCATGGTGTAGATTTTTCTTAAGGTGCCATAGTCTTGTTCCATGACTTGATCAAATGATAAAATTGAATGTGATCCATCCTCATAGTCAATGTGAAGTAGATCTACATCCCTCTTTCTTTGTCCTTTGATTTCAGTCATTCCCTCAATTTTGATTGAAACAAAATTTTGAGGTTTGGATTTGAACACCTCTATATCCTTGGTTTGACCACTCCCAGATGCTTGACTCTCAAGCTTTATCTCCTTTGGCTTCTCCTCCTCAGCCACTTTTCCATTAACAACAAGTTTCCTTTTAACTCCAGAAGTTTTAGGGTTGTCTGCAGGCTTGTTTGCTTTTATTTCATTCTTGGTCTCCTTTCACCTTCTTTTCTTCTGGCTTCTCTAATTAGCCTATCCTCCTCATCAAATTTCCTTTACAGTTGAATGGCTAGTTCTTCTTGTGTCTTCTCTTGTTGTTCCCTTTCTTTCACACCAACAACTATTGCTTTGCTCAATAGTTTCTCACCTCCACTCATGGCAGAATTCTTCTTCTTTCATTCTTCTATTAAAATGCCCTTCCCTTTTCTATCACCAGTTTGTGAGCTACTTTCATCTACCCTTATTTCTCCTTTCTTCACTGCCTCAAGAATTTCTAGCATTAAGGCAATTGGCTCTTGTGCATCAATCTCCTTGTTTTTGCTGGCAATTGAATCAAATTGCCTTACAATCTGTTGAGCCAATTCCTTTTTTGGATCTATCTTTTGAGTAGCATTATCTGTAGTCTTGATCACATCTTCAATCTCCATTCTCCTTACCTCCTCATCCTTCTCCCCCTTTTTATTATCAGCAACTGGTTCTTGTTCCAAGGTGTGAGAAATGAGAGGGGTTTCCAAGAGTTTGTTGAGAAGTTTGATTTGAGTGACTTGATTTTTCATAATTTGGTTCATGCTCACTTCCATGGCAGTCATTCTTTTCTCCAATTCCACTACTTTGTTCTTGGTTGTAGACTCAGTGTCAAGCCTTTGCTTGATTCTTGTTAACATTGCGAGGCTGAGTCTTGAATCAATTGTGGAGTCAAAATGTGTCCTTGAACTATCAATTTCTTCCCTGATCTTTTTGAGTTCATATTTGGAACCTGTTACATGCATCTTTTGGATTTTCAAGTTATCTCTGTAGAAATTGAGAATTCTTCTGTGTACAGTATCCTCTACATTTACTTCAGCCATGGATCACTTGTAGTGTGAAACTATGGCCCTTTCAGTATTAGCCAAGCTAGTTTAATCACTAGCCGTTGCAGGTGAAGGGTTTCGGGCATGAAAACGCAGCGGAATTAACGTAAAAACAATAAAAAAAATCGAAACCCAATCGCAGGATCCATGTATAACGTTGGATGATTATGGTGAAGAAGTATGTACCTTAACAAAGCTTTCGTATGCTGTTTAATGGAGGTCCAGAAAGATGAATCACAGCAGTCCTTTGTTGCAAAGATTTGCTCTCTAAAGAAGTCCACACGAACGCCCGATCGTCCTACGATCACCGGAGTCGGTACTAGCCGAATTGTTTGCCTCTTGCCTCTCTCTCTCTATTTCTCTAGCCTCTCTTGATGTTGAGCAGCTACGGTTTTTCTCTAAAAACAAAATTTGATCATTAAACCCTAATACTATACATCATTATGTATATATAGGGGAAAGAGAGAGATTTTGGGCCTAACCCTAATCCATGTGGTTTTCAAAACCCATTATGACTTTGGGTTATTATTATTATTAAATCTGAATTCTAATATAATTAATCAAGTCCCACTTAATTAATTCAATAATTAAATTCGAATAATAATAATACTTATTAAATCCGAATTCTAATATAATTAATCAAGCCTCACTTAATTAATTCAATAATTAAATTCGAATAAACAATAATATATTTAAATTCGTAATTTAAATAAACCTCCATTTTGACGTTCTTTGTGTGTGACCCTTTAGGTTATTATTACGTTGGCAATAATTTTATTATCTAATAATAAAATTATAAACAATGAGCGGCATCTAGTAATACATCATTGCTACCCAAGTAACAATAATAATTGGTGATTCAATTAAACCTTTCGTGAATAATGTTCCATGTAATATAATCCCTTTAACCTTATATTATAGATCAAACTCGAGGCATGCATAGTGTCATCCTCTTCAACGTTTAATCTCGGTTTCCTTGATCAATGAGTAGACTATTTAAACAAATCAATATTTGAGCATGGCCATGCATTTCATAGTCTCACTCAATCAAGAGACCAATAATATCACTCCTCGAATTGGAGGGTTAAATCCTATATCTATCATTCATATTCCTCATACGATTCATAGCATACCCAATGTACACCTTTATTATTACCCGGTTAAAGGTAACTTTGAGTGTAATCAAAGTATATTAATTCTCGTATAGAAATATAATGATTTCAAGTCAGAGGATCATTACATCATTATCACAGTGAGATTTCTTATGACACTTATTAACATGTAGAATCTCACGGCGGGTCTTTCCAGTGTCATGTATTGATACATACACTTATGTTCTTGACTTTAGTATCACCATACCTATGACCAATGAGATGTGGTCATCCGTCAACAAACATACTAGTCTTATTTCATTATTATTGTCCTTAAATAATAATACTTGACTAGGGAATTTTAGGAATAAAATACTATTCATATAATCACATTTTTAAGTCACATACTTAAAGATATATATTACGTATTAATATTCCAAGGACATTTATTATCATTTCAATTTATAACGCAGTAAATAAAGACATAATAAATAATAATTAAATAATCACATAAAACATAATCCTTAATTGTTTTCAATAAAACATTAAAAGTATTGTCTCTAGGACACCAATACTAACAGCAGGCTCCAATAGCTCATCATCAGAATTATCTTCAAAATCTTCAGGATTTATGTGAGACACATCATCAGGCTGTCTTGCCAAACTCTCCTTGCCACTCCTGAATTGTTCTTCTGTTTGCATTAATCCCAACATCATTTCATCCTCTTGATTAGTTGCTGCTGCCAATTCTTGGTAGTGAGGATCTTCATGTTGAAATGTTGTAGCATCAAGATTAAATTCAATCTCATCATCCAACTCCATGTGGGCAACTGCAACTCCTGCAGGAACTCCATATTCTCCATTTCCTCCATCTCCCCCTAACTCCAACCCCAACTCCTGGGTGAGTTTTGCTGCAACCTGCTCAGTTTTAGAAGTTGATGCTTCATGAGATGGTGAAATTGGTTTCTCTCTATTATTTTCTCTCTCACTCTCTTCTCTCTGTTTTTATATCAAGATCTCATCCTGGATTCTCACATCTCCCTTACTATTCTCTCCTTTTGCATCACCTGCTGAGGTGGAACTCTCTTTGCTCACACCCTCTCCTTTTGCCACCTCAGAAGAAATTGAGGGCCTCTCATTCACACACTCTCATTTTGCCAAGGTATGCAAACCTTGCCTCTCATACACCTCACCCACTCCACTCAATCCTAGTAGAGTATTGGCCACTTGAATTGTTTCATTGGATGATTCATGAATTGGAATTAAAGTGTCAATCGATGGATGAGAAATATCCATCGATTGATGAATATCCATTGATTGGAGCTCGTCGATGGATGTAAGGATATCCATCGATGGAAGTGAACTAGTCAATGGATGTTCGAAATTATCAGTTGATTGAGTAATATCCATTGACTTGTGAGAATTATCAGTATTTTCATGATCAACCAAGGTGTTAACCTTATTTGGTGATTCAGGTCAGAGTGTTGGCTTCACCCTGAGTTGCAAATAGGGTGAATTTGAAAAATTGAAGTTGTCAATCAACAAAGTTTCTGAAGAAATTGAACTTGAAGGTGATTGAGGAGATGAAATAGATAGAGAATGGGGCTGTGCCTCAGGAAAATTCTAAGACACATCAAAAGAAGAAGCTGAAGGTTCCACCAAATTTTCATTTGGCTGAATTGTTTTGTGTCCCTCACCCCCATCAATTGGTCCTGGTTAAGACCTCTTTTCAATAGTTACACCTTGTTGAGAAGGTGCAACTAGGGATGTGTTTAAATCCTTTATCACAACCTCAATCTTTTGTGAGATTGGGTTGGTGGCTGGCTGGACAATCTCAAACTCTCCTTCCTTATCCTTCTGGCTTTCTTGATGTTGGCCAGTTCCCTCACCCTTATCAACCACCTTCACACTCCCCTCAGTTGTTTTTCTTTTCTTGGTTTTTAAAACAGTAGTCTTTTGGGAAACTACTGAGGTGGTGTATTTTGATTTGGATTTAGAAGGTTATGCAACTTGGGTAGGAGGGATGGGGGCATTTTCATCTCCCTCCATTGTTGCAGAAAGCAAAGAAATTGAGATACCAGAGGAAATAAAAGAGAAATTAAGTTTCTTGAGATATACCTGCATAAAAGGAGGATAGATGAGGCACAACTTAGGATGTAAGTTGATTCTCACCAAGTCCTTGAAGACCCTTTTGTTCTATATCCAGGGCTCCATTGTCTCCATGGTATCTGTCACTTCAAAATCTCCAATTGCATTTTGAATAAATAGCATAATGAATCTAGCAAAGTAAATATTATCTTTTCTAGATGCTTTATTTCCTAATTTAGTAACTACCTCATTTAGGAGCAGGGTACTAAGATCAAAATATTTATCAAATAGGATACTATAAGCAATTTGTTGCATACTGGTAGTAATAACATCAAAATTGCTTATTTTTCCAGAAAATACCTTGATAATAGCATCAAAGAAATAGTTCCACTCCTTTCTCAAATTCTTTCTAACTACCTCTCCTAGATTATATTCAGATTCAACACAATTAACAGCAGCAAACATATTCCTAATTTCTTCATCACTAGGCATGGCATCACAGTTATTACCTGGGATTTCTAAGCATTCAGAAATAATAGCACTAGTAAGAGTATATGTTTTACCTCTACAAGTGTAAGAGATTACCTTCCCATCATTGGATATCTCTGCAGACTTCAAGAATTCTTCTGCAAATTCGCACACAATAGCAGGTGCTTCACTTAGAGCCTTTGACAACTTGCATTCATTCAGAAATTTCATCAATGGATGAAAATCTGCAGGGACATCCTCCACAGTCATACAAGCTATGAAATTGTTCTACTCATAGATGAAACAAGTTGAGGAAGTAATCTTCTTTTGAGGTGTCATTGTTGTTCTTAGAGAGATTAGAAGATGAACTTAAAGAAAAGTTAGAGAAATTGATTTAGGGTTCTTGAGAAATAGAGATACAGAGATTAGAGATAGAAAATAAAATAGCATGTAAGAATGAAATGAGAATTGAAATTACTATTTATATTTTTGAGATTAAAATGACTTGAATAGTCAGTTTAATTAAGGATATAACCATTGAAAGATAAAAAGAATAAAAGTTAATTACTCTAAATGGTAATCGATGGATATTATCATCTGTTGACAAATAAAGTAAAGAATCAACGACTATAATTTGATCAATGGATGTGTAAAACTGTAGAAATTCTATTACCATCGATGGGTAATTACATCCATTGAGTCAGAAAAAGAAAATTTATTTATCGATCGATAAACAATTACCAGGGTAATTATCCATCGATTGATAAATATCCATCGATAGGTATATATCAGTTGAGAACAACTTAAAAGAGTTTACAAAGAGCTAAATCATAGTTTATTAATCTCTAAACTATGATGAACTAGTCAGAGTTTATTAATCTTTAGACTCTGATGAACTAGTCAGAGTTCACAGATAAACTCTGATGAAACTGCAATATATCCATCGATGGCTGAAAAATATCCATTGATAATTAACACAGTTATCAGTTGATCACTTTGTTTCAACAGATAATTGTGAACAATGGCTATTATTAAAAAACAAGTAACTTAGCAAACATTTAGGTTAGAGCAATATTAAGCATACCTAATTCACAGACTAATCTATTAAAAGTAGATTCATCTAGAGGTTTGGTAAAAATGTCTGCAAATTGTTGTTCACTAGGGATAAAATGTAATTCAACTGTACCATTCATTACATGTTCCCTAATGAAATGATACCTTATGTCAATGTGTTTGATTCTGGAATGTTGCACAGGATTTTCTGTTATTGTAATGGCACTTGTGTTATCACAGAAAATAGGAATCTCGTTCATGTTGAACCCATAGTCAAATAATTGATTCCTCATCCATAATATTTGTGCACAGCAACTTCCAACAGTAATGTACTCAGCTTCTGCAGTTGAAGTTGATACTGAGTGTTACTTTTTTATAAACCATGACACATGTTTGTTTCCTAGAAATTGACAGGTGCTTGTAGTACTTTTCCTGTCTATTTTACAACCTGCATAATCTGCATCTGAGTAGCCTATTAGATTAAAATCAGAATCTCTAGGATACCAAATACCTAAATTTGATGTACCCTTGAGATATCTAAAAATCCTCTTAATAGCCACTAAATGAGATTCTCTAGGATCAGCCTGAAACCTAGCACACAAACCTGTAGAAAACATTATGTATGGCCTACTAGCCGTTAAATATAAAAGTGAGCCTATCATGCCTCAATAACGTGAAATGTTCACTTTAACTTCCTTAGTATTCAATTCAAGTTTGGTGGCAGTGACCATGAGAGTTTTTGCAGAAGAACATTCACTTAAGTCAAATTTCTTTAACAAGTCATGAATGTACTTTGTTTGATTTATAAAAATACCATCCTTAACTTGTTTGACTTGCAAACCAAGAAAGTAGATAAGTTTTCCCATCATGCTCATTTCATATTTACTCTGCATTAATTTGGCAAACTTTTTACAAAGTCACTCATTAGTTGAGCCAAAAATAATGTCATACACATATATTTGGACAAGAATGATAGAGCCATTAACATTTCTACTGAACATAGTTTTATCAACAGTACCTCTTGTGAAGTGATTCTCAATGAGGAACTAAGATAAAGTATCATACCAGGACCTTGGTGCTTGCTTCAAGCCATAGAGTGCTTTGAGTAGATAGTAGACAAAGTCAGGGAAATTTGGATCTTCAAAGCCAGGAGGTTGTTCCACATAGACTTCCTCTTCTAACACTCCATTCAAAAATGCACTCTTCACATCCATCTGGTAGACCTTGAAATTAGCATGTGCAGCATAAACTAGAAAGATTTTGATTGCTTCCAGCCTTGCAACTGGTGCAAATGTTTCATCAAAATCAATTCCTTCTTCTTGTGAGTACCCCTTTGCCATAAGCCTTGCTTTGGTTCTAGTCACAGTACCAGTTTCATCCATTTTGTTTCTGAATACCCATTTTGTACCAATTACTGATTTGTCTTTTGGTTTGGGCACTAGCTTCCACACTTTGTTTCTTTCAAATTGATTGAGTTCCTCTTGCATAGCTAAAATCCAATCAGGATCCATGAGAGCATATTCAACTCTTTTGGGTTCTTTTTGAGATAAGAAGCTGCTATACAGAAACTCATTTTGAGTAGCACTTCTTGTCTTGACACCATCTTCTGCATTTCCAATGATTAGTTCAAATGGATGGCTTTTTGTCCATTTTCTTTGAGGAGGAAAATTTTGCCTTGATGATGAAGCTTCATGATCATTAGCATTGTACTCAATTTTGATTTGAATTTGTGGATTGATTCTGAAACCCTCCCCCTAAATTAGATACCCTAGATGTAGAGTGTTGATTATCCATTGAAGAATTATCAGTTGATGCATTATCAGTTGATGGATGTCTGTCAACTGATAAATTATCCATTGATGATGTAACATCAACTGATATTGGGTTTCTGAGTACTTGTGATTTTATAATTTCTGCTTCTTCATCATCATCTTCATCATTTGATTCATTCTCAAAATGCAGCGTGTCATGATTTCCTTCATCAAACAAGCATTGAATCTTTTTATCATCAAATACTACATGTACAGATTCCATAACAATGTGTAGTCTAAGATTATAGAATCTATAGGTAATGCTTGATAGTGCATACCCAACAAATATAGTTTCATCTGCCTTGGCTTCAAATTTTCCTAGGTTTTCACCTTGATTCCTTAGTACATAGCATTTGCAGCCAAAGACATGAAGAAACCCCACTTTTGGCTTTTTGTCTTTCTTGATCAATTGATAAGGTGTCTTTCCTTGAGTTTGATTCACTATGGAGATGTTTTGAGTGTAGCATGTTGTATTAATGGCCTCAGCCCAGAAGTATGTTAGTAATTTAGCATCTTCCAACATAGTTCTAGCTGCTTCAATCAATGTCCTATTTTTCCTCTCAATTACCCCCATTTTGTTGAGGTGTCCTTGGTGCAGAGAAGGTGCGTATGATTCCTTTAGATTCATAGAACTCCTTCATTGTGGAATTCTTAAATTTTGTTCCATTGTCACTTCTTATTTTCTTTACATCCAATCCAAGACTTTTCTCAACTTCTCTTATGTGCTTGATGATGAGATCACTGGCTTCATCTTTTGAATGCAGAAAATAAGTCCATGAGAATCTTGAAAAGTCATCCACAATGACTAGAGCATACTTCTTCTTTGCAATGGACATGATATTCACAGGACCAAACAAATCCATGTCTAATAAATCAAGTGGCTTCTCAATTGATGATTCCAATTTTGACTTGAATGATGCCTTTCTTTGTTTTCCTTTCTGACAAGCATCACATAGTCCATCCTTGACAAATTCCATTTGTGGTAATCCTCTCACTTGATTTTTCTTGACCAACTGATTCATGGCTTTGAAATTTAAGTGAGGTAATTTCATGTGCCATAGCCAACTTTCATTTGTACTTGCCTTAGAGAGAAGACAAGTCATTGAGTCTGCACTTGTTGAGTTGAAATCAGCTATGTACACATTTCCTTTTCTATTCCCAGTTATAACTAGGCTTCCATCTTTCTTGTCGGAAATTATGCATGTTTCAGTTGTGAAACAAACTTTATTTCCATTGTCACATAGTTGACTTATGCTTAACAGATTGTGTCTTAAGCCTTCAACTAATGCAACAGGTTCAATGATGACATTCTCTTTTGAAATCAAGTCATATCCCATGGTGTATCCTTTACTGTCATATCTAAAAGTTACTCCAGGACCAGCTTTCTCCTCAAACTTTGTGAGCAGAGATTTATCTTCAGTCATATGTCTTGAACACCCACTGTCCAAGTACCAAAGATTTCTTCTTTTTTCCCGCACACATCCAAAAACAATCAAGTTGATTTTGGTACCCAAGTTGCCTTGGGTCCTTTCTTATTAGTTGTTACCTTTGGTTTGGTTTCCAATTTTTATACCTTTGGTTAAGGTGGTTTTACTTCCACTTCAACCTTAGGTATTGGTTTCCTTACCTCAGGATTCTCAGTGCTAATATTTGGAATATTCATGCTTGTAGAATTAGAGAAATTTGGAGCATGAAAATTGTTGTGCATATTTCAAGGCATAACAGTCATATTCATGTTGGCAAATGCAAGATATAGATTAAACATATAAGGCATTGATGCATATTGAGCATGAATAGCATGAGGGTCAACTAAATGAGGATAAACATAATTAGAATGCATGTTAGGTATAACAGACACATTGGTTGTTGCAGGCATATTGGACTTGCATTGCACAAATAAATGATTCTTACTACCACACTTAGCACATATCTTTCTAGGAGCATACTTGTCAGGTGTGTAGTTATTGTGCTTTTTTATTCCTATTTTACCATTTCTGTTATTTTTCTTCTTTTCATTTGGCTTAATATTAGGCTCTATCTTTTCTAACTTTTCCTTCAATTGATCTTTAGATAAGAAACCTATATTTGCCTTTTCAACTTTGACTTGAGATTTTGAGGAGCTACCTTCTTTTATAAATATAACAGGTCTATTAAGCTTGGTTTTTAAAACAGATTATTTAGCAGTTGATGATTCCTTAATCGATGGATAATTATCCGTTGGAATATCATTATCAATCGATGGATAATCCTTATCAGTTGATTCAGGATTAGCAATCGATTGCTTCTTTTCCAAAGATTGATTTTCATCAATGGCTAATTGCTCAAGAGTCTCAGACAGGATGGTGAAAGAATTTGTTCCATGAATGTCATTCATCTTCTTACTAGCTTTACTTGACATGTTCCATTTGTCAATGGTTCTTAGTTTTTCTTCCAATTTTTCTTTCAAATTTTCTATTTCCTTTTTACACTCAACTAGTTCTTTTCTAGCATCTCTGTTTTCTACCTTGAGTCTGTCCATTTGCACTAGCTCACTCTCAAGATAATTGTTTCTTTCAGTGAGAGATTCTAAGGTGCTTTTGAGCCTAGTGTTCTATTTGTTTAAGGACTTAAGAGTGACATGCAAATTATACAATTCATTTTGTTAGTATTGGTGTCCTAGAGACAATACTTTTAATGTTTTATTGAAAACAATTAAGGATTATGTTTTATGTGATTATTTAATTATTATTTATTATGTCTTTATTTACTGCGTTATAAATTGAAAGGATAATAAATGACCTTGGAATATTAATACGTAATATATATCTTTAAGTATGTGACTTAAAAATGAGAATATATGAATAGTATTTTATTCCTAAAATTCCCTAGTCAAGTATTATTATTTAAGGACAATAATAATGAAATAAGACTAATATGTTTGTTGACGGATGACCACATCTCATTGGTCATAGGTATGGTGATACTAAAGTCAAGAACATAAGTGTATGTATCAATACATGACACTGGAAAGACCCGCCGTGAGATTCTACATGTTAATAAGTGTCATAAGAAATCTCACTGTGATAATGATGTAATGATCCTCTGACTTGAAATCGTTATATTTCTATACGAGAATTAATATACTTTGATTACACTCAAAGTTACCTTTAACCGGGTAATGATAAAGGTGTACATTGGGTATGCTATGAATCGTATGAGGAATATGAATGATAGATATAGGATTTAACCCTCCAATTCGAGGAGTGATATTATTGGTCTCTTGATTGAGTGAGACTATGAAATGCATGGCCATGCTCAAATATTGATTTGTTTAAATAGTCTACTCATTGATCAAGGAAACCGAGATTAAACGTTGAAGAGGATGACACTATACATGCCTCGAGTTTGATCTATAATATAAGGTTAAAGGGATTATATTACATGAAACATTATTCACGAAAGGTTTAATTGAATCACCAATTATTATTGTTACTTGGGTAGCAATGATGTATTACTAGATGCCGCTCATTGTTTATAATTTTATTATTAGATAATAAAATTATTGCCAACGTAATAATAACCTAAAGGGTCACACACAAAGAACGTCAAAACGGAGGTTTATTTAAATTACGAATTTAAATATATTATTGTTTATTCGAATTTAATTATTGAATTAATTAAGTGGGACTTGATTAATTATATTAGAATTTGGATTTTATAAGTATTATTATTATTATTCGAATTTAATTATTGAATTAATTAAGCGGGACTTGATTAATTATATTAGAATTCAGATTTAATAATAATAACCCAAAGTCATAATGGGTTTTGGAAACCACATGGATTAGGGTTAGGCCCAAAATCTCTCTCTCCCCTATATATACATAATGATGTATAGTATTAGGGTTTAATCATCATCAAATTTTGTTTTTAGAGAAAAACCCTAGCTGCTCAACATCAAGAGAGGCTAGAGAGAGAGAGAGAGAGGCAAACAATTCGGCTAGTACCGACTCCGGTGATCGTAGGACGATCGGGCGTTCGTGTGGACTTCTTTGGAGAGCAAATCTTTGCAACAAAGGGCTGCTGTGATTCATCTTTTCTGGACCTCCATTAAACAACATACGGAAAGCTTTGTTAAGGTACAGACTTCTTCACCATAATCATCCAACGTTATACATGGATCCTGCGATTGGGTTTCGATTTTTTTATTGTTTTTACGTTAATTCCGCTGCGTTTTCATGCCCGAAACTCTTCAATGGCATCAGAGCTACGTGTATAATGGGATGATTTGGTTATGTGTTTAACAGTTTTTCGATGTATGTAAACATATATATGATATGCCATGACTATATATTGATATATATGTTTTATATGATTTTTAATATATGATATTCATGTGTTGTATAATCATGGGATGATTGTGTGTATTGCTATATGTATATGATACATGTTTGTTCTTGTTATGGAAATCGTATTCGATACGAATTCTGAAACGGCTTCGGTAGATTTTCTGAAATCTGTGTCCAGTGTCCGATTTTCGCAAACGATATGTGTTTTCTGACTGGAATCGTGTCACTGAGCAATACTGAAAAAGTCAGCTTCGCGTCTGTAAGCCGTTTGACGACGTTACAGGCCCCGAAACGGCGATTTATTATTTTCTGAAATTTATTTGATTTTCTGAAATTTTGAAATTTATTATATATGATTATATGATATGTTTATATAATCTGAGATATATTACATGTGTTATGTGATAACATGGTGGATGGTTATGGCCTAAAGACCCATAGAATAGTGGTTTTGTTTTATGGTTTTGGTTTCTAAATACGACTTGCATGTCGTTTATTCATTGTAATTGTTAATCTCGAATGTAACTCGAGTTGTTCTTGTAATTTCATTAGAATAGATTTATTTATTATTCAATGTAATCGTTCAATGGAGACTTGGAAGCAAGGACGCTAGGAGGCAATCCAGATGATGGAGCAATGAAGAAGATAAAGACATGTAATAGTGTAGTATTTGAAACCACCATAGATTGACCTTGATAATTCCATTAGCTTGGAAATATCACATAGGATGGGGCCATAACCAAACACGTTTAATTTATGCATAATACATATATGTATATGAATGCATGTGTAGATATGTATGTGTTGGAATGATGTATGTATTAGATACGACACCCATGCCATGTCTGCTTAAGAAAGATAAAATCTGTAACGATTCAAGATTTTAAAATTAACAAACGATCATGAGATTCTTGTGTTTATGAAATAAGGATTTTTAAAACACAGAATTAAATATTGATTTTTGATATCTATAACTGGGATTTTCTAACAAAAACGGATATGCGTATTCGTAAGGCTGATGGGTTTTAAGTGTGACCACTGGTATCCTCCATCTACCTGGGAAATGAACAATTTAAGATGTCAATTTGAAATATTTGGTTCAAGGAAAAATTGAGGATCTCTTTATGATGTGATCATGATCGTTATAAATTTTCTAAACCCCTTAACAAAATATTAAGTTTTACTCGGATGCTTTCCAATGAATGAACACTCATCGAATCCTAGGTCGATTAGGGGAAGGACTGTCAGTGGCAGGGGACTCCTATCTATCGTGGTGAGATGCGACGAATATAAACGATTATATTCGGCCGTTGTATCATTGGGTCTAACTTAACTGAGTCGTCATAATAAGGTGAAAATAAACGGTTATATTCAACCATTATGAACTTAGAAGCATGGAGTTTGGTTAAAAGTCTATTAGATAGATAAGATCAATCGTTGTTCACCAAACTATCCAAGAATTATATATGATATAATTGACAACTGTTGTCTACCTAAATAATCATTTTTTAAGGACTTCCAGTGGTTGACTTAGGACATGACGAAATATGGATCTTGGCTCACTAGAAAGAATTATGGGATATACTTTCCAAATTAATAGTAAGGACTATTAATTTGATAAAAATAGTGGGAGATATATTATGAATATATCATAATCATTTGAACATAATAAATAACTCAGACAATCTAATGTTTATTTTATGCATTTTAAACATTATAGATATTTAAATGGCAAACAATACAAACACTTTCTCCGTACGAGCAACCCTTGAGAAGGACAAGCTGACAGTAACTAACTTCCTGGATTGGTATAGGAATTTGAGGATTGTCCTCAGGCAAGAGCGTAAGCTCCATGTCATTGAAATTCCTTCACCTGCTCCTCCTGCTGAGAATGCAACTCGCGTTCAGCAAAATGCTTATCAGAAGCATATTGATGATGTGAATGATATTGCATGTCTCATGTTGGCAACCATGATTGTTGAGCTTCAAAAACAACATGAGCATATGGATGCTTATGAGATGATTGAACACCTTCAAAGAATGTTTGAGGGACAAGCTCATCAAGAAAGGTTCGACACGAGCAAAGCACTGTATGCTTACAAACAGGGAGAGCGTGAACCTGTTGAATCACATGTTCTGAAGATGATAGGTTATATTGAGTATCTTGATACTTTGGGTTTCCCGATTGGTTTGGAAGCTCAGATTGACTTAATCTTGCAATCTTTGAACCGCAACTATACTCATTTTGTTATGAACTACAATATCAATGAGATAGACAAAACACTCACTGAATTGTTGGCCATGTTACGAACTACTGAAACTAACATGAAAAGGCTGAACCTGCTGCCATGTTGATGGTATATAACAAAGGTAAGGCTAATAGGAAAGGCAAATGGAAGGGAAAGAAGAAGATTGGATCTGCTTCTGGTCCCAAGCCAAAGGCTAATCCCAAACAGGCTTTAAAGCCTAAGAGAAACTGTCATGCTTATTTGGAGGATCTGAAGAAGAAGAAGGCTGGTCAAGCTTCTGATTCAGGTATTTATGTTATAGAGGTCAATTTGTCAACTTCTACATCATGGGTATTGGATACTGGATGTGGTTCTCACATTTGTATAAATGTACATGAACTACAAAGGAGTAGGACTTTGGCTAAAGGAGAGGTCGACCTACGAGTTGGCAATGGAGCAAAGGTTGCTGTTTTAGCTGTAGGGACTTATTATTTATCATTGCCCACTGGGCTTATTTTAGAACTTGAGAACTGTTTTTACGTGCCTGCAATTTGCAGAAACATTATTTCGGTTTCTTGTTTAGACAAGAAAGCTTTTTCATTTTTAATTCAGAACAATAGTTGTTCCTTTTCTTTGAATAATGTTACCTATGGGGTTGCACGTTTATTTAACGGTTTATATGTTCTTGATTTAGACACTCCTATCTATAATGTGAATAACAAACGTCTTAAAATAAATGACTCAAATCAAACATACCTCTGGCACTGTCGTTTAGACCATATAAATGAGAAACGCATTTCCAAGTTACATTAGGATGGATACTTGGATAAGTTTGACTTTGAATCATACGAAGCATGCGAACCTTGTCTCATTGGAAAAATGATTAAATCTCCTTTTACTGGACAAGGTGAAAGGGCCACTGAACGATTAGAACTTATACATAGTGATGTATGTGGTCCTATGCCTACTATGACAAGAGGTGGCTTTTACTACTTTATCACGTTTACTGATAATTTCAGTAGATATGTGTATCTTATGAAGAACAAATCCGATTCTTTTGAAAAGTTCAAAGAATACAAAGCTGAAGTAGAAAAGCAAACTGGCGGAAGTATTAAGACTCTACGATCTGATCGTGGAGGTGAATACTTAAGCCATGAATTTAAGAGTTTATTAAAGAAGTGTGGTATTGTATCACAACTCACTCCTCCCGGAACACCACAATGGAATGGAGTTTCTGAAAGGAGGAATCGTACTTTGTTGGACATGGTACGATCGATGATGAGTCATACAGATCTTCCAATTAGTTTCTGGGGCTACGCCCTGGAGACGGCTGCTTATACACTTAACCGAGTTCCTACTAAAACGGTTCAGAAGACTCCATATGAGATATGGACTAAGAAACGTCATATCATGTCATTTATGAAAATATGGGGATGTGAAGCGTTTGTGAAACGTTTAACTTCTGACAAGCTAGGACCTAAATTAGACAAATATAATTTTGTGGGATACCCAATTGAAACAAAGGGTTATTCATTCTATAATCCTTCCGAGAACAAAGTGTTTGTTGCTCGAACTATAGTTTTTCTTGAAAGAGAAATGGTTTCGAAGAAAAACAGTGGGAGGATAATAGATCTCGATGAAGTTCGAGGCCCACAAGATAACATTGAACCAATGGAGGAACTTGAGCAGGATGTACAAGACCACAACACTGCTCATGAAAGACAGGTTATTCGTAGGTCTAGTAGGATTCGTCATGAGCCTGAGAGATATTATGGATTTCTCTTAACTCAAGATGGTGATGTGATGCTTATCGACGAAGATGAGCCTCTCACCTACTAAGATGCTATGAACACTCCAGAATCCAAGAGATGGCTGGATGCCATGAAATCTGAGACGGAATCCATGTATACTAATCAAGTATGGACTTTGGTTAATCCACCTAAAGGGGTAAAACCTATAGGGTGCAAGTGGGTTTTCAAGAAGAAGACCGACATTGATGGTAATGTACAGACCTATAAGGCACGATTGGTGGTAAAAGGTTTCAAGCAAATTCATGGTATTGACTATGATGAGACTTTTTCACCAGTGGCTATGGTCAAGTCCATCAGGATTTTGCTTGCTACAGCTGCTTACTATGATTATGAAATCTGGTAGATGGATGTCAAAACTGCTTTCTTAAATGGGAGCCTTGAAGAAGATATGGATGTGTATATGACACAGCCTGAAGGTTTTGTTGATCCAAAGAATGCTGTAAAGGTATGTAAGCTGCGTCGATCCATTTATGGATTGAAACAAGCCTCAAGGAGATGAAAAAATTCGTTTTGATGAAACTGTCAAAGAGTTTGGGTTTATTCAAAATGAAGATGAACCATGTATTTACAAGAAGGTAAGTGGGAGCAATGTGGCATTCCTATAATTATATGTTGATGATATATTAATAATATGGAATGACATTCCTTCTTTACAGGCTTTTAAGACTTGGTTGAGTAAGAATTTCTCAATAAAAGACTTAGGCGAAGCGACCTATATTTTAGGTATCAAGATCTATAGAGATAGATCAAGAAGAATGATCGGCCTAAGTCAGAGTAGATACTAGTCTAATCCAAGTGAAGGTCACTGGACAACAGTCAAGAATATTCTTAAGTACTTGAAGAGGACTAAAGATTAATTCTTGGTATATGGAGGAGAAGATAAGCTGGTAGTAAAAGGTTACACCGACGCTAGTTTCTAGACAGACAAGGATGATTCGATTTCTCAGTCTGGATTTGTGTTTTGTCTAAATGGAGATATTATATGCTGGAATGGTTCACAGCAGAGACAATTGTTGATTCTACAATAGAGCCTGAGTATATTGATGCTTATGAAGCAGCCAAGGAGATTGTTTGGGGATGTACTTAGGAGATATCACCTAATTAATGAGATTAATGATCAAGGAGATATACATATATGTAAAGTGCATACTAATAAGAATAATGCAGACCCACTGACTAAGGCTTTGTCGCAGCAGAAGCACGAATGTCATACTAGTTCCATGGGTATTAGATACATGATAGATTGGCTCTAGTACAAGTGGGAGATTGTTAGTATTGGTGTCCTAGAGACAATACTTTTAATGTTTTATTGAAAACAATTAAGGATTATGTTTTATGTGATTATTTAATTATTATTTATTATGTCTTTATTTACTGCGTTATAAATTGAAAGGATAATAAATGTCCTTGGAATATTAATACGTAATATATATCTTTAAGTATGTGACTTAAAAATGAGAATATATGAATAGTATTTTATTCCTAAAATTCCCTAGTCAAGTATTATTATTTAAGGACAATAATAATGCAATAAGACTAGTATGTTTTTGACGGATGACCACATCTCATTGGTCATAGGTATGGTGATACTAAAGTCAAGAACATAAGTGTATGTATCAATACATGACACTGGAAAGACCCGCCGTGAGATTCTACATGTTAATAAGTGTCATAAGAAATCTCACTGTGATAATGATGTAATGATCTTCTGACTTGAAATCGTTATATTTCTATACGAGAATTAATATACTTTGATTACACTCAAAGTTACCTTTAACCGGGTAATGATAAAGGTGTACATTGGGTATGCTATGAATCGTATGAGGAATATGAATGATAGATATAGGATTTAACCATCCAATTCGAGGAGTGATATTATTGGCCTCTTGATTGAGTGAGACTATGAAATGCATGGCCATGCTCAAATATTGATTTGTTTAAATAGTCTACTCATTGATCAAGGAAACCGAGATTAAATGTCGAAGAGGATGACACTATACATGCCTCGAGTTTGATCTATAATATAAGGTTAAAGGGATTATGTTACATGGAACATTATTCACGAAAGGTTTAATTGAATCACCAATTATTATTGTTACTTGGGTAGCAATGATGTATTACTAGATGCCGCTCATTGTTTATAATTTTATTATTAGATAATAAAATTATTGCCAACGTAATAATAACCTAAAGGGTCACACACAAAGAACGTCAAAACGGAGGTTTATTTAAATTACGAATTTAAATATATTATTGTTTATTCGAATTTAATTATTGAATTAATTAAGTGGGACTTGATTAATTATATTAGAATTTGGATTTTATAAGTATTATTATTATTCGAATTTAATTATGGAATTAATTAAGTGGGACTTGATTAATTTTATTAGAATTCAGATTTAATAATAATAATAACCAAAAGTCATAATGGGTTTTGGAAACCACATGGATTAGGGTTAGGCCCAAAATCTCTCTCTCCCCTATATATACATAATGATGTATAGTATTAGGGTTTAATCATCATCAAATTTCGTTTTTAGAGAATAACCCTAGCTGCTCAACATCAAGAGAGGCTAGAGAGAGAGAGAGAGAGAGAGAGAGAGAGAGTGAGGCAAACAATTCGGCTAGTACCGACTCCGGTGATCGTAGGACGATCGGGCGTTCGTGTGGACTTCTTTGGAGAGCAAATCTTTGCAACAAAGGGCTGCTGTGATTCATCTTTTCTAGACCTCCATTAAACAACATACGGAAAGCTTTGTTAAGGTACAGACTTCTTCATCATAATCATCCAACGTTATACATGGATCCTGCGATTGGGTTTCGATTTTTTTATTATTTTTACATTAATTCCGCTGCGTTTTCATGCTCGAAACCCTTCACATTTGACATTTCAGTAATGGTAATATTGGATTCATCTTTGGATAACTCAGATTGATTTGTAGAAATTACCTGATTGCTAAAAGAACTAGCTTCCTAGTCATCATGATTGGCCATTAGTGCAAGGTTGATGTATTCTTCTTCTTCAGAATCATCCTCAGCAGCACAGTCATTTTCTTCTGTTACAAAAGCCTTCTCTTTTTGTTTGAGCAAGTCAAAGTACTTCTTCTTATAGTCAATACCATCACTAAACTTTGATTTCTTCTCCATTTTTGGGTTTCTGCATTCATTAGAAAAATGACCAGCCAATCCACAGTTAAAGCATTAGAATTCATTCCTGTCAACAAGATTTTTGCCTTGTTGATTGTCTCTCTTAAACTGAGATCCAGGCCTTTGCATGGGATTCCTCTTGAATTTGAGCTTTGAAAATTTCCTTGATAGAATATCCAAATGCTCATCTATTTCATCCATTTCATCCTTGGTGAATGACTCATCATCCTCAACTATTTCTTTTCTCTTGCTAGTTGAAGATTCATCATATCTAACACCACTTGCACTATTACCATGACTTTCCTTCTTCCCTTCTTTGACAGCAACATCTTCACAAGATTCTGCAACTTGCATATCCTTGACCACCAAGGCAACAGACTTGTCTCTTTTCTGACTTTTCTCAATTTCCTCATCTTGCTATAGTTCCAACTCATAGGTTTTCAAGATTCCATACAGCTTGTCAAGAGTATATTCTTTAAAGTCAGGAGATTGTCTTATAGAAACAGTCATTGGTTTCCATTCCTTGGGTAAGGACCTCAAGAATTTGAATTTGGTATCTTCAACAGCATATACTCTTCTATATAGTTTTAGCTCATTCAACAGCTTTTGAAACCTACTATGTGTGTCATTGATTGCTTCACCACTCTTGAAGTGAAAGGCCTCATATTTCTAAATCAAGAGTTGCATCTTGTTCTTTCTTACTTACTCAGTGTCTTCACATAGAGTTTGAAGAGTATCTCAGACTTCTTTGGAGGTTGTACAGTTGATAACATTGTCAAACATATCCTTGTCAAGACCATTAAACAAAATGTTCATAGCCTTTTTATCCCTGTGTACTTCCTTCTCATCTTCATCTGTGTATTCACTCACAGATTTTGGAATGAGTTTGTCTGGTGCTTGAGTACCATCTGCATTCACACTTGTAACTATCTTCATAGGCACATGTGGACCTTTCTCTATGCAGTTGACATAGGAAGGATCAATGGATAGTAGATGCAAGTGCATTTTTACTTTCCAGGGAAAGTACTCATCTTTCTCTAGAACTGGAATCTTCACTCCTGTGTCTTTGTGACCCATACTTGATGTACTTTAGATCTTATATTTCTGTATGTTGAAAGCTAGGCTCTGATACCAATTGTTATTTGCCCTTGAGTAAAATAAGTTTGGAGAAGGGGGGGGGGTTGAATACAAACTTAAGAATTATTTCAGGTTCTTGCGGATTTAAGTTTGTTCAACAAAAGTTTTTGAGTGTATCGTAAAAGAGAACTAGTTGAACAAAGAATGTAATACTCATAAATTGAAAACAAGACAAGCAATATAAAAATTACTAGTGGATTGGTTTTTCCACTAGTGTATTTTTGCTTTCAATTAATCTTGGTAAAATTGCCAACCTGCTTACAAAGTGTTGTGTTTGAACTTTAATGCTTACATACACACTTTGCTACTATAGACTACTAACCACTATATAGTAGTTTTCTTCTACAGCTATTTTCTATCGACTGATAACATTATAGAATACACTTTATAATGTTTACTGAAAATAGAAATTAGTTACTTTCACAGTCTTCATTAGACTTTGTCTAGTCCTAGAAATATATTTGTCTTGATCCATTCCTTGAAGACTGAGTTGCCTTGAAAGTCTTTACAATCCTGACATGACTGTCTTCCATTGATTCAGTTTTTGCAAAGATCCCATTCCTTTTGTCTTTAACTAATTTGGGAAACCTTGATCAACTGATAATTGTTGTTAGGCTTATCAGTTGATTCTCCTTTGCCCATCCATCGATGGATAGGTTATCCATCGACCAATTGATGTATCGATGGATATTTAGATTATCCATCGACTCCTTATCCATTGATGGTCCTTTATCCGTTGATTGCCTTTATCCGTTGATAGCCTTTATCCATCGAGTAATGTCTTTATCCATCGACTCCAATATCTATTGATCACTTCATTTATGAGAATTCTGACTTAGAATATTTACAATTGATCAGCCATTCTTCACATCCGTTGAGAAGCTATAAATTGAAGTCAATAACATCAGTCGACTACTTCACAACATCCATCGAGGCAATACAATCAATTGATAATGAAACATAAATCAAATGTTACAATCCAATTTATCAGTTGATAAACAAGCTTCAACTGATAACTGGTTTCCTAGTCAATGGATATTTATAAGTCATATATCTATCGACTAGTTACAATGAAATTTAAATCCCTATTGTAATTCTAAGTAATTTGTCATCATCAAATCTCATAATTCCTAACAGAAAGATACTGAGCTGATTGCCCAATTGACGAAGGAGCTAGAAACTGCTCGAGGGGTTGCAGCAGCTGCGGATGAAAAAACGCGTGATGTCCGAAGTATGTTTAAGCAACTAGAGAAAGACAAGAATGAAGTTGATTTTCAGATGAATTCCCTGAAGTTGGCACATGCTGGTGAGATCCACAAGTTAAAAGAGAGAATATGAGAGGTAGAAAAAAGTTTTGACACTCAACACGAGGCGCAGCTTATATTAGAATCCGAGAATCAAACTCTTCGAGGAACTAATCAACAGTTGAATGAACAGGTTGCTATATTGAAGGGAGATGTGGAAAAGGGCGTTGAGGACATCCTGGACGCGATTGGGAAGGGGTAAGAGGGATGTCGAAAACGTCTCATTGTTGCGGGCTTCGACTTGACGGGTCATACCTTTGAGGACTATTGTATAGACCTTGCGCTAGAAAGAACTTGTTAGGAATTATGAGATTTGATGATAACAAATTACTTAGAATTACAATAAAGATTTAAATTTCATTGTAACTGGTCAATGGATATATGACTTATAAATATCCATTGACTAGGAAACCAGTTATTAGTTGAAACTTGTTACTCAACTGATAAATTGGATTGTAACATTTGATTCATGTTTCATTATCAATTGATTGTAATGCTTCGATGGATGCTGAGTTCTAGTCAACTGATATCTATCTGACTTCAGTTTATTGCTCCTCAACGGATGTGAAGAATGGCTGATCAATTATAAATATTCTAAGTTAAAATTCTCATAAATGAATTGATCAATAAATATTGAAGTTGATGGATAAAGACACTATTCGATGGATGAAGGTCAATAAAAGTCAAATCAATAGATCTCTATCAACGGATAAAGGCTATCAATGGATAAAGACAATTAACGGATAAGGAGTCGATGGATAATTAGATTATCCATCGATACATCAATTGATTGATGGATAACCTATCCATCGATGGATAAGCAAATGAGGATCAACTGATAAGCTTTACAGCAATTATCAATTGATCAAGGTTTCCCAAATTAGTTAAAGACAAAAGTGATAGGAACTTTGTAGAAACTAAATCAATGGAAGATAGTCCTGTCAGGATTGTGAAGACTTTCAAGGCAACACAGTCTTCAAGGAAAAGATCAAGACAAAGATTTTTCCAGAACAAGAAAAATGCAAAGGAAACTGTGAAAAGTAACTACAATCTATATTAGTGAATACATTGTAAAATGTAATTTTCAATTTGCATTTTATCAGTCGATAGAAAAATAGATGTAGGATGTGAACTGTTATATATATAGTCTTAGCAGTTCATTGTAACATAGGAGTGTGAAATAGAACAAAAATAAGAGAAGCATAGAGAAGCTAAAATTCACTTAAAATAAGATTTAGTTCATTGTAACATAGGAGTGTGAAATAGAACAAAAATAAGATTCATTTAAAATTGAATGGTTAAAATCTTTTCTATGATTTATTGACCAAAATTTTTCGATTATAATAATATAATATAGATGTGAATAGTTGGATATTAAAATTTTCACCCGTGTCGTCCTGATAAATTTCCATATAAAAAAAGTTATATTTAATATTTTTAACTTTTTTTTTTGATGAAATTTAATATTTTTAACTTATTAAGAATTTAATATTTTATACATAATTTAGGAGTTTAATAAGAGACTTTTTGGAAAAAGCGATGGTATTAATGTGAGTTAAGAGGGTAATACGGTGCAGGTGGAACCCTAAAAAGACAAAGTAGATATTGATCATCGTGGACGGTGGCTATGACAATCACAGTCACAATCACACTCTCAAATCTCAACCCGGTTGGAGCAGCTGGAGGAATGATTGGCGGGCGGAACTGCTTAGCTTTGCCGTCGTCTTCTTCTTCTTCATCTCTGAGACAAGTAGTTTCAATGCTTAGTTGCTCTAATTATAACAAGTATCATAATAATAATAATATTAAATATATTCATCCCCGTTCCCGTCCAGTAACCATCGTAGATAGTAGTAAGCAGATTTCTTCTACTATCTCAGGAGAAAATTATTATAATAAGAAGTTATGTATGATGATGATGAAGAGCAAGGCCAATGCAACCAGTAACTCTCCTATTCGTGGCCGTAACAACTTTGTTGATGCCCCGTCTAGAATCTTGGTATCCTTATTATCATATGGACTACTTTTCACTTTTACCATCACTTTGCATACCTTATATGCTACAAATTCTGCACTGGCATTCTCATATGATAGGATGGGCGGATCATCATCATCATTGTTATCATTATCCTCATCATCATCGTTATCATCTACCTCTCATTCCTCTTCCTCCAATTGCCAGAATGCTAGTCCATCTATTCACATAAATATCGTCTTTCCATATCCATTTCAATCATGCGCTTCTCTGGCTGTTATGCTACTAGCCGGTCTTTATAGCAAACTCCACCCGCTTCTGGAACTATTAATCATGTCTGAACAAGATGGAAGTCTGTTTTCCTTTCAGGTTTGATGCAAATCTACTCTGCAATTACCATTTTTATACAGGTCCCTAGCATTATCCTAGTGATTTCCCCTCCCCATTGGTAACAAGAGAGGGTTCGAGTCTCATCAAATGCGTTTAGTCAGGATTTTTCAATATATAATTTTCACTTCTCTCTTGTCTGTTTTCTGTTTTGCTACTTCATCAAGATTGCAGTTTCAGACAAGGAACGAGCATTACGAAGGAAGCTTAAGAAAATAGCTGAAATTGCAGATACATCCACCTTAAACGGGCTGAGTTACGTATTGAAAGGTGCACTCACTGACTGAACCCTCCTCTTTCCTTCAATATCTTTAATCCTCAAGATGCTTGCTAGGTATTACTGAGGATGAATCTAACATTCTGACGGAAATTTAAAATTCACGACGGAGAGTAAAAACTATCTTGTCATGATCATCTTGTTTCTTACAACCTACAGTCAGTTGCATCCATCTATATAAGAGATTATGTTGGTAACTAACAATTGTTTACATTGTAATCTTTTAACTACGAACTCAACATCTCAAAAGTTAAAGACTTGGGCTAACTTTGGCTTTGTAGTAAATAAACAAATTTTAGTTAGCTAATCTGTAACTTGTGCTACAAGTCCCTAACAACTTTTCCTGGTAAGTAGGGTTGTTATTAATGAAAACCTGTCGATTCTTGAATACCATAAGTCAATTTGTAGTTAAATCGTTCACTACAAAAAGAAAATTGTTAGTATCTACTGGCTTGTAGTCAGGGTGGACGTACATACAACCAGGGTTACCCATCGAGTACCATGGTTTATCCTCCCTTCCTTTGTGTATAATAATTAAATATTGATATTAGTTTTTCGGGCTCTTTTTCGTTATGTTCAGAGCTGTTCAGCAGTCAGCTTATTTTAATACTTATATGCAGGTGACTTCTTAAACTAATTTTGTTTGTTGTTGTTAATTCACATTCACTTGTTATTTATAGACACGCATACAATTGAAGCAGCAAAAACACAGTAGTATTCGATAATGAACTTCAAGTTTCATGATTGGATTTTAATCTATCATAATTACTTATTCTCGAGTTTAATACTCATGTATTCATCAAAAAAATAAATTCAAAGTGTATTTACTTTTTGTACAAAATTAAATAATAACTATATTATTTATACTGTATTTTTTAGAGTATGCTCATATTTTTTTCCGGTCCGTCCGCCACTGTTATATTATTTATACTATATTTTTTAGAGTATTCTCATATTTTTTCCCGATCCGCTACTGTTGTAGTCTATGAAACTATCTACTGCCCAACATAATTATAAGTATATAACAGATTTTCCTGAGCTTTTAACTACTTTTGCCGACTAGATTGGGCTCCGCTTGTTTCGACAACTCTGTTAGGCGATGAAAACTTTGCTGGATAAACAGGGGGGTTGTTTCTGAAGTTCTGAACCTCAGCAACAGTTTGAAGATGTGTAACCCTATTCACATCTACTAATTGTCCCATATTATATAAATTGTAGGTTGCAGATTATAAATTTCCAGTACTTCTGATGCAGGTTAATTGTTAATTACTTATCAGAAAATAATTGTAATACTTGGTCATCCTCGCCAAAGATTAAAGGTCCTCTGTCTTTTCAAGCTAGGTTGAGATATTTATAGTTTGACTCGATGTGATTTATTAAGACCATTTAATTTATATCAAAGTTTTTTTTAGTAAAACAAATTATTATGTTAAGTTGTCAATTGTAAGTATAAACATCTATAAGTACTTGTGGTTACAACTTACATGTTATTTTAGTATTTTTATATATTTTGGAGCTACATAATAACTTTTGGCTAACTCTTTCCTTGATTTCCTATTTTTCCCTGAAGTTGTGGGTGCTCTTATTACTTTCCGATTGATATGACAAGCATGTTTAAGTATTTTCCTGTTATACATATGCTCTGATTATTTATCATACGCAAAGCTTGTGGGTGTTTTGATTGTTTAATAATTGTTATGAAATGCATGTTTCGCTACTTTTCATGTTATCATACATGGTGTGGTTATTCTCTTACACACAGCTTGTAATCATTTTCATTGTTATAGATTGATATATGAAAGACATGGTTAATTACTTTTCAGGTTATCCTATATGTTCTGATTATTCCCATACAGGCAGCTCTTTTCTCATATCTATTGCAACTTTTTTATTATTTTGCAGAGGTGGTAAAAGCTCTTCTACAATATAACGATTCTTCTATCCATTTTACCAATTTATTTGTAAGTTCATTGTGTGTATGCTCGCGCCCATAGCTAGTCCAATTAAATAGCCTATTAATTCTGTCCAGAATTTTGAGGAGCACTACCTTATAGTTGAGTATATAGATTTGTTTCATGCATCAACATGCACTTTGTTGGTTTCATGTGTTTTGCCACGCTCATCCCCCAGATTTTTATTATCATCTGAATTACAGGATAATTTTTGTATCTAGTATTCCTAACTTTGATGCTTTACTTGAGACGTTACTATTATGTCTACTGAAATGCATATGTTTCACACCACTAATTCTAACAAATAGGATCGAGATTCCAAATTTAGTTTCATATTCTTTCAACTAAAGTAGATTACGTCTTAGCTTGGCATAGTTGCAAATGTCCCATAATTTTTTAATATATATTAATATAGACAATAAGACATGCTTTTGAAGTCGCAAATTATTGCAGATAAATTATTGTTGTATGAAGATCTTAAGCAAGCGTTTCGAAGAATTTCTAGATATAGAGCTTCAGAGACATAGACATGGTGAAGAAGAGAATACATTGGTAAATGCAGATGAAAATGTTGAATATACAAACAAGACCAATATGGTTAAAGCTTATAGCAGCACAGAAAACGAGTATACTGTGGTTACAGTGTTGGTACTTGCTACTGGTAAACACTTGATTCCATATTTCTATGAGAAGGGAAGAAGTTACAATGATTCCTTTGAAGTGTTCCAAACACTTCAACGTATCCCAGAAAATGAAATACGGGTAACTTACTAAACAATATACAGCCCATTAATTTTTTTTATATAACTATCTTATTTTATTATTACTGAGTTATTTTTTTACATTGAAACAGTATGTCGAAGTATTGTGGTCGCCACGAAAAGAAGATGAGGTTTTGTTAGAGGATAAGCTACTGAGAGATTTTCCCTTGCTGAATAAAGTAGAAGGAGGAGTTATATACATGCCCGAGCCGAGTAATTGATAAACAGACAATTATGTGAAAAGGTTTTCACAGAACTTCTCCATGCTTATTATTTTTATTCTTAATTTCTAATTTGGTTTTGCTATTATTAATTTTAATATTTCTTTCATGCCACACTTCGGACATACTAAATGCATATGTTATGCTTAACTACTTCATACAATTTGTATGCCGCTTTGTTTCTCAAATTTTATTACCCTTGTCTTTGCTGCGTGGCTGTGCAATGAGAAACCTAATTCCATACTACTTCCAAGCTTTCAAACTAACTAGCATAAAAGCTCGTGCAAGGCACGTGCCCTAGTTTGATTTTTCTTTGTTATCCTATTTTATATTTTGATTATAATTTTTTTGAAATTTGTTTTTTTTTAATTCTACTTTTTTTATTCAATTATATTTAATTTGACTTAAGTCCAATTGATTAGTTAATTAAATATGATTGTAATATCTCAGTGTCATATCGATACATGTATATATATATATATATATATATATATATATATATATATATATATATATATTAGAGTACTATTATTAATTGCATCAATAAATCATAATTTTTTTGCCTCGAGGTGAACTTGTGGATTATTAAAATCTTTGTATTTGGGTTAGTGTATCTTGAATTTATTTTTTATATGAATTTGGCATTTGATCTGATTTCGAGAATTGACTTTGATATCATATGGGACAATCGAGTCAAATTTTGAGGTTTTTCCGGTTAAGTAACCCTGTCACGCATAAATACATAATCTCATAGTGCACCGACTCAAATATAACAATTTAAGTAATACATCTTATACAGTACTAAAACAAAATTTACACCTATTTCGAAATAGGATTGAAATTGTTGTGCGTGTTACAATCATTAATTCTAAATTTTTACATAAATATATTTTAATATTTAAAATGTAGTTTTCTTAATAGTATTTATATGACGTAATTATACATGATGTTGATGTTAAATTTGAAATTTAATTTATTTTTAGCTCAACTATAGTCTCTATATTTAACTTAACTATAGTATTTTGCTTAAAAGTTTTCATTTATTACACAAATTCAAATATTTTTTATTTAACACAAAAATTATATTTTAAATTTGCATATTTACATATACGATAATCATTGATATGATTTGTAGTTTAAAGTTTACTTATTTTTATTATAAATTTATTATACAAAATATGAATAATTATTTTATGAATCTGAATATTTATTATATAAAATATGAATTATTTTTTTGAATTTAAATTTGTATATTTATTGTATATATATAAGAGAGAACTCTATCATATAAATTTATTTATTTTTTAAAAATTTGTAAAATAGAATTATATGACTTCTAATATAATTTTTTTTACACTTTTATTAGTTTTATAATAAAACTATTAAGATTAAAAGGTTATATATTCAATGCACACAATTAATAAAATAATATGATTTTTTTATTATTTATATAATTAAGGGTATTATAGTAATATTACTTGAATAAAATAACTCATGATTTTTTAAAATAATATGACAGATAAATACATATTATGCGCATGAATAAAAACACCTCCGATGAAGAGGTCATGCGGTAAAGAGATGTATAAGTTGTGATTTGTACAATTTTGTTTTTAAAAAACTTTTTTTTAATAAAAAATAAAAAAGAGCAAGTTAGTCATTTCAAATCATGATGAATAAAATGTCTCTTGATTAAAATGACTACTAATTAATAAAACATATAATATTTTTTTATTTTCACGACACGATTCATACACACATACACATATTATGAGTATGATATTAAACTTATGTGATAATGTGGTATACTGGTAAAAAGATTTTAAAGATTGTGGTTAGCCTCAAGTTCAACTCTTTTTAACAATATTTTTTAAATAAACAATTAAAAGGATAAATTAGACATTTCAAATCATGAATAAAATGTCTCACCTTAACCCTTTTTCTCTCATTATACATAGATAGGAGAGATTGTCTCATATGTTCCTGTTCCACATTCATTTGGATCTTAAATCAAATGTTTTAGAAGTTAATACATACATGTTTTATGATGGTCTGATTAGAACACATGAATGAAGGTAAATAAAACTGAATGAATATAATAAAAACTAGGAAACAAAATGTTGGAATGGAGTTCATTGTAGATGAAGACTTTATTATAATTGATGTGCAAATGGAAATAGTTGATTATTATTCGTTACTTCAATACATAATCGATAAACTTCTTTGATGTTGTACCTGACCAAAGTTTAGGGGGATTGAACCCCCGACATTTTACAAACTTCTCTTAAATTTGATTTGATGATAAACTTTTCCTCTCTTTAAGGTTTGAATTTAGTTCATATGAATATTTTTTTAAAAAACTGGTGGTTATATGAGCTGTGAAGACTCGTGAATTACTTGACTTGAACAATATTTCATTAAAATTAATAATTCGTGATTAATTAAAATAATATTTTTAAATCTGAAATTTCATGATAAATTTAGATATTGTATTTAACCCCCCTTCTACAATATCAGGGACCAACAATTGGTATCAGAGCTGGTTGATATTTTAAATATCATATCCGAACCAAATATTCGGCAACTCATACAGATCTCAAAAATTATTTTTAATTCGAAATAATTTTTATTCAAAATATTTTTTTCATAAAAATTATTTTTGATCAAAAATTATTTTAAGTCAAAAATTAAAATATTTTTTTTGAAACACTTAATTTTTAATCTTATTAAAGATGAGTACACAAGAAGTGACGAGTATTAAAATTTCACAGTTTGATAAAGATCACTACAATTTGTGGAAGCACAAAATGCTACTATTCATTGGGATTGTCAATCCCAAGTATGCATTAATTTTGGTCAATGCTGTTGAACCCCCAATAACAGTTATTCTCGAACACGAGGTAGATGGGGTCGTAATTCCTCACAGACAGTTTCTAAAAAGTCTAGCTGACTACACAGATGAAGAAAAGGAAGTTGTGTCCCATGACAACAATCTCAAACTCATATTGATAGAATCCCTAGACTACGTCATGTACAATCACGTGGTCAATTATAAAAATGCCAAACAGATTTGGGATACAATAGAGATAATCAACGAAGGGACTGAAGAAGTCAGAGAGAATAGACTGGAAATCCTGACCTCCAAGTATGAGCAGTTTAGATCCAACCCTGGCGAGGGTATCTCTGAGGTGTTTCAGAGATTGAATAAATTAATAAACGAGCTCAACCTCAATATGAAATATTATCAGAACCAGGAGGTCAACATGAAGTTCTTACTAACATTACCCGAGCATTTGGAACACAGGATCGCAGTAATCCGGGAGTCTAGGGACATGAAGGAGGTAACCCTAGAAAGACTCTACGGAGTATTAAAGACATATGAATTGGAACAGATCCAGACCAGAAAAATGTATGGAAGAGGTAAGGTTCTGAGTTCCTCCAAAGCACTGATAATGGAAGCACTAGAGAATATGGAAGTGAAGGCTGTTGTACCTTCAAATAAATCAATGGAGTATGTGGTTCCAGAACTTGGACATACTTCAGAAATATAAGAAGACGGTGAGTTCTACTCTTTCGAAGAACTAGATCAACTGGAAGATGAATCTCTAGCTATGGTTGCCAGGAGGTTTGGCAATATGAGATTCCAAAGAAACTCCTCCTACAGAGTTAAACCAAATTTTGGAAGGTTCCAAAAAGGAGGTTCTTCTACAGCTGTATCAAAAAGTGGCTACAAGACCGACTTAGTTGATAGAAGCAAGTTTCGTTGCTTCAACTGCAATGAGCTAGGCCACTTTGCAACTGAATGCAAAAAGCCAAAGCAAGGGAAAAAGAGAGAGTCTTATGAAGAGGTCAAGGAAAATTATGATGTGTTATTTGCCGTTGAGTACAAGAAGTTTGGAGAATGGGGGGTTGAATACAAACTTCAGAATTAATTGAGATTCTTGTGGATTTAAGTTTGTTCAAGATTTTAGTGTATGGAAAATATATGGTAAAGATAGAACTAATTGAACTAAGAATGTAATAATTATAAAATGAAAACAAGACAAGCAATATAAAAATTACTAGTGTATTGGTTTTTTCACTAGTGTATTTTTGCTTTCAATTAATCTTGGTAAAATTACCAAGCTGCTTACAAAGTGTTATTTTTGAACTACAATGCTTACACTCACACTTACACTTCTACTTTGCTACAATAGACTACTAACCACTATATAGTATTTTTCTTCTACATCTATTTTCTATCGACATATAACATTATAAAATACACCTTACAATGTTTATATGAAAATATAAATTAGTTACTTTCTCAGTCTTCATTAGACTTTGTCTAGTCCTAGAAATATCTTTGTCTTGATCCATTCCTTGAAGACTGTGTTGCCTTGAAAGTCTTCACAATCCTGACATGACTGTCTTCCATTGATTCAATTTCTGCAAAGTTCTCATTCCTTTTGTCTTTAACTAAATTGGGAAACCTTGATCAACTGATAAATATTGTTAAGCTTATCAGTTGATTCTCCTTTGCTCATCCATCGATGGATAGGTTATCCATTGATCAATTGATGTATCAATGGATAGTTAGATTATCCATCGACTCCTTATCCATTGATAGTCCTTTATCCGTTGACTGCCTTTATCTGTTGATAGCCTTTATCCATCGAGTAGTGTCTTTATCCATCGACTTCAATATCTGTTGATCACTTCATTTGTGAGAATTCTGACTTAGTGTAACACCCCCAAAATTACTACACCAATTACTGATTAATTAACAATATTAAACAGATAATAGCAGTGATTGTATATATATAACCCTGCCACCCAAACACAATCCTAGATCGCCATCAGGTTCAAGTATGAAAACAACATACTAATTAAATATTACAAGTCCAAATCAAAAAGTCTAAGTTCTAAACTTATTACAACTTACTGATCCAACTGGATCTCAACACACCTGCATACGGTCTCTATATACTCTACATGTACCTCCTGTAACCTTACGGGTGGTTCTGTAAGTACGTACCATCTTCTACAGCTGCTGAAAGGGTTAGGAAGCAAGGAGTGAGCTAGATTGCTCAGCAAGTGTAAACAATAATCGTAATATGCTATCTGAGAAGGTTCAAAATGATAATAAGGAAGATAGTACTGTTTCTGGTTCATAAAAGCTAAAGGTATTTTAAAACAGTTTCCTTTTTAAAGTAAATTCAGGGAACGTACATTTTGAAACTGTAAGTGCATTTCCAAAAGGTTACTAAAAATAGAAGGTACTACTGTAATACTGGTAAATCTTATTTTTTTTTCCACTTGCTTTTGAAATCAATAACTTTTAGAACTATTTCGGAACAATAGTATTTGTATAATTGGGATTTAATTTGACGCTACGAGTTAAGCTAGGTGATCAGCCAACGCATTAACTCCGGGCCACCACGCAGAGTGACTCCACCTTTCAAACAATTGCGGATATCCTTGGCACGCTTTGGCCGTTAGCATTGAGCTATATTACTTCACAGACCGGCGTCTCGGTCTAAAACATTTTTAATAATCCCATAACTTTCAAATCGTAATATAATATTCAGTTTCAGCAAAATCTCAATCTTTACGATATAATTGATACAGTAAATAAACTTAAACTGAATAAGGATATGAAAAGATCTTTCAGAATACTTGTAAAACAATTTCATCATAATTATTGTTCGTAAAATCATGGTATAAAACTGTATTCAAAATCAGGGTTCAGCATAGGTATTATATAGAATTGGATATAATATGGAACTGGAATGATAACAGGATATCAAGAGGGAAAAGGAACACTTGCCTTAATCTGAAGGGCTGTCTGACTAACTCTCGAAATAATCTTTGTGCGTCCTAACAACCGGGTCCTGGTCTACTCTTTTTACTCGTTCCTAATCATAAATTATACGTATAAGCCACTCTCTTATTCGACGAATAATTTAATAGTAATATACTCATAGTCACATAAGCACGTAATCACTTAGCACTCAATGCACGTAATTTTATTACCAAATCATACTAATAAATTAATATAAAGCTCGGATTAGAAATCTAATTATACCAGTAATTTCGGAAAATTATTTATAATAACTTTCGTTTTAAACACGTAAGCAAATTCTTTACTTAAACCTCTCAAATAATTATAACACAATATTTAATAATAAAAACCAATCACAATAAGCCACATCATCAAATACTACTCAATCACACAATACTATACTATTCTCAACCAATAGCTATCTATACAAGGATGATGTGCCGTTAACCTTTTAAAGATCGTTAGTTTTGGAAAAAATTTGGCAGCATCTCCTTTGTATATCGAGCTATCCGTCGAAATACAACCGACCCAATTAATACCAATGCTTGCCAAAACAACTCATATAGCATTCAAATAACTCGAAACAATTTAACAATTAACTTCAACTCACTTGCTAACCGAATACTAGCTTACATTTATATACATATATAGTTAATTTCGAATAATCAAGAATCATAATATTCGAAAATTTCCAAACAAGAACTAAGGACCAACATGCAATCATCGATTTCACAAAATCAAGACTTAGAATGTGCAAATAAGCATACATATATTCAATACTAATCAGAAATGTACAAAATGGTACTAACATCGACATACAGCTCAAGTATATTACAAAACCACACTGCACAACTACTAGCCTTGCCATTAATCACAACCGATGCTAAATTCCCGAACGGGAAACATGAAGTCATAGCCGGAAAAATCTAAAATTTTAACATGCAATTCGAATTAGGCTAAATATCAATACCATCACAATTTTAAAATAACAATTAAGGTGTGTTAGGCTCAGGAGTACCATCATAGCCCTCCACCGGCTCACCGGAAGTTCACCGCCGGTGGGGTAAAGATCGGAGGTGCTCGGTTTTGAGCTTCCTTCAACGAACTTCACCTATTTCTTTGTTTACAACTCAAATTAGAATATAGGAACATGAATATGACTCTACAATTCATTGCATGCAAATTGCCCATTCAAACACACACATGCCGCACACATATATACACACGGTTGCATGCAAAGCTCGAGAGAAAGTCCTATGCAAGATTACAAGTCAGGTATTAGTACCCAAATCAACACACAGCAACAAACCAAGCCTAAGCTATGAAATCGAGAGGGAATCGCAAAGAACTAGAGAGAGATAAAGTACACAGGAGCTGAACAAACTGATGTAGAGCAAATGAGAAAGAAAGTGGGCGGTGGTTGTTATATAAAAGCTAGGGGTAAAATAGTAATTTCACAAGCTGAGTTTTCTGAATTACAACAATTAAAATTCGAATTTTAATATAAATGGGGCGCAAAAATAATTTTTATATTTTTAAAATAAAGGTCATGAATTTAGAAGCTCACTCATATTTTTGAAATATTTTTCTGATGAGTAAATATTTAAATAAAAATCTTTGAAGTTTTAGCACAGAAATGGAAAATAAGAGTAGGAAAATCATAAAAAACAATTTTGGGCTCAAATAAAATAAAATTTTATTTTTAGAAAGTCCTGGAATATATAAGGAACATTTTGGAAAAGGTTTCATGATTTTTGGACATTCCAATAATTAAATATGGAATTTAGAAGAGAAATATTTTCAGGATAAAATAGGATTGAGAAAATCATATAAAAATATTGAGACTGAATTAAATAACACCACTATTTTTAGAAAGTCTTTAAAACCACATAGAAGCTAAATATAACATTTCATAATTATTTGACACACCAATAATTTTATAAAAATCAAACAATTACTCAATTAAGCATTTAATCTATGCACGCAGTTTCACAGATACACATGTAAACATATAATTGACTTTCTAACAGTTAAACATAGTTGACTTGGTCAACTAGAACACATAATTAATATAATCACATTTTATAATATATTCGTCGCACTCGTTAAACGTAACTAATCGGGACTAAAATATTATTAAAATTATCGGTTTATTACACTTAGAATATTTATAATTGATCAGCCATTCTTCACATCCGTTGAGAAGCTATAGATTGAAGTCAATAATATCAGGCGACTACTTCATAGCATCCATCGAGACAATACAATCAATTGATAATGAAACATAAATCAAATGTTACAATCCAATTTATCAGTTGATTAACAAGCTTCAACTGATAACTGTTTTCCTAGTCAATGGATATTTATAAGTCATATATCCATCGATTAGTTACAATTAAAATTCAAATCCCTATTGTAATTCTAAGTAATTTGTTATCATCAAAACTCATAATTCCTAACAATCTCCCCATATTTATGAATATGTAAAATATGCATAAATTTTCTGTTGATGATAACAAAACTCCTAAACATTTTCATGCTAGCAGGAATTACAATATTGACAAAATTAATTTTGAGACAGAGTGATCAAATACCAGTAGTAGATGAATTCTGATAACTTTGATGTTGAGTCTGAATCTTCTACATTCTTCTTCTTCCCCTTGACTCATTCATCTTATCTTCGTTTTCCTTCACCTTCCTGTATAGGGATTCCTTCAAAATCTTCTCATCCTCAACCCTGTAGTCTAGTTGGCTTGCAAGATAATTCAATTCCAGATTGGGCAGTTTGTCTATCTCTTGATAAATATCAATGCATTTTTCCCTGCCTTCCCTATCCTTATAGATCATCATATAGAATGGTTCATGAAGTACTTTCCTTCTTTCAGGGTTCCAAATCTTAATTCTGTCATCCCTTTCTACTTGAATATGTGTCTCCCTTATCCTCTTCATCTTCTTAAGGATGGCTTTTCCTAGCTCTTCAGTTAGATAATATTTTATGTTGAGCATAGTGTAGATTTTTCTTAAGATGACATAGCCTTGTTCCATGACTTGATTAAATGTGAAGGTTGAATGTGATCCATCTTCATAATCAATGTGAAGTAGATCAATATCCCTCTTCCTTTGACCTTTTACTACAATCATTCCTTCAATTTTGATTGGCACAAAATTCTCTGATTTGGATTTAAACACCTCTATTTCCTTGGTTTGACCACTCCCAGATGCTTGACTCTCAAGCTTCAACTCCTTTGGTTTCTCCTTCATGACTACCTTTTCATCAACAACAAGTTTTCTTTTTACTCCAGAAGTTTTAGGTTTGTCTATAGGTTTGTTTGCTCTTTGTTTCATTCTTGGCCTCCTTTCACCTTCTTTTCTTCTGGCTTCTCTAATTAGCATATCATCCTCCTCAAACTTGCTTTGCAGTTGAATGGCTAGTTCTTCTTGTGACTTTTCTTGTTGATCCCTTTCTTTCACACCAACAACTTTTGCCTTGCTCAATAGTTTCTCACCTCCACTCATGGCATAATTCTTCTTCTTTCCCACTTCTATTAATATGCCTTTCCCTTTTCTGTCATCAGTCTGTGAGCTACTTTCATCTACCCTTATTTCTCCTTTCTTTACTCCCTCAAGAATTTCTGGCATTAAGGCAATTGCTCTTGTGCATCAATCTCCTTGTTTTTACTGGTAATTGAATCAAATTGCCTTACAATTTGTTGAGCCAATGCCTTCATTGGATTTGTCTTTTGAATAACATCCTCTGTAGTCTTGATCACAACTTCAATCTCTCTTCTCCTTAACTCTTCCTTCTCCCCTTTTTTATTATCAGCAACAGGTTCTTGTTCCAAGGAGTGAGAAATAAGAGGGGTTTCTAAGAGTCTGTTCAGAAGTTTGGTTTGAGTGACTTGATTCTTCAAAATTAGGTCCATGCCAACCTCCATATTAGTCACTCTTTTCTCCAATGCCACTACTTTGTCCTTGGCTGTAGACTCAGTATCAAGCATTTGCTTGATTTTTGTTAACATTGTGAGGCTGAGTCTTGAATCAATGGTGTAGTCAAAATGTGTCCTTGAACTATCAATTTCTTCCCTGATCTTCTTGAGTTCATACTTGGAACCTGTTACAGGCATCTTTTGGATCTTCAAGTTATTTCTGTAAAAGTTGAGGATTCTTCTGTGTATAGGATCCTCTACATTTACTTCAGCCATAGATCTCCTGTAGTGTGAAACTATGGCCATTTCAGTGTCAGCCAAACTAGTTTCATCACTAGCCATTGCAGGCTCCAATAACTCATCATCAGAACTATCTTCAAAATCTTCAGGATTCATGTAAGACACATCATCAGGCTGTCTTGCCAAATTCTCTTTGCCACTCCTGAATTGTTTTTTTGTTTGCACTAATCCTAACATCTTTCTAGCCTCTTGATTAGTGGCTGTTGCCAATTCTTGGTAGTATAGATCTTCATGTTGAATTGTTGTAGCATCAATATTGAATTCAATCTCATCATCCACCTCTATGTGGGCATCTGCAACTCCTGCAGGAACTCCATCTTCACCATTTCCTCCATCTCCCCCTAACTCCAACCCCAACTCATGAGTGAGTTCTGCTGCAACCTGCTCAGTTTTAGAAGTTGATGCTTCATGAGATGGTGAAATTGGTTTCTCTCTATTCTTTTCTCTCTCACTCTATTCTCTCTATTTTTGCATCAGGATCTTATCCTGGATTCTCACCTCGCCCTCACTATTCTCTCCTTTTGCATCACCTGCTAAGGTGGAACTCTCTTTGCTCACACCCTCTCATTTTGCCAACTCAGAAGAAATTTAGGGCCTCTCATTCTCACAATTTCCTTTTGCCAAGATGTGCAAACCTTGCCTCTCACACACCCTCACCCACTCCACTCAATCCTAGTAGAGTTTTGGCCACTTGAATTGTTTCATTGGATGATTCATGAATTGGAATTAAAGTGTCAATCGATGGATAAGAAATATCCATGGATTGATGAATATCCGTCGATTGGAGCTGGTCGATGGATGTAAGGATATCCATCGATGAAGTGAACTAGTCAATTGATATTGGAAGTTATCAGTTGATTGAGTAATATCCATTGACTTGTGAAAATTATCACTATTTTCCTGATCAACAAAGGTGTTAACCTTATTTGGTGATACAGGTGATAGTGTTGGCTCCACCCTGAGTTGCAAAGAGGGTGAATTTGAAACATTGAAGTTGTCAATCAACAAAGATTTTGAAGAAATGAATTTTGAAGGAGATTGAGGAGTTGAAATAGATAGAGAATGGGGTTGTGCCTCAGGAAAATTCTGAGACACATCAAAAGAAGAAACTGAAGGCTTCACCAAATTTGCATTTGGTTTTGCATGTGTGTGTGTTCCCTGTGCAATGTTATTGTCCTTCTTTTTCATTTTGTATGGTTGAATTACTTTGTATCCCTCACCCTCATCAAATGGTCCTGGTTGAGACCTCTTTTCAATAGCTACACCTTGTTGAGAAGGTGCAACTAGGGATGTGTTTAAATCTTTTATCACAGCCTCAATCTTTTGAGATATTGGGCATGTGGCTGGTTGGACAATCTCAAACTCTCCTTCCTTATTCTTCTGGCTTTCTTGATGGTGGCCAGTTCCCTCACCCTTATCAACCACCTTCACACTCCCCTCAGTTGTTTTTCTTTTCTTAGTTTTTACAACAGTAGTCTTTTGAGAATCTACTGAGGTGGTTTGTTTAGATTTGTTTTTAGAAGGTTGTGCAACTTGGCTAGGAGGGATGGTGACATTTCCAACTCCCTCCATTGTTGTAGAAGGCAAAAGAATTGAGATACCAGAGGAAGTAAAAGATAAATTAAGTTTCTTGAGATATACCTGCGAAAAAAGGAGGATAGATGAGGCACAATTTAGGGTATAAGTTGATTCTCACCAAGTCCTTGAAGACCCTTTTGTTCTCTACCAGGTCTCCATGGTATCTGTCACTTCAAAATCTCCAATTGTATTTTGAATAAATAGCATAATGAATCTAGCAAAGTAAATATTTTCTTTTCTAGATGCTTTATTTCTTAATTTAGTAATCAATTCATTTAGGAGCAGGGTGCTAAGATCAAAATATTTATCAAACAGGATAATATAAGCAATTTGTTGCATACTTGTAGTAATAACATCCAAATTACTTATTTTTCCAGAAAATACCTTAATAATAGCATCAAAGAAATAGATCCATTCTTTTCTTAAATTCTTTCTAACTACCTCTCCTAAACTGTATTCTGATTCAGCATAATTAACTGCAGCAAACATATTCCTAATTTTCTCATCATTAGGTATGGCATCACAATTGTTACTTGAAATTTCTAAGCATTCAGAAATAATAATGTTATTAAGAGTATATGTCTTATCTCTACAAGTGTAAGAGATTACCTTTCCATCCTTGTATATCTCTGCAGGCTTCCAGAATTCTTCTGCAAGTTCGCACACAATAGCAGGTGCTTCACTTAGAGCCTTTGACAACTTGCATTCATTAAGGAATTTCATCAATGGATGAAAATCTATAGGGGCATCCTCCACAGTCATATACACTATGAAGTTGTTTTGCTTAGGCAGAAAAGGATGAAGCTGTTACATTGTTGAAACTTAAAGAAAATGTGGACACATTGACAGATGCTCAATCAACACTCTCAACTACAGTCTCGGAAGTGGTGGCCAATGTTAACTCTCTCAAGAAAGATTTTGAAACTTCTAGTTCTACTCAAGGCACCACACTTCAACAAATCTTCAATCAACTTGCTTTAATTCAAGTTTTACTTTCATCAATGCCTGTGTCTGGCCAAACATCTCAAGTTTAAGTTCTTACCCAACTCCAGCCTACTCATTCTTCATTCTTACCCCTACACCAAGATATCAACCCTAAGGGGGAGAAGAAAAAGGAGGAGATTGAAAGACAAAGGGATGAGATAAAAGCTAAGACACAAAAAGATGTAATGACCATACTAAGAGAGGAGGCCAGGAAGCCACTTGCAGATAAAGAGTTTATGCTGAATTAGAAAGCAATCAAAGAAAATGTAAAGGACAATCATTGGAATTATAGGAGAATGCTGCAAAATAGTATCTACATGGTGAGAGGTGTGAGGATTCAAGTTAATGGTGTAGAGGTCGAAGTACCAGTAGTGCAGATGGAATCTGGATACTACAGGGTATCTCTAGGACTGTTTGATGGACTATCTTATACAGAACTAGAGTGCTTGCATAAAGCTGTAGAGAATGTGACAAAGGAAGACAATGAATTGAAGAACATGCTAGGCCTTTTATTGCCCAAAGCACTTCTTGAAGCCTACTGCAACCCTGATGGGATTCTCTACATGACCAAAACAAACACTCTCTCACTTCAGAATTCCTTAGCATTTAAACCCTGACAACAGAAGCCAAATCATCAGTCTGTTGGATTTGTTAAAGAAGAAGCCGGTGATTAGAGAAGAAGACAAGGTAATTATGGAGAAGTTGAGAAAATTTATCAATGGTCAAGTGTCAGATTTTGCAAATGATGAGTTGAAGAAGAAAAGAAAGGATGATGAAGACAAGGGACAGGGAAAGGGAGATAAGAAACCTGATTCCAGGAGTGATAAGGATGGTAAGAAAGATGAAAAGAAGAAAGAAGGTGATGACAAGAAAAAGATAGATGTGTCAGGAAAAGAAAAGACATATGAAAGGAAGAAGTCTTCAAAGCAGCAAGCTATTGGTGTTCATTCTAGTACACCTATCAAAATTCGGGGTACTAGTATGATTCCAACAGTTTCTGAAACTGCTATGATCCCAAAATCCAAAGAGCCAAAAAGATTTCTATTCAAAGTGACTGCCCATGGATTGATAAGGAAGGAAGTGAGAAAGAACCAAATCAAGAATTTGAAGCCATGTCAACAGATCAAGGTCAACTATGCTACAATAACAAGATTCAAGAAATCTACTAGTTCATTGCTAGTTAGATGTTCTAAATGGAGAAAGCAGCTCATTGTTCCTAACAAAGGTCTACAAGTCAAACCCATCCAAGAAATGGTTGAAGTTGACAAAGTAAAGATTAAGCAATGGAAGGCAGATAGAATTAGCAAAGTTGAAATAAATGACAAGAGAATGTTTGTGACTACTATTGATGGGGAAACAAATCTTTTCATCATGACAACTCAAATTCAACCACCCATGACATTAAAAGAGTAATCAGTATGTTTGACAAGAGGTGCATGATAAACAAATTGAAAATGATGGAAATGGCTGAGTACTTGGCTAGGAAGTACCAAAAGAAAATTGATAAAGTTAAGTACTTGAAGGAGATGGTGGAAAAGAAGAAGAAGGAAGATGAAGAAATAGAGAGATTATCTGAAGAATTAAGAAGACAGGGTAAGTGTAGAGTATTCAAGGATCTTGATAGAGTTGAGTTTAAGCTGAGAAATGGGGTGACAACCAAAATTAGACTCAAGTTTATCCTTGATTACCCTGTGCAAACTCTCAAAATTGCTGCTGAGATATTAGATGGTGCAATTCTACTTGAGGAAGTCATGGCCAGACAACAAATCCTCCATGCTTCATGTTATTGAAGAGATCAACTCAAGGAGAGAGAAAGAACAGAAAGAAAGATATGATCAATGCAGACATCAACAAAAACAAAATAGGTAGGCTTGATATCTTGTATTAATTTGTGAAATTTGTCTTTTCCCAAATTGGGGAGATTGTTGGACCAAATCAAGTCTACTCTATGTAATTATTTGTCTTGCTGTAACATATTTTGTATTGTGTATTAAGTTAGTGACTTAGATAATTCAATGTATTATTACAGTTAGAAGTGTGAACAAATTGTATTTCCAAGTTGTAATTTAAAGTCATAGAATAAATTCTGTTAAAAGATTCAAGTTGAATCATGCAACTAGACAAAGAAGGCTACTTGAAGAATAAGGAATGCAGATTGAAAATTTTTCTAAGGCAAACTGTTCATTTGAGAAGTCACTACGTTCGAGAAGTCAGAAATATACAACTAGTCGAGAAGTCTCAAAACTATTCGATCGAGAAGTGTTATTTCGAGAAGTCAAGGAAATGAAGCCAATTGAGAAGTGTGAAAATATCATACATTCGTGAAGTCCAGAATAAACAATTCGAGAAGTTAGCCAAAGGAGCATTCGAGAAGTGAAAGGCATAGGTGTACTAACTTGTAACACTTAATTACTATGTAACTCAACTAGAGAAAAGATAAAACAACAGCAAAACCAGAGAAACTGAAGAAGCACATGGAATCAATCAACTGAAGAAATGGTAATGATACTTGGTAACTACAAGTAACTAATTTGGTTAATCAAGGATGCATAAGTGAGAAGAAGTTCAATCTCAGTATTGCTCATGCCCTAACTTATCTAATGGAGAATCAAATTAATGTCAAAGAAGTATCAAGAAGACCAAAGTGATTTCATGTAATGTATATCAACATCTGGATAATGTAAAGGTTAATCAACAAATGAGAACTGACATTCAGAAGCAAGAACCCCTACAAGACTAGTCACTTATGAACCAGACATTTGCATCAAGTGTCAGGACATTGGAGGCAAGTTCATGTCAGTAATAGAAGGTCTCATTTGAATTGAGTGAGGAAAGAAATTGAAGAAGCTAGGGAAACTTGCTCATAAAGGTTAATCCACAATTGGTCACTAAAGAAAGTCAACATTCGATGAGTGCATATTTGTCAAGGCAAATGTCGATCCACAGCAGATCGAGATGCGGATCGAGATTGAAAATTAAAGATAAACATTGCAAAGGCAAATCTCGATCCACGGCAGATCGAGATCGAGATCGAGATCTGCATAGATCGAGATCGAGATTCTCCCAGATCGAGATCGAGATCTTCATAGATCGAGATTGAGATTCTCCCAGATCGAGATCGAGATTTTCACAGATCGAGATCGAGATGGGTCCAGGCGAAGATCGAGATGCGGGTAGATATGTAGCATTTAATGTTCAAGGGACAAGTGGCTTATTGTGAACGGTTGATCCAGAGTGGTTGAGAAAGTGCTTTTTGTTGAAGAGTCCTGATTGGGCCACGTACACAAAAAGGACAAGATCAAGACTACACGACATTATAAAAGCAGCACTTTGTTTTATTAGAAGAAAGACTTTTATATCTGTATTTCAACGATATATTAAAAAGAGAGAGCATTTACTGTAAAACAATAGTGAGAGAGAGGATCAGTTGAATCTAGCTTTAATTGCTGTATTTATTGTTCAACTGATCATGATGCCTTTATGAATGTTGTAGCAAATCCTTCAATGAATATAAAGATATATTCTTGAAATTCTGTGTCATCATTTATTACCTGCATATTTATACATTCTCTCATTATTCTAAAAAGTTGTATTCACCCCCCCTCTACAACACTTTGGACCTAACAATTGGTATCAGAGCCCCTGTTAAACACATCTAACAGAGATCCTACTGTGTTGTTTGAGTTGGTTCTTGAAAATCCCAGATCTAATTTTTCTTGAAGTTTGTGCCGAAAGTTTTTATTTGTTTCTTCCTGGAAAAGTCATAGATCTAAAAAGTTCTAAGTAATGGTGCAAGGAACATTTGTACAACATTCCAAAACATTGTACTTTAGAGCTTTGTGGGTTTTCTTGTGGTAAAAAATCTGGTTATAAAAGAATATTTGATCGGTTGACTAGGGAACTTGAATCAACTGTTTGGTTGAACAAAAAGAACAAATTCAAACTACTGTCAACTAGATAGTGGACAGCTTTTTGTTTGGACTTGGAAGACTGGTGGACCCTGCTACTGTTCCTGTGATTAGAACTAACTTGCTTGAATCTTAAGTGCAAAATCCATTGGATATTTAAAGTGAGATAATTAATTTTTCAAGTAAATACAATTTATTGTAATTTGAAAAGTGTATTATCTTAATTTTAAACCTCATTAAAATGGCCACCGCACACAGATTTAAGATACCTCTGTTTGATGCACAACATTATGACGAATGGACCGGAAGGATGAGAGCTTACCTTGAATCAATAAACAAGGTATACTTGAGAATATTGGAAAACGGTCCATACATACCTATGAAAATTGAGCCAGAGCGAATGGAAGGAGGGATACTAATACCATCCCGGTCTGTTCCTAAAGAGGAAATGGAGTTTTCAGACACAGATAAAGAATTGGTTGGTATGGATGCGTCGTTACGCAACGTCATAATTGAATCCCTAAACTCAGAGTACTATGTTCAGATAAAGGGATTAAAAACAGCTAAAGCCATGTGGGATAAACTGGCTGTAGTGATGGAGGGGACCGAGGAAGTTAGAGATAATCACAAGCGCATTCTGATATCTGAATATGAATCGTTCAGATGCGAACGAGGAGAAAGTGTAGCGGATGTTTACAAACGTTACAGTAAATTGCTTATCGAGCTGAGTATAAGAGATAAAGTCTATCCACTAGCAGATTCAAATATCAAGTTTCTCTTGAATTTGCCTAAACATCTGGAACACAGGATCACTGTCATTCGAGAGTCAAGAGACTTGAAAAATACTTCCCTCGAAAAGTTGTATGGTGTTTTGAAGACCTACGAGCTGGAGCAGGAACAAAATGACAGAAGAAGATCCTACAATAGTGGAGAACACAAAGCGGTAAGTGAATCTGGACTTGTAGCTGAAGAGTCTACTGCAAAGGCACTTGCAGCTGTTTCATTGAAAACTGCTAATCCTGAAAGGGTGATATTAGATATTGAAGATCCATCCGAAGAAAGTGAGGATGAATATTATACCTTTGAAGAGATGGACAAATTAGAAGACAAGTCATATGCTTGTATTGCTCGAGAATTTGCTCATATCAGCTTCAGGAAGCCAAGAAAAGGTAAAGGACGATTTGGTAGTTCTTTTAGCCGAAGAAGCAGCAGCAGCAGCAGAGGTAGTAGTGTAAGTGGCCGTGGAAATTACAGCGGTCGAGGTAGCACATCTAGTAATGGCTACAGACCTAACCTGGTAGACAAGAACAAGTTCAGATGCTTTAACTGTAATGAATTGGGACACTTTGCAACAGAGTGCAAGAAGCCCAAATACGTTCATCCCAAGGAAACCTATGCTGATCTGAAAAAGAAATATGAGGCCTTGGTTAGCAAGCAACAGAAGGGAATCCGGGCTTATGTTGTGACTGAAGGGAAGGGTTGGGACGAGTCTGATGAAGATGAAGATCAGGAGCTATGCAACTTCGCTTTAATGGCAAAATCTTCAGAACAATCAGAGGTACCAATTCTAACCGTAAATAAAATGTCTATTCCTGAGTACCAAAATGAATTAGCTGCCATGACTAAAGACATGTACAATCTCCAACTAAATCTAATTGTTGTTAATGAGGAAAATGCTAAACTCTCCCTTAAGAATAGACTTCTCGAGGCCAGGGTAGAGGAATTAGAATCAGGAGAAAGTAAAGAAAGGCAGTTAATGAATCAGGTAGACGTTTTAGAACAGAAGCTTAAGATTAGGGAAGACCTTAACGAAGAACTTAAAAATGAATTAGCTGAGCTTAAAATAACATGTCAATCTTTTAAAGAAGCAGCTAATAAAGTTTTCGTAGAAAGGGACATGCACATGAAACTGGCAGGCAAGAGTAAAAATGAAAAAGTAAACATAGGACTTGACTACACACAGAAAAAGAAAAATAGGGCTGCTGAGTTGTTAGAGCCAGTGTTAGTCAAAGAAAATGTGCCTGAGGTTTTAGGGGATGTTAGAAAACCTATCTTTAAGCAGTTTGAGCCTAGGACAATAGATCTTGTTGCTGTTAAAATTGAACATGAGATTAAAATGGAAAAAGAGTTGGAAGAACAAGTACTAGGACCTACAACCTCTAAGAGAGCGAGTAAGATTGCTTATGCTAAGATAGGTGTAGGAACCAAGGAGGCTAAGACGGTGTCATATAAACAATGGGTAGCAGGGTCAGACCAAATGAAAACACCTGTAGAGGTAGTTAAAACTGAACCTATATCTGTATCTACATCTACACGAGCTAGGAAGGCATGCTATATTTGTAATCAAACTGATCATTTGTCTTACTAATGCCCGTTCTATGTAGAGGAAGAAAAATCTGTTGGTTGTAATACCATGCCTGCAACTACTGCTTTGCCTAACATGTATGCAAATCATGCCAAATGCAATAATCCTAATTGTATGCCATGTGCTGTAAACATCATGCATGCTTATTTTAATTTAATGAATACTGCTAGTGCATCTGTTGAACATTCATCTAGTAGTAGTAAGAAAAAGCATGCGGGGTCAAAGGCTAAGACTTCAAGTCCTCCTAAAGTTAGGAGTGACCAGTCTACTCCCAAACCTGACAAACCAGTCAAGGTTGACAAGGGAAAAGATAAAGTCAAGATGAATGCCCCTGATGGCAACAAGGCAAAGCCTTCTGTATCTGAAAAGAAAAAGGAAATTATTGATGCCGGACCCAAACATCATTGGGTTCCGAAGAACACCTAACCTTTCTGGATTTGCATAGCAGTGAACAGGAAAAGAGTAAAGTCATATGGGTGCTGGACAGTGGAGCATCAAGGCATATGACCGACGATACGTCCCTGCTAACAGATTTAGTGTTAAGAGCTGGCTCCGTGGTTACTTTTGGAGATAACAGCAAAGGTTACACCCGGGGATATGGCAAGATTGTCTGTGGAAATGTTATCATTGAGGACGTGTCTTTTGTGGAAGGATTGCGACATAATCTTCTCAGCGTTAGTCAGTTCACCGACAGGGGTTTTGACGTCAACTTTGGGAAGCATGTATGTTCGATTCGAAGCAAAAAGGACGGAAGCCTTGCTCTCAAAGGAGTAAGGAAGTCAAATTTGTTCATAGCTGACATGAATTCTGCTGATCAGTCTGAAGTCACGTGTTTCTACAGCAAGGCTTCTGCTGATGAAAGTTGGCTATGGCATAAAAGATTATCTCACCTGAACTTTAAAGCAATGAATAATCTCGTAAGGAGAGAATTGGTGAGAGGGTTGCCGCAGATGGAGTTTACTCCAGATGGACTCTGCGAAGCATGTGAGATGGGAAAATCAAAAAGAGCCTCGCATAAGGATAAGCAAGTGAATAGCATTACCGAGCCCCTACAACTTCTTCACATGGATTTGTTTGGACCCGTTAATGTTATGTCAATGTCAAGGAAAAGATATGCACTGGTAATTGTCGATGACTTTTCCAAATACACATGGGTGAAGTTTGTGACATCGAAAGATGAAGTGCCACATGAGATCATTAGACATGTACTGGTAATTGAAAATGTAGCAAGTCTGACTGTGAAGACTATCCGATCTGACAACGGGATAGAATTCAAGAACTCAGTGTTAATGGATTTCTGCATATCTAAAGGGATCAGACGACAGTATTCAGCACCGAGAACACCGCAGCAGAATGGGGTGGTAGAAAGGAAGAACAGGACATTGGTTGAAGCAGCTAGAACAGTGCTGTATGAGTCAAAACTTCCTTTATATTTTTGGGCTGAAGCAGTTAGCACGACTTGTTATACACAGAACAGAACCCTGATTATAAAGGACCATAATGAGACGCCGTATTACATGATGAATAAACGAAAACCATCTATCAAGTACTTTCACGTATTTGGTGCCAAATGCTTTGTGTTAAGAGACAATGCACAACTTGGAAAGTTTGATGCCAAAGCAGATGAAGGGGTTTTCATTGGATATTCTCTTGAAGCAATAGCAGCGTACAGGGTGTTTGTACTTAATGATCGCAAGGTGGTTGAAAGCCTTAATGTCACATTCGACGACTCAAAGCTCCCGTCTATACTAAAAGAAGACAGTGAGCCCACTTCCCTAAGATTTAAAAATATGGATATTGATGAAGTGGATACAGTTCCTGAGTCTGTAGTGCAGGGTAGTGATCCAACTATAAATAATGAAATTAATCAAGAGTCTAGTGTTTCGCAAATTCAAAACACTAGGGCTGACGGATCACCTTCCGTCAGACCTGGTACTAACTCAGGGGGAGTCAGTATGCACTCAGGGGGAGCAGCTCACTCAGGGGGAGCAGCTCACTCAGGGGGAGCCAGTATTAGCTCAAGGGAAGCTAGTGAAAGTGCTTCTAGACTAAGTCACCTTCACTTACAAGATCAAGCTGAATCATCAAGAACATTTGCTAGGGATCGCACTTAGAACAAGGACCATCCGTTCGAGCTAATTATTGGTGATCCAGAAGCCGGAGTGACTACTAGAGGAAAAGCTAGAGCTGAAATTGCCACTGAGAATGAATGTCTATACTCAGTGTTCCTTTCTCAATTGGAACCTAAAGTGGTGGAAGAAGCCCTAGATGACGCTGATTGGGTGATTGCTATGCAAGAAGAACTCAATCAGTTTGAAAGGCAGAAGGTGTGGAAGCTGGTACCCAGACCAAAGAATAGATCTGTTGTTGGAACAAAATGGGTATTCAGAAACAAGCTGGATGAAAACGGACTTGTAACACGAAATAAAGCTCGCCTGGTTGCTAAGGGTTATACTCAAAGAGAAGGAATTGATTATGATGAAACCTACGCACTAGTAGCGAGGCTAGAGGCCGTAAGGATGTTCTTAGCAGTCGCAGCACATCATGGTTTTAAAGTCTATCAGATGGATGTCAAGAGTGCATTCTTAAACGGTGAACTGGATGAAGAAGTGTATGTTGATCAACCTCCTGGGTTTGTCGACAGCAAATACTGTGATTATGTTTATCGCCTCTTCAAATCAGTATATGGCCTTAAGCAGTCTCCGCGGAAGTGGTATGAAACTCTGTCAGATTTCTTACTAGAAAGTGGTTTCACCAGAGGAGTAATCGACAAGACGCTTTTCTACAAGAAATTCAAAGATGATCTAATAATGGTACAAGTATATGTGGATGACATTATCTTTGGGTCTGCAAATGAGAAGCTGTGTGCTAAATTCGCAAAGTTAATGCAATCAAGGTATGAGATGAGCATGATGGGAGAGCTGAAGTTCTTTCTCGGTATTCAAGTTAGTCAGAAGAAGGACGGGATATTTGTCTGCCAGACCAAGTACATTCATGATCTATTAAAGAAGTATGGTCTCGAAGATGTATCACAAGCTAAGACTCCTATGGCAACAGCCACGAAGCTTGACGAGGATAAAGCGGGAAAACCTGTAGACATCTCAAGCTATCGAGGTATGATCGGCTCTCTTTTGTATTTAACTGCTAGCAGACCTGATATTATGTTCTCTACATGCTTATGTGCAAGGTTCCAAGCGGATCCTAGAGAGTCACATCTCATAGCCGTAAAGCGTATTTTTAGGTATCTCAAGGAAACATCAAATCTTGGGATTTGGTACCTAAGAGATACAGGGTTTAATCTTGTTGGCTATTCGGATTCAGATTACGCAGGTTGTAAAATAGATAGGAAGAGCACTTCAGGAAGCTGTCAGTTTCTTGGAAGAAGGTTGGTGTCTTGGCAAAGCAAGAAACAACACACTGTATCTACCTCGACAGCTGAAGCAGAATATATTGCTGCTGGAAGCTGTGTGGCCCAGATACTGTGGATGAAGAACCAACTCAAGGACTACGGTGTGGAAGTATCTAAGATTCCTATCATGTGTGACAACACAAGTGCTATTGCAATGACCAACAATCCTGTGGATCACTCAAGGACTAAGCATATTGATATAAGGTATCATTTTATTAGAGAGCATGTAGAAAATGGAACTGTAGCGTTGCATTTTGTGTCTACTGAACGTCAAATAGCAGATATATTCACTAAACCTCTAGACGAATCAACATTTTCTAGATTGGTTGGTGAATTGGGGATGCTTAACACCTGTTAGTTTTGCTACCTATCTGTTATAATTCAGTTTGTGTACATATTATTGTTGTTCATGAATATTCATAATTAATAGTGTGTACTTAACTTCAAAAATATATGTATTGCATGTCATAAGGGGAAGTTAGAAAGTTTCATGAAATTAATCTTGTGCTGATCTGTGTATCTAAATGATTAATGTCTAATAATGTGATAGGATTTAATGCTAGACTTAATTTTGTAATGCATGATTTATTTGCTAAATTCCCTGTCGTTTCAAAATTGTAAGTTTCTAAAATGGTGTGAAAATTTGTGGTGAAATCTTGTGAATTTTACATATAAATGTTTAAGTCACATAATTTCATTAAAATTTTCTAAAGTAAATCTCGATCTGTTTCTGGATCGAGATCGAGAACGACTTGCGAAAATCGCTTAAAAACTGTCAAGGTACATCTCGATCTATCCACATCGAGATCGACATCGAGATGTAGATCGAGATGCGGATCGAGATCGAGATGCGGATCGAGATCGACATCTAGATGCGGATCGAGATGCGGATCTCGAGATCGAGATGTGACTTGTCTTTTCAGTTTCTTTTCAAGCGTGCCTATATATATATTATAGCATTAAAAAGACTGTTCATTATTTCCATTACCTTTCTCTCTCTTTCAAAAAGCTTAAGATCTTCATATATACACGCGTATACATACATTCACAGAGTTCCCTTCCCTGCCATTACATCAAGTTTTCTTGTGATTTTCTTAAACAAAAATCACTAACTGTTACGTGAAAGCATTAATCACTAAAACGAAACTCTGCTAAAATTTTGTCTAAAACTGTTGAACTTCTTGCGTTGTTTTTAACGTCATTTGTGTTCTTGCAAACTAGTTCTTTAGTTTCTTTTCATTCGAGTGAGTTTATCTTTTTAGTCTCGTGCTTTCTTGTTCTTCAGTTCTTTTGTGTTCTTGAGAGAAATAGTTGTGGGTACTATTGTTTAATCCTTAAAGTGCAACTGAACCGCCACGTTTTGTGTTTTTCCGAAAAATAAGTTTTTTTTATAACATAAACGGCTGTTCACTTTAACTTTCGAAAACTCAACCGTCAATCATTAGTGGGGAGTTAAATGGTCATTAGTGGGCAGTTAATTTGTTTTAAATTGTGTCACTAATTACGTGTGGTAATTTAGTGGGGCTAGTGTACATGTTTTTTTGTTGTTTAAATTTAGAACTTGTTCTCTAAAATTCATTGCAAAATCTTTTCGAACATCTCTTTTCTCGAAAACAAATTTAAAATGGCCAACCCAAATTTCACAATTCCCAAGACCAACTTTGTTAATCTCTCTGCTGATCGAGCAACTGGTAGATTTATTCACTACCAGTTCTGGATTGAATCCCTCAACAACACATCAATCATAAGTCATGCTTTAACCGCCTCTCCCATCCTGAATGTCGAAGCCCTTCAAGCTGCTTACTCAACATTAGAGATTCAGGGTGGTAAAGCAAATCCAACAGGCTTATCCTTCACTATCAGTGGTGCAAAATATGAGGTCAGTCTACAGAAGTTCAATGAGATTCTTGGGCTTCCTACAGAAGATTATGCTCTGGAACCCACTATGGAGGATATGTTGCAATTATTCACGGAGATAGGTTGTCGCCCTCCCATGGGTCCTATCAAGGTAACAAAGGTTAACACCGGTATGCTACCAGCTGAGTGGGATTATGTAGTTCAGGCCATTCAGCGCTGCATGTTCCCAAAGGACAAAGATTACAGGCCAATGAACAACAGCTGCCGGGTAATACTATATGGAGTGGCAAACAACAGGAAGGTGAATGTGGGCAAACATCTGTTGGTTCAGTTGCTTGAGAGGTGGGCATTGGAGAAGAATGCATCTAGGAATCCGGAAGATGGTCCAGTCAAATGCTGGATGCCAAGATTTCTTCAGATGGTTCTGGATGACATCCTTTCAGAGGAACACAAAAGAGTATTTCAAGGCTCTAAAAGGATGGCATGTTTTGATATGACTCTAAAGAGTATCTCCACCATGGAAACCCAGCAAAAGTCAAGGCTCTTTGAGTTGCGCTTTACTCCGTACTTTCAGGATCTGCAAGATGCGTATGCTAGGATGCATGCTTCTCAGTTTACCCCAGAAGAAGCTGAGAGTAGCGGTGGCGAAGCTGCAGGTGGAGATCAAGTGCCTAGAAATTTGGGAGAAGCAGGTGTGGATGTTGACATGGCCGATGCAAATGTTGCAGAAGCTGGAGCCGACAAGGATGACGATCTTCTGAGTCAGGTACCTATTCTTGCTGATCTTGATCAATCATCAATTCAACCTGTTTTCTACAGCCGTGGGCCTGAAAACCCCCAGGCTCTATCCCAGGCTGCAAGCCCTTCTGTTCATAAACTTACAGCCAGCCTTAAAACTGGTGATAAAAGGAAGGCAAGCCCCTCTGAGTCGAGTGAATCAAGTGGAGGGAGTGTAGGAGTTGAGAGAGTAGTCACATCAGCAGCTCTGCCACCCTCAAAGAAGCAAAAGGTGGATTCTATTCCAGTGGCAGCTGCACAACCTGTTAGAGATAGTTCACCTCTCACAGCCACCACACCTCACGCTGGTGGCTCACCTCTCCAAAACATTCCAACACATTCGCACTCGCCTAGGCTTATTGGTGAGAGTCAAGGAGGGGGTCCAGCTCAACAGCCAATAGGAGCTGGCCCTACCTCCCCTGAGTTGTCCGCTCAGGGCTCTTTGAGCAATTTCTCGGAAGGGGAATGACAAACTGAGACTAGCACTTCTGATGCTAGGATCTCAGGAAGTTTTAATGCGGAAGAGTCTGTCGAATCCAGTACGGATGACTCTTCCTCATCTAAATCAGAAAACAAGTTGCTCGCAGAGCAACGACATCTAGTGACTGGTGGGTCTACGCCTCCAGAACAGCCCAGCGAACCAAAAAAGGTTCTTGGTGAACAAGGGGATGACATGGTCATAACGCCATCTCCTGTCGTAGACACAGCGCTTAAAGGTTCAGTCTCACTGACCGATATCGCCGACCAACTCACTGCTAGTCCCCAGCGACTAGTAGATGAGGCTCTAGTACTGTTAGGCTCTAAACACGAGGGAGAGACAGGGAGAGTAGATCCTTTCTTTTTAGGGATCTTGAGTGAAACAGAACCCGACGAGAGTAAACAGTTTAACCCAATCCAAACACCGTCCCTTACATTGCAGGATCTAGTGGAGGCTTTGGAGGCTGGAGTTGCTGGTGTTACTGCTGCTGTCTCTTCTCACTCTGGAAGATTGGAGGTTGGAGCACAGTTCATGGAGAACCTGATTGCCGTCCAAAATCAAATGATTGACAAGATAAACAATCTTGGATTGGTACAGGTGGAGGTTGGGCGATCAGTAGATGATGTCACTCATGACATGTCTCAGGTTTGGACGAAGCTGAATGAACTACTTGATGCTGTCTTTGGACGTAACAGGGCTGGACCTGGTCCTTCAACCGGTGGTGGTGGTGACGATAATAATGATGATGATGCTCCTGATGAGGATAACACACCTAAGGGGGAGAAGGAGGATCAGGGTCTGAAAAAGCTGACTAGTAAGGGTCCGGTGATCGAGTCCTCAAACAAATCTGGTGAAAAGGTGGAGGAGGCTCAACCGGCTCTTAAGGACAAAGGCAAGCAGAAGATGGTAGTTGAAGAAGAAGCTGAGAAGGAAACACCGCTTGTCGATGTATTTATGGGAAACTTTATTGAAGATTCTGATGATGACGAGATGGATGTAGAAGCCTTAGTGGCAAGGAGGTCGAGACTCGAGCAACGGGCAAAAGAGTGGGAACAAGAAAGAGGTCTAAATCCTGGTGGATCCGGTGCATGAGTTGCAGGTGATGCAGGAGACCACTCGGTTGCTGACGAGCATGTGCCAGAAGAAGAAGTTGATGAAGCGGAGATGCAAGGAGAGATTTTCAGGGAAGCCAGAGAAAGAGTAAATGAAGAAGTGCTACAAGGGATAGTTGAAAAAGAACTAATGTCAAAGGAGAAGATAGCGGCTCAGAAAACTCAGCATGAGTATGAAATGAAAAAGATCAAAGATCCTAAGGTCCAGGCTGACATAAGGAGGGAAGGTCCCGAGTGGGACAAGGCTTGAAAAGCCTTAGCTGGACCAAGAGCCTATACTCATGACTTAGAAAGATTGAGCTTTCTTCTTCATAAGCTAGAAAATCTAAACCCTGGGCTGCTAAATTATCTAAATTGTATAAGACAGGGATGCACCTCCGTACAAGTCATATTCAAGGAGAAGGCATGGAATCTGATGATCACTTGGACACCCATAACAAAAATCGGGCCGTGTATGGTCGATGAAGCTTTCTTCCATGCAAGGGGTGCAAGTGAACTGGTAGAATTCGCTCACAAGGTAGACACCTCTGTCAAGACTGGAGTGTTGTTTAAGGAGAAATTGTTGAAGATGGCTGAAGACAGAGGGGTTGACATTATTCTAAATCCCTACCAGATCAGATATGTCCATGACAAGGTCTTGAGGATCGTAAATCTGCATGACTCGAAACTAACTCCGAGCGGAAATGTGCTGAAGGCAGTTGCAAAGCTAGTCCTCTCTAAGGGTTTTCTAACAAAGGAAAAGAAGCTGGTGGCTAAGGACTTGGAGAAGCTGATAAGAAAGCAAGACGCTAGATACAAGTTGCCTGAAGCTACACTACCAGTGGTTAAGAAGGAACCTGAAGACTATGCATTCGAGCAGCAAGACGAGGCAATAAGGGAGCATGTGCAGAGATACGGAGATCCAAGAATAGACATTCCAGAAGAAGGGGAAATAAGGGAGGAAGCTAGTGCAGTGGTTAGTGCAAATGTCAAGTTTGTCAAGAGCAAAGCTGAGAATGAGAATGATCTGCTGATCTATACAGACAAGCATCAGGTGGAAACCATCATTGAAATCAAGTATGACATCTTTGCAGAACACAGTCATGAAACACTGTGTATCATAAGGGAATTGATTGATGAGATGGATGATGTTGACGAGTTTGATCAGGATTATCTAAGGGTCACATTTGATAATTTCTGTAAGAGAAGAAAACAGCTTGACATTCAGAGGCTACAGCAATGCACCACCGCTATTGTTATTGGATACCCTAAGCAGCTGGTTATAAGGAAGAAAGGGGAAAAAGGGTATCCTGACAAAGTCACGAAGCTGAGGTTTGAAGACATTCCCACGAAGCTTACCACTCGCAGCATGGTTGAAAGGTGGTTGAGGTTGTTTCGAGATTACAAGATCAGAAATCATGTGGAAGCAGAAGGACTTAATCTTCTCAAGAAAAGAATGGATGAAGTCTGCAACCCTGAGTTCATGAAGAAAGAAAAAGCAGCCAAGAAGAAAGCTCGTGAGGAAGAGGAGCGCAAGAAATCAAAGTTTTAATGTATTATGCTTGTAATGTTTCTTTGCGTTGTAATTTGTTTTCTTGTTTTCCTGCATTGTAAATATATATTATCTGTTTTCTTGTGTAGTGTAAGGTAGAAGTTAGTTAGCTAAGTGTCTTGAAATTGGTTTATATTAGGCGTCAATTATTTCGCGAAGTTCGGCGGTGGTAATACTGCTAAAAGGACTTCAGAAGGATAATTGAAGATTGAGTGAACCGTGCTCTTAAAGTACTTAGAGAAAATCTCTAGAAGAGCATGAAGCCATTTAATCGAGCCAACAGGTGTCCAATTTTAGCACTTGAAGTATCAGTAATAGACATGAAGTTAATTAATCAAGCCAAGCATTATGCAAGTTGACATGATCTTTTATGAATGTTATTTTATCTTTTTCAGTCCCTGGTTAGTTGCGTTATCCTCATTGTGAATTTGGTTGTCATTGTTAGACAATCAAATAGGGGGAGATTGAAAGGCATAGGTGTACTAACTTGTAACACTTAATTACTATGTAACTCAACTAGAGAAAAGATAAAACAACAGCAAAACAAGAGAAACTGAAGAAGCACATGGAATCAATCAACTGAAGAAATGGTAATGATACTTGGTAACTACAAGTAACTAATTTGGTTAATCAAGGATGCATAAGTGAGAAGAAGTTCAATCTCAGTATTGCTCATGCCCTAACTTATCTAATGGAGAATCAAATTAATGTCAAAGAAGTATCAAGAAGACCAAAGTGATTTCATGTAATGTATATCAACATCTGGATAATGTAAAGGTTAATCAACAAATGAGAACTGACATTCAGAAGCAAGAACCCCTACAAGACTAGTCACTTATGAACCAGACCTTTGCATCAAGTGTCAGGACATTGGAGGCAAGTTCATGTCAGTAATAGAAGATCTCATTTGAATTGAGTAAGGAAAAGAAATTGAAGAAGCTAGGGAAACTTGCTCATAAAGGTTAATCCACAATTGGTCACTAAAGAAAGTCAACATTCGATGAGTGCATATTTGCCAAGGCAAATGTCGATCCACAGCAGATCGAGATGCGGATCGAGATTGAAAATTAAAGATAAACATTGCAAAGGCAAATCTCGATCCACGGCAGATCGAGATCGAGATCGAGATCTTCATAGATCGAGATCGAGATTCTCCCAGATCGAGATCGAGATCTTCATAGATCGAGATCGAGATTCTCCCAGATCGAGATCGAGATTTTCACAGATCGAGATCGAGATGGGTCCAGGCGAAGATCGAGATGCAGGTAGATATGTAGCATTTAATGTTCAAGGGACAAGTGGCTTATTGTGAACGGTTGATCCAGAGTGGCTGAGAAAGTGCTTTTTGTTGAAGAGTCCTGATTGGGCCACGTACATAAAAAGGACAAGATCAAGACTACACGACATTATAAAAGCAGCACTTTGTTTTATTAGAAGAAAGACTTTTATCTCTGTATTTCAACGATATATTAAAAAGAGAGAGCATTTACTGTAAAACAATAGTGAGAGAGGGGATCAGTTGAATCTAGCTTTAATTGCTGTATTTATTGTTCAACTGATCATGATGCCTTTATGAATGTTGTAGCAAATCCTTCAATGAATATAAAGATATATTCTTGAAATTCTGTGTCATCATTTATTACCTGCATATTTATACATTCTCTCGTTATTCTAAAAAGTTGTATTCACCCCCCCTCTACAACACTTTGGACCTAACAAGAAGTGATAAGGTTAAACCAATCGAGAAGTCTCAATGTCAAGTATCCATTCGAGAAGTCTAGTCTATTCGAGAAGTCATCAAATGAAGTAACTAATCGAGAAGTCTAGATATTCAAGAAGTAAGCCATTCAAGTACCCATTCGAGAAGTCACAACATTCAACTGATCGAGAAGTCTCAGCATGAACCTATTCGAGAAGTCAATCATCATGACTTCTCGAAGCAAAATCAACAGAGTACTCGAATGTTTCAAAGGGCTAGTTTCAAGGAAAATTACAGTAGCTTAACTGACTAGTGAGAGCAGGTGCCAAAAGACATATTGTCTATATATGTTATGCATAGCCTCTTTAGTTGGAAGTAGTCTTTGAAATTATCAAGTGTATTCACACCTTGTATCTTCTAAGAACAAGAAACTGAAATTCACACTGAATTTCAGATTATAGCAAAATTTAATTCTAATACAAATTAGATTGAAAATTATATTCAGTGTTTATTTTATTTTCTGCATTATGCTTCTGTAAACACTTGAATTGTTAAAGCTACATACACTAAATAAACAGTTCATCAAAAGTAAAGTCCAGAAAAAATTGAAGTATACATTCACCCCCCTTGTAAACTTCTGTTAACTCTAATTCCTAACAGTTGTTAAGTTTCTGGGAACTCATTTTGATCTTTGTACTGTTTGTATGTCAATAACATGTGCTCTGATACCACTTGTTAGGAATGAGTTTTACAGAAACTAGATATGGGGGTAAATGTATGGTTTCAACTTTGAATTTCTTTTTGTTCTGTTTAATGTATGAACTGATTTTATCTTGTTTGTAGCTATTATAACTTAGAACTGTTTACTTAAGAATTGCGAAAATAAAACAAACACTCAAAGTTTAACTTTCAAACTAATTGTGTATTAGAATGAAATGTTAAAATCTGAAATTCTTGATTTGAATCTCAGCTTCTTGTTATTGAAAGAAAACAAGGTATGAAAACTATTCAACACACACAAACTTGTGAAGTTGTGCACACTTACTAAATAGACAACATGTCTCAAGTGCACATGCTTTCACAGTCTGTTTTTCTATAACTAGAAATAGAAAAAACTACTTTACATTGTACACAATCTATTTCTAGCAAAGTTCTATGACTTGACAGTATGCTCCATTCTGCTTTCTTCCTTTTGTCTTTGTCTTGTTTTCTTTTCAAGCTTCATTGTAGACTTGTCATTATCTTCACAGGTTTGACTGACCTGATCATGACAATGCTTCAAATTACTTGTCTTATTCTTCTACAAATTTCCTTGAAGTTAGCTTGTTGAAACATTCGAATACTCCACTGTTGTTGCTTCGAGAAGTCATGAATTAGACTTCTCGATCAAGTACTTCTGAGACTACTTGATTATTCTTTGACTTAATACTTCTCGAATGCCTTAGACTTCTTGATTGCATACTTCTTTTGATGACTTCTCGATCAGGCAAGACTTCTCGAATGACTTGATTTCACAGATATCTCGATTGACTCATTCCCTCAACTTCTCGATTGTTTCTTTAGCTAATTTCTCGACTTGTTTGACTGGACTTCTCGAATGACTTGATTTCACAGACTTCTCGATTGACTCATTCCCTCAACTTCTCGGTTGTTTCCTTAGCTGACTTCTCGACTTGTTTGACTGGACTTCTCGAATGTATATCACTTTACACTTGTTAAATGACTACATATATCTGACTTCTCGATTAAGCATATGACTTGACTTCTTGATCGAATACTTAGCCATTTGAGCATTCTAAGACTTCTCTACCAGTTTCACATATGACTTCTCTATCAGGGTGACTTCTCGATTGATCACTTGACTTAAAAGAATTTCCATACTGCAATCCTTATTCTGATGAAGTCTTCTTTGGTTTGATGCATGATCCAGGATTGAATCTTATCAATCTTTATTTTTGACTTACAATAATACATTTGAATTTGCAATAGAAACATGCTTCTATCTGCAAGTACACATTAAAATAACTAAGTCACCAACCTAGTACAAGAATTCTACTGTGCTTATAAACAAGACAAGTATACTCAATACAGTAGGCTTGATTTGGTCCAACACTAGTTATTATATTTTCTTATTATGTTTGGATAGTCAGTTGTGATCGGATATGTATTCCGAGGTTGTTTAAGAGTTTGTATTATTATTATTGTAATCGTGGAGATGTATTCGCTCAAACGCCTGTATGTTGGGATATTGTGGTTTATAGTTCGATTGTGGCACCGAATCCGCTAAAACTCGGATTTCGGGTCGTCACAAAATATAAGAATAGTTTTGTAATATTATCCCGACATTTGTTTTGAAATTAAAGATAAATATATATTTAAGAACAAAATTTATTTTGAAAGTGACCATATAAAACATGTACTCTCTCTGTTTCATAAAATTGTTATTGACGTGTTATGAAATTTAAAAGTCAAACTAATATAATTTTATTAATTAATAATTATTAAACATAAAAAATATAAAAAATATTCATAAAAGATATATTTAATTTATTATTAAAATTAATTTTTAAATCTATGAAATTATAAATTAATAATATCTATACTATATTATTAAAACTGAAAGATTAAAAATTTGGTGGTCTTTGATCGGTATTTGGGCCGGATAGTTATTATTGAACTTAATTTTTAAACACTAACCTCCTACATAAAATACATGTCACATTAATCTCCTAAATAAAACACATCTCTAAACAAAACTGTTAGGTCCAAATGTGTTGTAGAGGGGGGGGGTGAATACAACTTTTCGAATTAATGAAGCAATAAATATCATGTAATAAATGAACACAAGGATTCAAGAAATATATGTCTTATATATAACTTGAAAGGGTTGCTACAACATTCATTACAAAGTACACCAGAAGTAAAGAGGGTAGTAAATGATACTAAGCTCTGTGAATACTCTCTCTCTATTTTACAAGTGTTTTTCTTAAAAATATTGGTCTCTTAAAAAATTACACAAGTACTTCTATTTATACTATTTGTAATATATGTCTTGTAGTCTTCAAAGATTAAGATATACGTGGCCCAATGATGTCCACATGAATCTTATCTTATCTTGAAAGCTTGGAAATCTGCCAATTAGATGATGCCATGTGTCATGTTGAAACTGCCCTCCATGTAGAACATCTACTTGAGAACTTCTACTTAGCCATCTCGAATATCTAAGTCGAATATTCTTCATAGGAATATTCTACTTGGCCATCTCGAACATTTAAGTCGAATATTCTACATATGAATATTCTACTTGGCCATCTCGAACATTTAAGTCGAATATTCTACATAGGAATATTCTACTTGGCCATCTCGAACATTTTGTACTTAGAAAAAATTCTAGGCTTCAACTTGCAACTTCAATGCAACATCTTGAACTTGTGATTTCTTTATGTCTTCCAAATTCTTCGACAAGCTCTTGAACCTGGATCTCTATTACTGACATAAACTTGCTATCAATGTCCTGACACTCGATGCAATGGTCTGATTCATAAGTGACTAGTCTTGATAGTGTCTCTGCTTCTTGAATAGATAACCATTTTCAATTAATAATGTGGCTTTCCAATTATTGCTTTCCTTCTTGTTCACTTGAAATCAATTAGTCTTATTGATACTGATAGTTATGATCTTGAATCCTTAAGTTACAAATCACTGAGGCATGAACAACTTTGTCTTGAACTTTTTTCAATGATTTCTTCTTTGTTTTATCATAGTTAACATGTTGAATTGTATCAATTACCTTGTCTTCATAGTTTACATTGATTTCTTTGTGGCTTCATGTTCTTGATTGTCTTCTGATTAAGTATCTTTTCTTTTAGTTGAGTTACATAAGTTATAGTGTTACAAGTTTAGACACTCTTCCTTTCAATCTCCCCCTATTTGATAGTCTAACAATGACATTCAAATTAACAAGGGATAACTCAACTAAACAATGAGACGAGAAAAAGATAAATAACATTACTGTCTTGTTTAAATTACAACTGAAATAAACTTAAAAACAATTCAAAGAACTAGAATAAATAAAACTTAAGCTAGAGAGAAAATTCGAACTTCGAATTAAAGATCATTTGAGTGATTCCTATCACCTGGATTATTTCATACCTTTCAGTCAAACTTATATCACCTTATTGGATCCACTCTGATTCACGGTTACAGTATGGTAAGTTAGCCTATCTCGCATACCGTGATCGGGTGAATTTTCCTCAAGTGAGTTAAAACAACCAACAGATATGAAGTTTTTCCAACTTCAAGTTCACACCACTCTGACCGTTAGTTCTAATTCCGTCTCCTCTTCCTAGCTTCTTCAGCTTGGCGCTTCTCCTCCTTCAGCTTTTTGCGCATTTCCTTCTGCTGCTGTTCTTTCTTGTAAACTGGATCATAAAGCTGCTTCCACCTTGCATTTAACAGACTTACCTCTTCCATTTCTAGAGGATTTCTGGGCTCTAGATAAAGATGCCTAAAAAGCCTTCTGAGTTTGTCCACCTCTTGAGTAGTTCTGATCTTTGGGATGTCCTCAAAATTTTTCATTATGAGCTGTGACTTCCAATGAGATTTATCAGCCTTGAACTGACAATAGATCATTTTGGGGTAGCCCTTAACACGGTTAGTATTGTGGATACTAGCCGCATCTCACTCCATCCGCTTCTTTTCCACCACTACTTCGGACAGGTACTTCAGAAGTCTCTGCTTCTCATCCACATTCTCATTTTCCACTTCGCCCCATTTGAACACTTCTAAAACACTTTCCAGAAATGCGGCATCTTGAGTCTGCAGCAGCCATTTCCTACTCATGTGCAATAAAATTTGATTCTGGTCTGCATTTATGAATGCCAAAGCATCAGTTGTGTCATCGTCATATGAATGTATCCAGTATACACTATCTCTCCCTAGAACACCAACTGCCTCCCTTATTTCTCCTTGTTCCAGTGATCCAGAAGGAAGAGTCAGAGCTTCATCTACATTCTTAACAACTTGTAGAATGTTCCATTTTCTTTCAATTAGCTCCGGCTCAATCTTTACATTGTCTAGAGGGTTTAGAGCAATAATATCACACTTCCAGATTTCATTGCTCATCTTGAATATGACCCTTTCAATAAACTCCACTGACTTCTCCTTAATGTCAGAAGTGAATCCCTTACTCATCATTTGCCTACAGACAGCCTTTAGGGATTCTACTGATAGAGCCATTAGGTCATTTTCTTCTAAACTAACCATCTTCATCTTTCCATCAACAACCATCCGAACAACATCAGGATTCGCTGAGAATTCTGGTCCCCTAGCTGCATTAACTGATCTCTATACAGAATGCTAAGCTCCTCCGCTTGTGAATATTGAATTTTCGTTGATAGCAAGAACAACTCTGACGCAGATCTTCTCGAGATAAATTGATCATCCACATACAAGAAAGATGTCGGGACTCCTTCGACTAAAGACAAGATGACCTGCCACTCCTTAACCATCGTATTGTATCCAACTCTGACTTTTGAGATCAACCATTTCAAAGCATTTATATAGTCAACAATCAGTGGATTCTGCAAGTTCAAGTTGTAGAACAAGTCTTCCGCCTCTTTGTTATGAGTTCCTTTCGCACATACTCCCGATAGAATCTTCCTTACATCATCCCATTTCTGTCCGATCCTTCTCTTGTCCAGATCTACTTGAGGATCAGCTAACCTTGCAAGCTCATGATCATACTGTTTCTCCTTGAGTTCCGCTTGCTTTTCAAGGAAAACAGCTTCATCCTGCATCATCTTCATTTTATAGAACTGAGCTTGTTCCAAGGCCAACTATTGAGCTTCCAGAGTCTCCTTATCAACAGGTATTTCTTCAGGCTTTCCAGAATACATTCCAGCACCTCCACCTTATTCCTTCAAAGATCGTCTAATTGCATGTGCTAGAGGAACGTCCTCCATATCAGAATCTGAATTAAGTACCTTATGTACTTCTTCCTGATGATGACTCAAGTCAATGAACGACTCATCTTGCTCAGCCACCACTGCCTTACCCTTCCTCTTTCTCTGAGCCTCTTCTTCATTTACTGGCTCATTTTCTTTGACAAAATCAGTAGTCTGTTCTTCAATTTCTTCAATAACTAGCGACTGCTGTCTCCGTCTCCTTTCCACTCTCCCCCTTAGGTGAGTTATCCCCTGCACCACCTTGCTCTCCAGATCCACCAGTAGCATAGGAACCACCAAAACCAGAACCCGAGGGTCCAGCTCGACCAGCACCGCCAGCACTACCAGCACCATCATTCGCAGGGGGAGGTTGAGTATGTTGATCTTTAAAACATTCTGGGGGAACAAAGCTTTTAACTGCATACATCATTCTGCTTATCTCCGTTGCCATTGTATGCATTATGCTTTCCACTGCTCCCATCCGATCATTAAGAGTGCTGCCCAAGACACCACTAGCATGGCCCAAGTCATTCACCTTGTTTTTCAATTCATCGAATGCTGTCGCTTGACTGGCCATACGTGCTGCGTAGTCATCAAGAGCTCTTTGGTTGTCTCCAACATTGATCCCTAACTACCCCATAGACTGCCCGAACTGCTTTATTTCATTTTCAACTGCTGTCATACGCGTGTCAAGATTTTCAAGATTAAGGGATGGTGTTTGGTCGGGGTGTCCTCGCTCTAAAAATCGTTCTGTTAGTGTTTGTCGCTCAGTTTCGGGCCTTAAAAATGAAGGTCCCTCACTCCCTAAACGCTCACACACACTCCCTGTCTCACGCTCGTGTATGTCTTCAACAATAGTCCTGAAAGTGAAAGCAGTACCTGCAGAAACTGGATAAGCAAAGTAAGTAGCAGTTATGGGATCCGTTCCTGTCAGGTCCTGAGGTGGAATCTCAGGCTGAGAGGCTGCAGAGTGTTCTAGTACAACATCAGAACCGATCCTCTCTGCAGCATCAGTATGTACCGGTGAAGGTACTTCGAAAGCAATGAAAGCTTCTTGCCTTTCTGAAGTAACAGGCTCTTCAGAAGGCATAAAATCTTCACCAAAATCCCTAGGTGTAGAATGTGCAATGGGCGAACCACTCACGTGAGGTGGAGTGGTTGTGATAGACACACTAGGTTTGGACTGGGCTTGGGAAGTTGCAACATGTAAAAATTTGGCTTTCTTCCGAATAAGAGGCTGCACTTCGGGGTCACTCTTAGAACCCTCACCTAAATCTACAGGTGCCTGCCTTTTGACTTCCGTCAGCGAGGGTGAAAGAGAGGAAGCAAGAGTATCAGACTCAGAATCAGAAATATAGCTCTTGCCCTGGGATAGATCCTGCGGGTTAGCAGAATCTTGGGCCACGGAATCAGATTTAGATGAAGAAGTATTAGTAGTGTGAACAGAGATTTGCTCTTGTTCAAAGAAATTACCTTCTTCATTACCTTGTCCAGCAAAGGAAGCAGAATCAGCATGCGGAGTAGGTTGTCTGTCCCTTTGACCGGCAGAGGATTGACCCTGAGAACGTCAATCATCATCGTCATCACCAAGATTCTCGTCAGGAATCCCCTGGAATGCATCAGCATGGGCAGAGGGATTCTGTGCATGTGATGAAATGTGGGAGGTCCCCGCCATGGAAGTAATACCGGTATCATACTTAATCCACACTTGAATGTTATCAGGAATAGACATCGCCTTACCGTGATGTTTATCTTGATTAGCAATCGTTGTGAGGGACTTGGTGCCCATGCCTAGTGAAGGAGATGTTGCACTTGTTGCAAATGCCTGTCTCACAGATAAAGCATCAATCGGTACTAAGTGATTAATAAGCATTTGTAAGAAGCGAGGATACCAGCATACAACATTAGTAGTTGTAATGTCTCTGCTTGCAGGTGATCCCATTGCAGCCACGATCTCCGATAGAATGATTCTGCCATAATTAATGTCCAGTTCACGGGCTAGGGAAACTGCAAAAACCTGCATGGGGATTGGAATCTGATGAAAATCTTTTTCACGTGCCCGAAAACATCTTGTTATGGCCTCGAAAAAGTAGTTCCATTCCACATGAAAGAATTGTTTCTGGATGGCGCCAGTTGAGATCCGTCCAGAAGGAGGGTAGCATCCAATGTCCTCGAAGAACTTGATACGCTCGGTCGTTGTAGGTTCGGGGTCATAAACATCTTTGATTGGGAACCTCAGAACCCTGTTGAATACTTCCTCCGTCACTTGAAATTCCTGACCCGCCAAGGTAAACCTGAAACCATAGGGGTAGATTTACTCCCGAATGCAACCGCACTAGTCCATAATTGTTGTAAAGCATAATGGACTAGTGTTGGTTTAGCAGTAAAAGCAACACTAGCCTTGGAGTACAAATTAAGGAATCGTACCCAAAACTTGAAGCGCGGGAGTTGATCACTAATTTCCGTAGAAATATTATAAAAATTGTTTCTGGCAAGTGAAAATTGGTGAGCCATTTTTGTAAAAATTTTCCTGTGAATTAATTGGATTTTATAAAAAGAAGCAACTAGCACAGACAATTAAGCACGGGAAAAAAAACAGAATAATCCCTTTTAATTAAACAAAGTACTGACTTTGGAATTAAACTACGGAATTATAATCAATTAAGTATGTGAAATCAACACTCCAACCAATGATTTAATCAAACACACCAACCACTATTTAATCACAAATAACTCAGAACACGATGTAATTAAGAACACAGTGATTAACGAAAGTGCCTACTATGATGCGATCAATATTACCGATGTGCGTGTGTGTGTGTGGATATGCGTGTAAAGATGTGTGTGTGTGTGTAGAGCAAACACAATTAATGAAGAACAGATGCACAGAAATACACAATAAGGGTTGCAAATAGTAATGGCAGATTAAAAACTGGCAGCAATTCGAGATATGTAAGAGATTGAACACAAATCGAATGAACAGGGCAATAAGGTTTTGAAATCACAGGGAGGGAGGGTGGGTGCTGTAAAAATCTAGGGTTAAAACTGTTGGTGTAGGTGCCCTAGAGGCAATACAATGTTTCTTTTGATAAACATTTATGTCATTTGATTATTCAATAAACGTATTTATTATGACTTTAATTACTGCGATATATTTGTTAGCATAATAAATGTCCTTAGAATCATGATACACATTGTATAATTTAGTAAATGACTTGAACTTGAGATTATATAATATATCATATTCTTAAATGTCCCTAGTCGAGTATTATTATTATAGGACAATAATAATACATAAATAGACTAGTATGTTGTTTGACAGATAACCACATCTCATTGGTTATAAGTATGGGGATACTAAAGTCAACACATAGGTACATGCAGGAGTACATGGTACTGGACAGACCCACAGTGAGATTCTTCATGTTTAATAAAGTCATAAGAAAGACTCACAGTGATAATGGTGTAATGATCCTCTGACTTGAGATCATTATATTTCTATACGAGGATTAATATACTTTGACTACATTAAAAGTTACCTTTGACCGGGTAATGATAAAAGTGGACATCGGGTATATCATGAGTTGTATGAGAAATATGAATGATAGATAAAGGATTTAACCCTCCTATAATTAGGAGAGATATTATTGGCCTCTTGATTGAGTGAGACTATAAAATGCATGGCCATGCTCAAATAATGATTTGTTTTCATAGTCTTCTCATGGATCAAGTAAACCCGGATTAAATGTTGAAGAGGATGACTAAATACATGCCTCGAGTTTAATCTATAATATATATGGTTAAAGGGATTATATTACACGGAAACATTAATCACGAAAGGTTTTATCGAATCACGATTTAATTATTATTTAATTAGGTAGCAGTGATGTATTACTAGATACCGCTCATTGTTTATAATTTTATTGGAGAATAAAATTATTGCTAATTAAATAATAGCCTATAGGGTCACACACATAGAGTACTTTAAGGAATAATTAATTTAAATTATAGATTTAAATTAATTGATGATTATTTGAATTTTATTATATTAATTAAGTGAGACTTAATTAATTGAAATAATATAAATTCGAATTTGAATTCTGCCATTAATAATTAAGTGTGACTTAGTTATTAATTAAATAATAAAATTCGGTTTTATTATTTAATCCCAAACCTACATGGGTTAGGCTTTGCTGTTATGGGTTGCTATTATGGGCCTATTAACCAACCATTATAAATAGATAATGTAGGGTTAATAAGGGTTAACGTTTTGATAAGAAAAACCCTATAGAGGCAGCAGCAGTAGCAAGCACATCAAAGGCAGTTTCGAAATCATCTAGAGGAGGCTAGTACATCCGTTCCATAATCAAGATCGTGAGACGTTCTTGAAGGTGCTCGTGTGGATACCATAGAGGTGTTTTCAAGAGGAAGACACAAGTCGTGAAAGCTAGGATCTTCGTTGAGTTCGTAGTAGTCAAGACCAAACAAAGGTATGATTCCGTTTCACAATAATCAGTCCATGATTATACATGATCCTGCGTTAGGGTTCCAAATTTTTTGTTATATTTACGTTTAATCCGCTGCGTTTTATGCCTCGGAACCCAACAAAAACAATTAGGTAAAAGTGAAAATAGAGACGAGTTAGAGATGTATATATAGGCATATATGAGCAAAGACAAAAATACCCCTGTGAAAAATAAGAAAAGAATGTTAAGTACGCACTGGGGAACATCAAGTCGAACACTAACTCGAACATCAAGTCGAATATTCGAGATAGTGTTCGAGATAGCACTAACTCGAACAGATAATCACTTAAATCAATTAAAACGGCATAAAAACCCACCTGGGAATCCCAACTCGAAATTTCAAGATAAAGAGGTGAGATAAAATTGGAGTTTAAGGTCTATCTCGAACATTAAGTCGAATATTCGAGATAGTGTTCGAGATAAGGTCTATCTCGAACATCAAGTCGAATATTCGAGATAGTGTTCGAGATAGGGTCTATCTCGAACATCAAGTCGAATATTCGAGATAGATGAACTCGAATGATATCCTAGACTTAGAATTTTCAAAATTTCGAATTTTGAATACAGTTAGAATAATTTAGCAATATTTGTAATCAAAATAACAAATAAATTTTGCCAAATTAATATAAGTATCAATTCAAGGATTTTTTTTAGCAAAACAAATAATTAAAAACATTCCTTGACAATTCTAAAGCCTCTAAATAGATGAAAATTTCATGAAAAACACAGGTAAATTCATCTAAAAATCATGAAAAATTGAGGAAAATATGAATTTAACTCCCCCTATGATCATGCAATAAAACCAACATAAATTCAAAGATTTCCAATAATTAATTATAAAGCACAATGAATTTATGTAAAATAACACAACATGCATCCTAAAATACTCATTAATTAACCATTTTAAAGTCTAAGTCCATAAAGATTAATTAGCATGCAGAAGTGATATTTTGAGAAATTGTAGAGATTATTTACATATGTTTTCAACTAAGCATAATCAAAATAGGCAATTGTCAAGACTAAAAACATATGAACATTATTAATACATATAGGAGAAATCACTAACTTGTGTTAAGCATCCCCAATTCACCAGCTAACCTATTGAATGTGACTTCATCAAGAGGTTTAGTGAATATATCTGCAATTTGTTGCATTGTGGGTACAAAATGTAACTCCACTGTCCCCTCCTCGACATGTTCTCTAATGAAGTGATACCTGATATCTATATGCTTTGTTCTTGAGTGGTCTACAGGATTGTTGGTCATGGCAATGACACTTGTGTTATCACACATGGTTGGAATCTTTTTGTGTTCCATGCCATAATCTTTCAATTGGTTCCTCATCCACAGTATTTGAGCTACACATCTTCCAGCAGCAATGTACTCAGCTTCAGTAGTAGAAGTAGATACTGTGTGTTGCTTTTTACTTTGCCAGGACACCAATCTTCTGCCAAGAAATTGACAAACACCAGATGTGTTATTCCTATCAATCCTGCAACCTGCATAGTCTGAATCTGAATAGCCAATTAGATTAAAACCTGTATCTCTTGGGTACCAAATCCCTAGATTTGATGTGCCCTTGAGATACCTAAAGATTCGTTTGACGGCTATGAGATGTGATTCTCTAGGATCCACTTGGAACCTTGCACATAAACAAGTTGCGAACATTATATCGGGTCTACTTGCAGTTAAATAGAGAAGTGAGCTAATCATACCTCGATAGCTTGTGATGTCAACTGATTTACCTGATTTGTCTTCATCAAGCTTCGTGGCTGTTGCCATGGGAGTTTTAGCTGTTGATGCATCTTCTAGATTATACTTTTTGAGTAAATCTTTGATGTACTTGGACTGACAGATAAAGATTCCTTCTTTTCTCTGACTGATCTGTAATCCAAGGAAGAATGACAGCTCCCCCATCATGCTCATCTCATACTTATCCTGCATTAACTTGGCAAATTTCTCGCACAAGCGCTCATTAGATGACCCAAAAATAATATCGTCCTCATAGACTTGAACAAGTATTAAATCACCTTTTACATTTTTATAGAACAATGTTTTATCAATTACTCCCCTAGTAAAACCACTTTCAATTAAGAACAAGGATAGGGTTTCATACCATCGTCTTGGGGATTGTTTGAGGCCATAGACAGCTTTGAAGAGAAAGTATACAAAATCCACAAGTTCTAGATCAGCAAAACCAGGTGGCTGTTCCAAATATACTTCTTCTTCTAGCTCTCCATTCAGGAAGGCGCTTTTCACATCCATCTGAAAAACCTTGAAGTTCTTGTGTGCTGCAAAGGCCAAGAACATCCTGACTGCCTCAAGTCTTGCAACTAGAGCGTAGGTCTCATCATAATCAATACCTTCTTTTTGAGAATAACCCTTAGCTACCAAAAGAGCCTTGTTTCGTGTTACAAGTCCATTTTCATCCAGTTTATTTCTGAATACCCACTTAGTTTCAATTACTGATCTGTTCTTCGGTCGGGGTACCAGTTTCCAAACTTTCTGTCTTTCAAACTGATTGAGCTCCTCTTGCATTGCAATTACCCAATCAGCATCACCAAGAGCTTCTTCTATTTCTTTAGGTTCAAGCTTGGACACGAACCTAGAGAATAAACAGATATTTGCCATGTCAGCTCTTGCAGTTCTTCTAGTAGTCACACCAGCATCTGGATCACCAATAATTAATTCAAATGGATGGTCTCTACTCCATACACGTTCTCTTGGAAATTGTCTTGATGATTCAGCATGACTTTCTGAATTGTTGTGTTGACTACTTGCGTTATTTTTACTAACTCCCCCTGAGTTAGTGCCAGCTCCTACAGAACTAGTGTCATCTCTTCTCGAGCCTTGAACACTTGTCCTTGAGCTGCTGTTTACTCCCCCTGAGTTGTTGCCGGACTGTGTTGAAGAAGTTTCCACTGATCTTTCACTAGACTCAGGTATTTCTTCTTGAACACTTGGCATATTTGAAGTAACAACCAACTCAGGTTCATCTTCAACTTCATCCAAGTCCAGATTCTGAAATTTTAAGGACTGTGGTTCACTAGTATCTTTAGAAATTGATGGGAGTTTGGTATCGTCGAATCTGACATTGTAGCTTTCAGTTACTTTTCGATCATTCACTAGGAATACCCGATAAGTTGCCACCACATCTGTAGAATAACCGACAAATATCCCTTCACGTGCTTTTGCTTCAAACTTGCCTAAATTTTCATCATCTATTAGTACATAGCATTTGGCTCCAAAGACATGAAAGTATTTGATTGTTGGTCTTCTGTTATTCATTAGTTCACATGGTGTCTTTTCTTTATCTTTTATAATCAAGGTTCTATTTTGAGTGTAACATGCTGTACTCACTGCTTCAGCCCAAAAGTAAAGAGGAAGTTTTGAATCAAATAACAAAGTTCTTACTGCTTCAACCAATGTTCGGTTCTTTCTTTCAACTACTCCATTTTGCTGTGGAGTTCTCGGGGCAGAGTACTGACGACGTATTCCTTTAGAAACACTAAAATCATTCAAGATTGTATTCTTAAATTCCGTGCCATTGTCTGATCTAATCGTCTTCACAGTTAGTGTTGAAACATTCTCAATTTGAGTGATATAATCAATGATTTGGAAAGGTACTTCGTCTTTTGTCATAACGAACAATACCCATGTATATTTGGAGAAGTCATCCACGATTACCAACGCATATCTTTTCCTTGATAACGAAAGCACGTTCACTGGGCCAAATAAGTCCATATGAAGAACTTGCAGAGGCTCAATGATACTAGTAATTTATTTACTCTTGTGCGATGCTCGCTTTGACTTTCCCATTTCGCATGCTTCGCGGAGTCCTTTAGAAGCAAACTCCATTTGAGGTAGATCTTTCACCAATTCTCGCCTTGTGAGAGCATTCATCGTTTTAAAGTTTAGGTGAGATAGCTTTTTATGCCATAACCAGCTTTCATCATCTGAAGCTTTACTGTAGAAACAGGTGACTTCATTCTGGTTTGCCGAATCCATGTCAGCAACGAAAAAATCTGCCTTCCGAACTCCTCTTAAAGCTAACGAACCTTCCTTGATGTGAGTTATTGATACACCTTTCTTATTGAAGACAATTTCATAACCCTTGTCACAGAATTGACTTATACTCAACAAATTGTGCCTCAATCCCTCAACATAGGAAATATCTTCAATGATGACATTTCCAGTCTTTAGTTTGCCATATCCCTTTGTCATTCCTTTGCTGTCATCTCCAAAGGTAACATAAGGGCCAGCCTTCATTACTAACTCTGTAAGCAGGGACTTATTTCCTGTCATATGCCTTGATGCTCCACTATCTAGCACCCATATAACTTTATTTCTGTTCCGCTTAATGCCCTGTAATTACAGATTGATTAGACGTTCTTCGGAACCCAAGATTGATTGGGCCCGGCTTTTCTATAAGATCGAGAATTATCAAATTTAACAACAAGAGATGCACTTTCTTTAACATTCCTAGAGCTTTCGACTTGGTCTTTTCCCTTTTCAGACTTATCAGATTTGTTAGTCTTAGGAGAAGGGTTTGTCATTCATGACTTTAGGAGGACTGGCAGTCTTAGCTCTTACATGCTTCTTTTTGACATTTGAACTAGCAGAGGAATTTAGACATGATTGGCTAGTTGCATTCATCAAATTCACAAAGGTTTACATGACATTAAAAGTGCATGGCATACAGTTAGGTTGACCACATTGTGCATGATTTTGATGCATGTTATTCATTGTGTGTGGTACAGGCATGGCATGTGCAATAGGAATATTCATGTTAGATTTACATGCATAAAAAAGATGTTCAGTAGATTTACAGTGATAACATGCTTTCTTTATTCGTTCTGCCTTAACCTCTTTTACGACTTTTTCTTTCTTAACCTGTTGTTTAACAGCCTTAGCTCCTAATCCTGGTCTAGATTCTTCTCTAGGGGATTTGATTTTAACTGATTTAGTAGGAGTTACAGGTTGTTCTTTCTTCCGATCTTTCATCTCTATCTCATATCTAACTAACAATTCAGTCTCTTCTTCTTCACGAGGAACAAAGTGTTTAAAGATAGGTTTGATAACAGATTTAAGAATTGTAGGTATTTCCTTTTTAATCTCACTGGAACTAGTGTCTACAGGCCTTTTCCCTTCTTTCTTAGATAAGTTAGAATAGTCAAGTCCTACACCAACTCCAGTTATCTTCTTAAATGTGCTACTATCAACATTCACTTTACTAGCTGCTAGTTTGTAAGCTTCACATTTAGTTTCTAACTCAGCTAGTTTATTCCTAAGACTTGCTTCTATTTCATTCTTAAGGTTGAGCTTGTGTTCCAAAGTTTTAATAGAGTATCTTAGGGAAGTATCTATAGTGCAAGCAGCCTCTAATTCTTCCACTTTTGCCTCAAGCATTCTGCATTTGGCACCAAGTGTTTTCTGTTCCTTTTGAGAAGTATTTAGGCTTTTGCACAACATATAGATCTTTTCGCTAAGAGCCCCGTTCTGCACCTTATAATCATCAATAGACATTTCTTCTTTAAGGGTTAGAACTGGTACCTCTGGTTCATCTGATGTTTCAGCCATGAGGGCAAAGTTTGCTGCATGAGTAACTTCTTCCTCATCTTAATCATCCCAAGCTCTGCCTTCTGTAACAACTAAAGCTCTCTTTCCATGTCTTTCCTTCATCAGGGCCTCATACTTGCTTTTGAGGGCTTCATAAGTTTCTTTGGGATATGTCTGTTTAGGCTTCTTGCAATCTGTAACAAAATGTCCAGCTTCACCACAGTTATAGCATTTGAACTTCATTTTAAAATCCAAAGGAGATTTGTAGCTGGTACTCTTGCCTTTCCCTTTGTAGCCTTGAGAGCTACCATCACCCATAGTAACCCGATAGTAAGATGAAGATTTACTCTGCGGTCGGTTACTCTTTCTGAATCTTATATTGCTGAACTTCCTTGCCATGTATGCCACGACACTATCATCCATGTTGTCCAGCTCTTCTTGGGTGAAGTAGTCATCATCACTGTTTCATGTGCACTCATCATCATTTTCAACTTGATGTGATGCAGGTGATGATCTAGGCTTTTCTGCAACCATTGCCTTCTTAGACTCTGCCTCATCAGCAACTAACCCTGATGCAACTTCTTTTCCTCTTGAATCATTGTCCCATGCTTGATCTTGAAGTGTTTCCAGCTCATAGGTCTTTAGAATTCCATAATATTCTTCCAGAGTAGTTGTGTGCAAATCTCTGGTTTCTCTAACAGCGTAGACTCTATGTTCAATGCTTTTTGGCTGGTTCCTCAGATATCTCGTGTTGACTTCAACCACGGGGAGATTTACACCTCTCAGATTCAAATCCAAAACTAACTGACTGAATCTTAGATAAACATCTGTTATGCTTTCACCTTTTCTTATTCTGAAGGTATCATACTCCATCTTGAGTATAAGTGTTTTGTTGCTTCTGACCTCAGTGGTACCTTCCATGACGACCTCTAGCTTATCCCAAATCTTCTTTGCTGTAGTTAGTCCTTTAACTACATTAAACATCTCATGATCTAGGGATTCCATCAGTGTTTGTCGAACAGATGTATCGAAAGCTATCTGCTCCTTATCAGCATCTGAAAAGTCTACTGCCTTCTTAGGCTCAGACCGTTGTGGTACTACCACATCTCCTTCCATATGCTCAGGAACAACAACCATTGGTACAAATTTACCTTTGTCAAGAACTTCCAGATATTCAGGATTGACGGACTCAAGGTAAAGTTTCATTCTCAACACCCATTCTTCATAATGATCTCGGTCGAACATTGGAATCTTGAAATTGTTTTTAGGTGCCATCTTAATGTGGATTTAAAGTAAAGATAATAAACTTTTCTTATCACTTGAGTAGTAATTAAAAGAAAATTAAATTATCTTAAAATAAATCAAAGTTCAAATTCTGGACACCAAAAATTTCTAAGTACCCAAGACTAGGCTAAGTAGAATATCTATGTAGAACAACTGCCCAAGTCGAAATTCTCTAAGTAGAACTTTTGTCCAAGTCGAATTTTCCAAGTAGAATATTCAAGTAGAATATTCAAGTAGAATATTCTATGTAGAACTTTTGTCCTTAGAAGAAATTTGTTGCCGGTCACTTTAATATTGAATAAACAATATTACTTTTCACACTTTTTGATTTTTGTGGCTTTTCTCACCTAATTCACCTAACTCACGTGCTAGGTACTAAATATGTTCTGTAAAACTTTTTGTTGTGAGATTTATGTTAAATCAAAAGCCAATAACACCTTTTTAACTTTATGTCTCTTGAAAAGGTAATTAAAAGTTATTGGGTTTGTCTTCTTTATCAAGAACAGCGATGACTTCTTGAAGAACACCAAAAATCAAAGTACCCAGAATAATTCAAAAAAATTATCTAAAGTCCACCCAAGCTTAAATAATCATACCTGGAGTATTTAAATAATTTTTTAGACTGAGTTTCTCTGTTAAACAAATTAAAGCACACTTTTCGAGAAGAACTTGAAAAATAGATCTGTAGATGAAAACTCACAAATCTTCTACCAAACACAAGGATCTATGTTTTGTATGTTAAACATATAGCTCTGATACCAATTGTTAGGTCCAAATGTGTTGTAGGGGGGGGTGAATACAACTTTTCGAATTAATGAAGCAATAAATACAATGTAATAAATGAACACAAGGATTCAAGGAATATATGTCTTATATATAACTTGAAAGGGTTGCTACAACATTCATTACAAAGTACACCAGAAGTAAAGAGGGTAGCAAATGATACTAAGCTCTGTGAATACTCTCTCTCTCTTTTACAAGTGTTTTTCTTGAAAATATTGCTCTCTTAAAAAATTACACAAGTACTTCTATTTATACTACTTGTAATCTATGTCTTGTAGTCTTCAAAGATTAAGATATACGTGGCCCAATGATGTCCACATGAATCTTATCTTATCTTGAAAGCTTGGAAATCTGCCAATTAGATGATGCCATGTGTCATGTTGAAACTGCCCTACATGTAGAACATCTACTTATCCATCTCGAATATCTAAGTCGAATATTCTTCATAGAAATATTCTACTTGGTCATCTCGAACATTTAAGTCGAATATTCTACATAGGAATATTCTACTTGACCATCTCGAACATTTAAGTCGAATATTCTACATAGAAATATTCTACTTGGCCATCTCGAACATTTTGTACTTAGAAAAAATTCTGGGCTTCAACTTGCAACTTCAATGCAACATCTTGAACTTGTGATTTCTTTATGTCTTCCAAATTCTTCGACAAGCTCTTGAACCTGGATCTCTATTACTGACATAAACTTGCTATCAATGTCCTGACACTCGATGCAATGGTGTGATTCATAAGTGACTAGTCTTGATAGTGTCTCTGCTTCTTGAATAGATAACCATTTTCAATTAGTAATGTGGCTTTCCAATTATTGCTTTCCTTCTTGTTCACTTGAAATCAATTAGTCTTATTGATACTGATAGTTATGATCTTGAATCCTTAAGTTACAAATCACTGAGGCATGAACAACTTTGTCTTGAACTTCTTTCAATGATTTCTTCTTTGTTTGATCATAGTTAACATGTTGAATTGTATAAATTACCTTGTCTTCATAGTTAACATTGATTTCTTTGTGGCTTCATGTCCTTGATTGTCTTCTGATTAAGTATCTTTTCTTTTAGTTGAGTTACATAAGTTATAGTGTTACAAGTTTAGACACTCTTCCTTTCAAAAACACAAAAATATTATTCTATTAAAATACAAATAAAGTATACTAGCTTATAACTCATGCAACGCACGGACTGGATTAATAAATTATATATTAATTATTTTATATGATTTAAATATTTAATTTATTTTTTTTTATTATATCGGCTATAATAATATAATATATAATAAAAATTATTTATAAATAAAATAATAATATTATTTTAATATTTATGAGATTTAATTAATAAGTTTTAATATTCATGAGATTTAATTAATAAGTTGTAATTTTAAGTAGAAGTGAAGTGAGATATGTTATTAGATTGTTGTACAAAAAATGATTCACAGATGATCGAGTTATATGTAAAATATATATATGTTTTAAAATTAAATTATAATTATATCATTATTGCATAAAAAATCGTATAAAAATAAAACTTACGGATGATAAAAATAGTTGTAAAAAAGAGGACTTACCGAACGGATGACCAACTGACCAAATTTTTTATTTTTCTTTAAATTTAATTAGGAAATTTTTATTAATAAAAAGAGTTACAAATAAATTAGAATTATTTTAATTAAAATTTAAATAAAAGAGTATATTTTAATGTAGGTAAAATATAATATAATTTTAATATTCTAAAATTTTAATTATAAAATTATAATTTTAAATAAATTAAAGTGTTTGGACGATGATGAAAATTGAAACATGTTAGTAGATTTTGAGTACAACTATATATTTTAATTAAAAGAGAAGTTTGTTTAAAATATTATAATATAAAAGTATAGATAATATAGATATAACATTGTGATAAAATTTAATTAATGTTGATAAAATAATATTATTATTTTAATATTCATAAAATTTAATATTCATATAATATAATATTATTTTATTCGTGATGAGTTGTATAAAAAGAGGACTATCGAGGGTTAGAGTTGTATATAGGGTATTGATGTCGGTCTTCTAATTTGAACATACTGGTATTGATTGAAATTGGTTGTTCTAGTTTGAGCAAAGTTCTTTAAATTTGAGTAGAGCTTGTGTTTTGATAAATAATTTGTGTTATGCGATTAAAATAGAGAAATAGATGGAAACTAAAAAAATGCATATTGTTTATCATAAACTTTAATGATATATTAAATAAAAATTATAGGATAAATTTTAATGACATATTAAATAAAAATTATAGGATAAGTATGACTCGTAGAAAAAGTTTATAGAAAATAATTTAAATATAATATAATATTATTATATCTTGTTTCCCAGAATAATCGATTATGAACACAAGTATATAGAATGGAATACTGTTTTGTATTATTAATGATCTCGAATACAAAACTCTCTCAAGAAAATAATGTTCTTAAGAGCTGCTAGGTTATATAACTATTGCTTAATGAATTCAACATTGAATTATAACCTATCTCTGTGTTTATATAGACACAGCTACAAATACAATTACAAAACAGATTATGATAAGAATAGCTTTAATAAAGTAATTAGACTTGCACTTGAATTCCTTCTTACTATCCAAATCAGACTCTGATTTGTCTGTTTCCTTTTCTGGTAGACTCTGAAGCTAAACTCTGTCGATCTGTCATTCTCTGATTTGAGTATTCTCTGTTAGAGTAAACTCTGATTGAGTATTCTCTGATAGAGTAAACTCTGACCGACAGCTTCCTTAAACTCTGATGACGTCAGCATAAACTCTGTTTAGTATTCTCTGACAATCATCAGTGTTTGCATTCCTAACAATCTCCCCCAATTTATGCTTTAAGAATTAAAACATAAATTTTACTTATGATGTCAGAAATACAAGACAAATGCATCAGAGTTTGTTTACCCTTTTTAGACTCAAATTCTTCTGTAAGAGAAGTCTTCTTTCAGAAATTGACTTAGGAGCTTTTCTTCAGCATCTTTCAATAAATCAACAAGCTTCTCCTTCAATTCCCTCATGTTCTCAGAAGAATCATCTATTTGAATTATTGCAGCCCTTAGAGCATAAATTGATGACATCTCCATACTTTCATCTAAGGCAATGCAACAGGTCTTCATACCATCAGGATTTAAGATTAGTGTAGGAATTCCTAACACCATTTTGACCTTTGCATCCCCTTTTTTCATTGCTCTTTCTGTTCCATCTTCAAGTATATATCCAGGCTCATATTCTTCAGTGTTTATCATCAACAACCTTTCACTCTTCTTTTTCTCAGCTATTATTCTTTCAACAATCTTCCTCCACCTAGAAGTTGCTTCATTTTCACCATTGAGCAGATATAGAACATGTTCAAGTTCTTTAGATGCTTTATCAATCAGACTTTCTTCAGCAATCTTCAAAACTCTCCCATCTTCTAAAATATAAATGAGCTTTTCCTTAGCTTGAGCACCATCAAAGATATCCTTCACCACATTCACAGAGATTAATTTATCCAAATGTTCTTGAGACAGCTCTTCTTCAGGTTTATCTTTCAGTGAATAAGGATCTCTGAAGATGTTTGCTTCACCTCTGTAGACCTTAGCATGTGTATCACCAATACCACCTTTATTTTTTTCAAGTCTGGCATTGAGAGTCAGAGTTTGAGTTTTTGTCCACAAAGGATCAGACCTTTTCTTTCTTATCAGAGATTGTTGTTGTTCTTCTTCCTCATCATCAAAACTTGAACCACCTGGAAGAAAAATTGTTCCAGACATAGTGAAAGATTTCTTTGGCTTAGCTGGAGCTTTTGGTTGAATTCTAGAAGATGATCTTGTTTGAATTTCTGAAACTGGTCTTGATTGAGCAACTGGTTTGAGAGTGTTAATAGATTTGATTTGAATAGGCTTGGATTCTGGTTTCTTCTGTTGAGCAGCAGTCTTTTTCTGAATTGGACCTTTCTTTATACTTCTTTTCTTTTTCTGAACTTGAGCACTAACAGCTCCAGATTTCTTCAATTCAGCTTCTACTGCAACTGGATCCATTCCTGGATGTTCTTCTTCAAACATTTTCTTTGCCAGTTCAGCATCCTTCAAGTTTTGTTCTTCAATCTTCTCTGGCTTATCTTCTTCTTCAAGTTTCTTTGCTAATTCTAAATCAGCATCTATCAGAGTTTGCTTATCAGAGTTTATCTCAGTCTTTGATGTCATCAGAGTTTGTTCAATCAGAGTTTGCTTCCCATCCTTATGACTCCCTTGATCTGCATCATTAGGTTTGTCAGAGTTTAAAATTGCATCCTCCTTGCATTTGTCTGCTGAACCCTTCTCCCCCTTTCTAACATCATGCCCTGTTTTAACAGTAAGAAGCTCGACAATTGTATGTAACATGCCCTGCATAGAACTAACAGAATTAGAAAGATGAGTCACTTTAGCTTCCAATGCATCCTGTTTACTGGAGACAGAAAGAAGTTTGGCTTCCAGAGAATGTTGAGAAGTGGAAACAGCAGTTCCGAGAAGAACAGAATGCTTGTCACTTTTGGCCTTCAGCATCAGCAACAGCAAGATCTTCTAAATTTGTGTGGGTGCCTGCATCCAAACTTTGATTGGATGGTTCTTGTGTGGCTGGGGCCTTGACAACTTCTTCAACCCTTTGAGCTGAAGGTTTTTGTGGATTGTACCCCTTATCAATGCTGGCTTCACTTGCTGGAATTGTGGCTTCTGTTGAACATTGATCAACAGGTTCTTGTGTGCCTGGCCCTTGAATGACTGCTACCTCACTTTGAGAAGTAGGTACTTGTGTGTCTTGGCCAAAAGTGACAAACTTCTTCTTCAGTCTAGAAAAATGTTTCGAACTTGGAGAAGCTGAAGATGATTTTGATTTTCGAAAAATATTTGGGAGAATCAGATACTGGAACTGGAGCAGCTTCACTAGATTTTATTAACTCTTCAGAGTTTATCAATTGCTCAGAGTTTATCACTTTAGTGTTGAAAGGTCTTTCAGAGTTTGGCCGATCAGAGATTGGAGCGTCAGAGTTTATAGCAGCATCAGAGTTTATCCCTTCAATCTTTGCAGCCTCAGAGTTTGCAATCTTGACTGATCTTCTTTTCTTCTTCTTCTTCTCAGGAATTGGAAGAACTGTTTCTTTCTGAGGAGAAGTCTGAGAAACCTGTTCAACTGTCATTCTTTTAGCAAAAACGAATCCATCATCAGAATCAGTACTTTCATCAATCAATTTTCTCTTTTTAGGAGAAAATGCTTTCACGGATTTTCCTTTCTTTTTGCTTTGGCCATGCTGTTGAGAGGTGTGTTTTTCAACTACAGTCTTTTGGGAGACTGTAGAGGTTGGCAAATGTGTTTGGGAATCAGTGTTTAGATTTTGACTTGGGTTAGAATCAGAGATTGCTAAACTCTGATTCGTAGTCACTGACAAAAACTCCCTCCCATACACAGTAGGCATTCTCTGATGTAAGAGAAGCCTGACCCATGTAGGATAAAATAGATTAGAAAGTTTACCTTCAGCCTTCTTTGCATCTTTTCTTGATAGATCAGCAAATATTCTTTTATTCATGCTAAAGCTAATTAAAGTCTGATCATCCTCAAACTTAATATCAGGTAATAAAACATTAAAAATTAATTGTAAAAATCTAGCAAAGTAGATAGTGTGTGAATCATCATTAATCTTATTAGCTAATTGTCGAATAATCAAACAGGGAAAGTTGAAATTGAGATTATGGGTCAGAGAATACCCAATCTGTTGAGACAGCTGCGGAATGGCATCAAAATTTGTGCATTTGGCAGTGAAAGCCCTTGTAATGCAGTCGAAGAAGAAACTCCATTCTCTTCTTAAATGTGGTCTTGTTAAACTTCCCAGTTTAGATAGGCTACCTCCATAGCCTATTGTGTTGAAAAATTCCTTGATTTGATCATCTCCAACAGAATCATCATACTCAGCCACTTCTGGAAGATGAAGAGCTTGTCTCACCACAGCAAGAGTAATGGAATACTTGCCATTGCATTGAAATGTTATTATCGGCTCCTCATTATCATTAGCATTATTAAACTTTGCAGTTGACCAGATTTTGAGCAGAGATTGAGCGGAGAAGTTCGTGGGTTCCTGAAGTGCGTACCCAATATAACTGTTCTGCAGAAAATCCTGGATCACATGAAAATCCTGAGGTGCTTCATCCTTAGATAGAAGAGAGATGTAGTTTGTTGCAGCAAAAGAATAGGTCTGAAAAGTAATACCCTTAGACGCCATTGAAGTTTTAAGATTTGAAGTGTGAATAACAATTAGGGTTTGATAAGACGAGAGAGAAAGATAGAATAAACGATGTAGATGAATAATTCACAGTGAAACAAAATGAATTAAACTATTCCCTCTCAATTGCATATACCCTTTAGTGGGACACGTGGCAAGAAATAATTTGTGCAGTAATGAGTAGACCAAGTATCAAAATACAGCAAGTGTGCGTGTGCTGTGTAATAATAGGAACCGTCATTCGTGAGATACACGCGCCTTATTACAAGTCCAGTCAGAGATTAATAATTATGATGTTACAAAATGAAATATGATGTCATAAATATGATCTCAGAATTTACCACTTAATCAGAGTCTACAGATCAGAGTTTATATGAGTCAGAGTTTAGTATGTACTGTCAGAGTTTACCACATACTCTGACAGAGTTTACCATAAATACTGATAACTTGTGATCAGAGATTAGATGCTTCAATGATCAGAGTTTGTTCCATTTTCATCAGAGTTTACCCCATACTCTGACCTATACTTTGAGTGTCTGAAACTTGCTAAGTTGAGCCACTTGTCACCATCCCTAATTCAGAAACCAGTCTGTTAAATGTTGCTTCAGGCAAGGGCTTAGTGAATATATCTGCTAATTGTTGATCTGTAGGAACAAAATGTAATTCAATTGTTCCTTCCTCCACATGTTCCCTTATGAAGTGATATCTGATACTGATGTGTTTTGTCAGAGAATGCTGGACTGGATTTCCTGTCATTGCAATAGCACTTTGGTTATCACAATAAATAGGAATTTTTGAAAATTTCAAACCATAGTCTAACAATTGATTTCTCATCCATAAGATCTGTGCACAGCAGCTTCCAGCAGCTATATATTCAGCCTCTACAGTTGATGTTGAAATGGATTTCTGCTTTTTGCTTTGCCATGACACAAGTCTTCCACCTAAAAATTGACAACTGCCACTTGTGCTTTTCCTGTCAATCTTGCATCCTGCATAGTCAGCATCTGAATAGCCTATCAATTTGAAATCAGACTCCCTAGGATACCATAAGCCAAGATAAGCAGTGCCCTTGAGATATCTGAAAATCCTTTTCACAGCAATTAAATGAGGTGCTCTTGGATTTGCTTGAAATCTAGCACACAGACATGTGACAAACATGATGTCTGGTCTACTTGCAGTCAAATAAAGTAGAGAACCAATCATTCCTCTGTATGCTGTAATATCAACAGGTTCTCCAGTGTCTTGATCAAGTTTTGTTGCAGTAGCCATGGGAGTTGTAGCAGATGCAGAATCTTGCATTTGAAATTTAGTGAGTAGATTCTTTGTGTATTTAGACTGATTAATGAAAATACCTTCTTCAGTCTGTTTCACTTGTAAACCTAGAAAATAACTCAATTCTCCCATCATACTCATTTGATACCTGGACTGCATTAGCTTTGAAAATCTTTCACAGAGTTTCTCATTAGTGGAACCAAATATAATATCATCAACATATATTTGAACCAATAATAAATCCTTACCTTGAGTTCTATAAAATAAGGTTTTATCAATTGTTCCTATAGTGAAACCATTTTCAAGTAAGAATAAAGCCACAGTTTCATACCAGGCCCTTGGTGCTTGCTTTAGTCCATATAGAGCTTTATCCAGTCTGTAGACATGATTTGGATATTTTGTATTGACAAAGCCAGGTGGTTGTTCAACATAGACTTCTTCTTCAAGTTCACCATTTAAAAATGCACTTTTAACATCCATCTGGTAGACCTTGAATTTCTTATGAGCAGCATAAGCAAGAAAAATTCTGATTGCCTCAATTCTAGCTACAGGTGCATAGGTTTCATCATAATCAATCCCCTCCTGTTGAGAATAACCTTTGGCCACCAGTCTTGCTTTGTTTCTTGTAATTATTCCATCAGAGTCTGTCTTGTTTCTGAATACCCATTTTGTACCAACAATAGATCTGTTCTTTGGCCTTGGAACTAGGGTCCAAACTTCATTCCTTTCAAACTCATTCAATTCTTCCTGCATTGCAGTAATCCAATCTGCATCTTTCAAAGCATCTTCAACCTTCTTTGGTTCTATTTGCGAAAGAAAACTATGAAATAGACATTCATTCTGAGTAGTTTTTCTTGTTTTTATTCCACTTTCCAGATCACCTATAATTAAATCAAGTGTGTGATCTTTGGTCCATTTCCTTGGATGTGGAAAGTTTCTTGAACTAGATGCTCCCCCGTGATCTGTGCCTTCATAGAATGATCCTTCTGTAAATGCTGATCCTTCTCCTGAAGATGTGCTTCCATCAGTGTTTGATGACTTAGAGTTTAGGTACTCAGAGTTTGAGTTATCAGAGATTGAGGTCTTAGACTTTGTGGTCTCAGAGTTTGAATGATCAGAGTTTAGGGTTTCAGAGTTTGTGTTGTTCAGAGTTTGGTCAGACTCTGATATTTCAATTACTGTGTTTTGATCTCCAATGTTAGTACTTGATTGATGTTGCTCCCCCTCAACATGTGCAGAATCTTCAATTTCTATTTCAATCAATTCTGAATCAGAGTTTAAAGAATCAGAGATTACCTTACCAGAGTTTAGTTGAACAGAGTTTATTTTCTGGAGTTCATTCTCAAATCTTAGAGTTTCTTGTGCATCTTTATCATGTAACCCAGCTATCTTCCCTTCATCAAAAGAGACATTAATTGATTCCATGACTGTCCTTGTCCTTAAATTGAATATTTTGAATGCCCTTGAAGAGGTTTTAGAAGTTGTTGCATATCCAATAAAAATTCCTTCATCTGCTTTAAGTTCAAACTTCTTCAATTGTTCAGGATGTGTTTTGAGAATAAAACACTTGCATCCAAAGATGTGAAAGTACTTGACATTTGGCTTTCTTCCTTTCAAAGATTCATATGGAGTCATTCCATGTTTGTTTATTAAAGAACAATTTTGAGTAATGCATGCAGTGTTCACGGCTTCTGCCCAGAAATAAGTAGGTAGCATTGCTCCATCTAGCATTGTTCTAGCAGCTTCTATTAAAGTTCTGTTCTTTCTTTCAACTACACCATTTTTTTGAGGTGTGCCAGGTGCTGAGAATTGTTGAGTAATACCTTTTGTTGAGCAGAATTCCTCCATTGTTGAGTTCTTAAACTCTGTTCTATTGTCACTCCTTAAATTCTTTACTTTGTGAGTTGATCCATTCTCAATCATTGCAATATGATCAATGATTGTTTCTGTAGTTTCATCCTTCTTGTGCAAAAAGTACACCCAAGTAAATCTAGTGAAATCATCAACTATTACCAGAGTGTATTTCTTCTTTCCAATGGACATGATATTGACTGGACCAAATAAGTCAAGATGCAATAGATGAAAAGGTTGATCAATTGAATTTTCAGTTTTGCTCTTGAAAGATGTCTTCTTTTGTTTGGCCTTTTGACATGAATCACAGAGTCCATCAGGATGAAATTGAACTTTTGGAAGACCTCTAACTAGGTCCTTCTTTATCAATTCATTAATGTTTCCAAAGTTCAGATGACACAACTTTTTGTGCCAATTCCAGCTTTCCATTGGTGATGCCTTTCCAAGTAGACAGGTTAAGAAACCATTAGAATTAATATCCAAGCTAGCTTCAAATAAATTGTTATGTCTGTGGCCAATAAGAACTATTTTTCCATTTTTCTTGCTTTTCACTTCACAATGAGTTCCATGAAATTCCACAGAATAATCTTTGTCTGTCATTTGACTCACACTTAGCAGATTATGTTTGAGTCCTTCAACTAGAGCTACTTTCTCAATGATGACATTTCCAATCACTATGTTGCCATATCCCAGTGTTCTTCCTATGTTGCCATCTCCATAAGATACTGCTGGGCCAGCCTTCTCCTCAAACTCTGAAAGCAGGGATTTATTTCCAGTCATATGTGCAGAACATCCACTATTAATCACTAGAATGTTCTTCCTGTTTCCCTGCAATCAGCAAATGCAATTTAATTAGTAGTTATGGAAACCCAAACTAGTTTGGGTCCTTTCTTTGAAAACTTGTTAACTTTTGCAGCAGAAGTTCTTTTGTCAGAGTTTGTGTTAACAGAGTTTACATGATCAGAGTTAGCATTTACAGAGTTTGTACTGTCAGAGTTTACACTCCTTTTATCAGTCTTTATCACATATTTTTGCTTGACAGTATGTTTTGGAAAATTACTCATTTGAGGTTGTGGTTTGTAAGAATTGTAATACAAATTATGATAATCTTTGCATTTATAAATAGAATGCCATAAACTACCACAGTGAAAACAGGGATTTGATCTTGTTTGTTTTCTAGCCTCAAACCCAGGTTTTTCAGGTTCTTTCTTTTTCTTTTGTTTGCAGTCAATAGCAAGATGATTAGAATTACCACAAGTAAAACAGGTTTTCCTAGGAGCATCAGGGATATTCATGTAGTTATTCTCCTTAGTAATTCCTACTTTTCCATTCCTATTTCTTTTCACCTTTTTAGTTTTATTAGTGACTGCCTTCAACTTTTCTTTAAGTTGCTTCTGTGAAAGTAATCCTATATTTATCTTTTTAGAATCTGGCACACCATTATTTTTAGAGCATTCAGGGAGAGTTTTCTTATAATCATTAGCTCTAACAAACTTCACAGGTTTAGTCAATGTTCCTTTTGTGTGTGAATTAGTGTGAAATTCTTTATCAGATTCATAACCTAGGGCAGATGTCCAATTCTTTTCAGAAAGCATTTGTTGGACATTCTTACCAGAGTTTGTCCAAACTCTGAAGGTCTCTTTTTCCTTAGCTATCTCAGTTTTCAAATATGTGACTTGTATTTCCAACTGAGTTTGCATGTGTATAGCATTCTCACAGTCTTTCTTAAAGCTAAGCATGTGTACAAGTTCAGTTTCAAGAAAGTCATTCCTAGCATTCAGAGTCTGTATCTCAGATTTTAATCTTTCATTCTCAAGAGATTGTGACTTAAAGCTAACATGTAGATTTCTAAGAAAAGACTTTAATTCATGAATATCTTCAGTATCAAAAGTGAAAACAGAGTTTGGTACCTTTTCAGAGTTTAAGATGGGAGACTCAGAGTTTGCCATGAGAGCATAGTTAGTTTCTTCTTCTGAGTCTGAGGAATCCATCCAATCTTTCTTTGATATGATGAGAGCTTTCCCAGATTCCTTGCTTCTGCACTCAGTAGCAAAATGTCCCATCTTGTTGCACTTGTAATACTTGACTTTTGATTTATCAAGAGTTTTTGATTTCCCATCTCTATCTTCTCTTTTTCTGAATCTGTCTTTCTTGTCTGACTCACTATGCTTCTTCTGATAGTTTCCTTGCTTCTTAATTTTTTTGTATTTCTTGAAGCTTTTGACAAACATAGCAAACATCTCCATCATGTCAGAGTCTGAAGAATTATCAGAGTTTTCATCAGAGTTTGTCTCAAACTCTGATTCACTGCTTTCTTTGATTACAACTTTTCCTTTTCTTGTTGAGGCTTTAAGGACTTTTTCTGTAGGTTCTTCAATCTGGGCCTCAACATTCAAAGCAATAGATTTTGCCTTGCTACTTTTTCTGTTTCTTCTTTGCTGTAACTCCAGATCATGAGTTTTCAATTTGCCATAAACTTCATCTAATGACATCTCATCCAAATCAGCCCTGTCTCTAATCAAGGATGTCTGCAGATCCCATTCTTCTGGAAGAGCCCTCAGAAATTTGGTGTTTGAATCTTCATTGTCATATACTTTATCCACCAAAGCCAAGTTATTCAACAGAGTTAGAAATCTGTCATAAATATCTGTGAGGGACTCATTATGCTTAGCCTCAAAGTATTCATACTCTTGGATTAGAACAGATCTTCTATTTTTCTTTATCTCCTTGGTTCCTTGACATTGAACTTCCAGTGCATCCCAGATTTCTTTGGCAGTTTTGCAAGCTATTACCCTGTTGGACATTACAGAGTCAAGACTATTATGCAAAATATTTCTTACCTTTGCATCTTTCAAGACTTCCTGTTTTTCTTCATTGGTCCATTCTTTCTTGTCCTTTAAGGTGTAATACTCAGGGATTTGTCTTCCTTCCACAATCGTAGATGGCACTAGTTTGGTTGGTAGATACTGTCCTGTATGAATTCTGTCCAAATAATCAGGATCAGTTGCTTCCAAGAACATCATCATCTTCACCCTCCATGTAGGATATTCAGCCTTCTTCAATATAGGGATCCTGATGCTTTCATACTTGTTACCAGACATGATTATTTGATCTTTTTAAGTCGTAATTAACTGCCTGCTCTGATACCAATTGTTTCCCAGAATAATCGATTATGAACACAAGTATATATAATGGAATACTGTTTTGTATTATTAATGATCTCGAATACAAAACTCTCTCAAGAAAATAATGTTCTTAAGAGCTGCTAGGTTATATAACTATTGCTTAATGAATTCAACATTGAATTATAACCTATCTCTGTGTTTATATAGACACAGCTACAAATACAATTACAAAACAGATTATGATAAGAATAGCTTTAATAAAGTAATTAGACTTGCACTTGAATTCCTTCTTACTATCCAAATCAGACTCTGATTTGTCTGTTTCCTTTTCTGGTAGACTCTGAAGCTAAACTCTGTCGATCTGTCATTCTCTGATTTGAGTATTCTCTGTTAGAGTAAACTCTGATTGAGTAAACTCTGATTGAGTAAACTCTGACCGACAGCTTCCTTAAACTCTGATGACGTCAGCATAAACTCTGTTTAGTATTCTCTGACAATCATCAGTGTTTGCATTCCTAACATATCTTATTATCCTATCGTGTATAAAAGGAGGATTACTGGGGTTAAAGTTGTATGTATGATTATATTCTTTTAAAATCATATTTTAGGGTTAGAGTTGTATGTATGATTATATTCTTTTAAAATTATATTTTATTAAAATTCAATGGTTAAGATTGTTTCTATGGTTCACTTAAAATTGGACGGTCAAGATGCGATGCACGGATGAATTTTTTTAGTTTTTTAATATTTTTATTTTAATATTTTTTAATGATTTGAATTTATTTGTATTTGTATAATAATAATTTAAATTTTATTTAATATTATATGTATATATTTTTATATAATTTATTTGTATTTATATTTTAATATGATATTTTTTGTTTGTTTTGTATAGAGATGTATTTTAGTTTGGAGATTAATGTGAGATATTTTAGTTAGAAGATTAATATGAGATTGTATTTTAGTTAGAAGATTAATATTTTAAAATTAGGCCCAATAATTAATCAACTATCGGCCCAAATATCGACCGACTACCAAACTTTCAATGTTATCATAAACTTTAATGATATATTAAATTAAAATTATAGGATAAACTGTAATGATATATTAAATAAAAATTATAGGATAAGTAGGATTCATAAAATAAAAAATATAGAATATAATTTAAATATAATATAATATTATCCCGATGAGTTGTATAAAAGGAGGACTACTGATGTTAGAGTTGTATGTATGATTATATTCTTTTTAAAATTAGATTTTATTAAAATTCAATTGTTAAGATTGTTTATATGGTTCACTTAAAATTGGACGGCTAAGATCTTTTCTATGGTTCATCTAGTACCATACTGACGACCAAAACTTTTAATCTTTCGGTTATAATAATATACTAGCTTATAACCCGTGTAAAGCACGGGTGACATTAATAAATTATATATTAATTATTTTATATAATTAAAATATTTAATTTAATATGGTAATTTATTTTATTATTAATTTATTTTTATAATTTTTATACAATATTATTTATATATTAATATTCATAAAATTTAATTATAAGTCATAATTTTAAATAAATAAAAAAGTATGAATGGTGATGAAATTGAGTTGAAAAAAAAATTCTCTTGTTTGGTTATAATAATATAGTATTAAATAAAAATTATAGAATAAGTAAAATTCTTAAAATAGAAAATGTGAAATATAATTTAGATATAATATTATTCGTGAGCAGTTATATAAAAAAAAGACTAACGGTGATAGAGTTGTATGTATGATATATCTTTTTTAAAATAAGATTTTTTTTTAAATTGGCTGGTTATGATATTTTTTATGAATCACCTAAAATTGGACGGTTAGGGTCTTTTCTATATTCATCCGGGGATGATATTTATATATTAATATTCATAAAATTTAATAATATATTAAATAAAAATTATAGAATAAGTAAGATTCTTAAAATAGAAAATATAGAATATAATTTAAATATAATATAATAATATCCGTGATGAGTTCTGTAAAAGGAGGACTATCAGAATAGAGTTGTAGCATGATATATACATTCTTTTGAAAATTAAATTTTATTAAAATTGGATGGTTAAGATTGTTTCTATGGTTCACCTAAAATTGGACGGTTAAGATCTTTTCTATGGTTCAACCAGTATCATATCGACCAACCAAAATTTTTAATATTTCGATTATAATAATATAATATAAAAATATAGATATATGAAAAATTATATACAATATATACATATAAAGTTAAATTAAAAATAAATTATTATTATAAAATTAAAAATATATAAAAAAAATATTAAAATAATTCGATCTGTACCATATATAAGACGATATAATTTACGATAATATATTTGAGTGGGCAACTGTACGGTGTACTTGCTCCGAGTCTCTTTATATACTGCTAAAAGTTGTTCCTCGTTTGTATTTTATCAACACACTGATCGAGCTCGGAGACTGAAAATTAGGTATCTCTTTTAACTTCACTGCTTTATAATGCTGTTTATACACTTCAATTCTCCTAATTTTCTAAATCTATTCAAGTTTATCGAATTATACATACGAGAACTATTTAAAATAAGAACCGTGAGAATTAGTAATTTTTATAGTTAATATTCGTGATTTGTACTAAGTTAATAGACAAATCACAAGTTCCCACGATTATCATTTTAAAAAGTTTATATATATATATATATATGATTTTATGTGGATTTGGTATATAGTACCTACATACTGTATGTGTGCGTGTGTATTGTATCAAATGTGTGTGTATGAAATATATGTATTTATGTATGTATATTCAGAATGTATTGTTTACGCAGAATGGAAATGATACAGCAAGTTGAGAATTTTGATTGCGATAATTCGATTATTTCTCCTTTTTGTTTTAAGTTAGGTTGTGAAATGGCTACTGAATGGGCACTAGAGTGGTCTGTAGATCGATAATTTGCAGAGAGAGCGAAATGGCTACTGAATTGACAGTAGAGTGATCTGTAGATTGATAATTTATGGAGACGGAGGGAGGGAGGGAGGTGCACAAACTCTAAATGTAAAAATAAGTGCACAAACTCAATTGCACCGGGAACTAGTTTATTTAAACACACATTAGGTAGGTATACGCTTCGTAATCACTACAGGTATCTGAATCTCAGCCCGTCTGACGACTTTTTAGAAATGGTTGAAAAGATTGATTGAAATTAATGGGATTGGTACTGATAGTTTGTTTCTTAGTTTAATATGATTTTTGAAATTTTTTCTATTGCTTATTTCGTGAGGTAGCATTTTTTTGTAGAGTTTTATAAAGACAGAATATAGGAGTAATGTTAATCGTGTGCTAGTTCTTTTGAGCAGTCCCCCATTCTGGGACAATATGCATAGCCAACTTTGTAACCACCATTCGAAAATACAATGGAATCTATGATAAATTGACCTGACTACGATTAGTATATACCATTCCTTGACTCTGTATGATGCTGAATTTCTAACTATCATATCGTGATATGAACATTTTTGGTGTATCGCACATAAATTCCAAGATTTTCATTTTACAAGTGATTTTATATTTCTTTATGGATTTATGGCTACACTTTCTGTTATACTTTCTGTTATAGGGGTTGCATTAGCATTCCATATAGCATTTGCCATTCTCCGAATTCAACCATTTAATGACCGGGTCAACTTTCAGAAATGGTACTTGAAGGGTGTGAGTAACGATCCAGTGCAGTCATGTGCACTTGTTAAGAAATTTGTGAATTTGGATCGGAGATCGTACTTGAGGTTTCTGAATTCGATGCCTGCTGATTTAAAATGCCAGAGTCTGAACTTATTGATCATGCAGGATTGGATTCTGCGGTTTACTTGAGGATTTACTGGACAGGGTAATGCTATCTTATATTAGACATAGTACTTTTTGATGGAGACACTTTGATACTCTGATTATAAATACCTATTACAACTAATATAAGCATGATTAGACAAACTATCTATATTATAGATGCAGATAATGTTGTCATCTACTCTCCACACTATTTCTAAGTTACACTCTTTCAAAGAAAATACAGTTACACCAACGTTGCTAGTTCAAAAGACCTGGTGTCTGGTGATATGGTTCAAACTACATATAATTTTAGGGTGTGCAGGGAATTCCTTACGCAACTTGATTACTGACGAGTTGAATTAAAAATTTCAAATAATCCAATGTACTGGGAGTTAAAACCCATAAACTTTGCTATATATCGTGACTTTATTATGACTTCTTCGTTCCCCTCCACCTGGTCCTCTTTCCTCCCCACCCATATTGTGGTTTTAGAGGCAAGAGTTTTACACTTTAACACTGCACTCTTGAGCACTCTGGTCTAACTTACAGTGACATGGAAAAACATTCTATTTTAAATATTCCAGTTGGATCAGACCGGTGTGAAAAGGGTTTACCTTGATGTTTCTATTTGTTTCTTTATTCTTTCAATCTTTTCCTCCATTACCACTTTTCCTCCTAAATTATATCAGTAGAGAACTTTTAATTGCTCCAGTGAGTGATATATTTTGATGATACAATTGTAATCTTCTCAAATATAGCCTCAGCATCATATCATTATCTAGCATGTGACAAATATTATCCTTATCTTTTATTTGGTCAAAAGAAAACTTTGTTTTAATGGTACTAGTACAATGTGTGCACATTATACATATACCATAATACATCACCAATATTCTTTGTGACAATTATCATTTGTCAGGAAGCTAGGACAAACTTAACTGCCACAATTATCATTTGTCAGGAATGTCTCCACAGTCCAATGTAATTGCATTTCTCTCTGAGCACAATAAAGCTTATTTTCTTCTAATAAATATTATTGGCAGCTTTTGGACCCATTTAGTGATGGCCTATGTATTTACGCTCTGGACATGCTATGTGCTGAAGGAGTATGAAACAGCTGCATCAATGAGATTGCATTTCCTTGCATCAGAACAACGTCGACCGGATCAATTTACAGTAAGATGGATATTGATACATTGATGTTATAGTTGTAAATGCCATGCGTTGATTTACTCTAGTATAACTGAACTGGCTTTGCAGTTAGATACTTTTTAAGATGTACAGATATTTTACTGTCAATCTTGTTTTCTCTCATGTGGCTTAAATGATCCGGGCTGATGACCACTTCCACCTATAAGTTTTCAAACTTGAGACCAACAATTAAATGTTTGGGTTAATAATAGTTATTTAACATACTAGTTTGGATAAATACAGTTGCATAATTATTATTTTGTATTTGAGAAATTAGTAGTAGGCAGTTTTATTATGGGTACCTGATTCCCTACTGTACATATATACTCCCTGTCAATTTGTTTGCTACTGAATACTACTGATTTGGAAATTGTGTGATTCTGAATAGGTACTTGTTAGAAATATTCCACCAGATCCCGATGAATCAGTTAGTCGAATTACGGAGCAATTTTTCTTGGTCAACCATCCAGATCATTATCTCAGTAGCCAGGTTTGTACTGCTGTTTTGCATCATGATTTGAATTCGGAAGTTAAAAAATTAACTTTGGATGTAAAAGCAGTACTTCTAATAACAACAGCTTTGTGCACAAATATGCGGAGAGTGAATGATATTTAAAACTGAACACGGAAAGAAAAAATACTATTTTTTTTTGTGTAATTGGAGATACTAGTTTCCTTTTTTCCTTTTTCTATTGCTAATTGAAGACACTGGTTTTAACATAAAGTGCTCAGTCTTTTTTCCTTTTCTTTTTCATAGGAAAGTGAAGATATAATTTTTTTTTATATATATAATTGAAGATGTTAGCTTTCTTTTTTCTTTTTCGGTTTGCTATAGGTTTGTGCCCCTTTGTGTAAACGTATTTGGTAACTTCTTCAGTAGTCGTGACCTGAATAGCAGGACACATCTCATATATTCCTGAATGTCTTGAGGACACGAAGATTACTTTTTCTTTCTTTGAAATATGTAAAACTTTTACCTGTAGGTCTAGTATTTTTAAATATGATATAAATCTGTTATTGATTTACATATTATGAATCATATAAATATAAAATAAGTATATATATAGTTTATTGATTTCGAGAAATGGTCTTTTTTATCACAATTTAAGAGTAATATGCCCAACAAGACACATCTCAAAAATACGGCCCTTTGTGTCACTTAGAAATGGTTCTGTAACATGCGTTTGTTTATGGTATTAGCTAGAATGTGCTTTATGGTATTAGCTAGAATGTGCTATTGTGGTGTTTCCATCCAAATAATAAGTTGGACTCTAACTGATTTTTTTATTTTATAAAATATTAAAATGCATCAAATACAAAGAAAGTGTTGTTACTTAAGTACTAAACGACAAATACAATGTTGCAAGTTGTACTAAAAGCATGTGGATTTGACCCTACATGTCAGTTTATTTTGCAACACAAATCTTAAGAAAAATCGCAAATAGAACAAGCGTTTCTATTTATTTATACATTACTAACGCAACTTCTAAACATGTTATTATTATTTTTTAAGAAAAACAAGCAAAAACGTAACTTTATGTTACGTTTTTTAGTGATATAAAGGGCCATTTTTTTGAGTTGTGATATTTTGGACCATTTTCTTTAAATTGTGATAAAAAGGGCCAATACCCATTGATTTCGAATAATATGAATCATATAAACTAAATAAAGTTAAGAAGGTGGATCAATATACCAGACCCACGAAATCAATCTATGGAGCTTTAATATATGATTAATGCTATAGATCCCAAAAAATTCCTAAATTTTTTTCAGTGATGATGTGAGAAGTTTTAATTGGCGTGAATAAAGAGGGTCCATTTATTATTTTCACAACCAATTAAAATGAGACGAGACATTTGAGAACGTTTTTGGGAATTAATTTGGGGATTCTAGCATTTCTCATTTATATGTATTATAAATTGTTGGATAATCTATTCTTGTTTGGCACTTATATTTAGGTGTGAATAAAATATTTAACTTTAATTTGATTAGTTAATGGATTATTCGGTATTTAGGTCTTGTATGCATATTTAGATTCACATAAAATCCATCTTAATAATTTGATGCATTTTTAATTATAGAAAATTGACTCCTAACTTTAATCATCATAATGTTATTAAAATATTTATGTTAAGGTTACTAATAAAAATTTGAATGAATATTTAAATTTTGTTTAAAATTTGTAAACAAATTATTACATAACATATGCAATTATATATTTAACATACCTATATTAAAATTATACATGTATAAATCACTTTTTTGTCAAGACATGTATAAATTTATTATTTATATATATTTATTATAATATAGTTTACTATCAATATTTTTTATTTTCTTTCCTAAACTGACCTTTAATTTATTTCATATTATTAACATCTACCTCCGTCCCACCCAATTGTTAACGTTTCGGAGAGAGGGTCCGGCACGCATTTTAAGGTGCATATAAAATATAGTTCCATAACTTATTTTTAATTATAGAACTATACTTTATATGCACCTTAAAATGCGTGTCGGATATTCTCTCCGAAACATTAACAATTGGGTGGGACTGAGGGAGTAATATATTTATTTATATACCTTTCATATCTATACTATATTATTATAAGTTTTATTTATTAGTTTGGTTGGTTCAACGCCTTCCAAAAAAATTGCAAGTGCTTTCTAAAAAAGTTAAACATATATAATTTATTTCATTTATAATATAATAACATAATAGTTTAGATTGAACACAATTCTAATAAACATTAATCTCCTAATTAGAATACATCTCTAAACAAAACCAATATATTTTATCCTTTTTAAATATAACTAATATTAATCTCCTAATTAAAATATATCTCTAAATAAAACCCACAAACATTATTCCTTTGAAATACAAGTGAAATTCATATAAAAAATATTTCACACATAATATTTTAAATAATGTTATAAAAGAAAAATAAATTCAAAACCATATAAATAAAATACTAAAATATTAAAAAAATGCAATCCGTGCATCACACGGGATATAAGCTAGTATACTATAGTGTATGAAATTGTAAAATAATACATATCCATCCATAATTTTGTAAATAATCAATTATAAGCTATATAATCTTGTATAATACAATAATCAAGTGCATCATAGATAACTTACTAGAATTACAAAATAATATAGATATATAATCAAGGTGTTGCAGCTAGCTTATTGCATGTTTACCTCGTACATATCAACTTAAAAAATACTGATATCTTTAGTTAGGTATTTTACTTTTACTTTTTTTTTTTTGTAAAAAAAATTACTTTTTTTTAAATAGATAAAAAAAAAGTTATATTTTACAAGAGTAATGCTTGAGATTCCAAATATTTTCCTAAATAGTGTTGATGTGACAGAATGATAATTTTTTTTGACGGGACAAAATGATAAGTTTTAATTGGTATCATTAATATGAATGCAGGAGGAGTACATCTCATTTATTATTTTCACAACAAATTAATAAAACTTTTCATCCTGCCACATCATTTGAAAAAATATTTTGGGAACATTTTTAGGGTCTTTAGCACTGCTCTTTTTAAAATCATAGAAATATAAAATAATCACATATATCTTTATATATACATATACTTTATTGATTTGAAATATTACAAATTATACAAACTATGATTGCGAAGAAATATCAACATATTCAATCCTCGAAATCAATTTATGGATCCCTAGTATATCTATATTATAGTGTATCTATATTATATTATTATAAGCGGAATAAGGTTTATTTGGTAGTTTGGTTGGTTGGCTCAACGCCTTCTAAAAAAATTTAAATACATATATTTATTTCGTTTATAATATAATAGTATAGTAGACTAGTAGTATAGATCTAACACAATTATAACTTGACTTACCTATCTCAATTTCATTACCGATCAAACTCTTTAAACTCTATAAAAATTATAAATTATTATTTGTTATAAAATCTTATTAAAATTCAAAAAAAATTAAATACATATAATTTATTTCATTTAACATATTCTCATTTTCTTCCTTACTCAAAACTCTTTACAAAATTAAATACATATAACTTATTTCATTTATAATATAATTGTATTGTGATATAGATCTAATACAATTGTAACATATCTCAATTTCATCCTTACTCAAACTCTTTAAACTCTATTAAAATTATAATATATTACTAATAATGTAATCCCAAAAATGTATAATTATAATATATGTAAATCATTTAAGTCAATTTCATGATATAAATTAATAAAATATTATTAAAATATAAAGAATAAATTAAATAATATTTAATATTAAATAAAAACAAATTCAAAAAAATATTTTATTTATGAACTTATTTAAATTTCTCATATTTTCTAATCAAATAGATATAGAGATATTGATCAAAATTAAGAAATATAAATCAATTTTTTTAACAATATCACTAATTTCAATATTCATATTAGAGAGTTATTAATGTCCTTATAACTTATCATAATATTATAACACTACTTTTTATACGGTATTTTTTTATGCAAACAGTAGTGTAGTTAGTGTCACATGTTGTTTTAAGGTTTTTTTTTCTAATATGTCCTATTTTTAAAACTTATTTATAAATATATCCCATTTATAATTGTATTTATAAATATATTATATATTCAAAATTATTACCATTTTAAATTAGCCATGATTAATTTCATTGCTTCTTTTTTTTAAGTGACATATATAAATGACATGGTAGCTCCCTGCATCAAGACCTTGAGGATCAGAATGATCATCAAGATCAAAACATCTGACATGTCCAGTGTAGTTGTAGACTTGTAGTAGATATTAGCATCAACATATAACTTTGCAGAAAGTGCCATTTACATACGCCAATATATCTATTGCTTTGCACGTCTACGCATCACAAGACAAATAACTCGATTCCAATTCTAATATAATTTCTAGTTTTTATTTTTATTTGTATTGTATTGAGGATATTTTAGTCATATTTAATACACAAATATTAATATTTATAACTTAATTATATTTATATGAGTTATACATGAGTTAAAAGTTAACTATAGGACATATTTATAATTATTGAATAAAAAGCGATATATTGATAAAGTACCTCATTAATTTGGGATATATTATAAAAATTCCCTTTTTTTAATATGTTAGTAATTCGGATTTTGTGTTAGTTGTATTAATTATTGGAGAAATAAAAAAATGTATTTCAATATAAATAAAATATTAAAAAATCCGTTCATCCGTGCATCACACGGTTTATAAGCTAGTATATATATAATACAATAATCAGAATCATTGTAAACAATTTAATAGAATTATAATGCAACAATATGATAAATAAAGGATATTTATTTTTAAAAATATAAAATATATTTATTAATATGGAATATTCTGAATCATACCAACTTTAATTATGAAAGAAAATTAAGATACTGAATCCTCAGATTTACAGAACTATAGAGTATATATAGTACAATGATTAGGAGCACAACTTACCATAATTAAAATGTAATATTATAGTGTAATAAATAGAGAAAGATTTACAGTACCTTCTTTTTTTGTCAGGAGAAAGATTTACCTTTTAAAATCATATAAATATAAAATAAGTATGCATATACTTTGTTGATTCGAAATATGAAGATACAAATAAGTAAATAATATAATATTTAAGCCATCAGACATACACCATTTATAGCAATACATATACATACATTATATAAAGAGATATGCAGAGCCCCTGCTTTTCATACCTCCAAACTTCACCACAATCTATCTTTATTTTTCTCCCACACACATAAACACATACGAGTATTATATATATCAAAGATAAAACTATGGAAGAAATTACGGAGCAATTTCAGAAACTTAATACAGGGAAATCAGTAGAAGAAGATTATGAAGGCCAGTCGAGACCGAGTTTTGAAGAAATTGAGAAAATTATTGAATACGAGTTTAAAAATAAGGGCTTATTAGAAGAAGCTTACACAGATCATTCATATAAGTATATGAATAGTTCGAAAATCTCATACGAACGACTTGAATACATTGGAGATTCAATACTAAATTGTGTGATGGCAACTGAACAGTTTGATATGTATCCAGATTTATCACCAGGTGAATTGACCCAGTTACGTTCAGCTAATGTCAGCACTGAAAAACTCGCCAGAGCAGCAGCCCAACATGGTTTATACAGGTTTTTACGCCATGATAGACCTATGCTTGATGCCCAAGTTAGTAATTATACCCTTACTTTGTTTATATGATTTCCTATGTGGAACTTTTTAAATCGATAAATACTAGTAGTATTTTGAAAAATAATGGGGTATTTGGTTTTGCTCTTTTGCCTCTTAACATCTACACAAAAAAACCTAACGGAACACCACTAATATTAGTTTTTACAAAGTATATGTTTTTTCTTGGTTAAGTTCAAATTTTGAATCACATGTAACTCTTCAAGTTAAGTTTGTCTTGTTTGAACTTTTATAATTAAATTAGTTAAATTTTAATTGACAACTAATATTTATTTTTTATAATTTTAAAAAATTGAAAATTACAATTTAAATAAATTAAATATGATTCTATATAATATATATATATATAATTCTTTGTTGATGCACTTAATTTGGGATCGATGTTTATCTCCGATGCACAAACACAAATATGAGTTAGGATACTACTAGGTTTGCTCTCTGTATATATTTATGTTTTATGGATTAATACTTGATTCATTATACATGTATTTATCCCCATAAGTGCACGATCAAAATTATAACTATATTTTAAATTAAATAGCATTGTTTTCTTGATAGGGAAAAAACACATTTGTTTTGTTATAAATACAATATTTGTGTTTGTAAATTGTAGAATATAATGTATTTCTACACTACAAATTATTTTCTTTTTGTAAATTACATTATATTTTTAAAGAATTGAAAAAACTGTTTTTCTATGATTTATTTTTTATTCATGTAAAATATTTTAAAGAGCAATTTATGCACAAACTATATTTGATATTATGTATTTTATAAAATTATTAGATTTTGTTAAAGGGAAACATGTAAATTAATTCTAAAATTTCAAATTTTCAAATGGTTCTAAGTTTAATTTGACCATTATGGATCAATACAGTCACACAAATCCATGTTCAGCTCTAGATCTCAAAAAAATATAACCAAATTTATCTGTGAAGTATAAAAATATAAGAACACAAAAGCAACTCATTTTCCCTTAAACAACAAAACTCATATATAGTCTACAACCAAGTACGATTACATTGTAAAAACACATACCTTTATTATTAAAAAATTATATGAAAGAGTTATTTTATTAAATTAATTTTCTTATTATTGTTTGATATTACTATATAAATTCTCCATATATTATAGTAAAATTATAATATTAACTCTATGTTAACATCGTGTCAAAATCTTAGTCTATTACATATAAAGTGAATTGATTAAGAGTTGCAAGTGATAGCTACCGTATGAAGGGCCTAAAGCAGAATTCAATTTTCTTAGTTTGTCTTGTAAAAACTAGTAGGAATTTCATGGATAACATTAAATTGGAATATAACTCTTGGATTATTTTTTTTGTGCTTTACTAATCTGTTATTATGGATTCTTTAGTTGTAGTTGTATAGAGTAGTTTAATAGGATCAAACAATACCCTTTTGAGATTTGGCTTTTAGTGACATTTGTCTCTTAATGGGATTGTATTTTTCTTTTCTCATGTCCTTTAATTAGGTTGGACCCTAGTAAAATAATTGGTCTCTTTTTGAAAGTCTGACCTGTACTTTTGATTGGATTATTTTATATTTTGATGAAGTGAATTGGTTTAAAATTTTAAATTAATTTCCGGTTAGATTTGGATTTAGTTTGGGTATCGATCAGTTTAGATTTAACTTTGTTTTTATTTAGGTTTCACTTTTTTATTTATAGCTTGCATTAAGCGTTAGTTTAATTTTGGATTTCAATATTGAATTAGGTGAGTGTTTTTTTTCTTTAATTGGTTGAGGTTCAGTTACACTCTGAATTGGTTTAAATGTCGACATATATAGTTATTAATGACCACTGACATGAATGTTATTTCTAGTTTTGTTATTGATATGTTCAAAAACTTTTCCACAAGATTGACAACACCAGATCTAACAAGCAAACATACCATGTCCACATTTAACTCTGGAACCACATTGATATCCTCTTCTACTTCTCTGCTTCCAGAGTCATTTTTGCACTTTTCTTCACATGCTGAGAGAACTTCAAATAAGGAAGTAGAAGTAAGGCAAACATGAAGTGAGTAGAAATGTCATATATATACACACACACACACACAAACTAGTACAGGGGTAAAATACATATCAATAACAAAACCAAATTATAATGACAGTACCTTGTTGCCAGTTGGTATATTACCAAAACCAATTCATTTGTCATGGAAATAGCACAAAGAAACAGCAGCATGATGCATATATCAGTTGGAAACTATAAACATATGGCTAAGGTGAAATCCTACTACTAGAGACAAAGTTCGGAACAAAAATTTAGAGTGTTTGGAAACCCATGTATACTATATTACATGGTTTTTTCCTGGAATTTGCTATTGAAATGTCATGATCAATTAAAAAAATTGTTTTCAAGTGATCGAACCACAAATATTAATAATTTAATTTTATGTAAAATGCAGAAGGCGAGTATGGGGCACAAATATTTATAAATGAACTGCATCAAGGCCATATTCTACTAAAGAAAATTACCTTTAGATTGTTGAGACATAATTTCAGCATATTCATCTTTCCTGGCTTTTTGCTCTTCTACCGCTATTTTCAGTTTATCTACTCTTGCTTTAGTAGCAGCCAATGAATCCATCATTGCCATCCTCTTTGCCTCTTTACATGTCTTCACTATAATTTAAGTATAAAAAAACTAGTTAGTAAATGACATGTTTCCTCTTTTGATGAATTTATATGTTGATCAATAAAATCACTACCCGCCAGAATTAAGAAACACCTTGCAACTAACTAATAGGTACTTTACGAAGGTTCTAAAGGATGTCTAGGGTGTAACATCCTGCACATTTTTCGAACTATTAATACAAGTGCAATTATATAATACAAATTGAAAAATCATGAATAACCCACAGACAGCTCTCTGTGCATAATCCTTAATTTATTGCTTCATAATTAATTAGCTTAACTAGTTAATTACTTATCTCGAGAGTTTCATATTTATATCTTGCTACCTATTATAGAGGGTACAGTTAACCCCAATACACACCAAATCATTAAAGAACGAAAGGGGATGGAAAAAATACGAGAAAGAGCTTTGACCAAGTCATCCTCCACATATCACAGTTGTGCTTTTAATTTTCCTAATTTTGCTGTAACCATTCAACACACAAATTACTATATTAATTAGACCCTAGAAACCAACAAATTAAAATGCATAAATGACATAAGAAAATAATAATGATAATAGTACTTTGATTTTGATGAGTAGTTTGGGCATTGATAAGTGAGATTGAAGAGAAGTGTGAAATGAATGAAGGGATGTGATTGTTGTGTTGAATTTCAATCTCTTTTTCGCATTTTAATTGGAGCTCTCAACTTCGCTTTTATTTAGGTTTCATTTTTATATTTGTAGGTTGCATTAAGCGTTAGTTTAATTTTGGAATTTGACATTTAATTTGGTGATTGTTTTTCCTTTAATTGGTTAAGGTTTCAGTTACACTCTGAATTGGTTTAAATGTCGACAAATATAGTTATTGATGACCACTGACATGAATGTTATTTCTAGTTTTGTTTTTGACATGTTTAAAAACTTGCTTGGTAATTTCATTTTTTATTTGACAAATTTAAATATTAGCATATGCATATATATTATCATTACTTTACTTCTAGGTGTTGTGAATTTGAGAGGAAATATTAGCATATATATCATTATTAGAAAATTGTGCGAGTTTTCTTTTATTATATTAGTTTAATTATTGAACAAAAGATGTGCTATGAGTTTCTTTTATATTTTAATTCATAAAATTCTATCAATAAAATCCCTAGTATTATCTCTATTTTAATATACATATTTGAAATAATTATACTTCTACTCATATATTTAGGGATTGAATTGAATCTTTCAATATGTGATCAATTGTCATCCACGCTTAATTATTTTGAAGATAACTATGTTGCATGCATGGCTTAATTATTAGAAATATATTTATGTGTTTATTCATATATACATGACTTTACTGAATAAAAATGATCTCTTTGATCATTTTAAACCTACCGATGTGTCATTTTTTGTTCACATTTTACATAAATTTGAAGATATATTTGGTTAAATAAAAAAATAATGAAAAATCATGTTCATGACTTGTGACGATAACTGAAACTTTTGTATATATATGTGGTGCAGATCGAAGAATTTGTTAAAACTGTGCCAGATTACCCTCTGTCTTCAGTGGGTTTAATTGATGCACCGAAAACTCTTGCTAACATTGTTGAATCAACAATCGGAGCTGTGTACCTCGATAGCAACAAATGCAATAACATCACCTCCAAGGTTTATATTCAAATCATCTTTTGCATTTTGATTCGTTAATGATGTATTACAATAATTTTATCCTACTTGATTTCAGATGATTAATCAACAATTTAAAGTGTTTTTCTTACATTTTCTGGATAATATATGTATTGGCTAATTTGCTATATTTCTATGCAATGCAGGTGATTAAGAAGTTGCTACAACCTATAATTACTCCATCGACACTTGTAAGACATCCTGTGACCCTTTTGTTTGAAATATGCCAAAAGAATGGATTTAGTGTGGAAGTTTTGGATTTGTGGAATGAAACAGGACAAATAGAAATTTTCATAGGCAACCAGTTTGTTGGAAAGGGACAATACAATATTAAGAAAATAATTGCTTATAATAGAGCTGCTGCTGATGCTTATAACAAAATTGTAAGGGAGCTTGATCTAAATGACGACTAGAATTTGATTTTGGTTGAGTTTTGTTGTTTAGTTGTTACTTTATCTATCTTGTACTGTGGGAAAGACAGTCCACTATTATATAGAATTGATGCATGATTTATTATGTTAAAATATTTCAAATGAGTATAATTAACTTGATTAAACTTTGTTTGTTGATAATAATAAAATTTTGTAGCCATTAAACATATCCTCAATTATTTTCATAATACTATAATTTTTTTATCCTTCCTCCTTTTTTTGAATAATGTTCTTACAATTTTTAAACAATATTTTTTAAAAATCTTTTTTACAATAGCACAATATGTATTGTACTGTGATTGTTTTTTCAAAATTATTAAAGCAATGTACGATGCTTTAAAGTTGATAGCGACTGAGTCCGCAAATTCGACCAAGACATACCGATGAGTTCACAAGTTGAACAGGTTGCTAATTACAGCGAAAACGAAAGACCGGAGAATAAAGATAAATTTATGAGAAATTGTCGAAATTTCTAATATTGATGTTGTAATATATAAAGTTATAAAAAAGATAACAGATTGCGAAAATTTGACGGTATTGCCTTTTGAGCATTAGATGGAATATAATCACCGTTACTGGAATGGTGGTTTTAGATTTTGTTGATTATCCTAGTTAGTACTTCTCATTAGGATGACAACGGGTCGGATCGGGCTGGGTTTTTTAATATCCGGATCCAGATCCGATTTTTTTAACAATACCTGGATCCGACCTGGATCCGAAAAATACTCGAAAATTGAGATCCGGACCCGAACACGGACCCAAAATTATTATCAAAATATTTTATTTTTTTTTAATTTGACCCGATACAATTAATTATTAAGGTTCACTTATATAAATTAAATATTTAATTGAATGTTAATATATGTTAATAATTTTATAAAAATATTGGAAGTATGTTAAGTAAAATTATAGTAGTATTGAATATAAAAGCAAACATATTAAAAGTATGTTTAAAAACATATTAAAGAATAAATTACCGAACATATATTGAATAATATAGTACTCCCTTCGTTACACTCAATTGTTTACATTTGAGTTGAGCACGGAGATTAAGAAAATTATATAAAATATTATGAAAGAGAAGGAAAAGTGGATGAAAGAGAAGGAAAAGTGAGTAAAGTGGTGGGGTCAATTGATATTTAATTGATAGATTTGAAAAGGTGGAGAAAAGTAGTGGATGAAAGTAAATTTTATAATATAAAAATTTACTATTTTTAGACAGTTTTAAAATATAAAGAATTGGGTGAGACATCCTGTGACACCCGTGAAATTTTAAAATGCAATATTGTTAGGGATTGTGGTGTTAACGATGTAATCAACTAATATTTTACTTAGATTAATTAGCAATTAAATAAGTAAAACATACTGTCATATACATATTGATAGTATGTTTAAATGTCACTTGTAATAGTATGTATCAAAGCCTAGTAAGTGACAGTAAGTATCAATAGTTACTGTCTAGTACAAATGTAATAAATGATCTATGAAGTAGAAGTTCACAAAATGTTCATGCACAGAATGGATCAAATCATTGACAGTAACATTCTACAAACTGGAGCCTACAACAACATATTCAAGTGACAACATATTTTGAAACAACTGACAACAACTATTTCTCAAAGATGCTGTCACCAAAGAGAAGCTAAAGGTTGACAGTAACCTTTTGGTGAAGCTGACAGTCTGTTTCAAGTAGCAAACTAGGTAATGTTAATTCACATATTGATTTTGACAATTCTACCTAGTCTGTCAAGTCTATTACTGCAACTTGAGAAAAAGCAAGCAAAAAGATAAAGCGTACTCAAGGAGTCAAGAATGTCAAATCTTCTCAGAGCAACTTTATCTACAAGTGGAATGAAGACAAATTTGAATAGGAAAAGTGAAGTTTCTATTTTAAGCATTGTCCTAGGAATAAGGGAAAGTACACTTGTAAATGGAATATGTGTTTTTAACATAAATACACATATCTCACAAATACTTTTCCTTATACAACCGAGCTTAACTTTTCTCAAGTATAGAAACACTAGCAATCTCTTGTTATTGTATCTATTGAAGCTGCAAATTTCTTCTAGTCAGTTGTAGTAAAAACAAAAATTAATAAAATTAATTTTTAAAGTAAAACACCTTTTTTCATTTCATTTTTTTTATTTTTGTTTGCATTTGTCACTTGATATTATTAATTCATATTTGTTGTTAGCAAGATAAGTGATAAATTATCAAGTTGCATTCAACCCCCCCTTTTACAACATTTATATTGTCTAACAACTGATATCAGAGCAGCAGGTTAGATATACATAACCTGAAAAGATCTAAACATGAGTGCACAGAAAGTAAGCAGCATAAAAATACCCACCTTTGACAAAGAATACTACAACCTTTGGAAAAGAAAGACGATGTTGTTCATAAAAATAGCCAACCCACTCTACCCTGAAATCCTGGAAAATGGTCCATTCGTACCTCAAACATATGTACCTGAAACCACAGTAGATGGTGAAACAATACCAGCCTACTGGGTTCCTAAAAAGGTTTCAGAGTACACTAACACTAAAAGAAAAAAGTATCTCTAGATGATTGCTTACAATTTATCATCATTAAGGCACTTGACAATGTCATGTACAATAAAATTGTCAACTGCACTAGTGCAAAGAAAATATGGGAAACCATTGAGATACTCTGTGAAGGAACAGAAGAAGTAAAGGAAAATCAAAGACAGATTCTGGTGTCTCAGTATGAAGCCTGCATGGCCAAACCAAGTGAAGGGTTGAATGAGATGTTTGAGAGGTTTAATAGACTGATAAATGACTTGCAGCTGCATGGAAAATTTTATGACAAAAAGGAGGTAAACATGAAATTCATGTTGACAGTTCCTGACCATCTAGAGCACAAGGTTTCTGCTATAAGAGAATGAAGGGATTTATCAAAAGTTTCTCCTGAAACTTTATATAGCATACTTCAAACCTATGAGCTAGAACTACTACAAATGAGAGCCATTCAAGCTGGTCAAAGAGGAAAAATGGCTAACACTTCAAATGCTCTAGTAGCTCAGGATCCATAGATGATGCAGCTCGAGGAATCTCAACATCAACAACAAATCAAGATTGAAGAAATCACAGATGAAGATGAAAGTGTGACTCTGGAACTCAATGATGGTGAAGAAGATGAGTTCTACACTTTGGAGGAACTGGAAAATATGGAAAACAAAACAATGGCCTACATGGCAAAGAAGTTCTCCAACTTGAGATTCAAGAAGAATAAAGCTTTCAAACCCAGAGGACAAAGCTCCAGGTTCAACAAGCCAAATATCTCAAAACCTGGAGGAAGTGACAAAGGTGGATACAAAACAAGTATGGTGGATAGATCCAAGATAAGGTGTTACAACTGCAGTGAAATGGGGGCATTTTGCAACAGAATGTAAGAAGCCAAAACAAGTGAGAAGAAATGACAATGATTATGAGGAACTCAAAGCAAAATATGAAGCCTTGATCAAAAAGCAACAAGAAAGGGCTTTTGTAGCTGAAGGAAAGTGTTGGGAAGACTCTGATAATGAAGAGGAAGAAAAATATGGAAATCTTGCTCTCATGGAAAACTCTGGAGAAGGTTCATCCACTTCATCAAATCAGGTACCCATTCTTACTACTGTTGATATGAATACATCTCAGTATAAGAACTTTTAAAAGTTTAAGTTCTGAAATTTTCAATATTCATACAAGTATGTTAGTTGCTAATAAGGAGATAATCAAATTGTCTATTACTAATGAGTCATTGAGAATCAAAAATCATGAACTAGAACTTAAACAAAATGTCTTTGAGTCCTTACAACAAGAAAATGAGATTCTTAAAAACAAAGTAGTTTGTGCTTCCCAAATTAAGGAATTTCTCAGAAAACAGATTTCTGAAAATGAACTAAAAATCAAGGCCTACAAGAATTATTCTTCCCTGTTAAAATCACACCATGATGATAATACTGAAAATCAAAAGGTAGGTATAGGTTTTAACTATGAGGAAACTACTGTGTTAACAAAGGGTCTTCACAGTAAAATTTCTGATCTTAAAGTCACTGTTAGCAAGACAAGTGCTTATGTTCAAACTTCTATTTCTGCTACTCAGCATGCTTTGGAATCCAAGATCAAAGCTATTTCTACAAAATAAGATGCTTTAGAGGCTAAAGTTGATAAAATTGCTACTACTGTTACCTTCATGCAGACCATGTTACATACAATTGTAGACATCCTCACTATCAAATCTGATGTCAGAATGGGGGAGAAGTGTTCAAAAGACAAATGCAAGGTGGATTCTGTACTAATCTCTGATAAACATGAAGGTGATGGTGATGGTAGTGGTGGTGATAAAGGTCAAGGGAGTCATAAGGGTGGACAAACTCTGATTGCACAAACTCTGACTGACCAAACTCTGATAAGAAAACTCTGATGGATCTTGATGAAGAATTGGCAAAAAGGCTTGAAGAAAAAGAAAAGCCAAAGAATATTGAAGAAAGAAATATGAAGGATGCAGAACTGGCATTGAAATTATTTGAAGAAGAAAATCCAGGAATGAATCCAGTTGTTGAAGAAGAAGTAAAGAAAACTGGTACTGACATTGCTCAAGTCCAGTCAAAGAAGAGAAGATATGTGAAGAAAACTCCAGTTCAGAAGAAGATGCCTACTCAAGCAAAATCAACTGTACCCAATCCTGTTCTAAAAAAGCCAACTCCTGTAATTCAAAAGAAAGCTCTATCAAAACCTAAAAATCCTCTCACTATGCTTAGTACTACATTTCTTCAAGGGGAACAAGCTTTGAAGATGAGGAAGAAGAACAACAAACTCTGTGCAGAAAGAAGAATCCTGATCTTATGTGGACAAAGTCTGAAACTCTGACCCTCAATGCCAGACTTGGTAAAAATAAGTGAGGCATTGGTGATTCAAAAGCTAAAGTCTACAGAGGAGAAGCAAAAACTTTTAGAGATTCTTTTTCTTTGAAGAACAAACCTGAATAAGAGTTATCACAAAATTATTTGGACAAGCTAATTGATGTTCATATAGTAAAGAGTATCTTTGATAGTGTTGTTCCAAAATAAAAGTTGTTGTATTTTTTGGAAAATGGAAGAGTAATGAAAATAGTTGAAGAAGATTTAATGCATAAATCATCAAAAGAACTTGAGTATGTTCTCTATCTGTTAAATGATGGAAATGAAGCTACAACTAGATGGGTGAAGATTCTAGAAGGAGTAGTTGATGAGAAGAATAAGAATGAGAGGCTGTTAATATTAAACTCTGATGAGTACAGACCTGGATACATGCTTGAAGATGGAACAGGGAAGGAGATGGTTAAAGTGATGCAAATATTAATATGGTGTTAGGTATTCCAACACTAATACTGAATCCTAATGGACAAAAAAGTTGTTGCATACCTCTAGATGACAGAACGGAAAGAACTTCAATTTATAACTTAAGAGCTGCTATTTTCCAAATTGATGATTCTAGTGACCAGATGAAAAAATTGAAGGAGAAGCTAGTTGAATTATTAAAGATGGCTGAAAAGAAATTACTTGATCAGTTTCTGTCTGAAGCCTTTTCATACAAAAGAATTTAAGTCAAGGTGAAAAACTCAAACTCTGGTACATTTGTCTATATGGTTTCTGACATCATAAGTTGAATTTATGTTTTACTGAATAAAGCATAAATTGGGGGAGATTGTTAGAAATATAAACACTTATGTCGTCAGAGATTACTACAAACAGAGTTTACTGAAGATCAGAGTTTAAACTGATGTCATCAGAGTTTAGAAGCTGTCAACAGAGTTTACTCAATCAGAGTTTACTTAGACAGAGTTTACTCAATCAGAGATTATCAACCGACAGAGTTTATGACTAGAGTTTGACAAAGATGGAAACATATAAATCAGAGATTGATTGGGATAAATAAGGAAGTGTTTTAATGCAAATCAATTACCTTTCTGAAAGCTATCTTGTAGGAGGATAATGACGGAAATCGGATATCGATATTTAATGATCATTATCTTTCTTGTATTTAGATAAATAGTTGTGTACTATATAAACACATAATTAGGTTTTTCATTAGAATCATTCAAGTTATTATCATTCTCATAACCTAGCAACTCTTAAGAACCCTGTTTTTCTTGAGAGAGTTTTGTATTCAGTTTATCAAAAGTTAATACAAAATAGTATTTCATCTACATACTTGTGTTCGTAATCGATTGTTTGGTACTATTATATTCAACCCCCCTTCTATAATAGTCTATTTATATGGGTAACATTTCAGCTCTGCATCCTTTTGAGAAGATTCAGATGAGCTTACAGATACCTCAGTTTATATACTACATTTCTTCTCTAGAGATAGAGCAGTGGGTGCACTTCCGACTTTATCCTTATTTGCTGCATTAAGTGCAGTTTCTCCCTTATAAAATAGTTGTTCTAAATAGAGTTATATGTATAATATATATGTTTGATAGAGTATATTCTAATTAAAATTTAATTAAAAAGTCAGTTTGAAGTTGAGTAGGAGAAATATAGTATAAATATTATTTTATTATTCAAAAAATTAATTATAAAATTATAATTTTAAATAAATTAAAGTGTTTGAACGATGATGAAATTGAAAAATATTAATTAAAATTTAATTAAAAGAGTGTACTTGGAGTTGAGTGGGACACAAAGACACTATATCAGACGAACGACCAACCGACCAAACATTTGTCACTGTAGCTTTAATAATATAGTATAGATGGATCATGCATGGGATGATAGAGACACCCATGCTCTATTATTATACATATTAGCTTATAACCCGTGCAAAACACAGATTATTAATAAATTATATATTAATTATTTTATATAATTTAAATATTTCATTTAATATGATTATTTGTTTTAGTATTAATTTCTTTTTTATATTTTTCTATACAGTGATGTTTATGTATTAATATTCATAAAATTTAATGATAAGTCATAATTTTAAATAAATAAAAGAGTTTGAATGGTAATATAATTGAGTTGAATGTGAGTAAACTATATTAAAAAAATTATAGGATATGTAGGATTCTTAAATTAGAAAATATAGAATATAATTTAAATATAATATATGATAGAATTGTATGTATGATATATTGATATTTCTTTTTCTAAGATTAGATTTTATTAAAATTAGACGATTATGATTTTTTTTTATATTTCATCTTGATAGGATGAAAAAAAAGTTTTCTTGTTTGACTATAATAATATAGTATAGATATATTAATATTCATAAAAATTAATGATATATTAAATAAAAATTATAGGATAAGCAAGATTTTTTAAATAGAAAATATATAATATATTTTAAATTTAATCTATACTATATTATTATAATCGAAAGATTAAAAATTTTGGTCGTCGGTATGACACTGAGTGAACCATAGAAAAGATCTTAACCGTTCAATTTTATGTGAACCATAGAAACAATCTTAACCATTGAATTTTAATAAAATATAATTTTAAAAAGAATATAATCATACATATAACTGTAACCCAGTAGTCCTCATTTTATATAAGATATGATAATAAGATATGATAATATTATATTATATTTAAATTATATTCTATATTTTTTTACGAATCCTACTTACCCTATAATTTTATTTAATATATCATTAAATTTTATCCTATAATTTTTATTTAATATATCATTAAAGTTTATGATAAACAATATGCATTTTTTTTAGTTTCCATCTATTTCTCTGTTTTAATCGCATAACACAAATTATTTATTAAAACACAAGCTCTACTCAAATTATTAATAAAAATGAATAAAAAGTTTCCTATTTAAATTTAAAGAAAAATAAAAATTTTGTAAGTCCCCTTTTTATAAAACTCTTTTTATCATCCATAAGTTTTTTTTATATGATTTTTATGCAATTATAATATAATTATAATTTAATTTTAAAACATATATATTTTACATATAACTCTATCATCGGCGAGCCATTTTTTTTTTACAACAATCTAATAATATAGCCCACTTCACTTCTACTTGAAGTTACAACTTATTAATTAAATCTCATGAATATTAAAACTTATTAATTAAATCTCATGAATATTAAAATAATATTATTGTTGTATCTATATATAATTTTTATTATATATTATATTATCATAAACGATATAATAAAATTTTTTAAATTATATATTTAAATCATATAAAATAATTAATATATAATTTATTAATCCCGCCCGTGCTTTGCACGAGTTATAAGCTAGTATAATATTATCAACGAGAAATTGTATAAAAAGTGAACCATTAGAGTTGTATGTATGATATATATCCTTTCTAAAATTAGATTTTTTTAAAATTGAATGATTATGATTATTTCTTTGGTTCACCTAAAATTGGACGGTTATGATCTTTTTTATGGTTCACCTCAGTGTTTAAAAAAAAAAGTTCTCTAGTTTGATTATTATAACTAGATTTTAACCCGTGCGACGCATGGATATTTTGTTTTATTAATTAAATTATTTATTTTAAAATTACTAATATTTTTATGATTTTAAAAGTTTTTAATATATTAGAATTATTAGTTTTTTAACTTATTTAAATTATATATTTTTACATCAATCAAATTAAATATAAATAAAAAAATTATAAAATATTAAAAATAAATATGCACTTTGCATAAAATATCAATTTATATTATTCATATATAAATATGTAAAATTTTGTGATTCAAAATATTATGAAAATGATTTTTTAATATATCAAACATATGTTTAATATATTTAATATTATAGATATTAGATTTAAATATATTTTTGATAATATCTCTATTATATTTATTTTATATAAATTTAATAGATATTATGGTATATGAGATATAATATGTATCTGTTAATAATATGATATAATTATTCATTTGAATACATTTTTTTATGTTATTAAAGTTTCAGTGGTATAGTATTAATTGAGGAACTCTCTTATTTGACTAACTGAGGAACCAATAACAAATATAATTACAGAACACATAAAAAATTGTTGAACATAGAAAAAACTATAAAAAACAATTACAAAACAAACAAAAAAAATTACATAACATATAAAAAATGTAGAACACAAAATTACATAACACTATTTTGTAATTATTTTTGTATGTTATGTAGTCTTGTATATTTATTTGTTAATCAAATTCTTATAAAATCGAAATTGGTTCCCTAGTAGGAGTTTTTCACTCAACCTTCTTTAATTATATATAATATATATAATTTAAAGCTTGCATCAATAAATAATAGATGTTATTATATTGCTAATGAGTTTTAAACTTTAACATAATTTTAAAAATAAAACGATACATAACAATTACTATCATAATAATTTTAACATCCCATTTTTCATACTAATATATGACAGGTTCTTTATTGAACTAAATATATTACTTCATATTAATATTTAATGTGTGCTATGACAATTCAACATATGTAATAACATTCTTTTAGAAATATAAATAATGTGTAATAACCCGTGTAAAACCCTAATACTATCTCTACTCTAATTTAATAATAATACATAATAATGTGTGATATATGATATGTCTCTATATAAATCTAATATAAAAAGTATTTTAATGTTTTAAATCAATTATAAAAACGTTTCCTAAATGGAATAGAATTCTCCGATAAAAATTTGTAGCTGTCTTTTTTGTCTAGATTACGGGCTACTCCAGTTGGATTTTGGATATTGACCACTTCAAAAATAAAGATAATTTTATAAGTTTTGCGTGCGCCATAAAATCGTCCAATTCTGACTTCTGAAACTCAAAATATGACTCAAACAATGTCTGTCATGTAAATAGTACAATAATTACGATTTATTTTTTAAATTTGACTCCAAAATAACTCTTTTGTTAGAAATGCAAACACTGATGCTGTCAGAGAATATCACAAATATAGTTTATTAAATAGCAGAGTTTATGCTGACATCGTCAGAGTGTAGAAGTTGTCGACATAGTTTACTCTATCAGAGAATACTCAATCAGAGTTTACTTTATCAGAGAATACTCAATCATAGATTATCAACCGACATAGTTTATGATCAGAGTTTGACAAAGATGGAAATAGACAAATCAGAATTTGATTTGGATAGAGAAGGAAGAATTCAAATACAATTATATTACCTTATGAAAGCTATCTTTATCATTATCTATTTTGTAATTGGATTTGTAACTGTGTACTATATAAACACAGAATTAGGTTAAGAATAAAAGGAAAAATTCAAGTTATATCATTCTCATAACCTAACAGCTCTTAAGAACATTGTTTTCCTTGAGAGAGTTTTATATTTTGTTGATCAAAAGTTAATACAAAACAGTATTTCTTCTACATACTTGTGTTCATAATAGATTGTTTTGATACTATTATATTCAACCCTCATTTTATAATAGTCTATTTATCTAGGCAATAATTTGTATCAGAGCAGGCAGTTAATTATAACTTTAAAGATCATATTAACATGTCTGGAAATAAGTATGAAGGTATCAGAATCCCAATCTTGGAGAAGGCTGAATACCCTACATGGAGGATAAAAATGATGATATTCTTGGAAGCCACAAATCATGATTATCTAGACAGGATCAATGAAGGTCAGTATCTCCCAACCAAGCTAGTTCCATCAAAAATTGTGGAAGGAAAACAGGTTCCTGAATATTACACTTTGAAGGACAGGAAAGAGTGGACCAATGAAGAAAGGCAAGAAGTCCTTAAAGATGCTAAAGTAAGAAATATACTGCATAACAGTCTCGATTCTGTAATGTCTAACAAGGTGATTGCCTACATAACTACAAAAGAAATATGTGATGCACTAGAGGTTCAATGTCAAGGAACCAAGGAAATCAAGAAGAATAGAAGATCATTTCTTATTCAAGAGTATGAATACTTTGAGGCAAAAGAGAATGAGTCTCTCACTAATATCTATGACAGATTTCTTACTCTGTTGAATAACTTGGTTTTGGTGGATAAGGTGTATGATAATGAGGATTAAAACACCAAGTTTCTAAGGGCTCTTCCTGAAGAATGAGATCTACAAACATCCTTGATAAGAGACAAGGTTGATTTGGATGGGATGTCTCTAGATGAAGTGTATGGGAGACTGAAGACTTATGACTTGGAGTTACAGCAAAGGAAGAACATGAAGAGTAGCAAGGCAAAGCTTGTTGCCTTGATTGTTGAGACAAGGTTGAGGAACCAAAAGAAAAAGTCCTAAAAGCCTCAACAAGAAAAGGAAAAGATGTAATGATTAAGGAAATTAGTGAATCAGAGTTTGAGGCAAACTCTGATGTAAACTTTGATGATTCTACAGACTCTGACATGATGGAGATGGTTGCAATAATTGTTAATGGCTTTAAGAAGATGAAAAATGGGAAGTATAGAAAGCAAGGAAATTTCCAAAAGATGCATGGAGAGTCAGAGAATAGAGAAAGACTCAGGAAAATAGAAGACATAAATGGTAAGGATAAAACACTTGAAAATCGAAGGTCAAGTGTTACAAGTGTAACAAGATGGGACAGTTTGCTACTGAGTGCAGAAGCAAGGAATCTGGGAAAGCTCTCATCATATCAAAGAAAGATTGGATGAATTCCTCAGACTCTGAAGAGGAAACAAATTATGCTCTCATGGCAAACTCTGATGCTCCCATCCTAAACTCTGACAAGGCACCATACTCTGTTTTTAACATTAATACTGAAAATATTCATGAATTAAAGTCTTTCCTTAGAACCTTGCATGTTAGTTTTAAATCACAGACACTTGAGAATGAAAGATTAAAATCTGAAATACAAACTCTGACTGCTAGGAATGACTTTCTTGAATCTGAAAATTCACACATTCTTAGCACTAAGAAAGACTGTGAGAGTGCTATTTACATGCAAACTTAGCTAGAAATACAAGTTGAATATTTAAAAGCTGAGATAGCCAAAGAAAAAGAGACTTTCAGAGTTTGGATAAACTCTGGGAAGAAAGTCCAACAAATGCTTTCTAACAAGAATTGGACATCTGCCTTAGGTTATGAATCTGACAAAGAGACACATTCTAAGACAAACACAAAAGGAAAATTGAGTGAACCTGTGAATTTTATTAGAGCTAGTAGTGAAAAGAATACCTCTAATAAAAGATCTAATAGCGTGTCAGAGAATAAACCAATAAATATAGGGTTACTCTCACAGAGTAACTTAAGGAAAAGTTGAAGTCAGTCACCAACAAAAACAAGCCTAAAAAGGTCAAAAGGAATAGAAATGGCAAATTAGGATTTTCTAAGGAGAATAACTATAAGAATATTGCTGACACTCCTAGAAAAACCTGTTTCACATGTGAAAATTCTAATCATCTTGCTATTGATTGCAGGAAAAATAAAAAGAAAGAAATTGAAAGACCTAGATCAGAGGATATGAAACAGACTAGATATAAACCACAAAATCCCTATTTTCACTGTGGTAGTTTATGTCATTCAATTTACACATGTAAAGAATATCATAGTATGTATTTCAATTATTATGAACTTTTGCCTCATTTGAATAAAACTCCTATTTCTTCTAGTCATTTTGTTAAACAACAGTATGTGATAAAATCTGACAGAAGAAAAATAAACTCTGAAAATGCAAACTCTGAAAAAGTAAACTCTGATAATACAAACTCTGTTAACTTAAACTCTGATAAAAATACTTCTGCTACAAAAGTTAACAATTTTCAAAATGAAGAATCCAAACTTGTTTGCGTCCTCAAAGCTACTAATTAATTTGCATTAATGATTACAGGGAAACAAGAAAAACATCTTAGTAATTGATAATAGATGTTCTGCACACATGACTGGAAATAAATTCCTACTTTTAGAGTTTGAGGAAAAGGCTGGCCCAATAGTATCTTATAGAGATGGCAACATAGAAAGAACACAGGGATATGACAATATTGTGATTGGAAATGTAATCATTGAAAAGCTATGGTTGAAGGACTCAAGCATAATTTGTTAAGTGTGAGTCAAATGACAGACATAGGTTATTCTATGGAATTTCATGAAACATACTGTGAAGTCAAAATCAACAAGGCTGGCAAAGTGGTTCTTATTGGTCATAGACATAACAATTTATTTTAAGCTAGCTTGGAGGTAAACTCTGATGGTCCCTAAACTTGTTTACTTGGAAAGACATCATCTTTGGAAAGATGGAGTTGACACAAAAAGTTGTCACTTGAACTTTGGAAATATAAATGAATTGGTGAAAAATAATCTAGTAAGAGGTCTTCCAAAAGTTCAATTTCATCACGATGGACTCTGTGATTCATGTCAAATGGCCAAACAAAAGAAGACATCTTTCAAGAACAAAAATAAAAATTCTATTGATTAACCTTTTCATCTTTTGCATCTTGATTTATTTGGTTATGTCAACATAATGTCCATTGGAAAGAAGAAATATACTTTGGTCATAGTAGATGACTGCACAAGATTTACCTGGGTGTAATTTTTGCATAAAAAAGATGAATCTACTGAGATTATTTTTGATCATATTACCATGATTGAGAATGGATCACCACACAAGGTAAAGAATCTAAGGAGTGATAATGGAACAGATTTTAAGAACTATGCAATGGAGGAATTCTGCTCAAATAAAGGAATTATTCAACAATTTTCAGCATCCGGAACACCTCAACAAAATGGTGTAGTTGAGAGAAAGAACAGAACTCTAATTGAAGATGCTAGAACAATGCTAGAAGGAGCAAAACTACCTACTTACTTTTGGGCAGAAGTTGTGAATACTGCATGCATCACTCAAAACTGCACATTGATAAATAAACATGGAATGACTCCATATGAGATGATGATTTTCACATATTTGGAAGCAAGTGTTTTATTCTTAAGATACATCCTGAGCAGTTGAAAAAGTTTGAACTCAAGGAAGATGAAGGTATTTTTGTTGGTTATGAAGAACTTTCAAAACTTCTTCAAGGATATTCAAGGTGTTTAATCTGAGAACCAGGGTAGTCATGAAATCTATTAATGTATCTTTTGATGAAGGAAACATAACAGGACTACATGATGAAGATGCTCAGAAATCTCTGAGTTTTGAAAATAAACTGCAAGATATAGACTGTGATGAATTAGACTCTGATGAACTAAACTCTGATGAAATAAACACTGATGAAATAAATACTGATGAAATAAACACTAATGTGATAAACACTGGTGAGGTAAACTCTGATTTCCTAAACTCTGATTCAGAAATAATTGAAACAATAATTGAAGATTCTGCACATATTGAGGGGGAACAACATCAATCTTTTAATGAAATTAGAGAACCAACATCAATAATTGAAATATCAGAGTTTGAGCAATCTCTGACAAAAATAAACTCTGAAAACCTAAACCCTGAAACCCTAAATTCTGATCCATTATACTCTGAAAGTCTAAACACTGATGGAATCACAACTTCAGGGGAATGATAAGCATTTACTGAGGAATCATACTATGAAGGCACAAATCATGGGGGAGCATCTAGTTCAAGAAACTTTTCACATCCAAGGAAATGGACCAAAGATCACATACCTGACTTGATTATTGGTGATCTAGAAAGTAGAGTGAAGACAAGAAAAACTACTCAAAATGAATGTATATACCATAGTTTTCTTTCTCAAACAGAACCAAAGAAAGTTAAAGATGCTTTGAAGGATGCAGATTGGGTTACTACAATGCAAGAAGAATTAAATGAGTTTGAACGAAATAAAGTTTGGTCCCTTGTTCCAAGGCCAAAGAATAGATCAATTGTTGGCACAAAGTGGATGTTCAGAAATAAGACAAACTCTGATGGCATCATTACAAGGAACAAAGCAAGACTAGTTGGTAAAGGCTACTCTCAATAAGAAGGTATTGATTATGATGAAACTTTTATACCTGTAGCTAGACTTGAAGCAATCAGAATTTTTCTTGTTTATGTTGCACACAAGAAATTCATGGTCTACCAGATAGATGTTAAAAGTGCATTTTAAAATAGAGAGCTTGAGAAGGAGGTATATTTTGAACAACCTCCTAGCTTTATCAATCCCAAATATCCAAATCATGTCTATAGGTTGGATAAAGATTTATATGGACTCAAGTAAGCACCAAGAGTCTGGTATGAAACTCTGGCTCAATTTCTACTTGGAAGTGGTTTCCCAAGATATACAATTGATAAAATCTTGTTTTATAGAACTCAAGGTAAGGATTTATTATTGGTTCAAATATATGTTGATGATATTATATTTGGATCAACTAATGAGAAACTTTGTGAAATATTTACAAAGCTAATGCAGTCCAGGTATCAGATGAGCATGATGGGATAGATGAGTTATTTCCCAGGCTTGCAAATGAAATAGACTAATGAAGGAATTTTCATAAGTCAGTCAAAATATACAAAGAATTTACTCACAAATTTTCAAATGCAAGACCCTGCAGCTGCTACAACTTTAATGGTCACTGCAACCATGCTTGATCAAGATACAGGTGAACCTATAAACATAACAATATACAGGGAAATGTTCGGATCACTTTTCTATTTGACTGCTAGTAGACCAGATATCATGTTTGCAACCTGTCTATGTGCTAGATTTCAGGCAAATCCAAGGGAACCACATTTGATTGTTGTCAAGAGAATTTTTAGATATCTCAAGGGAACAATTAATCTTAGCCTATGGCATCCTAGAGAGCCCGACTTTAAACTTATAGGATATTCAGATGCTGATTTTGCAGGATGTAAAATTGATAGGAAAAGCACTATTAGGAGTTGTCAATTTCTAGGTGGAAGGCTTGTCTCATGGTTTAGCAAGAAACAGAAATCAATCTCAACATCTACAACAGAAGCTGAATATATAGCTGTAGGAAGCTGCTGTGCTCAGATTTTATGGATGAGAAATCAACTGTTAGACTATGGATTGAACTTTTCAAAAATTCCTATTTATTGTGATAATCAAAGTGCAATTCTAATGACAGGAAATCCAGTTCAACATTCACTGACAAAGCACATCAGTATTAGATATCACTTCATAAGGGAACATGTCATAGAATGAATAATTGAAATGTATTTTATTCTCACAGATCAACATCTAGCAGACATATTCACCAAACCTCTGTGTGAAACAACTTTTACAAGACTAGTTTCTGAATTGAGCATGGTGACAAGTGACTCCACTCCAGACAACAAGTAGCAAATACAATCAATATTTATGGTAAACTCTATCATAGTATGTGGTAAACTAAGATAGATAATAAACTAAACTCTGATCCATGGAGCCTCTAAACTCTGATGATCTCAAGCTATCACTGTTTATGGTAAACTCTGTCAGAGTATGTGGTAAACTCTGACAGTAAATGCAAATTATGATTAATATAAACTCTGATCTTAGTCTACATGCCAAACTCTGATTATTTTATTTATGACATCATATTTAACTATGTGACATCATATTTGTTAATCTCTGATTGGAGTAATCAGAGGGCGTGTGTTTGTCATGAAAATTGTTTCATATTTAGACACAGATACACACACATTTGCTGTATTTTGAGACTTGCACTACTCATTACTCCATCAATCATAACATGCCACGTGTCCAACTACAGGGTATATGCAATTGAGATGGAATAATTTAATTCATATTTTTACTCTAAATTATTCATCTGCAAACTTACTCTCTCTCTCTCATACTCTCAAACCCTAATATCTCAAACTTGCACAACTCTGTGAATCAATGGCAGCCAAGGGTCTTTCTTTCCAAAATTTCAACTTTGTTGCTACTAATTACATCTCTCTCTTGAATAAAACTGATGCACCTTCAGAATTTCATGTTATTCAAGATTTTCTCAATCACAGCTATATTGGGTATGCTCTTCAAGAACCCAATGAAATATCTGCTTAAACTCTGATAAAAATTTGGTCCACAGCAAAATTCAACAATGCTGGTGATAATGAGGATCCAGTCATCACGTTTCAATGCAATAATGCAATGGCAAACATTCAATCACACCTGCAGTTGTACGGCAAACCCTTTACTTTCCTAAAGTGGCTAAATATGATGATATAGTTGTTGACGAACAAATCAAGGCATTCTTTACAAAAATAGGCTATGGAGGAAGCCTATCCAAGCTAGGAAGTCTGACAAGGCCCCATTTGTGAAGAAAATGGAGCTTTTTCTTTGATTGCATCACAAGGGCCTTCACTGCAAAATGCACCAACTTTGATGCAATTCCTCAACTATCACAACAAATTGGTTATTCTCTGACCCATAACTTCAACTTTAATTTTCCCTGTTTGTTGATTAGGCAGATAGCTAGCAAGATTAGTGAAGATAAGCATATTATATATTTTGCTAGATTTTTACAGTTGATTTTTATTTATCTCTTGCATGATGTAACTTTTGAAAATAACAAGAGTTTAACTAGTTTTTGTATGAATAAGAGAATTTTTGCTGACTTGACACAAAAAGATGTTCAAAAGGACAGTGAAGGTAAGCTGCCTAACCTATTTTATCCCACATGGGTCAGACTTATCTTAAATCAGAGAATTCCTATTGTATATGTGAGGAATTTTCTGTCTATGGCTATCAATCAAAGTTTAGAACCCTCTGATTCTAACCCAAGCCACCAACCAAACACTGATACCCAAACACTAATGTCAACCTCTGTAGTCTCCCAAAAGACTGCAGTTGAAAAACAAACCTCTCATCAAGGCCCAAAGTTAAAAAGAAAGAGAAAGTTTGTCTCAAAGTCTTCTCCCAAGAAAAGAAGATTGATTGATGAACCAACAAATTCTGATGACAGTAATGAAGGATTAGTTTTTCCATTAAAGAAGTCAGTGAAGTCAGCCTATGAGATTCCACCTGCTCTATTCATGAAGCCATTTCATGTGAACCCCATCTCAGAGCCTGTAAAGAAAAGGAGAAGATTGGTCAAGACTGTAAACTATGAAGCAATAAACTCTGATCAAGTAAACTATGCTCAACTTCCAGCCTTAAACTCTGAAACCATAAACTCTGATGCTGTACTAAACTCTGATAAAGTGTTAAAGTCTGAGTTAGATGGTAATGATGATAATATTGATGCAATTGCTGCAAATGAAGCCTCTCTAGTTACAATATCTGATTCTCCTGTTCACTCACTAAAGCAAATAATAAAGGAGATTTCTTATGAAATAGTGAGGGGGTTATCTAAAGAAGTAAGGAAAGAGATGGCTGCTCAGAAATTGTAAAAATCTCCAATTTCTGGCACGTCTACGTCATTCATCAGGAAGAAGAAGAAGAAGACAGTCTCTTTTGGCCAGGATACACAAGAACCTATCTCTCAAAGTGAGGTAGCAATCTCGACATGGCCAGGCCCACAAGAACCTGTTGCTCAAAGTGCAACAACAGCCATAGTTAAAGCAGATGAAGCCAGCATGAATCAGGGATATAACCCACGATAACCTTCAGCTCAAAGGGTTGAAGAAGTTATTAAGGCCTCTTCCCCACAAGAACCATCCAATCAAAGTTTGGATGCAGGCACTACATTTTTAAAAGAAGATTCTGCTGTTGCTGATGCTGAGAAGAAAAACTCTGATACAGATCCATTGGAAATCTCTGATACAATTTTAGTGTAACCTCTTTCTGCACAGTCTTTGGAAACTCCATCAACTTCCACAACTACTCAAGGTATAAACACTGACTTTTCTTCAGAATTTCTATACTCTGATAGTATACGCTAAAAATTTATATTTCCGACTTTTACTGCTGACATGACCATGGATAGTCCTGAAAAGGGTACCTCTATTCATGTGACCACAAAACTCCTTTCTCAGCCACCTCTTATTTCTGTAGGTCATTGTGATTTGAGCTTTTCATATGAGACTGAGGTAAAATGTGTGAAAAACAGAATTAATAATGAGAGGCAGACACTGGATCTTGCAAAATGAGAGGTAGATATGAGAAAGAAGTTAGTTACTACTAGTGAGCAAACTCTGATTCTTAAAAGTCAGGATATGTGTGATGTGAGAAGTAATGAGATTACTTTAAAAGAAAAGAGTGATTTAGGGTGTTCTATTCTTTTTGCAGGTACTCAAAGTATAATTGCTTCTCAATCTTTAAATTTGGAGTTGCCAAACTCTGATGCTGTTGCAAACTCTAATGGTGATGATACATTCTCTGATGAGCCAATCTTTGAAGATGAAGAAGTCACAGATCTATCAATTCCATACACTCAGAGATACAACTCCAACAAATGGCCACATGATGCATTTGATGTCTTTGACAGATTGAAGATAGATTATACTGATTATGTTGTTGTTGAACAGTTAAAATGGGAAGTAGAATCTGCTCTTGATAATGAAGGCATAAGGAGGGACCTTAGCAGGGGTGAACCATCTACAACTGATATTCTAAGATCAAAAAGACAATCCATCTGGGATATATCTTGGAATTTTCTCATGAAGATACTCATGGCCCCATGTTCATGAACTTATCAATAAGGATGATTCTGAAATAAACTCTAATGGACTGAAGACAGTTCTAAAAGCAACTATTGTGTTAACAAAGGGTCTTTACAGTGAAGTTTGTGATTTAAAGGTCTCTGTTAGCAAGACCAGTGCTTCTGTTCAGTCTTCTATCTCAGCTTCACAACATGCCTTGGAATTAAAGCTCAAAATTGTTTCTACAAAACACGATACTCTGGAAGCTAAAGTGGATAAGCTTGCTACAACTGTCACCTCAATGCAAACAATGTTGCATACCATTGTGGACATCTTAACTATCAAAAAGGGAGATGATGTCATAAAGGGGGAGAATTTATCCAAAGACAAATGCAAGGTGGATGCTGTATTAAACTCTAATAAATCTGGAGAAGGTGATGATGATGGAAGTGGTAGTGACAAAGGCAAATGGAGTTATAAGGATGGACAGGGTTTACAAACACAAACTTTGACACAAACTCTGACTGAACAAACTCTGATACCTTCAAGATCAGGAGTAAACTCTGGAAAATAAACTCTGATGGATTTTGATATGGAATTGGCAAAAAGGCTTGAAGAAGAAGAAAAGCCTGAGAAAATTGAAGAAAGAAATAAAAAAGATGCAGAACTGGCAATTAAATTGTTTGAAGAAGAGAATCCAGGAATGGATCCAGTTGTGTAGAAGAAGTCAAGAAAACTGGTACTGACAATGCTCAAGTCCAGAAGAAAAGAAGTGTAAGAACGAAGAGAATTCCAATTCAAAAGAAGATGCATATTCAAGAAAAGAAGAATGTATCCAAGCCTGTTGAAGTGCAAAGGTCTGTTGAAGTGAAGACAAAACCAACTCCTGCAATCCAAAAGAAAGTTCCAACTAAGTCAAAAACTCATTTCACTATGCTTGGTACTACATTTCTCCCAGGGGGAACAAACTTTGAAAATGAAGAAGAGGAATAACAAACTCTGAGCAGAAAGAAAAATCTTGATCTTTTGTGCCCTAAATATGAAATTCTGACTCTCAATGCCAGACTTGGTAAAAAAAAGGGTGGTATTGGTGATTTTCAAGCCAAAGTCTACAAGGGTTAAGCAAATGCTTTCAGAGATCCCTTCTCTTTAAAAGACGAACCTGAGGAAGAATTGAATCAAGAACATTTGGACAAGTTAATTGTTGTTCACATAGTAAAGGACATTTTTGATGGTGCTCAAGCTAAAGAAAAGTTTCTGTATTTTTTTGAGAATGAAAGAGTGATGAAGATTGCTAAAGAAGATCTAAATCATAAATCATCAAAAGAACTTGAGTATGTTATTTATCTCTTGAATGATGATAATGAAACTACAGCTAGATGGATGAAGATTCTGGAAGGAATGGTTGATGAAAAGAAGAAGAATGAGAGGATATTAATGCTAAACTCTGTTGAATACAGACTTGGTTACATGCTTGAAGATGGTACTGAGAAAGAAATATTAAAAGGGGATGCAAAGGTAAAAATGGTGTTAGGAAATCCTACACTAGTACTAAATCCTGATGGACAGAAAGCCTGTTGCATACCTCTAGATGATGGAATGGAAAGGACATCAATTTATAACTTGAGAGCTGCCATTTTCCAAATTAATGATTCCAGTAATCAGATGAAAGAATTAAAAGAGAAGCTGATTGGATTGTTGAAGATTGCTGAGAAGAAATTACTTGATCAGTTTCTATCTAAAGATTTTTCATATATGAGAATTTAAGTCAAGATGGAAAACTCAAACTCTGGTACATTTTTCTCTATGGTTTCTGATATCATAAGTTGAATTTATGTTTTACTGAATAAAACATAAATTGGGGAAGATTGTTGGAAATGCAAACACTGATGCTGCCAGAGAATATCATAAACAGAGTTTATTAAAGAACAGAGTTTATCCTGACATCATCAGAGTTTAGAAGTTGTCGACAGAGTTTACTCTATCAGAGAATACTCAATCAGAGATTATCAACCGACAGAGTTTATGATCAGAGTTTGACAAAGATGGAAACACACAAATCAGAATTTGATTTGGATAGAGAAGGAAGAATTCAAATACAATTATATTACCTTATGGAAGCTATCCTTATCATTATCTGTTTTGTAATTGGATTTGTAACTGTGTATTATATAAACACAGAATTTGGTTAAGAATAAAAAAAAAATCAAACTATATTATTCTCATAACCTATCAGTTCTTAAGAACATTATTTTTCTTGAGAGAGTTTTGTATTCAGTTGATCAAAAGTTAATACAAAACAATATTTTTTCTACATACTTGAGTTTATAATCGATTGTTTTGATACTATTATATTCAACCCCCCTTCTATAATAGTCTATTTATCTGAGCAACATCTTTAAGGTGAAATTTATATATTACTAAGATATATAATAGTGTTTGAGTTATAATCTGAAACGAGATAAGAAAAATTATAGTTGTTAGGAATTTTATTAATAATTATAACTTATAAATAATTAATATATAATATTATGTAATGATTAAGAATCGATCATTTGATTTTTGATAATACTTGAATAACATCACTCTTACTCTTATTATATATAAGATATAATATAGTATAGATGTGAGGGAACCGAATGCTCAATAAACTAGACTTGGGTGATTGTGATGCCGAATAGTCAAACTCATCAAAACCAAATTTAAATTCCCCGACACTTTATCGGTATCGACCAGACCCATGGCCATGTTTTGTCAACAATAATTAGCTTAAATCTGGTACGAGACATTTTGAATATTTAAAATATATTTATTATAATTAATATATTAATTTATTTAATATATTATAATTCTTTTAATATATTTAGTTTTTATAATATTAGAACTAAAAATATTATTTTATTATTAATTACATTTATAAAAATTCTAATATAATAACATATTTTTAAATATATATTTTTAGTTTTTTATATATTATATAAAGTAATGTTTATATAATAATTTTTTATCATGCTTAAATATGATATATATATATAATCATAATAATTGTTTACTTATAATTTATTTTAAAATATGAACATATTTATAAAAATATTATAATATTATTGTTAAATATTTTTATTATTTTTATTTGTATTGAATAAATTACAATTTACTTGTAAAAAATAAAAATAATTTATAATTTAAATTATAAATTTTTTAATAATTTTGTAGCCTATGTATGTTATTTGATGTAGGATTTTAATATTTTAGTTTCACGTAACTACTCTTTTAGTCTACCACAACAACCATGACGACCACAACGACCAAAATAACTCTTTTAGTTTAATTATATATAGGTATATAATTTATAGAAATTTGCTAATACAATAAAATATTTTTGTTATATATATATATATACATATATATAAGGGAATGTTTGTATAATACTTTTCTTTGTTTAAATATATTATTACGGTTTTAATTATTTTAATTTATAATATTCCTTTTTTATGAGTATATATATACTTAAAATAATTTATTATTTTTTAGGATGGCGACCACTACGAGATGACATCCACATTGTTAGGAAGCAAACACTGATGGCTGTTAGAGAATACAAATTAGAGATTACACTGCTGACATCATCAGAGTTTAAGGAGCTGTCGGGCAGAGTTTACTCCATCAGAGAATACTCAATCAGAGTTTACTCTAACAGAGAATGCTCTATCAGAGAATAACAACTGACAGAGTATATTATCAGAGTTTGTCAGGAAGCAATTCGAATCATAGTCTGAATAGGATAGTAAGAAGGAATCTGAATGCAAGTCTATTTCCTTATGTAAAGCTGTTCTATTTCTAATCTGATTTATAATTTAATTGTAACTGTGTCTATATAAACACAGACATAGGTTAATGTCAAGTAATCTTTACAAATCATAATATTCATAACCTAGCAGCTCTTGAGAACAAATAACTTCTTGAGAGAGTTTTGTAACCTATTAATTATTTTAAATACAGAACAATATTCATCTTTTACATACTTGTGTTCTAAATCGATTTACTAGTACTATTACATTCAACCCCCTTCTGTAATAATTTATTCATCTGGGCAAATAATTGGTATCAGAGCAGGCAGTTCGAATTCAACCGTTAGATTACAAATCATGTCTGGAAACAAGTATGAGAGTATAAGAATTCCTATCTTAAAGAAAGCTGAGTACCCTACATGGAGGGTGAAGATGTTGATGTTCCTAGAAGCAACAGATCCTGATTACTTGGACATGATCAATGAAGGCCGGTACATGCCAACAAAACTGGTGCCTGCAACTATAATGGATGGAAGAAAAGTTCCTGAACATTATACCCTCAAAGACAAAAAGGAGTGGACTAATGAGGAAAAACAAGAAGTTCTCAAAGATGCCAAGGTAAAGAACATATAACACAATAGTCTTGACTCTGTAATGTCCAACAGGGTTATATCATGCAAAACTGCAAAGGAGATCTGGGATGCACTAGAGGTTCAATGTCAAGGAACCAGGGAAATCAAGAAAAACAGAAGATCTGTGTTAATTCAGGAGTATGAATACTTTGAGGCAAAACATAATGAATCCCTAACAGATATTTATGACAGATTTCTAATTCTGTTAAATAACTTGGCTTTGGTGGATAAAGTATATGACAATAAAGATTCAAACACCAAGTTTCTAAGGGCTCTTCTAGAAGAATGGGATCTACAAACATCTCTAATTAGAGATAGGTCTGATTTAGATGAGATGTCATTAGATGAAGTATATGGCAAATTAAAAACTCATGACCTAGAGTTACAGCAAAGAAGAAACAGGAAGAGCAGCAAGGAAAGATCTATTGCTTTGAATGTTGAAACCAAGATTGAAGAAGATGTAGTAATTCAAGAAAGCAGTGAATCAGAGTTTGAGACAAACTCTGAAGCAAACTCTGATGACTCCACATACTCTGATATGATGGAGATGGTTGCAATGATAGTGAAAGGCTTCAAAAAGATGAAGTACTGGAAATACAAGAAGCAAGCAAATTTTCAGAAGAAGCATGGAGAGTCAGAAAAGAAAGAAAGGCTTAAGAAAAGAGAAGATAGAGATGGGAAATCAAAAACTATTGATAAATCAAAGATTAAGTGTTACAAGTATAACAAGATGAGACACTTTGCTACTGAATGAAGAAGTAAGGAATCAGGGAAATCTTTAATAACATCAAAGAAGGATTGGATGGATTCCTCAGATTCTGAACAAGAAACAAATTATGCACTCATGGCAAACACTGATGCTCTAAACACTAATAAGGTACCTGACTCTGTCTTTAACTTTCAAACTGATAATATCTGTGAACTAAAGTCTTTTCTTAGATCTTTACATGTTAGCTTTAAATCTCAGACTTTGGAGAATGATAGATTAAAATCTGAGATACAAACTCTGACTACTAGAAATAACATGCTTGAATCTGAAAACTTTGAAATGTTGAAAATAAAGAAAGACTTTTATAATGCTATTCACATGCAAACACAATTGAAAATTCAAGTTGAATACTTAAAATTAGAAATAGCAAAAGAAAAGGAAACCTTCAGAGTTTGGAAAAACTCTGGAAAGAAAGTCCAATAAATGCTAACTAACAAGAATTGGACTTCTGCTCTAGGATATGAATCTGATACATACACTAAAGCTCACATAAAAGGAATATTGAATAAACCTGTGAAATTTGTTAAATCAAGTATTAAGGAAACTCCTACTGAATGCTCCAAGAACAATAGTGTGTTAGAACCTAAAAAGGTAAATATAGGATTACTTTCACAGAAGCAACTTAAGGAAAAGTTAAAGGCAGTCACCAATAAAGGAAAACCTAAAAAGGTTAAAAGAAATAGAAATGACAAAATAAGAATTACTAAGGAGACTAACTACATGAATATTCCTGATGCTCCTAGGAAAATATGCTTTACTTGTGGTAATTCAAATCACCTTGCTGTTGACTGCAAACAAAAGAAAAAGAATAAGCCTGAAAAACCTAGGATTGAGAATAGAAACCAAATTAGACATAATCCCTGTTTTCATTGTGGTAGTATGAGGAATTCCATTATTACATGCAAAGAATATCAAAATTTGTATTATAATTTTTATAAACCACAATCTCAAATAAATAATTCTCCAAAACAAACTGTCAAGCAAATATATGTAATAAAGTCTAATAAAAGAAGTGTAAACACTGACAGTACAAACTCTGTGAATGCAACCTCTGCTTCTGTAAACTCTGTTAACACAAACTCTGATAAAAGCACTTCTGCTACAAAAGTTAAAAAGTTCTCAAAGAAAGGACCCAAACTGGTTTGGGTCCCCAAATCTACTAATTAAGTTGCATTTACTGATTGCAGGGAAACAGGAAAAACATCCTAGTGATTGATAGTGGATGTTCTACACATATGACTGGAAACAAATCCCTGCTTTCAGAGTTTGAGGAGAAGGCTGACCCAGTAGTATCTTATAGAGATGGCAACATAGGAAGAAAACTAGGATATGACAATATTGTAATTGGAAATGTCATCATTGAAAATGTATCTCTGGTTGAAGGACTCAAACATAATCTACTAAGTGTGAGTCAAATGAAAGATATAGGTTATTCTGTGGAATTTCATGGAACTCATTGTGAAGTGAAAAGCAAGAAAAATGGGAAAGTAGTTCTCATTGGTCACAGACATAACAATTTATTTGAAGCTAGCTTGGATGATAATTCTGATGGTCCTTTATCTTGTCTACTTAGAAAGGCATCATCCTTAGAAAGCTGGAACTGGCACAAAAAGTTGTGTCACTTGAATTTTGGAAACATTAATGAATTAGTGAAAAAGGACCTAATTAGAGGTCTCCCAAAAGTTCAATTTCATCCTGATGGACTTTGTGATTCATGTCAAAAGGTCAAACAAAAGAAGATATCTTTCAAGAGAAAAACTGAAAATTCAATTGATAAACCTTTTCACTTACTGCATCTTGATTTATTTGGTTCTGTCAACATTATGTCCATTGGAAAGAAGAAATACACTCTTGTGATAGTTGATGATTTCACAAGATTTACTTGAGTATACTTTTTGCATAAAAAGGGTGAAATTGCAAAAATAATTATTGAACATGTTGCAATGATTGAGAATGGATCAACTCATAAAGTGAAGTATCTAAGAAGTGACAATGGAACAGAGTTTAAAAACTCTACTATGGAGGAATTCTGCTTAATAAAAGGAATTATTCAACAATTCTCAGTACCTGGAACACCTCAACAAAATGGTATAGTTGAAAGAAGAACAGAACTCTAATAGAAGCTGCAAGAACAATGCTAGAAGGAGCAAAGTTATCTACTTACTTTTGGGCAGAAGCTGTGAACACTACATGCATTACTCAGAATTGTTCTTTAATAAACAAACATGGAATGACTCCATATGAATCTTTGAAGGGAAGAAATCCAAATGTTAAGTACTTTCATATCTTTGGAAGCAAGTGTTTTATTCTTAAAACACACCCTGAGCAATTGAAGAAATTTGAACTTAAAGCAGATGAATGAATTTTTGTTGGATATGCAATAACTTCTAAAACCTCTTCAAGGGCATTCAAAGTATTCAATCTAAGGACAAGGACAGTTATGGAATCATTTAATGTCTCTTTTGATGAAGGGAAAATAGCTGGATTACATGATAAGGATGCACATGAAACTCTGAGATTTGAGAATGTACTGCAGGAAATAAACTCTAGTGATTCAAACTCTGATGAGACAAACTCTGTTCAACTAAACTCTGATGAGGTAAACTCTGATTCTTTAAATTCTGATTCAGAAATGATTGAAATAGAAATTGAAGATTCTGCACATGTTGAGGGGGAGAAAAATCAATCAAATAATGACATTGGAGATCAAAACACAGTAATTGAAATATCAGAATCTGACCAAACTCTGAACAACCCAAACTCTGAACCCCTAAACTCTGATCCATCAAACTCTGAGACTACAAACTCTGAAACCTCTATTGGTCCCTGAAATTGTAGAAGGGGGAGGGGTTGAATACAATTTCTAAAATTACTCGTGAATTCAGATTAATAATGAAAAGTTAATTTTAATCCTGAAATATTAATTTAGGTGAAATACTGTTCAAATAGAATATTTGATTTTAACTTGAAAAGTATTACAAAATTAATATAGTGAATAGTGTTTATATCTGATAAATTATCTAGAATGATTTTGACATGACTTGTTCGGGTTTAACAATTTATATTTCAAACTAAGCACAGAAATCTGTGAATATTACAATGCATACAAATTTCTGAATTTGAATGTTTGAACGACACTGAAATATAAAGCCAACACCTCATATTTATAGAGGTTGTAAAGCTTGTATGACTCTTTCAGTATGACTCTTGAAAAGCAAGAAATAACCCTTGTATGACTCTTGAGAAGGCTGGGCATGACTTATTTCTGTCGGTATGACTCTTCAAAATTCGATATGACTTATCTTAAAGTCATATTCGAATTTTCTTTTTAATAAAATAAATCAGCATGACTTATTTTAATAAACAGAAAATCGGTATGACTTATCTAATCAATAAGTCGGTATGACTTATTTATAAATAAGTCGGTATGACTTATTTAAAGAGTCAAAACTCGGTATGACTTATATTATAAGTCATATTAATTCATTTTCTTTTGTAATAAATTAATTCTACTTAATTTAATTAGTTAATTTATTAATTAAATTAAATTCAACTTGAATTAATTTAATTAGATAAATTAAATAATAAATTAACTATTATTAGTAGAATTAAAATACTATTTTTATCACCCTTGAAGTCTTCCCGTCTTTGCTTCGTCTTCAGTCATAAAACCACTTGAGCTAACTGAAGAATAAATATTATTATTGATGACACACAAATGTACTGTCTGGTTCATTTGTGTCATACTAATAAATATTCTTCAATTATTAACATTTTAAGTTATGGCCTTCTGTCCTTTCTAAGCTTTACTATCTATCATCTTTTTCTAGAATCTTTGCGTAGTAGGCACTTTGAAATCTTCTGAATCTTCTGAATTCTTATGATCTACTACTATTTATTCTTCACTGACGCTTGAACATATTAATGAACTTCTTCAGTGTTAAGTAGCAGGTTCAACTGAGTACTTTTGATTCTTTTGATTCTCTGTGACCAGTTGACTGTCTTCGTCTTGATTTCTGTTAGATATTTATTATTTATCACTGTTTTTAGATTTAGTTGAGTTGTAATCTAATTATTACAAATAGGCCTAGTCATATGCCTTTCAATCTCCCCCTATTTGTTGTTAAACAATTAACACACAAATTCCTAGAGGATAACTCAACTAACAACTAAGAAAGTAAATACGATATGTAAGAACTTGTAAATAATAAACAAAAGTTCTGGTTTTATATTTAAAAATTTTCCAGATTCATACATAAAAGATAAGTACAAGATAGTTGTTCCTCTAGTACTGAACAAATATAATCATAGTTTCTATCTTGACCTATCTAAAATTTCAGTCTTCAGTGGTATCCAATTCACCTTCTTCTAGATTAGAACTCTTATGCACAGGTGTTCTGGGTACCTCTTCAGTTTCAGCCGGAGTTGCGGTTGACTCTCCATACAATCTTCTTTGTTCAGCATTTGCTAGCTGAAACATGACTTCCTCTTCAATAGGATCTACTATTTCTTGTTGTACATCATATGGCTGTATGGAATCTATCTTTGGCATTTTCCTGATGTAAGATTTGATGTTTCTGGATAAACAGTAGTTCTTGATTTTCTATGCAGCATCTAGCTTGGCTTGGGATCTGAATCCTTTTGATCCCAACATCCTTTCAACTTGGATCATATACCTCACTATGTAACCCTTTAAAGATTCCTCATCTAGCTTCATGATTTGATACAATTTATTTGAGAAAAATCTCACTTCATGAGGATCAAATAAGATCTGAGGACTAGCAGTTGTTGCTATTTCTCTGAGTCTGTCCCTGAGTAGTTCATTTTCTTCTGAGCTTCTCTTTACTTTGTTTAACAGAACCCATATCACTGATAGTGATCTCTTTCGGAATAATTCCAAAGATACTCTGATTGTTCCATTCCTGTGAGTGTAAACTAGAAGTTGCCAGTCTTCAAGAATGTGATCCACTAGGACAGTGATATAATCAACTTCTTCCTTTAATGCCTTCATGAAGTTATCCAGATTATTATTTGAATCTTCAAGACCTTTATTAACTGAAAGCATTTGTCTGTCTTCAAAGGGACCTTGCTGAATTTTATCTAGGACTTTCCTTGCTGCATCCCATCTGTCCCCTATCTTCATCTCAATATCTTGCTTTTTCTTCTTTACTGCTAAGGCCCAAAGCTTCTGTTTTTCTAAGCTTGCCTCTCTTTCAGCTTGGGTTCTTTCCTTGACTAGAGCTTTTAAATTTATAGTTTTGGCATGGCTTGCCTTGATGTCTTCTTTCAGCTTCCTTATTGCCTCTTCATAGGCAGGATCATGCTCTTTTTCTTTTGGAAATAGAAATTCATCATCAAAGACAGCTTCGTCTTCAGCTCTGCAGTAGTCAGGATTGAAACCTTGATTTTCAATACTTACCTCATCAATGAGTTGCTCTTGTTGATAGTACTGTTGAAGGGTTTCGGGCATGAAAACGCAGCGGAATTAATGTAAAAAAAAAATGAAACCCAATCGCAGGATCCATGTATAATGTTGGATGATTATGGTGAAGAAGTCTGTACCTTAACAAAGCTTTCCGTATGCTGTTTAATGGAGGTCCAGAAAAGATGAATCACAGCAGCCCTTTGTTGCAAAGATTTGCTCTCCAAAGAAGTCCACACGAACGCCCAATCGTCGTACGATCACCGGAGTCGGTACTAGCCGAATTGTTTGTCTCTCTCTCTCTCTCTCTCTTTCTCTAGCCTCTCTTGATGTTGAGCGGCTAGGGTTTTTCTCTAAAATGAAATCTGATGATTAAACCCTAATACTATACATCATTATGTATATATAGGGGAGAGAGAGATTTTGGGCCTCACCCTAATCCATGTGGTTTCCAAAAACCCATTATGACTTTGGGTTATTATTATTATTAAACCTGAATTCTAATATAATTAATAAAGTCCCACTTAATTAATTCAATAATTAAATTTGAATAATAATAATACTTATTAAATCCGAATTCTAATATAATTAATCAAGTCCCACTTAATTAATTTAATAATTAAATTCAAATAAACAATAATATATTTAAATTCGTAATTTAAATAAACCTCCGTTTTGACGTTCTTTGTGTGTGACCCTTTAGGTTATTATTACGTTAGCAATAATTTTATTATCTAATAATAAAATTATAAATAATGAGCAGAATCTAGTAATACATCATTGCTACCCAAGTAACAATAATAATTGGTGATTCAATTAAACCTTTCGTGAATAATGTGCAATGTAATATAATCCCTTTAACCTTATATTATAGATAAAACTCGAGGCATGTATAGCGTCATCTTCTTCAACGTTTAATCTTGGTTTCCTTGATCAATGAGTAGACTATTTAAACAAATCAATATTTGAGCATGACCATGCATTTCATAGTCTCACTCAATCAAGAGGCCAATAATATCACTCCTAGAATTGGAGGGTTAAATCCTATATCTATTATTCATATTCCTCATATGATTCATAGCATACCCAATGTCCACCTTTATCATTACCCGGTTAAAGGTAACTTTGAGTGTAATCAAAGTATATTAATTCTCGTATAGAAATATAATGATTTCAAGTCAGAGGATCATTACATCATTATCACTGTGAGATTTCTTATGACACTTATTAACATGTAGAATCTCACGGCGGGTCTTTCCAGTGTCATGTATTGATACATACACTTATGTTCTTGACTTTAGTATCACCATACCTATGACCAATGAGATATGGTCATCTGTCAACAAACATACTAGTCTTATTGCATTATTACTGTCCTTAAATAATAATACTTGACTAGGGAATTTTAGGAATAAAATACTATTCATATAATCTCATTTTTAAGTCACATACTTAAAGATATATATTACGTATTAATATTCCAAGGACATTTATTATTCTTTCAATATATGACGCAGTAAATAAAGACATAATAAATATTAATTAAATAATCACATAAAACATAATCCTTAATTGTTTTCAATAAAACATTAAAAGTATTGTCTCTAGGACACCAATACTAACAACTGTTCCTCTGGAATATACGTCTGAAATTGATCTTCCTCAGAGTACAGTTTTTCTTTACCTTTGCTAGTAGCCCCTCCTTCTTCAGCTACAGCCTTTCCTCTTGCCCCTTCCTCTTCATCTATTCCTTTCTCCCCCTTAGTTGAGGGATCCTCTACAGGTTTTGAAGCATCTAAAGATGTACTTGGATTTGCAATGGCCAAGTAGACATGCTTCATTCCTTCATTGAGATGTTGCATTCCATCATCTAACTTGCTGAATCTTGCTGAGGAGATTTCTTCATTTATACGAATTCTTTCGGTTAAATTTATTTCTACATCATCAATTCTTTCAGTTAAATTGGAAATCTCTTTCATGTCAACTTCTGAACATTCTGGATGTTTTGAGTTTTGATTATTACATTTGTCTTGACATTATCAACATCCTTTCCATTTATTTTGATGATTGACAGCTGTGCAGTTACAGAGGCAGACTTGATTTCTGCTTGTTCTTTCACTTTGTTTATTTCAGTCTGAACAATCTGCATCTGTTTCTAGAGAGCTTCCATTTTTAACAAGAGTTCACTGTGTGTGTGTGCACTCACCTCGCTTGCACTCTTGTTTGGACTATCACTACGTGCATGTGTATCGCTCAGTGTTTGCCTCACATCACTCGTGTTTAGCTCCTTATCTTCTCCAGATCCTGATGTTGTACCTGTATACACCACTAAAGCAGTTGAAGAGTCGAAATGCTCTTCTGAAGCCTGTGAAGGCATGTCCTCAACAAGTTTTACTTGAAGTGGCTCCGCTATTGACGTAGCTGCTCCGTGAATGGAGCCCCATCTCCCTCTAAAGAGTGGTTGCCTCTCAAACCCACTAGTGGATTCGAGACTTTCTCGTAAGAGAACTAGATGAAAGAAATCCAACGGGGTCACCACCTTAGACAATGTATTGAGTGGCTCTTGAGAGTCTGTGATGCCCCTTAGTTCCTCTGAGGGTACCTGATGCTGCACTGCATCTAAAATGTCATGGTCCACAACATAGGTGGCATCCGAAGAGTTTTCATCAAAAACATTTTCTTCAATAAATGTGCCCTCATGTGATAGTGTTTCTGCAAGTGGAGGTCCTGCTAGTGTGAGAGCTAGCAGTGTGCGAGAATCTGAATCTGAATCGGATTCCGTGTCTGTTTGGCGAATAGAATCACTCGTTTGATCGAGTGTATCTAGAGATTTTTGGATAGCCGTTTCAAAATCCATATCCCACTGAGAGGAAAAGGATGAGTCTGCAGTTGTCTTGGGTTCTGATCTCGATCTTTTTGTAGGTGGAGACAGAGCTGCGGGTTCACTCGCACTTACACTTCTCCCCCTAACTTTTCTAACAGGTTTCTTCCTTTTTCGAATATGACTGATTGAGGAAGGTGAAGGAGAAACTGTTTGGGGCTCTAACTCAGCCTGGGTTTGAACCTGTGTGTTTTCAAGTTCATGGCTAATGTCCTGAAGTGTAAAGCCACAATCATAGTCCGCCACAGATAAATCTAAAAGTGCAGTTGCTATACTTATAGGTAGGAAATTAGAAGCTAGGGTGTGAGATATTACCTGATATTCCTGAGCTTCTTGTTCTGCATGTTGTGCAGCTTCAAGTAGTAGCTGCACTGTATGATCAGTTTCCATTGGCACTTCTTCCGGTTCTTGTTCTGGTACTTGCTGAGCCTGTTCAGGGTTGGCAATTTGATCTAAGATCTGACCCATGTATTTTGGTCTCACCACTGGCACATTCTCAAACCTGGGATTGTTGTTGAGCCTTGCAAACAGAGTATTCTGTGTAGATGGAGATGCTTGAACTGGACTGTTCTGAAATAAGGCTTTATCTTCATCCAACGACAAGTCATTCATGAACAACATTAAGAACCTTGGATAGTAGACTTGTACATTCTGTTCCCTGCTTTCTGGCTTACCCATTTTCCTGATTATTTCTTTCAGCACCAACTTCCCAAAATTTATTCTTCTATTGTGAGTCACTGAAAATCCTTTGATCTGTAGCAAAGAAGAAATATTGTTGAAGTTGTTCTTTGTTGTGGGTGCAAACACCTTAGCTAGTGTGTCGAAGAAATAGTCTCACTCATGTACTAACTTTGACTTAGTCAGTCTTACCAAATTGATTTCACCCTGGTACTGTATAGCATAAAAGCACTCAAGAATTTCTGGAACTGTAGGTGGGTCAACAAAGTTGTCCAAAGGGAATTGCAGAATTCTATTCATATCATCTTCAGTAGTCTCACTCATGTACTAACTTTGACTTAGTCAGTCTTACCAAATTGATTTCACCCTGGTACTGTATAGCATAAAAGCACTCAAGAATTTCTGGAACTGTAGGTGGGTCAACAAAGTTGTCCAAAGGGAATTGCAGAATTCTATTCATATCATCTTCAGTTACCATATATTCACGTTCCCCAATGGTGAATGAGAATTGCACTCTGGCTTCAGTTGATCTATTTCTAGCAGTGATGTATAATGCCCTTAATGCTAGAGTCTTTAAAGGAGTGTCTAGGGTAATGGCAGTTCTGACCAATGAGTGTTCGTTCATAAAAATAATCCAGGGTCTAAACTTAGCCACTGTAACAATTCTCCGGATTAAAAAAACCGACAAAATTAGTTTTTACAATCTCGCAAAAACCAGCCATTTTTCAAGATTAAAAAGAACTTAATTAAATAATCCACTAAATTATTTGAAAATTAACACCAAACACACCTTAAGCACCTAAATTCGAAAATCACCCAAACTAATTGAAACCCTAATTGCAAGAATACAACCCAATAATATGTCCACCAGTTAGTGTCTCCACAACCAGTCCTTAATGACACTAACTCAGCAACAATCGGTTCTTAATTTACTCACAACCCAGTCAACTCGGTTTGAAAAAAAACGGGCAACACCTTGTTTAAATCAGTCGAAATAAACCAAACTAGCAAGTGAAATCACTTGTTCTAATCAAACAAGCAACTATAGTAGTTGTAAAGAACGAAAATCAAAAGGTTTTGCAAGATTTCTAAAGTCTGATTGTGTGTGTATATCGCAGGTGTGTGTGTGTATTTAAACTGAGTATGACTTATGTAAAAATATGAACAAGCTGTGTAGGTTTGCTATGACTCGGGTCAGTATGACTTATTAATGAGTCATACCGAGATTTTGTTTTGTTTTAAAAATAAAATGCAGTCGGACTTACTAATGAGTCATACCGAGATTTTATTTTGTAAAAAAAAAAAATCCAGTCGGTATGACTTAAGTTGATATGACTTCTTTTTATTAATTAAAAAGAGTCATACCGAAATTTTTAAGTCATGCTGAGAAGAAGAAGAAATATATATATATATATATATATATAGATTAATTATTTCTAAAATCAAAATAATATATTGAAAATTTTATTCAATTTTTAGATTTAATTAATTAATTAGAAAAACAAATAAATAAATACATGATATGCTTAATTTAAATTAAAATTACTTATGCTATAATTGAAATAATTATCTATTAAGAATATTAATTTAATCTTTAGATAATTTTCCAAAAATTCATAAGTTCTAGGACTTTATTAATTCAAGTATCATAACTTCTTTAAATATTAACATTTAATATTTATGAGCTTAAATTAATTCCTAGTATCCAAAAATTAGTCATTATTTAACATCCCTAGTTCACTAATCATCTTAGAGAAAGTGGATTCATCAAGTGGTTTCGTGAAGATGTCGACTATTTGATCTTCTGTGGGTACAAAGTGTAACACCACAGTTCCATTCATGATATGCTCTCGGATAAAATGATACCTGATGTCAATGTGCTTGGTTCTTGAGTGTTGTACATGATTGTTGGAAATAGCTATAGCACTTGTGTTGTCGCAGAAGATAGGAATTTTATTCAACACAAGTCCATAGTCATTTAGCTGATTCCTTATCTATAAGATTTGAGCACAACAGCTGCCTGCCGCAATGTATTCTGCTTCGGCTGTCGAGGTAGACACTGAGTGTTGTTTCTTGCTATACCAGGAAATCAGACGACGTCCTAGAAACTGACAGCTTCCAGAAGTACTTTTCCTGTCCATCCTACAACCTGCATAATCTGAATCTGTATAGCCGATTAGGTCAAAACCTATATCTTTAGGGTACCAAACTCCAAGATTTGGTGTACCCTTAAGATATCTAAAAATTCTTTTAACAGCTATATGATGAGATTCCCTAGGATCTGATTGAAATCTAGCACATAAGCATGTTGCAAACATTATATCAGGTCTACTAGCAGTTAAGTATAATAAAGAGCCTATCATACCTCTATAGCTTGTGATGTCAACTTTCTTACCAGTTTCATCCTTATCAAGCTTTGTGGCTGTAGGCATAGGGGTTTTTACCGGTGAAGAATCTTCTAGACTGTATTTTCTCAGAAGATCCCTTACGTACTTTGATTAGCAAATAAAAATCCCTTCTTCCTTTTGCTTTACTTGCAATCCTAGGAAGAATGACAGCTCACCCATCATGCTCATTTCATACCTGCTCTGCATTAACTTAGCAAATCTCTTGCACAAGTTTTTGTTAGTAGAACCAAATATCATATCAGTTGTAAGAGTATGTGCTAATAGAACCAAATCTCTTGCTCATTTCCTTAAGCAGTTGTAAGAGTATGTGCTAATAGAACTAATAAGAGATGTTCCTATAGCTAATGACAATACTGTTTTCATTCGTAGACACTCAGGCAAGGCCAGGAAGGAACATACCCTAGCTTGAAAACTCAGGCAAGTATCCGACACTTTGTCACTTTGATTCTTGTATATCACCAGGTTGTGAATAGGTATTGAAATTGCATATTCCATGTTTACCTTGAATTACTTCAAATCTTTTCAATTGATTCTGAGACTGCTCGGGGCTTCTCAAAAAGTAGAGCATGTCTAAAGCCTGAGTGAATATCAGTCTTGTGAAACGAATTATCCTTCGGGATATTTGGCGACAAATCGGGGAGAGTAGGTTATTTTATCGACAGTAGTCGATGATTATCAAACTATTTGATTCAGACTGTAATCAAAATTTTATGATGATCATTGAGGATCATCAACTTATTTTTTATGATTATTTTAATTATTTAAATAATATTTAAGAATTAATTTAAATATTATTTAAAAAGGTTGAATAGTGTTTCAACACTTATGAATTATTTTAAAATCCATTTCAAATAATATTTAAATATTATTTAATATTATTTAAATATTATTTAAATATTACGAAGCGTTCAAAACGAGATCATTCAATTAATTTAGCAGTATTTGATTATTTTAAATAATATTAAATATTATTTAAATATTATTTAAATATTGGAAATTTTAAAAAGGGCAATTATTGTCAACTACTTTTACCTCTAGCCCTATTTTAACATGATTTTCTTTGATATTCTTTATTATTATTATCCCGATTTACCGAGATTCTAGGGTTAATCGAATACCCGAATCACTACTTAAATATTTTGATGATCTCTAAAATTATTTTGGAGCTTTCGTGAATTCTTTAAATATTGTTTTAATTAATTATTGGTTATGTAATTACTAATAAAATATTCTGCGAATATTTTTGGGCTAACAACCCCACACTAGGGAAGATATGAATAATCTTGACATTCTTCCATATATACTTGAATCTTTCGGAACTAGTATAGGATTCCAGATAAATACTCTTATTTAAAGAGGTTTTCTAGCGACTCCCCGGTTGTGTGCTGGATTCTTCTTGAACCAAGTACCTTGTTTTATTAATTCGTTGACTAAGAGTCAACCCACACTGATATGATTACTTCCACCAAAGTTCGGAAGTGAATCTATGATCTGACAATTGAAATCTTTGAGAGGATAATGTTAGTCTGGAAATTTCGAATTTACTATTCCTTCCAGACTCATCTTTGGTGTCATGTATTCACCAGGGACTGGAGTAAGGTTGCGTAAGAGGTCGAGTGACGCACGACCCAGCGTAATTAAAAAGGCCCATGAGATGCCTAGGGTGACGTCCCGATAAGGGGTTGTCCTTCTACTAGTAGAGAAAGTGACTGGTTCTTCTATTGTACAATGCGACTGATCATCGCGTACAGTAGGGCGTTGAAAAATCTCCATATAGTCCTATTTCTTCCAATTGGAATTTGACGTTGCACTGTAACGAAAGCCCAGGTGCTGAGTTACCGATAGTGTCAACGAGGAATATATTCAACTCTGATTTTGTTGGTGGCTTTGAGTACTGTTTTAATTGCGTATCTCAGTTTCATTGATGTCTTGATATCATATTCTGTTATTGTTTCACTACCTTGATATACTGTTATCTATTACTTGCTGAGCATTTGTAGCTCATTCTTGCTTGTTGTTCTTTTTGTTGTTATTTCCACATTACAGTTGTTGACCATGTCCAGCCGTGTGCACCGAACCCCACGCAAGCGGGTAGCAAGGGCAAGGGCCCCGTATGAGAGGATCCGCATTACTGTCCCTGAGGTAGGGAAGCTTAGTAGGATAGGCTTTCAGCTTTTGCTAATCAGGTTTATTTATAAGTACGACCTATGTAAGTATATGAAACGTGTGTAAGATAATCAACTTTTGACTGTTGCATAGTTTTCTCAGGAAGCTATAGTCAGTGGTAAAACTCCAGTTTGTAATAACTATATAATGTAACAGATAAGACTTAATTATGTAAATTATGATAACTCCGTTTACGAGACTATGGCTCGTGTGTGTGTGATAAGGTGTGGGGTCACCAGCATGTTGTTATTTTGTGATTATTATATTGTGGTTACTATTATTGGATTACAAGTGTGTGTATACTGGAAATTGGACAGTGGCAACCTGGATCTCCGACCCTGGGTCTGGGGGTGCCACAGAAGTGGTATCAGAGCCCTAAGTTATAGTACTCAGAAATGAGAGGCGTAGGTATAATAAAAGCTATTAAAATAAACCCTTAAAAGCTTAATAAGATTAAAACCCATAACATGGAAATTATTAAGATTTAGTAGTAACGAGTTGTTGTTGTATTGTAGATACCTGACCCTGAGGCTTACGAGGCCCAGCACGATAGAGGGCTATTAGGAGAGGATGAGGACCCACAGGAGGACCCTGTGGAGGACCCAGTCGGGCCATCAGACCCTGAGGCGGGGGAGGCCCAGCGAGACTTAGAGATGCAGGATGATGATGAGGACGATGATCCTGAGGAGGATCCTGAGGAGGACCCGGAGGAGATTCCGGCAGAGATCCCCATAGAGGCACCAGTGTTACCAGCTGCTCCAGCACCCACCATTCCACCCACCGATCAGGCTGGACCATCCGGGACAGTATATATATATATCCACACAGTGCCATCTCCTGTAGAGTTCCCACCCCTACCTCCCCTCAGTCCGATACCGTCCGATGATGAGGTATTTGAGGAGTTTACCCCTGAGCCTGCAGAGCCAGATAATGCTCCCCTCGATTCCCCATCACCGCCACCAGCATCTCCGCCGCCACCTTCACCACCACCTCCACCACCACCAGTTACTGAGGAGTCGATACCTACCTGGGTAGTGTCCGCGCTTATGAGAGATCAAGATGTCTCGGCTGGTCGGATAGACGAGCTGAGGCATATTGTGGATCGGATGTTGCCTGGACCCTCTAGACCCCAGAGTGGCCTACCCAGGGTCGGTATTTCACAGAGTGGTCCTCCTTTAGACGGTATTCCCCAGGATGTGGAGCTTGGCTTCACTGGTATTCGGACTTGGGCACGAGCTTTTTGCGAGCTGAGGACACCATTGGGCGGGGGACCGATTGGAGGCGATGAGGTAGACGCGATGGTGGACAACATTATGGGACAGGTCCGGGACTTGGTCCGCGGGAGGTTCAGATGATTCACCTATGATGACGGAGTCTTCTAGTATCAGTCATGGCACTATATATATAGTTGTGCCAATTTTGAGGGATTAACTTTTGATGTATATAGCAGTATTCCCCTTTCTGACTAGAGGATAGTGTAGTTGACTAACTTTTGGATGTACTTAGACTCAGTGACAAAAGATGTAACTGAAAATGATGTATATATATGATGGTCAGTTCTTTCAGTTACCGTTTATTTTATTTTAGTATCATATGCACTCTTATCTTTGATAAAGAAATTGAATGGGAACCATAACATAACTGTGTTAAATGGATAGTGCTATAGTTGAAAATCACTACTTATATGATTGTCCCTTGTAGCAAATGACATAGTAAATTTAGTTCATCTGTAATTAATTGATATTGTTTGATTGTGTCAGAACTATGCCACCGAGAAGGAACACCAGATTACACCCCGAGGTCCATGAGGAACCAAGTGAACGAGGTATCCCTGAGGGTGATAGTGAATCAGAGGATTATAATGAATTGGACAATGAAGGCTATGAAGAGGAGGATTATGTGAGCTCAGGTGACTCAGTACATAGTCAAAATTAGAATCAAAGGGAACAGGAGGAACCCCAAGATCAAGGGGAAAATCAAAATATGGACCCCCTCAATCTATTTGTAAACTTTCTAAGGCAGCATGTCAACCCTAACCCGACCCAACCACCCCCAGCTCCCCGAAACGTAGTGGCTAATGCTTTTCGTGCTTTTAATTCCTTGCGACCGCCCGAGTTTCAAGGCAGTGCTGACCCTGTAGAGGCGAGGGCTTGGCTAAAGGAAATGGAGAAATCATTTGAAATCTTGCAAGTAGAGGAAGAATAGAAAACCATCTTCGCCACTTACCTTCTAAAAGGGGAGGCAAATTTTTTGTGGGAAGCTAAGAAGAACATGGAAGGAGAAGGAGTGATAGCTTGGGAAAGATTTACTCAGTTGTTTTTGGAAAAGTATTTTCCCAAGTATATGGAGAATCAAATGGAGTTAAAGTTTCTGGAATTAAAGCAGAATGATCTGACGGTGGCTAAATATGAAGCCAAGTTTACTGAGTTGTCCCGGTTCGTACCGGATTTTGTGAATACAGAGGAGAAGCGGGCCAGGAGATTTCAGCAAGGGCTCAAACAGTGGATTCAGAATCGAGTGGCTATACTTGAATTGACCGATTATGCCACGTTAGTGCAGAAAGCCGCGATCGTAGAAGCCGGTAGTGATCAGGTGTAGAGAAATAGAGAAGAAAGGAAGAGAAAGGCGGATAGCCAGAAGGGAGGGACATCAACGAGAAATTATTCTAGTAAAGTTAGCCGTGGGCAAATATCTCAGTTTGAGAGAAGTTTCAGAATCAGGAAGGCGGAAAGTATGAGTGTCAGTCCAGGAGGCAGGCAGTCTGGGGTGAAGTATTCAAACCAATCCCGACCCCCATTGCCAGATTGCAGGACATGCGGGAAGAAGCATCTGGGAGCATGCAACACAGGGAAAGTTACGTGTTTTAAATGTCATCGGGAAGGGCATTATTCCAAGGATTGCCCCCAAAGGAATCTGACTTGTTTCAAATGTGGCAAACTAGGACATGTGAGGAAGGACTGTCGGGCACCCGAGCCAGCCATGTCAAAACAAAGTGGGGTTGCTTCTAATAAGACCCCTACGGCTAGAACCTTCAATATGACAGTAAGAGATGCTGTGAAGCACGCGAATGTTATTGCAGGTACACTTTTACTCAATTCCATCCATGCAAATGTTTTATTTGATTCCGGAGCAACCAAGTCTTTCATATCTCGGGATTTTGTGAATAAATGGAATCTTAAAATACAACCGCTAAGAGACTCCCTACAAGTAGAAATAGCTAATCGGGAAGTCATTTCTGTCAATCAGATATGCACTAACTGCGAATTAGAAATAGGAGGACATCGATTCAGTATTGACTTAATTCCTTTTGTGATGGGAGAATTTGATGTCATATTAGGAATGGATTGGCTGGCCAGTTGTGGAGCTAGCATAAATTGTAAGGGAAAGAAGGTAAGAATGAAGTTACCTAATCAGAAAGAAGTTGTATTTCGAGGGCAGAGACAGACCAAGAAGTTCTTGACCAGGATGCAAGTTAAGAGGTTGTTGCGCCAAGGGTGTGAGGCCTATCTAGCCTATGCAATAGACAAAGAAAAGAATGTACCCAATATAAGTGACATACCAGTGGTCAATGAATTTGAGGATGTATTTCCATAAGATCTCCCGGGGTTACCACCTGACAGAGATATAGAATTTACTATTGAACTAGCGCCAGGAACAGCACCAGTGTCAAAAGCTCCTTACCGATTAGCCCCTGTGGAAATGAAGGAATTAGCCACCAAACTACAGGAGTTGTTGGAGAAAGGATTGATTCGACCAAGTGTGTCCCCATGGGGTGCACCAGTGTTATTTGTTAAGAAAAAGGATGGGAGTATGAGATTATGTATAGATTACCGAGAACTCAATAAATTAACCATCAAGAATAAGTACCCTTTACCCAGAATTGATGATTTGTTTGACCAGCTGAAGGATGCGGTCTACTTTTCAAAGATTGACCTGAGAACTGGATATCACTAATTAAAGATTAAACCAGAGGATGTACCAAAGACGGCGTTCCGCACCCGATATGGCCATTATGAATTTTTGGTGATGTCCTTTGGATTAACCAATGCCCCTGCCGCCTTTATGGACTTGATGAACAGAGTTTTCAAGAAATATTTAGATAAGTTTGTTATAGTCTTCATTGATGATATCTTGATTTATTCAAGGACACAGAAGGAGCATGCAGAGCATTTGAGAACAGTTTTGGGAATATTAAGAAAAGAGAAGCTGTATGCCAAATTTTCGAAATGCGAATTTTGGTTGAAAGAAGTGCAATTTTTGGGCCATGTAGTTAGTAGTAAGGGTGTATTAGTGGACCCTGCTAAGATAGAAGCTATTTCCAACTGGGAAAGGCCGACAACGCCAACAGAAGTGAGAAGTTTCGTGGGACTAGCCGGATATTATCGGAGGTTTGTGCAGGATTTTGCCAAAATAGCTACTCCTTTAACAAGGCTCACCCGCAAGACTGAGAAGTTTGAATGGAATGATAAATGCGAAGAGAGTTTTCAAGAACTGAAGAAGAGATTGATCACTGCACCAGTGTTAGCTCTACCTGATGAAAAATGAGATTTTGTGATTTATAGTGACGCATCGCATAAAGGACTTGGCTGTGTATTGATGCAACATGGCAAGGTAATTGCTTATGCATCCAGACAACTGAAAGAGTATGAGTTAAGGTATCCAACCCACGATCTAGAGTTAGCTGCGATAGTTTTCGCGTTAAAGATCTGGAGGCATTACCTATATGGAGAGAGATGTGAGATCTACACTGACCATAAGAGCCTTAAGTATATATTCATTCAGAAGGAACTGAACATGAGGCAGAGAAGGTGGCTAGAATTGATTAAGGATTATAATTGTTCTATTAACTATCACCCTGGGAAGGCCAATGTGGTGGCCGATGCCCTAAGTAGAAAAGAAAGGCTGAAACTAATGGTTTCTTCGGAGGAATTAATACAAGAATTTGAAAAGATGGAATTGGAGGTAAAATTTCCTGAGGAAGGCCTAGAAATGCTGTTTGAGATCCGAGTAGAGCCAGAACTAATCGAAAAGGTAAGAATATGTCAAGAAAAGATGATGGAAGAGAAAAATAAAAAGATGAACGGGGATGAACGAAGATGTGTTAAGGACGAGAAAGGAATCTTAAGGTTTAATAATAGAATTTGGATTCCAGATGTTCAGGAACTAAAGGATGAAGTATTGCATGAGGCGCACAACTCTAGATTTTCTATTCACCCGGGAGGTACCAAAATGTATAAAGATCTGAAAGAGTATTATTGGTGGCCGAACATGAAAAGAGATATTGCCGAATGGGTAAGCAAGTGTTTGACCTGTCAGAAAGTAAAGGCAGAACATCAAAGACCCAGTGGACTGCTACAACCTCTTGAGATTCCGGAATGGAAATGGGAGCATATTGCGATGGATTTTATAGTAGGGTTACCAAAGACAAAGCAAATCATGATGCTATTTGGGTAATAATAGATCAGTTAACAAAGTCAGCACATTTTCTACCCATTAATGAGAGGTATTCAATTGACCGATTAGTTGAGCTATACTTAAAGGAAATAGTAGTACGTCATGGAGTTCCTGTAGGTATTGTGTCTGATAGAGACCCAAGGTTCAACTCTAGATTCTGGAGGAGTTTCCAGGAGTGTTTGGGAACCAGGCTAAACATGAGTACCGCGTATCACCCCCAGACTGACGGACAAAGTGAAAGGACCATCCAAACAATAGAGGATATGTTGAGGGTTTGCGCCATAGACTTCAGAGGAAATTGGGACGACCATCTGCCATTAATTGAGTTCTCTTATAATAATAGTTACCATGCCAGCATAGGAATGCCACCCTATGAAGTTTTATATGGGAGGAAGTGTCGATCACCATTATGTTGGGATGAAGTAGGTGAACGTAAGATGTTGGGACCCGAATTAGTTCAGCAAACGAGAGAAAAGATAGATCTGATAAGAAAGCGGTTGGTGGCAGTGCAAGACCGGCAACGCAAGTATGCGGATCAAGCCAGAAGAGATAAAGAGTATGAAGTGGGAGATTCAGTGTTACTAAAGGTATCTCCGTGGAAAGGTCTGATGAGGTTTGGCAAGAAAGGGAAGTTAAGCCCTAGATTTATTGGACCGTTTGAGATTCTGAAGCGCATTGGGAAGGTAGCCTATGAGTTAGCCTTACCCCAAATCTAGAACAGGTTCATAATGTATTCCATGTGTCCATGTTAAGGCAGTATCACCCGGATGCCAAACATATAATAGAGTATGACAACGTGGAAATCCAACCAGACTTATCTTATGTAGAGCAACCAGTGGAGATCATGGATAGAAAGGAACAAGTGTTGAGAAACAAAGTTGTCAAGTTGGTACGAGTGTTGTGGAGGAATCAGAATGTAGAAGAATCAACTTGGGAATTAGAAAGTGTCATGCTAGAAAAGTACCCTCACCTGTTTTCAGGATAGATTCCGGGACGGAATCCTTTTAAGGAGGGGAGACTGTAATATTCCTAAATTTCAGGTACTTTTAAAACTTTTGTTAATAAATGGTGAGCATGCATTAGAGGTCAAAAATGGTGGAATTATATAAAGTATATGTCGAATAGTAGAGTTACGTAGTTGTATTTTTAAGTTGGTCTACGTAATATACGTAGAACTTTCTCAATATGTTTTATCCGGAGAATCACCACTGAAATCTTTCGGATAATTAGGATGGAGTTTACATGATAAATTATATTTTTGGATAATAATTAAGAATGAGGTTTTGTTGGATATTCAATTTATTAGAATTCCCGGAACGAGTTAAAGATTAAATTTATCGTTGCGAACCATTAAGGAAACGAAAAAAATCAAATGACTTCCCAAGAATTATTAGAGAGCCGATTTTTATTATTGCATGGACTAAAAGAAATGCAATTACTTGCACTTGGTTGGAATAATAAGAAATGCTAGTAGTAATCTTGACCAAAGTCAAGAAGTCTTGTTGACTTGACCCTTGGTGGATAATAAAAGACAAAGGCCAAGCTAGACATTGCATAAGGTTAGAAAAAGAAAAAGAAAAAAATAAAAATCAAGCTAGCAAAGGAAGCTCTCGGCTGAAACATCAAGGGAGGGAGGAGAAAAATTCATAGCTTCAACCATACTTGCTTGTTTGTGTTGATTAAGGTCTTAAAAGAAAGGTATAACCATTACCTACCTTCCATATCAATCTTAAGCTTAGCTATCCATTGAATCTCTTGATTTTCATGAAAACCTAAGAGCATGAATAGTAACTTTTCATATAAATAAAATCTTAAACTCATGTTTTATGATTGCTTAGCCTTGGTAGATGATTGTTAGGTGTTAATTATGCTATGGGTAGTTGTTTAAGAGCATGCTAGAACCTAGAATGCTTGAAACCCTTATGTGGTGATTGTAGTTGTGTTATGCCATGTTTGAGTAATAATCTTAGAATAAATCATGGTAAATTGTGATCTTAGTTGTTAAACAAGTATCTTGATTGGCTAAGGTTGGGTGATGGAAATTGTATGAGTTGATTATAAATTGAATTGGTTGTTATGGAGTAGTATGAATTGTGGCTTGAATGAGTAAAGCTAATGGCTGTGTTTTGAAGATTTATTGGTAACAAATGGATGCTTGTATAATTGTGAAACCACTTGGGATTGAGTCTTCATATGTTCAAGTAGTTGTATAAATTTTGTTGGAGTTGTTTGGGGTGAATTTAAACATGTTAAAAATTGAGGAAATGACGAGCGTACAAACATAACCACGCCATTTTTTTTCTGGCCTTAACTGTTCATGGTCATTCGAAGGGGCTACCCTGTTTTGTTTTATGATTTCTATATGTGTTTAGATAGATAATGTTCTCTAGATCGTTTGCCCGCAAAAATCATGCCAATCGGAGCTACGAGCTAAAAGATATGGCCAAAATGGTAAGGGTAGCGCAGAAATTAAGTAATCCTGTTTTCTACGAACTTTGGAGTTATGATCACCCTAGTTAGAAGACTCCATAAATCTTGAATCTTTTATCTAAAATACTAGGAACATATGTGAGGACCTGGGAAGAAGAATTGGATTAAAAAGATTAAAACCAGAATTGTTAAAATTGTTTGAATCCAAGTGATACAAGTGAAAAGTCTAGGAAAATGCTAGCACTTTGATTTTAGCCACTTCTTATCATGAATGACGTTTGAGGCTAAATTAGAAAATGAACCCTTATGGAAAAATGTCATATAATGACATTGGAATACTACGAGCTAATGAACTTGACTAACATGTGTCGTTTGAAAAGATTAAGCAGTTGTAAGAGTATGTGCTAATAGAACTAATAAGAGATGTTCCTATAGCTAATGACAATACTGTTTTCATTCGTAGACACTCAGGCAAGGCCAGGAAGGAACATACCCTAGCTTGAAAACTCAGGCAAGTATCCGACACTTTGTCACTTTGATTCTTGTATATCACCAGGTTGTGAATAGGTATTGAAATTGCATATTCCATGTTTACCTTGAATTACTTCAAATCTTTTCAATTGATTCTGAGACTGCTCGGGGCTTCTCAAAAAGTAGAGCATGTCTAAAGCCTGAGTGAATATCAGTCTTGTGAAACGAATTATCCTTCGGGATATTTGGCGACAAATCGGGGAGAGTAGGTTATTTTATCGACAGTAGTCGATGATTATCAAACTATTTGATTCAGACTGTAATCAAAATTTTATGATGATCATTGAGGATCATCAACTTATTTTTTATGATTATTTTAATTATTTAAATAATATTTAAGAATTAATTTAAATATTATTTAAAAAGGTTGAATAGTGTTTCAACACTTATGAATTATTTTAAAATCCATTTCAAATAATATTTAAATATTATTTAATATTATTTAAATATTATTTAAATATTACGAAGCGTTCAAAACGAGATCATTCAATTAATTTAGCAGTATTTGATTATTTTAAATAATATTAAATATTATTTAAATATTGGAAATTTTAAAAAGGGCAATTATTGTCAACTACTTTTACCTCTAGCCCTATTTTAACATGATTTTCTTTGATATTCTTTATTATTATTATCCCGATTTACCGAGATTCTAGGGTTAATCGAATACCCGAATCACTACTTAAATATTTTGATGATCTCTAAAATTATTTTGGAGCTTTCGTGAATTCTTTAAATATTGTTTTAATTAATTATTGGTTATGTAATTACTAATAAAATATTCTGCGAATATTTTTGGGCTAACAACCCCACACTAGGGAAGATATGAATAATCTTGACATTCTTCCATATATACTTGAATCTTTCGGAACTAGTATAGGATTCCAGATAAATACTCTTATTTAAAGAGGTTTTCTAGCGACTCCCTGGTTGTGTGCTGGATTCTTCTTGAACCAAGTACCTTGTTTTATTAATTCGTTGACTAAGAGTCAACCCACACTGATATGATTACTTCCACCAAAGTTCGGAAGTGAATCTATGATCTGACAATTGAAATCTTAGAGAGGATAATGTTAGTCTGGAAATTTCGAATTTACTATTCCTTCCAGACTCATCTTTGGTGTCATGTATTCACCAGGGACTGGAGTAAGGTTGCGTAAGAGGTCGAGTGACGCACGACCCAGCGTAATTAAAAAGGCCCATGAGATGCCTAGGGTGACGTCCCGATAAGGGGTTGTCCTTCTACTAGTAGAGAAAGTGACTGGTTCTTCTATTGTACAATGCGACTGATCATCGCGTACAGTAGGGCGTTGAAAAATCTCCATATAGTCCTATTTCTTCCAATTGGAATTTGACGTTGCACTGTAACGAAAGCCCAGGTGCTGAGTTATCGATAGTGTCAACGAGGAATATATTCAACTCTGATTTTGTTGGTGGCTTTGAGTACTGTTTTAATTGCGTATCTCAGTTTCATTGATGTCTTGATATCATATTCTGTTATTGTTTCACTACCTTGATATACTGTTATCTATTACTTGCTGAGCATTTGTAACTCATTCTTGCTTGTTGTTCTTTTTGTTGTTATTTCCACATTACAGTTGTTGACCATGTCCAGCCGTGTGCACCGAACCCCACGCAAGCGGGTAGCAAGGGCAAGGGCCCCGTATGAGAGGATCCGCATTACTGTCCCTGAGGTAGGGAAGAATGTAGGATAGGCTTTCAGCTTTTGCTAATCAGGTTTATTTATAAGTACGACCTATGTAAGTATATGAAACGTGAGTAAGATAATCAACTTTTGACTGTTGCATAGTTTTCTCAGGAAGCTATAGTCAGTGGTAAAACTCCAGTTTGTAATAACTATATAATGTAACAGATAAGACTTAATTATGTAAATTATGATAACTCCGTTTACGAGACTATGGCTCGTGTGTGTGTGATAAGGTGTGGGGTCACCAGCATGTTGTTATTTTGTGATTATTATATTGTGGTTACTATTATTGGATTACAAGTGTGTGTATACTGGAAATTGGACAGTGGCAACCTGGATCTCCGACCCCGGGTCTGGGGGTGCCACAGAAGTGGTATCAGAGCCCTAAGTTATAGTACTCAGAAATGAGAGGCGTAGGTATAATAAAAGCTATTAAAATAAACCCTTAAAAGCTTAATAAGATTAAAACCCATAACATGGAAATTATTAAGATTTAGTAGTAACGAGTTGTTGTTGTATTGTAGATACCTGACCCTGAGGCTTACGAGGCCCAGCACGATAGAGGGCTATTAGGAGAGGATGAGGACCCACAGGAGGACCCTGTGGAGGACCCAGTCGGGCCATCAGACCCTGAGGCGGGGGAGGCCCAGCGAGACTTAGAGATGCAGGATGATGATGAGGACGATGATCCTGAGGAGGATCCTGAGGAGGACCCGGAGGAGATTCCGGCAGAGATCCCCATAGAGGCACCAGTGTTACCAGCTGCTCCAGCACCCACCATTCCACCCACCGATCAGGCTGGACCATCCGGGACAGTATATATATATCCACACAGTGCCATCTCCTGTAGAGTTCCCACCCCTACCTCCCCTCAGTCCGATACCGTCCGATGATGAGGTATTTGAGGAGTTTACCCCTGAGCCTGCAGAGCCAGATAATGCTCCCCTCGATTCCCCATCACCGCCACCAGCATCTCCGCCGCCACCTTCACCACCACCTCCACCACCACCAGTTACTGAGGAGTCGATACCTACCTGGGTAGTGTCCGCGCTTATGAGAGATCAAGATGTCTCGGCTGGTCGGATAGACGAGCTGAGGCATATTGTGGATCGGATGTTGCCTGGACCCTCTAGACCCCAGAGTGGCCTACCCAGGGTCGGTATTTCACAGAGTGGTCCTCCTTTAGACGGTATTCCCCAGGATTTGGAGCTTGGCTTCACTGGTATTCGGACTTGGGCACGAGCTTTTTGCGAGCTGAGGACACCATTGGGCGGGGGACCGATTGGAGGCGATGAGGTAGACGCGATGGTGGACAGCATTATGGGACAGGTCCGGGACTTGGTCCGCGGGAGGTTCAGATGATTCACCTATGATGACGGAGTCTTCTAGTATCAGTCATGGCACTATATATATAGTTGTGCCAATTTTGAGGGATTAACTTTTGATGTATATAGCAGTATTCCCCTTTCTGACTAGAGGATAGTGTAGTTGACTAACTTTTGGATGTACTTAGACTCAGTGACAAAAGATGTAACCGAAAATGATGTATATATATGATGGTCAGTTCTTTCAGTTACCGTTTATTTTATTTTAGTATCATATGCACTCTTATCTTTGATAAAGAAATTGAATGGGAACCATAACATAACTGTGTTAAATGGATAGTGCTATAGTTGAAAATCACTACTTATATGATTGTCCCTTGTAGCAAATGACATAGTAAATTTAGTTCATCTGTAATTAATTGATATTGTTTGATTGTGTCAGAACTATGCCACCGAGAAGGAACACCAGATTACACCCCGAGGTCCATGAGGAACCAAGTGAACGAAGTATCCCTGAGGGTGATAGTGAATCAGAGGATTATAATGAATTGGACAATGAAGGCTATGAAGAGGAGGATTATGTGAGCTCAGGTGACTCAGTACATAGTCAAAATTAGAATCAAAGGGAACAGGAGGAACCCCAAGATCAAGGGGAAAATCAAAATATGGACCTCCTCAATCTATTTGTAAACTTTCTAAGGCAGCATGTCAACCCTAACCCGACCCAACCACCCCCAGCTCCCCGAAACGTAGTGGCTAATGCTTTTTGTGCTTTTAATTCCTTGCGACCGCCCGAGTTTCAAGGGAGTGCTGACCCTGTAGAGGCGAGGGCTTGGCTAAAGGAAATGGAGAAATCATTTAAAATCTTGCAAGTAGAGGAAGAATAGAAAACCATCTTCGCCACTTACCTTCTAAAAGGGGAGGCAAATTTTTTGTGGGAAGCTAAGAAGAACATGGAAGGAGAAGGAGTGATAGCTTGGGAAAGATTTACTCAGTTGTTTTTGGAAAAGTATTTTCCCAAGTATATGGAGAATCAAATGGAGTTAAAGTTTCTGGAATTAAAGCAGAATGATCTGACGGTGGCTAAATATGAAGCCAAGTTTACTGAGTTGTCCCGGTTCGTACCGGATTTTGTGAATACAGAGGAGAAGCGGGCCAGGAGATTTCAGCAAGGGCTCAAACAGTGGATTCAGAATCGAGTGGCTATACTTGAATTGACCGATTATGCCACGTTAGTGCAGAAAGCCGCGATCGTAGAAGCCGGTAGTGATCAGGTGCAGAGAAATAGAGAAGAAAGGAAGAGAAAGGCGGATAGCCAGAAGGGAGGGACATCAACGAGAAATTATTCTAGTAAAGTTAGCCGTGGGCAAATATCTCAGTTTGAGAGAAGTTTCAGAATCAGGAAGGCGGAAAGTATGAGTGTCAGTCCAGGAGGCAGGCAGTCTGGGGTGAAGTATTCAAACCAATCCCGACCCCCATTGCCAGATTGCAGGACATGCGGGAAGAAGCATCTGGGAGCATGCAACACAGGGAAAGTTACGTGTTTTAAATGTCATCGGGAAGGGCATTATTCCAAGGATTGCCCCCAAAGGAATCTGACTTGTTTCAAATGTGGCAAACTAGGACATGTGAGGAAGGACTGTCGGGCACCCGAGCCAGCCATGTCAAAACAAAGTGGGGTTGCTTCTAATAAGACCCCTACGGCTAGAACCTTCAATATGACAGTAAGAGATGCTGTGAAGCACGCGAATGTTATTGCAGGTACACTTTTACTCAATTCCATCCATGCAATTGTTTTATTTGATTCCGGAGCAACCAAGTCTTTCATATCTCGGGATTTTGTGAATAAATGGAATCTTAAAATACAACCGCTAAGAGACTCCCTACAAGTAGAAATAGCTAATCGGGAAGTCATTCCTGTCAATCAGATATGCACTAACTGCAAATTAGAAATAGGAGGACATCGATTCAGTATTGACTTAATTCCTTTTGTGATGGGAGAATTTGATGTCATATTAGGAATGGATTGGCTGGCCAGTTGTGGAGCTAGCATAGATTGTAAGGGAAAGAAGGTAAGAATGAAGTTACCTAATCAGAAAGAAGTTGTATTTCGAGGGCAGAGACAGACCAAGAAGTTCTTGACCAGGATGCAAGTTAAGAGGTTGTTGCGCCAAGGGTGTGAGGCCTATCTAGCCTATGCAATAGACAAAGAAAAGAATGTACCCAATATAAGTGACATACCAGTGGTCAATGAATTTGAGGATGTATTTCCATAAGATCTCCCGGGGTTACCACCTGACAGAGATATAGAATTTACTATTGAACTAGCGCCAGGAACAGCACCAGTGTCAAAAGCTCTTTACCGATTAGCCCCTGTGGAAATGAAGGAATTAGCCACCAAACTACAGGAGTTGTTGGAGAAAGGATTGATTCGACCAAGTGTGTCCCCATGTGGTGCACCAGTGTTATTTGTTAAGAAAAAGGATGGGAGTATGAGATTATGTATAGATTACCGAGAACTCAATAAATTAACCATCAAGAATAAGTACCCTTTACCCAGAATTGATGATTTGTTTGACCAGCTGAAGGATGCGGTCTACTTTTCAAAGATTGACCTGAGAACTGGATATCACTAATTAAAGATTAAACCAGAGGATGTACCAAAGACGGCGTTCCGCACCCGATATGGCCATTATGAATTTTTGGTGATGTCCTTTGGATTAACCAATGCCCCTGCCGCCTTTATGGACTTGATGAACAGAGTTTTCAAGAAATATTTAGATAAGTTTGTTATAGTCTTCATTGATGATATCTTGATTTATTCAAGGACACAGAAGGAGCATGCAGAGCATTTGAGAACAGTTTTGGGAATATTAAGAAAAGAGAAGCTGTATGCCAAATTTTCGAAATGCGAATTTTGGTTGAAAGAAGTGCAATTTTTGGGCCATGTAGTTAGTAGTAAGGGTGTATTAGTGGACCCTGCTAAGATAGAAGCTATTTCCAACTGGGAAAGGCCGACAACGCCAACAGAAGTGAGAAGTTTCGTGGGACTAGCCGGATATTATCGGAGGTTTGTGCAGGATTTTGCCAAAATAGCTACTCCTTTAACAAGGCTCACCCGCAAGACTGAGAAGTTTGAATGGAATGATAAATGCGAAGAGAGTTTTCAAGAACTGAAGAAGAGATTGATCACTGCACCAGTGTTAGCTCTACCTGATGAAAAATGAGATTTTGTGATTTATAGTGACGCATCGCATAAAGGACTTGGCTGTGTATTGATGCAACATGGCAAGGTAATTGCTTATGCATCCAGACAACTGAAAGAGTATGAGTTAAGGTATCCAACCCACGATCTAGAGTTAGCTGCGATAGTTTTCGCGTTAAAGATCTGGAGGCATTACCTATATGGAGAGAGATGTGAGATCTACACTGACCATAAGAGCCTTAAGTATATATTCATTCAGAAGGAACTGAACATGAGGCAGAGAAGGTGGCTAGAATTGATTAAGGATTATAATTGTTCTATTAACTATCACCCTGGGAAGGCCAATGTGGTGGCCGATGCCCTAAGTAGAAAAGAAAGGCTGAAACTAATGGTTTCTTCGGAGGAATTAATACAAGAATTTGAAAAGATGGAATTGGAGGTAAAATTTCCTGAGGAAGGCCTAGAAATGCTGTTTGAGATCCGAGTAGAGCCAGAACTAATCGAAAAGGTAAGAATATGTCAAGAAAAGATGATGGAAGAGAAAAATAAAAAGATGAACGGGGATGAACGAAGATGTGTTAAGGACGAGAAAGGAATCTTAAGGTTTAATAATAGAATTTGGATTCCAGATGTTCAGGAACTAAAGGATGAAGTATTGCATGAGGCGCACAACTCTAGATTTTCTATTCACCCGGGAGGCACCAAAATGTATAAAGATCTGAAAGAGTATTATTGGTGGCCGAACATGAAAAGAGATATTGCCGAATGGGTAAGCAAGTGTTTGACCTGTCAGAAAGTAAAGGCAGAACATCAAAGACCCAGTGGACTGCTACAACCTCTTGAGATTCCGGAATGGAAATGGGAGCATATTGCGATGGATTTTATAGTAGGGTTACCAAAGACAAAGCAAATCATGATGCTATTTGGGTAATAATAGATCAGTTAACAAAGTCAGCACATTTTCTACCCATTAATGAGAGGTATTCAATTGACCGATTAGTTGAGCTATACTTAAAGGAAATAGTAGTACGTCATGGAGTTCCTGTAGGTATTGTGTCTGATAGAGACCCAAGGTTCAACTCTAGATTCTGGAGGAGTTTCCAGGAGTGTTTGGGAACCAGGCTAAACATGAGTACCGCGTATCACCCCCAGACTGACGGACAAAGTGAAAGGACCATCCAAACAATAGAGGATATGTTGAGGGTTTGCGCCATAGACTTCAGAGGAAATTGGGACGACCATCTGCCATTAATTGAGTTCTCTTATAATAATAGTTACCATGCCAGCATAGGAATGCCACCCTATGAAGTTTTATATGGGAGGAAGTGTCGATCACCATTATGTTGGGATGAAGTAGGTGAACGTAAGATGTTGGGACCCGAATTAGTTCAGCAAACGAGAGAAAAGATAGATCTGATAAGAAAGCGGTTGGTGGCAGTGCAAGACCGGCAACGCAAGTATGCGGATCAAGCCAGAAGAGATAAAGAGTATGAAGTGGGAGATTCAGTGTTACTAAAGGTATCTCCGTGGAAAGGTCTGATGAGGTTTGGAAAGAAAGGGAAGTTAAGCCCTAGATTTATTGGACCGTTTGAGATTCTGAAGCGCATTGGGAAGGTAGCCTATGAGTTAGCCTTACCCCAAATCTAGAACAGGTTCATAATGTATTCCATGTGTCCATGTTAAGGCAGTATCACCCGGATGCCAAACATATAATAGAGTATGACAACGTGGAAATCCAACCAGACTTATCTTATGTAGAGCAACCAGTGGAGATCATGGATAGAAAGGAACAAGTGTTGAGAAACAAAGTTGTCAAGTTGGTACGAGTGTTGTGGAGGAATCAGAATGTAGAAGAATCAACTTGGGAATTAGAAAGTGTCATGCTAGAAAAGTACCCTCACCTGTTTTCAGGATAGATTCCGGGACGGAATCCTTTTAAGGAGGGGAGACTGTAATATTCCTAAATTTCAGGTACTTTTAAAACTTTTGTTAATAAATGGTGAGCATGCATTAGAGGTCAAAAATGGTGGAATTATATAAAGTATATGTCGAATAGTAGAGTTACGTAGTTGTATTTTTAAGTTGGTCTACGTAATATACGTAGAACTTTCTCAATATGTTTTATCCGGAGAATCACCACTGAAATCTTTCGGATAATTAGGATGGAGTTTACATGATAAATTATATTTTTGGATAATAATTAAGAATGAGGTTTTGTTGGATATTCAATTTATTAGAATTCCTGGAACGAGTTAAAGATTAAATTTATCGTTGCGAACCATTAAGGAAACGAAAAAAATCAAATGACTTCTCAAGAATTATTAGAGAGCCGATTTTTATTATTGCATGGACTAAAAGAAATGCAATTACTTGCACTTGGTTGGAATAATAAGAAATGCTAGTAGTAATCTTGACCAAAGTCAAGAAGTCTTGTTGACTTGACCCTTGGTGGATAATAAAAGACAAAGGCCAAGCTAGACATTGCATAAGGTTAGAAAAAGAAAAAGAAAAAAATAAAAATCAAGCTAGCAAAGGAAGCTCTCGGCTGAAACATCAAGGGAGGGAGGAGAAAAATTCATAGCTTCAACCATACTTTCTTGTTTGTGTTGATTAAGGTCTTAAAAGAAAGGTATAACCATTACCTACCTTCCATATCAATCTTAAGCTTAGCTATCCATTGAATCTCTTGATTTTCATGAAAACCTAAGAGCATGAATAGTAACTTTTCATATAAATAAAATCTTAAACTCATGTTTTATGATTGCTTAGCCTTGGTAGATGATTGTTAAGTGTTAATTATGCTATGGGTAGTTGTTTAAGAGCATGCTAGAACCTAAAATGCTTGAAACCCTTATGTGGTGATTGTAGTTGTGTTATGCCATGTTTGAGTAATAATCTTAGAATAAATCATGGTAAATTGTGATCTTAGTTGTTAAACAAGTATCTTGATTGGCTAAGGTTGGGTGATGGAAATTGTATGAGTTGATTATAAATTGAATTGGTTGTTCTGGAGTAGTATGAATTGTGGCTTGAATGAGTAAAGCTAATGGCTGTGTTTTGAAGATTTATTGGTAACAAATGGATGCTTGTATAATTGTGAAACCACTTGGGATTGAGTCTTCATATGTTCAAGTAGTTGTATAAATTTTGTTGGAGTTGTTTGGGGTGAATTTAAACAGGTTAAAAATTGAGGAAATGACGAGCGTACAAACATAACCACGCCATTTTTTTTCTGGCCTTAACTGTTCATGGTCATTCGAAGGGGCTACCCTGTTTTGTTTTATGATTTCTATATGTGTTTAGATAGATAATGTTCTCTAGATCGTTTGCCCGCAAAAATCATGCCAATCGGAGCTACGAGCTAAAAGATATGGCCAAAATGGTAAGGGTAGCGCAGAAATTAAGTAATCCTGTTTTCTACGAACTTTGGAGTTATGATCACCCTAGTTAGAAGACTCCATAAATCTTGAATCTTTTATCTAAAATACTAGGAACATATGTGAGGACCTGGGAAGAAGAATTGGATTAAAAAGATTAAAACCAGAATTGTTAAAATTGTTTGAATCCAAGTGATACAAGTGAAAAGTCTAGGAAAATGCTAGCACTTTGATTTTAGCCACTTCTTATCATGAATGACGTTTGAGGCTAAATTAGAAAATGAACCCTTATGGAAAAATGTCATATAATGACATTGGAATACTACGAGCTAATGAACTTGACTAACATGTGTCGTTTGAAAAGATTAAGCAGTTGTAAGAGTATGTGCTAATAGAACTAATAAGAGATGTTCCTATAGCTAATGACAATACTGTTTTCATTCGTAGACACTCAGGCAAGGCCAGGAAGGAACATACCCTAGCTTGAAAACTCAGGCAAGTATCCGACACTTTGTCACTTTGATTCTTGTATATCACCAGGTTGTGAATAGGTATTGAAATTGCATATTCCATGTTTACCTTGAATTACTTCAAATCTTTTCAATTGATTCTGAGACTGCTCGGGGCTTCTCAAAAAGTAGAGCATGTCTAAAGCCTGAGTGAATATCAGTCTTGTGAAACGAATTATCCTTCGGGATATTTGGCGACAAATCGGGGAGAGTAGGTTATTTTATCGACAGTAGTCGATGATTATCAAACTATTTGATTCAGACTGTAATCAAAATTTTATGATGATCATTGAGGATCATCAACTTATTTTTTATGATTATTTTAATTATTTAAATAATATTTAAGAATTAATTTAAATATTATTTAAAAAGGTTGAATAGTGTTTCAACACTTATGAATTATTTTAAAATCCATTTCAAATAATATTTAAATATTATTTAATATTATTTAAATATTATTTAAATATTACGAAGCGTTCAAAACGAGATCATTCAATTAATTTAGCAGTATTTGATTATTTTAAATAATATTTAAATATTGGAAATTTTAAAAAGGGCAATTATTGTCAACTACTTTTACCTCTAGCCCTATTTTAACATGATTTTCTTTGATATTCTTTATTATTATTATCCCGATTTACCGAGATTCTAGGGTTAATCGAATACCCGAATCACTACTTAAATATTTTGATGATCTCTAAAATTATTTTGGAGCTTTCGTGAATTCTTTAAATATTGTTTTAATTAATTATTGGTTATGTAATTACTAATAAAATATTCTGCGAATATTTTTGGGCTAACAACCCCACACTAGGGAAGATATGAATAATCTTGACATTCTTCCATATATACTTGAATCTTTCGGAACTAGTATAGGATTCCAGATAAATACTCTTATTTAAAGAGGTTTTCTAGCGACTCCCCGGTTGTGTGCTGGATTCTTCTTGAACCAAGTACCTTGTTTTATTAATTCGTTGACTAAGAGTCAACCCACACTGATATGATTACTTCCACCAAAGTTCGGAAGTGAATCTATGATCTGACAATTGAAATCTTAGAGAGGATAATGTTAGTCTGGAAATTTCGAATTTACTATTCCTTCCAGACTCATCTTTGGTGTCATGTATTCACCAGGGACTGGAGTAAGGTTGCGTAAGAGGTCGAGTGACGCACGACCCAGCGTAATTAAAAAGGCCCATGAGATGCCTAGGGTGACGTCCCGATAAGGGGTTGTCCTTCTACTAGTAGAGAAAGTGACTGGTTCTTCTATTGTACAATGCGACTGATCATCGCGTACAGTAGGGCGTTGAAAAATCTCCATATAGTCCTATTTCTTCCAATTGGAATTTGACGTTGCACTGTAACGAAAGCCCAGGTGCTGAGTTACCGATAGTGTCAACGAGGAATATATTCAACTCTGATTTTGTTGGTGGCTTTGAGTACTGTTTTAATTGCGTATCTCAGTTTCATTGATGTCTTGATATCATATTCTGTTATTGTTTCACTACCTTGATATACTGTTATCTATTACTTGCTGAGCATTTGTAGCTCATTCTTGCTTGTTGTTCTTTTTGTTGTTATTTCCACATTACAGTTGTTGACCATGTCCAGCCGTGTGCACCGAACCCCACGCAAGCGGGTAGCAAGGGCAAGGGCCCCGTATGAGAGGATCCGCATTACTGTCCCTGAGGTAGGGAAGCTTAGTAGGATAGGCTTTCAGCTTTTGCTAATCAGATTTATTTATAAGTACGACCTATGTAAGTATATGAAACGTGTGTAAGATAATCAACTTTTGACTGCTGCATAGTTTTCTCAGGAAGCTATAGTCAGTGGTAAAACTCCAGTTTGTAATAACTATATAATGTAACAGATAAGACTTAATTATGTAAATTATGATAACTCCGTTTCTGAGACTATGGCTCGTGTGTGTGTGATAAGGTGTAGGGTCACCAGCATGTTGTTATTTTGTGATTATTATATTGTGGTTACTATTGTTGGATTACAAGTGTGTGTATACTGGAAATTGGACAGTGGCAACCTGGATCTCCGACCCCGGGTCTGGGGGTGCCACATATAGTATACCAGATTTGCTTGGCGGTCTTGCAGTTGACCACATGATTGTACATGACGTAGTCTAGGGATTCTATCAGTATAAGCTTGAGGTTATTGTCCAGGGATACAACTTCCTTTTCTTCATCGTTGTAGTCTGCCGGACTTTTTGGAACCTGTCTATGAGGAATTACGACCCCATCTACCTCGTGTTCGAGAACAACTGTTATTGGAGGTTCAATGCCTTTGTCTAAGATCAAGGCATATTTGGGATTAGCGATCCCAATAAATAACTACATCTTGTGCTTTCATAGGTTATAATGATCTTTGTCGAATGATGGAATTTTGATGCTCGTTACCTTTTGTGTACTCGTCTTTAAATAAGATTAAAAAATAAGTGTTTCAAAAAATATTTTAATTTTTGACTTAAAACAATTTTTGATCAGAAATTTTTTTTTTAAAAAAAATTATTTCGAATTAAAAATAATTTTTGAGATCTGAATGAGTTGCGGAATATTTGGTTCGGATCTGATATTTAATATATCAACCAGCTCTGATGCCAATTGTTGGTCCCTGAAATTGTAGAAGGGGGGTTGAATACAATTTCTAAAATTACTCGCGAATTCAGATTAATAATGAAAAGTTAATTTTAATCCTGAAATATTAATTTAGGTGAAATACTGTTCAAGTAGAATATTTGATTTTAACTTGAAAAGTATTACAGAATTAATATAGTGAATAGTGTTTATATCTGATAAATTGTCTAGAATGATTTTGACATGACTTGTTCGGGTTTAACAATTTATATTCCAAACTAAGCACAGAAATTTGTGAATATTACAATGCATACAAATTTCTGAATTTGAATGTTTGAACGACACTAAAAAATGAAGCCAACACCTCATATTTATAGAGGTTGTAAAGCTTGTATGACTCTTTCAGTATGACTCTTGAAAAGCAAGAAATAACCCTTGTATGACTCTTGAAAAGGCTGGGCATGACTTATTTCTGTCGGTATGACTCTTCAAAATTCGGTATGACTTATCTTAAAGTCATATTCGAATTTTCTTTTTAATAAAATAAATCATCATGACTTATTTTAATAAACAGAAAATCGGTATGACTTATTTTAATAAACAGAAAATCAGCATGATTTATTTTTAATAAAATAAATCAGCATGACTTATGAATAGTTTGACCTTTGGATGCCATTTTATCAATCGACTTATCCCTTGCCTGATGTTTCTTTTGAGGATGACCAAAGTTTAGTTAGTTTTTCTATGAATAAGAGGATATTTGCTGATCTTACAAGATAAGATGTGAAGAAAAACAATGAAGGTAAACTTTGTAACTTGTTTTATCCCACATGGGTCAGACTTCTCTTACATCAGAGAATGCCTACCATGTATGGGATGGAATTCTTGTTAGTGACTATGAGTCAGACTTTACCACACTCTAATTCTAACCCAAGTCACAATCCAATCATTATCACCCATACACAATTGCCAACCTTTACAGTCTCCCAAAAGACTGTAGTTGTAAAACACACCTGAAAGGCAGAGTGTCTAAACTAGTAACACTATATCTAATGTAACTCAACTAAAGAAAAGATACTTAACCGAAAGACAATCAAGAACAAGAAGTCACAAAGAAATTAATACAAAATGAAGACAAGGTAATTGATACAATTTAACATGGTTAATTATGATCAATCAAAGATGAAATCACTGGAAGAAGTTCAAGTCAAAGTTGTTCATGCCTCAGTGATGTGTAACTTAAAAGAATCAAGATCATAACAATCAGTATCAATAAGACTAATTGATTTCAAGTGAAGAAGCAGGAAAGCGACAATTGGAAAGCCACATTACTAATTGAATATGGTAATCTATTTAGAAGCAAGAACCCTATCAAGACTAGTCACTTATGAACCAGACCATTGCATCAAGTGTCAGGACATTGATAGCAAGTTTATGTCAATAATAGAGATCCATGTTCAAGAGCTTGTTGAAGAATATAGAAGACAAGAAGAAATCACAAGTTCAAGATGTTGCATTGAAGTTTCTAGTTGAAGCCCAGAATTTCTCTAAGTACTTACAAGGGAACCTAAGTAGAAATTTCTATCTAGAAATTCTAGATAAGCTTCTACTTAGAGCCAAGTAGAAATTCTGGAAGTAGAACATTTCTATCTCGAAATTCCTATGTAGAAGTTCTATTTAGAATATTCGAGATAGAGCCAATATAGAAATTCCTATGTAGAAGTTCTACTTAAATGTTCGAGATGACAAGTAGAAATTCCTATGTAGAAGTTCTACTTAAATGTTCGAGATGACAAGTAGAAAATTCTTATGTAGAAGTTCTACTTAAATGTTCGAGATGACAAGTAGAAGTTCTACATAGAGGACAGTTTCAACATGACATATGACATCATCTGGTTGGCTATTTCCAAGCTTTCAAGACAAGATAAGATTTACGTGGACAACATTGGACCACTCATATCTTATCTGTTGAAGACTACAAGTCATAGATTACAAGTAGTATAAATAGAAGTACTCGTGTAACATTTTAGAGAGCGAGCAATATTGAAAGAAACATTTGTAAAAGAGAGAGAGAGAGAGAGAGTATTCACAGAGCTTAGTATCATTTACTACCATCTTTACTTCTGTTGTACTATTGTAATGAATGTTGTAGCAACCCCTTCAAGTTATATATAAAACATATATTCCTTGAATCATTGTGTTCATTTATTACAAAGTATTTATTGTTTCATTAATTTAAAAAGTTGTATTCACCCCCCCTCTACAACACTTTAGGATCTAACAATTGGTATCAGAGCTCAATGTTTAATATACAAAACATAGATCCTTGTGTTTGGTAGAAGATTTGTGAGTTTTCATTAACAGATCTACTTTTCAAGTTTTTCTTGAAAAGTGTGCTTTAATTCGTTTATCAGTGAAAACTCATCCTAAAAATTATTTAAATACTACAGGTGTGATTATTTAGCTTGGGTGAATTTTAGATAATTTTTGTGAATTATTCTGGGAACTTTGATTCTTGGTGTTCTTCAAAAAGTCATCACTGTTCTTGATAAAGAAGACAAACCCATCAATTTTTGATTTCCTTTTTCAAAAGACAAAAAGTGAAAAATGTGTTATTGGCTTTTGATTGGACAACTTTCTCACTACATAAAAAGATATTAAAGATTACTCTGTACCTGCCACGTGGGTGTTAGGTGAGTTAGGTGAGAGAAGACACAAAAGTCAAAAAGTGTGAAAATAATATTGTTTATTCAATATTGAAAGTGACCTACAACAAATTTTCTCTAAGGACAAAAAGTTCTACATAGAATTTCTACTTAGAAATTTCGACTTAGTGAAAATTTTGACTTAGTGAGAATTTCTACTTGATAGATTTTGTACTTGGTGAAATTTTGACTTAGGCAAAAGTTCTATATAGATTTTCTACATAGCCTAGTCTTGGGTACTTAAAAATTTTTGGTGACCAGAATTTGAACTTTGATTTATTCTGAGATAATTCGATTTTCTTTCAATTACTAATCAAGTAATAAGAAAAGTTTATTATCTCTACTTTAAATCTACATTAAGATGGCACCTAAAAATAATTTCAAAATTCCAATGTTCGACCGAGATCACTATGAAGAATGGGTGTTAAGAATGAAACTTTACCTTGAGTCCATCAATCCTGAATATCTGGAAGTTCTTGACAAGGGTAAATTTGTACCAATGGTTGTTGTTCTTGAGCATATGGAAGGAGATGTGATTGTTCCACAACGGTTTGAGCCTAAGAAGGCAGCGGACTTTTCAGATGCTAATAAGGAGCAAATAGCTTTCGATACATCCGTTCGACAAACATTAATGGAGTCCCTAGATCATGAGATGTTTAATGTAGTCAAAGGACTAACAACAGCGAAGAAGATTTGGGATAAAATAGAGGTCGTCATGGAAGGTACCGCTGAGGTCAGAAACAACAAAGCACTTATACTCAAGATGGAGTATGACACCTTCATAATAAAAAAAAGGAGAAAGCATAACAGATGTCTATCTAAGATTCAGTCAGTTAGTGTTGGATTTGAATCTGAGAGGTGTAACTCTCCTCATGGTTGAAGTCAACACGAGATATCTAAGGAACCAGCCAAAGAGCATTGAACATAGAGTCTACGCTGTTAGAGAAACCAGAGATTTGCATACAACCTCTCTGGAAGAATATTATAGAATTTTAAAGACCTATGAGTTGGAGACCCTTCAAGATCAAGCATGGGATAATGATTCAAGAGGAAAGGAAGTGACATCAGGATTAATTGCTGATGAGGAAGAGTCTAAAAAGGAAATGATTGCAAGAAAAACCTAGATCATCACCTACACCACATCAAGTTGAAAATGATGATGAGTGCACATCAAATAGTGATGATGACTACTTCACCCAAGAAGAGCTGGAAAACATGGATGATAGTGTCGTGGAATACATGGCAAGGATGTTCAGCAACATAGGATTCAGAAAGAGTAACCGTCCACAAAGAAAATCTTCATCTTACTATCGGGTTACTAAGGGTGGTGGTAGTTCTGAAGGTTATAAAGGGAAAGGCAAGAGTTCCAGCTACAAATCACCTTTCGATTTCAAAATGAAGTTCAAATATTATAACTGTGGTGAAGCTGGACATTTTGCTACAGACTGCAAGAAGCCGAAACAGACATATCCCAAAGAAACTTATGAAGCCCTCAAAAGCAAGTATGAAGCACTGGTGAAGGAAAGACATGGAAAGAGAGCTTTAGTTGTAACAGAAGGCAGAGTTTGGGATGATTCAGATGAGGAAGAAGTTACCCATGCAGCAAACTTTGCCCTCATGGCTGAGACATCAGATGAACCAGAGGTACCAGTTCTAACCCTTAAAGAAGAAATTTATATTGATGATTATAAGGTGCAGAACGGGGCTCTTAGCGAAGAGATCTATATGTTGTGCAAAAGCCTAAATACTTCTCAAAAAGAACAGAAAACACTTGTTGCCAAATGCAGAATGCTTGAGGCAAAAGTAGAAGAATTAGAGGCTGCTTGCACTATAGATACTTCCCTAAGAGACTCTATTAAATCTTTGGAACACAAGCTCAACCTTAAAGATGAAATAGAAGCATGTCTAAGGAATAAACTAGCTGAGGTAGAAACTAAATGCGAAGCTTATAAACTAGCAGCTAGTAAAGTGAATGTTGATAGTGACACATTTAAGAAGATAACTGGAGTCGGTGTAGGACTTGACTATTCTAACTTATATAAGAAAGAAGGAAAAAGGCCTGTAGACACTAGTTCTAGTGAGATTAATAAGGAAATACCTACAATTCTTAAATCTGCTGTCAAACCTATCTTTAAACACTTCGTTCTTCGTGAAGAAGGAGAGACTGAATTGTTAGTTAGATATGAGATTGAAATGGAAGATCAGAAGAAAGAACAACCTATAACTCCTACTAAATCAGTTAAAATCAATTCCCCTAGAGATGAGTCTAGACCAGGATTAGGAGCTAAGGCTGTCAAACAATAGAGTAAAAAGGAAAAAGGCTTAAAAGTGGTTAAGGCAGAATGAATAAAGAAAGCATGCTATCACTGTAAATCAACTGAACATCTTTCTTATGCATGTAAATCTAACATGAATATTCCTGTTGCACATGCCATGCCTGTACCACACCCAATGAATAACATGCATCAGAATCATGCACAATGTTGTCAACCAAATTGTATGCCATGCACTTTTAACGTCATGCAAACGTTTGTGAACTTGATGAATGCAACTAGCCAGTCATGTCTAAATTCTTCTGCTAGTTCTAATGTCAAAAAAAAGCATGTAAGAGCTAAGACTGTTAGTCCTCCTAAAGTTAGGACTGACAAGGCTTCTCCTAAGACTGACAAATCTGTCAAGTCTGAAAAGGGAAAAGACAGAGTCGAAAGTTCTAGTAACGTTAAAAAGGGTGCACCTCCTGTTGTTAAATCTGATAATTCTTGATCTTATAGAAAAGTCGGGCCCAATCAATTTTGGGTTCTGAAGAACGCCTAATCAATCTGTTATTGCAGGGCATTAAGCAGAAAAGAAATAAAGTTGTATGGGTGCTAGATAGTGGAGCATCAAGGCATATGACAGGAAACAAGTCCCTGCTTACAGAATTGGTTATGAAGGCTGGCCCTTATGTCAGCTTTGGAGATGACAGCACAGGTGTAACAAAGGGATATGGCAAATTGAAAACTGGTAATGTCATCATTGAAGATATTTCCTATATTGAGGGATTGAAACACAATCTATTAAGTATAAGTCAATTCTGTGACAAATGATACAAAATTGTCTTCAATAAGAAAGGTGTATCAATCACTCACATTAAGGAAGGTTCGTTGGCTTTAAGAGGAGTTCGAAAGGCAGATCTTTTTGTTGCTGATATGGATTTGGCAAACCAAAATGAAGTCATCTGTTTCTACAATAAAGCTTCAGATGATGAAAGCTGGTTATGGCATAAAAAGCTATCTCACTTAAACTTCAAAACGATGAATGCTCTCGCCAGACGAGAATTGGCGAAAGATCTACCTCAAATAGAGTTTGCTCCAAAAGGACTCTGCGAAGCCTGTGAAATGGGAAAGTCAAAGCGAGCATCGCATAAGTCTAAAGAAATTTCTAGTGTCACTGAGCCTCTGCAACTTCTACATATGGATTTATTTGGCCCAGTGAATGTCATATCTTTGTCTAGGAAAAGATATGCATTGGTAATCGTGGATGACTTCTCCAAGTATACATGGGTATTGTTCGTTATGACAAAAGACGAAGTACCTTTCAAAATCATTGATCACATCACTGAAATTGAGAATGTTTCAACACTCACTGTGAAGACGATTAGATCAGACAACGGCACTGAATTTAAAAATGCAATACTAAATGATTTCTGCATTTCTAAAGGAATACGTCGTCAGTACTCTGCCCCGAGAACTCCACAGCAAAATGGAGTAGTTGAAAGGAAGAACAGAACATTGGTTGAAGCAGCAAGAACTTTGTTGTATGAATCAAAACTTCCTCTATACTTTTGGGTCGAAGCTGTGAGTATAGTGTGTTACACTCAGAATAGAACCTTGATTATAAAAGATAAAGAAAAGACACCATGTGAACTAATGAATAACAGAAGACCAACAATCAAATACTTTCATGTCTTTGGAGCTAAATGCTATGTACTGATAGATGATGAAAAGCTAGGCAAGTTTGAAGCAAAAGCTCGTGAAGGGATATTTGTTGGGTATTCTACAGATACGGTGGAAGTTTATCGGGTATTCTGAGTGAATGAACGAAAAATGATTGAAAGCTACAATGTCAGATTCGACGATACCAAACTCCCATCAATTTCTAAAGGTAATAGTGAACCTGAGTCCCTAAAATTTCAGAATTTGGACTTGGATGAAGTTGAGGATGAACTTGAGTTTATTATCACTTCAAATATACTAAATGTTCGTGAAGAAATACCTGAGTCTAGTGGACAATCGATTTCTACCAGATCAGAAGAAACTTCTTCAACACAGTCCGGCAACAACTCATGGGGAGTAAATAACAGCTCAAGGACAAGTGCTCAAAACTCAAGAAGAGTTGACACTAGTTCTGCAGAAGCTGGCACTAACTCAGGAGAACACAACAATTCAGAAAGTCAAACTGAATCATCTAGACAGTTACCAAAAGAACGAGTATGGAATAAAGACCATCCGTTTGAATTAATAATTGGTGATCTAGACGCCGGTGTGACTACTAGAAGATCTACAAGAGTTGACATGGCTAATATCTGCTTGTACTCTGGGTTCCTGTATAAACTTGAACCTAAAGAAATAGAAGAAGCTCTTGGTGATGCTGATTGGGTAATTGCAATGCAAGAGGAACTCAATCAGTTTGTAAGGCAGAAAGTTTGGAAACTGGTACACCGACCAAAGAACAAATCAGTAATTGGAACTAAGTGGGTATTCAGAAATAAACTGGATGAAGACGGACTTGTAACACGAAACAAGGCTCATTTGGTAGCGAAGGGTTATTCTCAAAAAGAAGGTATTGATTATGATGAGACCTACGCTCCAGTTGCAAGACTTGAGGCAGTCAGGATGTTCTTGGCCTTTGCAGCACACAAGAACTTCAAGGTTTTTCAAATGGATGTGAAAAGTGCCTTCCTGAATGGAGAGCTAGAAGAAGAAGTATATCTGGAACAGCCACCTGGCTTTATTGATCAAGAACTTGTAGATTTTGTATACTTTCTCTTCAAAGTTGTCTATGGCCTCAGGCAATCCCCAAGACGATGGTACGAAACCCTATCTTTGTTCTTAATTGAAAGTGGTTTTACTAGGGAAGTAATTGATAAAACATTGTTCTATAAAAATGTAAAAGGTGATTTAATACTTGTTCAAGTCTATGTGGACGATATTATTTTTGGGTCATCTAATGAGCGCTTGTGCGAGAAAGTTGCTAAGTTAATGCAGGATACTTATGAGATGAGCATGATGGGGGAGCTGTCATTCTTCCTTGGATTACAAATCAGTCAGAGAAAAGAAGGAATCTTTATCTGTCAGTCCAAGTACATCAAAGATTTATTCAAGAAGTACAATCTAGAAGATGCGTCAGCAGCTAAAACTCCCATGGCAACTGCCACGAAGCTTGATGAAGACAAATCAGGTAAACCAGTTGACATCACAAGCTATCGAGGTATGATTGGCTCACTTCTTTATTTAACTGCAAGTAGACCCGATATAATGTTCGCAACTTGTTTATGTGCAAGGTTCCAAACGGATCCTAGAGAGTCACATCTCATAGCCGTCAAACGAATCTTTAGGTATCTCAAGGGAACATCAAATCCAGGGATTTGGTACCCAAGAGATACAGGTTTTAATCTAATAAGCTATTCTGATTCAGACTATGCAGGTTGCAGGATTGATAGGAAAAGCACATCTGGTGCCTGTCAATTCCTAGGAAGAAGATTGGTGTCCTGGCAAAGTAAAAAGCAATATACAGTATCTACTTCTACTGTTGAAGCTGAGTACATCGCTGCTGGAAGCTATGTAGCTCAAATACTGTGGATGAGGAACCAATTGAAAGATTATGGCATGGAGTACAAGAAGATTCCTATCAAGTGTGACAACACTAGTGCCATTGCCATGACCAACAGTCCTATAGATCACTCCAGAACAAAGCACATAGATATAAGATATCACTTCCTAAGAGAACATGTTGAGGAGGGGACAGTGGAGTTACATTTTGTACCCACAATGCAACAAATTGCAGATTTATTCACTAAACCTCTTGATGAAGTCACATTCAATAGGTTGGTTGGTGAATTGGGGATGCTTAACATAAGTTAGTAAATCCTCTTATCTGTACAATCCCAGTTTTGATCAAGTACATATGTTTTTCTTCTTGAAATTTGCCTATTTTAATAGTGCCTAGTTGAAAACATATGTAAATAATCTAGAAAGTTGCTAAAAATATCACTTCTGCATGCTATTTAATCATTATAGACTTAGACTTTAAAATGTTTCATTGATGATTATTTTATGTGTATGTTGTGTTATTTTTCATAAATTCATTGTGCATTGAGTGAAATTATTTATAAAAAACTTTGAATTTATGCTCATTTAATTGCATGAACATAGGGGGGGTTAAATCCATAGATCTTTAAATTTGTCATGATTTTTTTAAATGGATTTTTATATGTTTTTCATATAATTTTTATGCAATGAGAGGCCTTGGAATTGTCAAGGAATGTTTTTAATATTTTTTATTTGAAAAATCCTTGAATTGGTATTTATTTTAATTTGGCAAAATTTAATTATTGTTTTTCATGAAAAATTGCCAAATTTTACTAAGTATCTTCAAAATTTTAAGATATGTTTATCTCGAAACTCATCTCGAAATTCGACTTGAGGCTTCCAGGAGTGAAGTTTTGAAAATTCTAAGTCTGGGAAGACATTCGACTTGATGTTCGACTTGAGGTCTATCTCGAACATTATCTCGAATATCGACTTGATGTTCGACTTGAGGTCTATCTCGAACATTATATTGAATATCGACTTAATATTCGAAATAGTTTTCCCTGATGGGACTTTGAAATTGTTTAAGGGTTAAGGAAACTTCGAGATAGTCTCTATCTCGAACCTTATCTCGAATATCGACTTGATGTTCGAGATAGGTTTTCCATGAGGGTTTTGACTGTTTAAATTGTTTCAAGTGACTAAACTTCGAGTTAGCACCTATGTCGAAACTCAAGTCGAAGTTCGACTTGATGTTCGACATAGTGTTCGACTTAGATTACCCTATACGTACTTAAGTTTTTTTTTTTTCATTTTCACAGGGGTATTTTTGTCATTTCTCAATAATGCTTATATATACATAGCTAACCCGATTTTATTTTCACTTTTATCCATTGTTTAAAACCTAATTTTTACAGCCCCCACCCTCCCTCCCAGGCGATTTCTTAATCCACACCACTGTTCTTAATTATTGTGTCTAATGTCATACACATCACGAACTACTGCCCTTTTTTTATATTGTGTGTGTCAGTGTTGTAACTGTTCATCTTCGATTTGCTATATATATATACACGCGACTATACATACACTTTCACACACACGCATTGCCGACTTGGTTTGAATCTGTGCAGTGGTTTGATTATCGGTTGTGATTGATTTCGTCTTATTGCGTTTAATTCCGTAGTTTAATTTGTTTAATTAAAAGGGATTAATCTGTTTACGTTTAATTTCCTTGCTTATTTGTCTGCATTGTTTGCTTATTTTTCAAGAAAAATTCACTTAATACAAGGAAAATTATTTTTCATAAATGGCTCACCAATTTTCACTTGCCAAAAACAATTTTTATAATATCTCTACGGAAATTGGTGATCAACTCCCGCGATTCAAGTTTTGAGTACGATTTCTCAATTTGTACTCCAAAGCTAGTACTGCCTTCACTGCAAAACCAACACTGGTTCATGATGCTTTGCAGCAATTATGGATCAGTGTCGTTCCTTATGGGAATAAATCGACCCCCAGTCAGGGATTCTTATGACCCTGTACCTACCGCGGCCGAGCGCCTACAGTTTTTTAAGGAAATTGGATGTTATCCTCCCACTGGTAAAATATCCACTTCCTCTATTCAAAAACAATTTTTTCATGTGGAATGGAATTACTTTTTCGAAGTTATCACTAGATGTTTTCGTGCACGCGAAAGAGATTTTCATCAAATTCCTATTCCCATGCAAATCTTTGGTGTTTCCCTAGCCCGTGAACTCAACATCAATTATGGAAGAATTGTTCTTTTTGAAATTGTGGCCATGATGGGATCACCGGATACCAGGGACATTTCAACCAATGATGTTGTCTGCTGGTATCCCTGTTTTTTATAAATGCTAATTAATAATCTTGTACCATCTAATGCTTTATCAATTAGGCAGGCATTTGTTAGGAGTCCAACCTCTGCATCTCTCGGTATGGGAACTAAGTCACTAACCACAATTGCTAACCAGGATAAGCATCAGGGTAAACCTATGTCTATTCCTGAGAATATTCGAGTGTGGCTTTCTTATGATGCAGGTGTCACTACTCTGGCAGGGACTTCACAACTATCATCACATGCTCAGAATCCATCTGCTCATACTGATGCATTTCAAGGGATTCCTGACGAGCAACTTGATGATGAAGAAGAAGAGGGTCATTCTCTCAGTCAGACTCTACCGGGCAAAGGGAGCAGCAACTGTCTCCTAGGTCACCTCCTGCTGAATCTGACCCCTTTGCTGAACAAGGTAATGAAGGAGGTACTTTCTTTGAACATGAGGTACCCTTTGTTCACACTACAAATGCTTCCTCTTCATTTAATTCTGATTTTGTGGCCCAAGATTATGCTAACCCGCAGGATCTATTCCAGGGTGATAGCCAAATTTCTAAGTCTGATTCCCTGACTTCTTCACTTTCACCCTTGTTGACGGGAGTTAAAAGGCCGGCACCAGTATAATTAGGTGAGAGTTCTGATAAGAGTAACCCTGAAGTGCAGCCACTAATAAGGAAGCGAGCCAAAATTTCTCAAGCTGCTACTTCACAAGCCCAGTCCAAACCTAGTGTGTCTATCACAACCACTCCACCTCACGTGAGTGGTTCTCCCCTTGCACATTCTACACATAGGACTTTTGGTGAGGATTTTGTGTCCTCTGAGGAGCATGTTGCTTCAGAGAGGCCGGAAGTTTTATTTACTTCCACAGTACCTTCACCGGTACATACTGATGCTGCAGAGAGGATCGGTTCAGATATTGTACATGAACACTTTGTAGCCTCTCAGCTTGAGATTCCACCTCAGGAACAGACAGAATCTTTAGATCCCATAACTGCTCTTCACTTTTCTTATCCAGTTTCTGCAGATACTGCTTTTACTCTTGGTGCTATTGTTGAAGACATACACGAGCGTGAGACAAGGAGTGTGTGTGAGCGTTTAGGGAGTGAGGGACCTTCATTTTTAAGGCCCGAAACTGAGCGACAAATAATGACAGAACGATTTTTAGAGCGAGAACACCTAAGCCAAACACCGTCCTTTATTCTTGCAAATCTTGATACTCGTATGACAGCAATGGAAACTCAGGTGAAGCAGTTCGGGCAGACAATGGAGCAGTTAGGGGTAAATGTTGGAGACAACTGGAGAGCTCTTGATGACTGCGCAGCACGAATGGTAAGTCAGTCGGAGGCCTTAAACGATGTCACAAACAAGGTGAATGACTTGGGCCATGCTAGTGGAGTTTTAGGCAGTACTCTATACGAATGGATGGGGAGCGTAGAAAGTGTAATGCATACCATGGCAACGGAGATCAGTCGAATGATGTATGCAATTCACCATTTGGTGCCCCCAGAGTGATTTGACAAACAGTACAATCAACCTCCCCTAGATGATGGTGGTGCTGGTGGAGCTGGTACTGGCCCTTCTGGATCTGCATATGGTGGTTCTAAGCATGCTGTAGGAACTACGGCTCAGGGTGATGTTCCGGATAACTCACCTAAGGGGGAGAGAGAGCCTGAGACGAGACAACAGTCCACTCTGGTTGAAGAGGAGCAAATGAAGGAAAGTGAGCCAGTGACTGATGAGGAGGCTCAAAGAAAGAGAAAGGGTAAAGCAGTGGTGGTTGAAGAAGAAGAACCATTCGCTGACATTGGCGGTCGACAGAAATAAGTACTGTTGTTGATTCAGACTCTGATATGGAAGACGTGCCCCTAGCACATGCTATTAAAAGATCTTTAAACGAACAAGGTGGAGGTGCTGGGATGTCTACTGGAGAGACTGAAGAGATACCTGTTAATGAAGAGACCCTGAAAGCTCAACAGTTGGCTTTAGAACAAGCTCAGTTCTTTAAAATGAAAATGATGCAACAAGAAGCTATTTTCTATGAGAAGAAAGTGGAACTCAAGGAAAAGTAGTTTGACTATGAGCTTGCAAGGTTAGCTGATCCACAGATTGGATTGGACAAACGGAGGATTGGACAGAAATGGGATGATGCAAGGAAGATACTAATGGGGACTTGTACAAATGGAGTTCATAACAAGGAGGCAGATGATCTTTTCTATAACTTGAACCTGGAAAATCCAATGACGGTGGACTACATAAATGCTTTGAAAAGAATGATCTCAAAAGTCCGTGTTGGATATAAACCAGTGGTAAAGGAGTGGCAAGTCATTCTGACCTTAGTTGAAGGAGCCCCAATTTCTTTCCTATACGTGGATGATCAATTTATCTCGAGAAGATCTGTGTCAGAGTTGTTCTTGCTAGCAACTAAAATTCAATACTCTCAAGCTGAGGAACTTAGCATTCTGTATAGAGATCAGTTAATGCAGCTAGCAGAGGACAAGGGACCAGAATTCTCAGCCAATCCAGATGTTGTTCGTATAGTAATGGATGGAAAAATGAAGAGGGTTAGTATGGAGGAAGAAGATCTGATGGCTCTATCAGTGGAATCCTTAAAAGCGATATGTAGACAAATATGAGCAAGGGATTCACTTCTGATGTTAAAGAAAAATCAGTGGAGTTCATTGAGAATATAATATTCAAGAAAAGCAATAAAATATGGAAATGTGATATTATTGCTCCAAATCCTCTAGACAACGTGAAGATTAAACCAGGGCTAATGGAGAGAAAATGGAATATTCTACAAGATGCAAAAAGTGTAGATGAAGCTCTGACTCTTCCTTCTGGACCGCTGGAACAAGGAAAAATAAGGGAGGCAATTGGTGTTCCAGGAAGAGATAGTGTATACTGGATTCACTCTTATGCTGATGATACAGCTGATGCCTTGGTATTCATTGATGCAGATCAGAAATAGACATTCTTGCATATGAGTAGGAAATGGCTGCTACAGACTCAAGATGTTGCATTTCTAGACAAAGTATTGGAAGAATTCAAATGGGGTGATGTAGAGGATACGTTTGTTGATGAGAAGCAGAGACTACTGAAGTACTTGTCTGAGATAGTCCAGGAGAAAAGAAGAATGGAGTTAGATGCAGCTAGTGTCTACAATACTAACTGTGTCAAGGGCTACCCCAAAATGATCTACTATCAGTTTAAGGCTGATGAAACTCACTGGAAATCACAGCTCATCATGAAGAATTTTGAGGATATTCCAAAGATCAGGACTACTCAGGAGGTGAAAAAACTCAGGAGACTTTTCAGACATCCTTATCCAGAACCCAAGAATCCTCTAGAAATTGAAGCAGTAAGTTTGTTGAATGCTCGATGGGCACAGTTACATGATCCAGTATACAAAAGAGAACATCAAAAGAAAGAGAGGTGCAAAAAATAAAGAGAAGATAGGCGCAATGCTGAGAAAGAAAGTAGGAAGGGGAAACGGAATTAGAATTAAAGCTCGGAGGAATGTGAACTTGAAGTTTAAAAAACTTCATATCTTTTGGTTGCTCTAACTCACTTGAGGAAAATTCACCTGACCAGGGTATGCGAGATAGGCTAATTCACCATACTGTAACCGTGAATCAGAGTGAATCCAATAAGGTGATATGAGTTTGACTAAAAGACATGAAATAATCCAGGTGATAGAAATCATTCCAAAGATCTTTGATTCGAGGTTCGAATTCTCTTTCTAGTTTAAGATAATTATTAAGTTCTTTGTATTGTTTTTCAATTTTCATTTGAGTTGTAATTTGAACAAGACTTTAATGTTACTTATCTTTTCTCGTCTCATTTATTTAGTTGAGTTATCCTTCTTTATTTTGAATGTCATTGTTAGACAATCAAATAGGGGGAGATTGAAAGGCAGAGTGTCTAAACTTGTAACATTATATCTAATGTAACTCAACTAAAGAAAAGATACTTAACCGGAAGATAATCAAGAACAAGAAGTCACAAAGAAATCAATACAAATTGAAGACAAGGTAATTGATACAATTTAACATGGTTAATTATGATCAATAAAAGATGAAATCACTGGAAGAAGTTCAAGTCAAAGTTGTTCATGCCTCAGTGATGTGTAACTTAAAAGAATCAAGATCATAACAATCAGTATCAATAAGACTAATTGATTTCAAGTGAAGAAGCAGGAAAGCGACAATTGGAAAGCCACATTACTAATTGAATATGGTAATCTATTCAGAAGCAAGAACCCTATCAAGACTAGTCACTTATGAACCAGACCATTGCATCAAGTGTCAGGACATTGATAGCAAGTTTATGTCAATAATAGAGATCCATGTTCAAGAGCTTGTTGAAGAATATAGAAGACAAGAAGAAATCACAAGTTCAAGATGTTGCATTGAAGTTTCTAGTTGAAGCCCAGAATTTCTCTAAGTACTTACAAGGGAACCTAAGTAGAAATTTCTATCTAGAAATTCTAGATAAGCTTCTACTTAGAGCCAAGTAGAAATTCTGGAAGTAGAACATTTCTATCTCGAAATTCCTATGTAGAAGTTCTATTTAGAATATTCGAGATAGAGCCTATGTAGAAATTCCTATGTAGAAGTTCTACTTAAATGTTCGAGATGACAAGTAGAAATTCCTATGTAGAAGTTCTACTTAAATGTTCGAGATGATAAGTAGAAAATTCCTATGTAAAAGTTCTACTTAAATGTTCGAGATGACTAGTAGAAATTCCTAATTAGAAGTTCTACATAGAGGACAGTTTCAACATGACACATGGCATCATCTAGTTGGCTATTTCCAAGCTTTCAAGACAATATAAGATTTACGTGGACAACATTGGACCACCCATATCTTATCTGTTAAAGACTACAAGTCGTAGATTACAAGTAGTATAAATAGTACTCGTGTAAAATTTTAGAGAGCGAGCAATATTGAAAGAAACACTTGTAAAAGAGAGAAAGAGTGTTCACAGAGCTTAGTATCATTTACTACCCTCTTTACTTCTGTTGTACTACTGTAATGAATGTTGTAGCAACCCCTTCAAGTTATATATAAAACATATATTCCTTGAATCATTGTGTTCATTTATTACAAAGTATTTATTGCTTCATTAATTTGAAAAGTTGTATTCACCCCCCCCCCCTCTACAACACTTTTTGACCTAACAACACCACTGAACAAGGCCCAAGCAAGAGTAGAAAGGAAAAATTTGAAAAGAAGAGGAAATTGATTGATGAGAAAACTGATTCTGATGATAGTACTGATGGTCTAGTTTTTCCAGTAAAGAAAGTTATAAAGAAAGCTTCTGAGATTCCTCCTGCACCATTTATGAAGCCATTCTCTGTCAATCCCATGCCAGAGATGAAAAAGAAAAAGAAGAGAAGATTGATCAAGGATGCAGACACTGAAGGTTTAAACTCTGAGGGAATAAACATTGATGTTATAATCTCTGATTCCATAAACTTTGATCACCCTCTAGCCTTAAATACTGATGTTTTATTAAACTATGAGCCTTTATTTTCTGATGAAATCATAAACTCTGATGCTTTGATAAACTCTGATGAGTTGATAAAATCTGATTTGACTGAAGTAAATGAAACTATTGGTGTTCATGTTAGTACAAGAGACCCTGCTCCAGTCGTGGTATCTGATTCTCCTGATCATTCACCCAAGAAGATTATTAAGGAAATATCTTATGAAAGGGTTAGGGAGTTGGCAGAACAAGTAAGAAAAGAAATGGAAGATAAAAAATCTACATCATCTGCCTCTCTATGCTCCAAACAATTTTTAAGAAAGAAGAAGATGAAGTCTGTCACTTTTGGCCAGGATCCACAAGAACCTATCTCTCAAAGTGAGATAGCAATCTCTACAAGGCCAGGCACACAAGAACCTGTTGATCAAAGTTCAACAGCAGCCACTATTCTAGCAGATGAAGCCAGCTTGGATCAGGGGTACAACCCACAAGAACCTTCAGCTCAAAGGGTTGAAGAAGTTGTTAAGGCCCCAATTACACAAGAACCATCCAATCAAAGTTTGGATATAGGCAAATTACCTATTCTAGCAGACCTTGTTGTTGTTGATGCTGAAGGCCAATCTCTGGTAGAGTCAAGCCCATAAGAACCTTCATCTCAAAGTGATGAAGCAGCTGAAGATATGACTCAGGTCCCACAAGAACCAATTATCCCTTTTATGATTGCAGACCAAGATTCTAATGTCTGATAGACAAACTCTGATGAAGCTCCACTGGCAATCACTGATGCTCTTATAGTGCAACCAATCTCAGCACAGCCAATGGACACAACATCCACATCCACAACTCAAGGTATGAACTCTGACTTTTCTTCAGAATATGCATTCTCTGATAGTTTAAGTTTAGATTTTACCTTTCCTAATTTAACTGCTGGAATGATCATGAATAGTCCTGAAAATGGTACCCCTACTCATGTAACTACAGTCAACCTTTCTCAGCCACCTCTTATATCTGTAGGACATTGTGTGTTGAGCCTTTCTAGTGAGTCTGAGGTAAAATGTGTGAAAAACAGAATTAATGAGAGGCGGACACTGGATCTGGCAAAAGGTGAGGTATACTTGAGAAAGAAGTTAGCTACTTCTAGTGAGATTAATCTAAGTCTTAAAAGTTATGATATGTGTGATGTGAGAAGTAATGAGATTACTTTTAAAAAAAATAAGATTTCCTTAGGATGTTCCATATCTTTTGCAGGTACTCATAGTTTATCTGTTACAAACTCTGATCCTATGCTAAACTCTGAGAAAGCTGCAAATTCTGATGGGGATGACACAGACTGTGATGAGCCTATTTTTACTGATGCAGAAGTCACAGACCTGTCAATCCCTTTCACACAAAGGTACAATATAAAAAAGTGGCCAATCAATTCACATGATGCACATGAAAGACTGAGCATGAGCTATCCTGATTACATGGTGGTAGAGGAGCTTAAAGGGGAGATTGAAGCTGCTTTAGATGCTGAGGGTGTACAAAGAGATTTCTCTTCTCAACCAGGAACTTCTCAAGATGTGTTGATAGATTATCTTAAACAAAAAGTTTAGGATAGTTCTTGGAAATGTTCAAATGAAGTTATCTATTGGCCACATGTTCATGATTTAGTTAATAAGGCTGATAAGGAGGTTAATTCTGCAGAACTGAAGTCCATTTTAAAAGTTACTACTGTCTTATCCAAAGGACTTTACACTGAAGTTGGTGCAATCAAGGATTCCCTCACCAACTTCTTTGCTTTTGTTAAATCCTTACAAAACTCTATGGAGATCAAATTCAAGAATGTCTCAGCCAAATAGGATGCTCTGGAGGCAAATGTGGATACCATTTCTCAATCTATCAGTTCTATGCAGGGGATGCTACACGCAATAGTTAACATTCTTACTGTCAATCAAGGGCCTGATGTCAGAAAGGGGGAGAGTTCTGTCAAAGACAAATACAAGGAGGATGTTGCACAACAAACTGATAAACCTGATGATGACGATCAAAAGAGTCACGGGGAGGGTAAACAAATTCTGAAGCAACAAACTCTGATTGATCAAAGTCAAACTCTGTCAACCACTCAAACTCTGATGGCATCAATCTCTGATAAACAGAAAAAGCAGCAAACTCTGATAGAAGCTGATTTAGCATTTGCAAAGAGGCTTGAAGATGAACAGAAGCCTGAGAAAATTGAAGAGCAAAATCTGAAAGATGCAGAGCTGGCAAAAAGGTTATTTGAAGAAGAAAATCCTGGCTTAGATCCAGTTGTTGTGGAAGCTGAATTGAAAAAGTCTAGTACTGACAATGCTCAAGTCCAGGAAAAGAGAAGATACGTGAGAAAAGGTCCAATTCAGAAGAAGGTACCTACTCAACAAAAGAAGCCAAAATCAAAGTCCATTCAAATTAAAACTGTTGAAACTCCCAAGCTAATTACTCAATCAAAACCAGTTTCAGAAATTTAAAAAAGATCATCTTCTAGAATTCAACAAAAAGCTCCAGCTAAGCCAAATAATCCTCTCACTATGTCTGGAACATCTTTTCTTCCAGGTGGATCAAGCTTTGATGATGAGGAAGAAGAACAACAACAATCTCTGATAAGAAAGAAATAATCTCATCTTCTGTGAACCAAAACTCAAACTCTGACTCTGAATGCCAGGTTTGGAAAAGACAAAGGTGGTATTGGTGATTCACATGCTAAGGTCTATAGGGGTGAAGCAAATATCTTCAGAGATCCTTTTTCATTAAAAGATAAACCTGAAGAAGAATTGTCTCAAGAACATTTGGACAAACTAATCTCTATTAACATTGTGAAGGATATCTTTGATGGTGCTCAAGCTAAGGAGAAGCTCATTTATTTCTTGGAGGATGGGAGAGTTTTGAAGATTGCTCAAGAAGATTTGATTCAAAAAGTATCTAAAGAACTTGAACATGTTCTATATATTCTAAATGATGAAAATGAAGCTACTTCTAGATGGGTGAAGATTCTTGAAGGAGTAATAGCTGAGAAGAAGAAGAATGAAAGAATAATGATGATAAACTCTGAAGAGTATGAGCCTGGATACTTACTTGAAGATGGATCTAGAAGAGATATGAGAAAGGGAGATGCAACGGTCAAAATGGTGTTAGGGATTCCTACACTAATCTTAAATCCTGATGGTATGAAGGCTTGTTGCATTGTCATTGATGAAAGAATGAACAGATCATCTATCTATGCTCTAAGGGCTGCTATATGTCAGATTGATCATTCTTCTGAACAGATGAGAGAATTGAAGGAGAAGCTAGTTGATTTGTTGAAAACTGCTGAAGAAAAACTTCTGAATCAATTTCTGAAAGATGATTTCTCTTACAGAAGAATCTGAATTAAAATAGGGTAAACAAACTTTGATGCATTTGTCTTAGATTTCTGACATCATAAGTGATAAAGCTCAAACACAGACATAAATGAAGATGATACTACATGAATATCAGTTCAGTACTAGAGGAACAAACATCTTTCATTTCAGTTACATAAGAATTCTGGAAATGCAGAATCTGATCCAGAAAAACCATTAGCATTATTTACAAGTCCCGGACCATTAGTTAGTTGAGTTATCCTCTCTATGGGATTTGTTTGCTAAGTTTAACAATAAAATAGGGGAGATTTTTTGTGAGATTACGAAGCTGTATGAATAGTAATTGTGATAACTCAACACTAAAACATGACAGGTAAATAATACTACGCCTACACAGGAATCAGGAAGAAATGAAGACAAGGCAGATTCAGTGAATCAAGACATTAGAAGAAGTTTTGAAGTCTACTACAGGTTATTGAGAGAAGTACATTAATATGTTCATGCCTCAGTGAAGAATAATGGTTGAGGACTTTCAGGGTTTCAGAAGTGTTGGAGATTCAGTATAGAAGTGCCACTAGAAGATTTCAGTGTAAAGTCATTGAATGAAGATAGACAGTGTTCGAAGCATAAGAATCTAGAAGGGTGAAGACAAAGATTAAAGAAGACAGCTGCAATCTTGGAGTTATACTCACTGAAAGAAGTTCATTTATATGTTCAAGCGTCAGTGAAGAACAGAGAATGAAGTATTCAAAATTGTGGCAATAATGAAGACCTTGTCGAAGTACCAGAAAAGATTCTAGTGAAAGTTACAGTGTTTATTGAAAGTCATTGTTTGAAGCAACAGTCCAAGGTTAATCAGCTAAAACAGAACAGAAGTCAAGGGAATTCAATTCAGTGTTAGTCGTTTGTGAACTAGACCAGTGCACTAAGCGTCAGCACAACAAGAAGAGAATTACATTGATGTGTCAGAAGAAAATATGTTGATCAAGCCAGAAGAATGAAAATAAGATGGTATTTACTTCAAGCATCTCAAAAATATGTTCAAGGGAAGTAATATCACTTTAGTTGTTCTTGCACACTTGAGACCATGGAGAGGCGCAACAAGTTATAATATTGGCGCAAGAAAACTAAATTCCAAGTTTTTCATGTGTTTTGTGGTGCCTACACAGAGGATGTAGAGTGTAGGCGTAAAAAAATGATTTGCCTTAGTGTTGTGGACATCCTAAGTACTTAGTGGCGCCTACACAAGGCTCACAATGTACAGGCGCAACATAAATCTATACAGGCATAAGGAAACATGTGTTAAACATTCTAAGGCAACAACTTTCAAGGGTGTGGTATATTTGGTGGCGCCTGCACAAGGGATTGAGATTGCAGGCGCAACAAGATCACTTAGTGGCACAAGATGACTTAGCGGCGCAATAAACAATCTAAAGGAGATTTTGTGGCATCTACACACTGCAACTAGAGTATAGGCGCTACAAACTAAGCAAGGCAGAACAAATGAACTTCATGGTGCCTACATACCACTCACCATGTACAAGCGCAAGAAAGGACTTGGAGCATTGAGAAGCAAATCAATTTTAATTAATTTGAAAAGTCTACACAATATAAACAAAATGACGTGCTCATTTTGATTAGTTGTTGAAAACACACAACCAAACAAAGAGATACAGAGAGATAATCGAAGCTGGAGAAAAAGAAGTCACAGAGCCTTACATATACCTTTTTCACCAGAGTTTTATATTTTAACTGGTTCATTATGTTGCAAATACATAGGGCTATTGTAAAACACTCTCTGTTAGCTTGATTTTGTTAGTATAAACACATTGTAAAATATTGTATAGGGATTAAGCTATATCTCTTTGTAGAAGCAAAGAACTAATCTGTTCTTTGGAAACCAGTTATATTTTTAATTGGGTGTAGCAACCTCAGGGTTTATATATGAAAGATATATTCCCTGAAACTTATCTCATTAAATTACTTGCTACTTTTCTAGAACATTAATGATTATTCATAAATACAGAAAATTAGTAAGTCAGCCTCCTAAACACTATTCACCTCATGACCTCGAACCCACTAACCGGACTCTAAATTATTTATTCGCAAAAGATTTGAAATAATTTTTTAATTTAGTGAGTCTCATATTCAACCCCCCTTCTATGATATTCCGGGACCCAATAATTGGTATCAGAGCAGACAGATTGATATACAAATAAAGATCCACAACGCAGTAAAACTCATCATGCTGAAGCTGTCTGGAAGCAAGAGGAGGCATTGTTAAATAAATTTAATTATAAACTTTTAATAAGTTTATTTTATAAACTTTTATAAAATTTGTTTTATAAACTTTTTTTAGGTTATGTTATAAATCTTAATTAGTTTATTTTATAAACTTAATAGTAAATTTATTCTTTAAACTTCTATAAAATTTATTTTATAAACTTTCATTAGTTTATGTTATAAATTTTAATTAGTTTATTTTATAAATTTAATAAAGTTTAAAATTTTAAATTTATTATAACAAAAGCCACAAAAGGAAGCAGCAGAACTCAGAAGCTGATTGGTATGCTCAAAGAGTAGTAGATGAAGATTTTTCCGGGTATTGAAGACAATGAAAATTGACTGAAGATTATCCAATGAAGTTAATTCTGGAACAGGTTGAAGAAGAAGTGATTCTAATTTCCTTAGAGGTCTATTCCATAGGATCCCACTGTTTATTCGGAGCTGGAAAGGAGAGATTAAATTGGGTACAGTTTTTAGTTAATTTGAGTTGAATTTTTGGATGAAAAAAGTGAAGGAGAACAGACTGAACATCCTAGAATCTCATTACAAGCCTTAAAGATTATTCTACAAGAAGATTATAAGAAGTTAGTGTTAAAACTGCAGATCATCTAGAACACAGGATTACAGCCAACAGGGATTTAAAGATACAACCACATTGTCTGTAAAAGACCTGTATGTGCTGAAGGCCTATGAACTAGAACAAAAGCTGAAAAAGATAATATTTGGTAAAGTAGGTTATTGGTATATCCACTGTATTTGTGACCCAGGAACCAAATTTGATTGAAGTCAAGGTTGAGAACCTCCAAACAGAAATGAAATGATCCGAGAAGCTGAATTGAAGATGTAATAGCTCAAGGTAGTGGTCAAGGTGTTATAAGTGAATCTTACGCTTTGGAATAACCTGAGAACTAGACTGCAAGTCAATCCTGCAGGGCAACAAGAAGTTCAGTGTCATCAGATTCAGACGGAATCCCAATCCTAAATCTAAGGTCCTTACCTATAGATTCCATAGAGGAAATTTTCAAGACCAGTTCAAGAGGCGGTTACAAGACAATGATGGTTTATATTATAAAAGACAAGATCAGGGGTTTGCTACACAGTTTGAAGAAGCCTGTACAATGAATCTCAGGCATTAGTGAGGATGCAGCAAGGGAAAGTATTTGTTGATGAAGTTAAATGCAAGGTTGATTCTATCAGTGACAGTGATGAATCAAATGGATATCTTGCATCAATGACCAACACTGGAGATGAATCACTAAGCACTTCACAGGTACACATTCTAACTAGTATACATTTATCTAATTCAGAATTGTATGATTATTAGGTATTGAAATGTATTATATTCATGTCAGCATGTTAGCATCTTAGGACTTAAATGCCTAATTGATTGCTAAGAATAAGATTCAATGCTAGGATTCATGAGTTTAACTCTATGAATGGAGTTTGGAATTCAAGCAAATCGTCAAGGACATGGTATGACACTCTAACTGCTAATTACTTGAAAATGATTTTATATTATAGTAGTTATACACACATATCTCTCAAGAATACATGGCACACACAATGTTATATATGTGCTAGTATACTATGATTATATTATATGTGGGTCTACTAATAAAAATTTGGCAAGATACTTTTGCTAAGTTAATGCAAAGTAGGTACAGGATGAGCATGTTGAAAGAGTTACAATTCTTTTTGAATTATAAGTAGTTCAAAAGAATGGTGACAATTAAAGTAAGTCAAAGATCTTTTGAAGATGCGCAATTTGGAAGATTCTAGATCTGCCAAGTCTTCTTGCCAACAAATCACTAAGCTTAATCAGGGCAAATCAGGTATATGAACTGAAGTGACAAGCTATAGAGGTATGATCATCTCATTACTTATTCAAGTCCATATATTTTATTCTCGATATGCCTATGTGCAAGTTTCCAAGTGGATACTAGAGAATCTTATCTTATAGCTAAGTTATGAATTGTTAGATATCTTAGGGGATCACCAATTCTTAGAATCAGGTACCCTAAAGAAACTAGGTTTAACCTAATTAGATATATAGATATAGATGATGCAGGTTGTAAGAAAGACAGGGAAGTCATTCCTAGAAGCTGTCAATTTCGTGGAAGAAGTAGGATTCTTGTTGAAATGAGAGAAAGCATTCAACACACATAGTTGCAGCAAATGCTAAACTTAAAGCAGCTAGTGAATGTGATGCTCTGATCTTCTAAACAAGGAAACTTCTTCAACTCCAACAAATCTGCTGGATACTCTCTACACCACATATGGACAAGTGCATGGATACCATGTATCATTTCTTTCGAGATTGTCCTTAGTAGAATAACTTGCAGATATTTGTTTAACAACTTGATGAATTTATTTTGTCTAAGTTGGTTAGTGAACTTGGGATATTATTTATGTGCATATTTGTTGGAAATCTCATCTGCAAGGAATTCTTAATTGAGTTCACAAGTATTAAATTTTCCATATTTAAAGGACTTATGAATTTGTTTGAAATCCAGAACCTCATACTTCTTGCTATTAGTTTAATTATCATACTTACAATGTTATATGCATATGTGGTAGTTAAATTATTTAGCATAAATTAGAAGCATAATTATTTATATGTTAAATATTTGATGAATATTAGTCAATGTTATCTTGCTTAATTGCTCTGCTATTTTGCTCTGATATTGTTTTAAATATTTTATTACAAATAATTGTGATACTTTTGATATTAGTGACAGTATTTAAAATTTATGTTCTAAGTAAACAATGTATATTTTAAAAATCAATAATATTAAAAGCTGAAGTATTTTCTAATTTATGTGTATAAAATTCTCAACATTTTATATACTTAGAAAATATTTTTTAAATTTAATTTTGAATGCGAGGAGTTGTAATTAGGATCACAAGTATTAAATGTCAATATTTAAAGGACTTGTGAATTTCTATTCAATTATTTTCTCGAGCTTACGTATATCATTAATAATTATTCTGAGTATAATTGCAATATGCTTGATAAATATCAAATAATGATATTTTGTGGAACACGAATATTTTGAAATTATTGATAAATATCAAATAATTCAACAATTAAATAATTTCTTGCATTTTGAAATTATTGATAAATATCAAATAATGATATTTTGTTAATGTTTCTTTGCAATTAATTTTGATATTTTTAATATTAATGATAATACATGTTGTTTATCTAAAATCATAAATAATAAAAATATGTCTAAATGCTTATTGTTCTACTGAATAATTGGCACATGTTATTTGATTTATATATGCATGTCTGTGGTAACTGTTTAGTATTACATAAGTATTATAATTAGTTTTCTTTATTTAACTGAATTTTAAACTTGAATGTATTAAAAAGAATTTCTTGTCTGATTTTTTTTCAAAACGTTTTATTCGAAGATACATTCATTTTTCTATCAGTTTTAAAGAAGAAAACATTAAAATTCTTTTTCAAAACTTCTCTTTTTAAAATCTTTTGATTTACAGCCCTACTTTGATTTCTAAATCCTAGGGTGTGAATCAATCTTTTCTTGAGGATAATCTTTCTTTTTTAAATCACAAAATCTTTTATCCTCTCCCAAAAGCTAGTTTTAAAAGTTTTATCTTACAAAACTTTTTCCTTCTTAATTTTTCCTTTTAGAGTGGCAGAAACTTTGTGATTGCTACTTTATTCGGAGAAATTATTTTTACTTCGAGGTATCAATCACTTGTAAAATGATTTGTTTTAAAACACTTGTTTCATTGTATGTTTCACATCGATTCATAGTACCAAAATAGTGGTTGTTGCTTTGAAGGCCTAGTATTGTATTGTAAAGCATACATCCAACCTCAATTGTCATGTTTTATTTTAAATCAAGGATACTATCAGGTGGACGAAAATGATGTAAATCATGATTGCATTATGATTCGAAAAATCATAGTCCTCTATCTGATAAGGATGTTTTGAAAAATTGTTTTCAAAACATACAGTGCTTAGGTTTTAAAGGAAATGAGTCATTTTATTGAGATATAATTTGGTAAGAGAGTTGAATTTCTTCTTTGGTGTAGATTCCCGCGTTTTATTATGGGAAGTTTGTCTTATATGAAATTCATAAAAGATAGAAACTTTCTTCTCTGATACACTTTCCCGCGTTTTATTATGGGATAAGTATCTTAAAGAAAATTTCGTATCATGCTCTTAAATGATAAATCTTTAGTTCCGACAAATCTCTTTTACTAAAAGCACTTTAATGCAATCTATTACCATTCTTGCTCATATTTTTCCTTCTCTTTAAGATGAAAAATAAGTTTGGGAATGTTAAAAAGATTATCTTATTTGTTGATTCTATCCTTTTAGCCCCTAGTGGCTTTAGAAGCTGGCCAAGAGGTTGAAAACCCATCAATCTCTTACCCAGGCCTTAGTACCAAAAACTAATTCATCCACTTCCATATATTAACCCTTAGAGATATAAGAAACTTATGTTAGTTAGAGGTTGATAAGGGAGAAACTGCACCTGATGCAGCAAATAAGGATGAAGTCAGAAGTGCATCCACAGCTCTACCTCCAGAGAAGAAAAGTAGTATATAACTGAGGTAACTGTAAGTTCATCTGCATCTTCTCAAAAGGATGCAGAGCTGAAAATGCAATAAAACTACCTCTGGAATCATTCTCTCAACAGGATGAGTCCATTGAAATTCGCTCGTCAGCCAGAGCATCTTGTAATGAGACAAGCACACCACCGGCACTCACGCTGATGGTAAGCCTAAACAGATAAAATCTAGGAACACATTGCGAGGCGTGCACAGTGAGAAGTATAGGCATTCAGAGGAGATGCAGACTCTAATTTTCCATACATTACATTGTCCAAGTATCTACCTCAAACAGAAGTTAATATTCTGCATCCCGAAAGGGAGATCTCTTGTTCAGATTTATCTGGACTTGAGAGGAAACTACCTGACAAGAATTCTTCGGATGATTCAAGTAGGTTATTCTACACAAAATTCCCGTTATAGGGTTATGAGGGAAATGTAGGCTCTAAATTGCCATTCATTACATTGCCTACTACGTCGCCCCTTCTGGAAGGAATATTTCCAAATCCTGAAAAGGAATGTCCACCTCCCATTTAAGGAGAAGGTGTGAGGAAACTCCTTGATAGAACAAGGCAAGATTCCCTAACAGATATTAATATCTTGGGATAACCCATCTCAAAGCGGTAAGGCTCCACTAGACAGTGATTTAGCAAAAGCTATTGAGTCTGGTGTTGAGACAGTACTTATGCATGATAGATCAAGAACACCTCTAAGAGGCAATTCTCCACTTGATAGTGATTCAGTTCATTCTGATGAATCAGGTGATGAGAATATAAATGAATTGACGGATTTTACTAGCAGGTACAGAAGGCTATATTTGAAATGCAGAGTGAAAGTGAGAGAGAGAAACACTTAAGTGAAAGTGAGGGAGAGATAAATTTGAGTGAGAGATAGGAAGAGAAAGAGTGAAACACTTCAAAGTGCTCGACACTTAAGTGTAAACACTAACAGAACGTAGTAGAAGTGAGGAAACCATAGACCAAACACTTACCCTTGCTACTTGCTACTTCTGAAAGAAAAACTACTATGTTTTCTCAATCAATGACAGACGAGAACTTTCTTTGAAAGACAAGTCATTTGAAATATCATGGGCCATTGGAGGATTCCTCATCTAAGGGGGAGAATTTAGTATACAAGAAAAAGTAGAAAAAGGAGAAGGTCTTAAATTCATATCCTTATGGGAGAAGTTATTATCCTTAAGGGGAGAATTTAGACAAGAAAAAGAAGAAAATATTATCTTCTGATCCTTATGGGAAACAACAGAATTTGGGAGAATCAAGAAACTGCATCCTATACTTGAAAGGAGTTGTCAATAGAATTGACAACTCCATTGATCATCCAAAGAGGAGCAGAAGATAAATAAGAAGAATTACATTTTCACAGGGAGAACATTACTTGAGCTATGTTATATGTTCTATTGAAGACGTTCCCAAGAATTTTAATTCTTATGAAGCTCTGTTTATGATAAGTTCTTTAAGTTCAACTATGAAGGATTTTGATGCAAATAAAGCTCAAACACAGACAGAAATGAAGATGATACTACATGAATATCAGTTCAGTACTAGAGGAACAAACATCTTTCATTTCAGTTACATAAGAATTCTGGAAATGCAGAATCTGATCCAGAAAAACCAGTAGCATTATTTACAAGTCCCGGACCATTACTTTTCCTAGTTGTTAATTGAGTTATCCTCTCTATGGGATTTGTTTGCTAAGTTTAACAATAAAATATGGGAGATTTTTTATGAGATTACGAAGCTGTATGAATAGTAATTGTGATAACTCAACACTAAAACATGACAGGTAAATAATACTACGCCTACACAGGAATCAGGAAGAAATGAAGACAAGGCAGATTCAGTGAATCAAGACATTAGAAGAAGTTTTGAAGTCTACTACAGGTTATTGAGAGAAGTACATTAATATGTTCATGCCTCAGTGAAGAATAATGGTTGAGGACTTTCAGGGTTTCAGAAGTGTTGGAGATTCAGTATAGAAGTGCCACTAGGAGATTTCAGTATAAAGTCATTGATTGAAGATAGACAGTGTTCGAAGCATAAGAATCTAGAAGGGTGAAGACAAAGGTTAAAGAAGACACCTGCAATCTTGGAGTTATACTCACTGAAAGAAGTTCATTTATATGTTCAAGCGTCAGTGAAGAACAGAGAATGAAGTATTCAAAATTGTGGCAATAATGAAGACGTTGTCGAAGTACCAGAAAAGATTCTAGTGAAAGTTATAGTGTTTATTGAAAGTCATTGTTTGAAGTAACAGTCCAAGGTTAATCAGCTAAAACAGAACAGAAGTCAAGGGAATTCAATTCAGTGTTAGTCGTTTGTGAACTAGACCAGTGCACTAAGCGTCAGCACAACAAGAAGAGAATTACATTGATGTGTCAAAAGAAAATATGTTGATCAAGCCAGAAGAATGAAAATAAGATGGTATTTACTTCAAGCATCTCAAAAATATGTTCAAGGGAAGTAATATCACTTTAGTTGTTCTTGCACACTTGAGACCATGGAGAGGCGCAACAAGTTATAATATTGGCGCAAGAAAACAAACTTCCAAGTTTTCCATGTGTTTTGTGGTGCCTACACAGAGGATGTAGAGTGTAGGCGCAAAAAAATGATTTGCCTTAGTGTTGTGGACATCCTAAGTACTTAGTGGCGCCTACACAAGGCTCACAATGTACAGGCGCAACATAAATCTATACAGGCATAAGGAAACATGTGTTAAACATTCTAAGGCAACAACTTTCAAGGGTGTGGTATATTTGGTGGCGCCTGCACAAGGGATTGAGAGTGCAGGCGCAACAAGATTACTTAGTGGCACAAGATGACTTAGCGGTGTAACAAACAATCTAAGGGAGATTTTGTGGTGCCTACACACTTTAACTAGAGTGTAGGCATAACAAACTAATCATGGCGCAACAAAGGAACTTCGTGGCGCCTACACACCACTCACCATGTACAAGCGCAAGAAAGGATTTGGAGCATTGAGAAGCAAATCAATTTTAATTGATTTGAAAAGTCTACACAATATAAACAAAATGACGCGCTCATTTTGATCAGTTGTTGAAAACACACAACCAAACAAAGAGATACAGAGAGATAATCGAAGCTGGGGAAGAAGAAGTCACAGAGCCTACATATACCTTCTTCACCGGAGTTTTATATTCTAGCCAGTTCATTATGTTGCAAATACATAGGGCTATTGTAAACACTCTCTATTAGCTTGATTCCGTTAGTACAAACACATAGTCAAATATTGTATAGGGATTAAGCTATATCTCATTGTAGAAGCAAAGAACTAATCTGTTCTTTGGAAACCAGTTATATTTTTAACTTGGTGTAGCAACCTCAGGGTTTATATACGAAAGATATATTCCCTGAAACTTGTCTCATTAAATTACTTGCTAATTTTCTAGAACATTAATGATTATTCATAAATACAGAAAATTAGTAAGTCAACCTCCTAAACACTATTCACCTCATGAACTCGAACCCACTAACCGAACTCTAAATTACTTATTCGTCAAAGATTCGAAAGAATTTTTTAATTTAGTGAGTATTATATTCAACCCCCCTTCTACGATATTCCGGTACCCAACATTAGTATTTATACTTGTTCACTTTTCTTTTCATCAGCCTCTGTTTCCACAAGCTCTCCAAATACTGATCGATGATATTAGTTTTATTTTCTTTAAATGCAAATAGATATTGAGATCATTATTCAATATACATACATTTAATACAAAAACTCAAAATAATCCAATTAATAACAAACAAGCAATCATGTCTTACACTATGCTCTTAATTTTAAAATCGACCTGCTCATGAAACAAGCTCAAATGCTAGTAGTATATATTTACCAAAAAAATTGTTCATAGTTTCACTTAAAATTTTAAATTTGATCAAATTACATGTATAAATAAATATAAAAATTTAAATTTTATTTGAACTTCAAAATATTTGAAAAAAAAAAAATTTAATTATTCTTCTATGCCATCATCAATCATAAGAAGTTACAAGATCGATATATAATATATGAAGAACTAAGATGAGTTGGCATCAGACACAAATTCATGCTACAATGTATTCGAGATTTCATAAAGTGTATATCAAAAAGATAGCAATCTGTAATTTATAATATAACTGCCTATAATTTAAATCAATATAGATTAATTTAGGTAAAAGGTCTGAAGCACAAGTGTTGCATAAGTACTTGAATGCAACTGTAAAAGAGTTTCAGAGGTGTAAGAAGATTTTCCAAAAAAAAAATCTACCTTTATATAAAAACAATTAGAAATCAATAATTAACTTTTTATATCCACGCGAGGCAACCAAAATGAAAAGAGCGCACATACAAAAGGACAAAAATGTTGTCGAGCAATTTATTTTCCCCTACACTATAGTATACATCTAAACATCCATACACAGCTTCTCTAAGATAAGTAGATATCTTAGGTTCGCTTCAATACTAAAGTCCTATAACTAGTTCTATGGTCTCCATTTTGGAAGAGTGATCCTGTTTCTACCTGTGTTAGTTTTTGAATGCATGCTTCAATTGTAAAATAAATACCATTTCCATGATCATATATTTGACTGATACTTAGCAAGTTGTGTTTTAGACCATCAACTAGTGTTACAGGTTCAATGATGATATTTTCTTTCGAAATCAAGTCATATCCTAATGTATAACTTTTGTTGTCATCTCTAAAAGTTACTCCTGGATCAACATTCTCCACAAACTTTGTGAGCAAAGATTTATCTCCAGTCATGTACCTTTAACACCCATTGTCCAAGTACCAAAGATCCTTCCTTTTTCACTGCACACATTCAAAAAAATCAAGTTGATTTTGGAACACAAGTTGTCTTGGGTCCTTTCTTATTAGTTGTAACATTTGTCTTCGGCACCAACTTTTCAACCTTGGGTTTGGGTGGATTTAAATCCACTTTCACTTTAGGAATTGAGCTTTGGGACATAGACACATTAGTACTCATGTTGGATATACCATTCATGTAGTTGGAATTAGTAATCTATATGCATGATCATTGTTGTCATAAGGCATATTCCATGGCATTGTAAGCATGTTCATATTTGCATATGAAAAATATGGATTAAACATATATGACATTGATGCATATGGCGTAGAAACGTTAGGTGCAACTAAATTAGGAAACATGACATTTTCAGGCATGGCAAGATTAGGTTTCTTACAATGCACATATAAATGGTTGACATTCCCACAATTGACGCATACTTTCCTAGGAGCATACATGTCAGACATATAGTTTTGTGTTTGTTGTTACCTACTTTACCATTCTTTTTTTCTTCTTTTTCTTTAAATTAGGCTTAACATCAGGTTCTTAATTGTTGTTTAGATAGAAAATCTATATTAATTTTATCAACCTTTTCCTTGATTGCTTCTTAGTTGCTTGAGTCTTCTACAAACTGGACATGTGTACTAAGTTTGGATTTAGCCTTAGTCTTCTTATTAGTTGATTATTTGTTCATCAATGGATGAGTATTTATTCAATTCAATCAATCGACTGATAATCCTTATCTGTTGATATATGATTAATAGTCGATTGATTCTTATCCATCGACTTGCATTCATCAACTGATAATTCCTCAAGTAAATTATTCTTTGCAAAAGATTCTACTCCTTGAACTTAAATAATTTTCTTGGAAATCCTAGCAAACTTAGTCCAATTCTCAATAATTTCTTTTTCATTTGCTAATTTTTCTTTCAGAGTTTTTTCCCTTCTTAGACTATAAACAAATTAATTCTTGGCATCCGGACACTATATCTTGAATCTTTTTATTGAAAGTGCACACCTAGGGGGGTGAATAGGTGTTATGGCTAACAATGACAAATTTTAAATATTACCAATTTTTTATCTTGTCAGCTAGCTAAGTTCAATTTAAGTTCAATTTAAGTTCACTGTCAACTAGTTACTATATGCAATGCAGTACTAAAAAGTAAAAGTAGTAAGTAAATAACACCAGATCTTTTAGTCAGGTCCGACCCCTATCACTATTGGTCTACCTCCTGGTCCCCTACCAACTAATAAGAGAGAATATTATTAATCACAATAAACCATGATTACAAGATATAATAATATTCCTCCCCTTAGCCCTTGCAACTGATACTAGCTTGCTGAAACCCTTGTTCCTTGAACCCTTGATCTCTAATTTCTATACAACCCTAGTATAAACTTTTCTATCATCTAGTTCCTTGAATCTTATTTCACAAGCTCAGCTATACAACCACAAAATAATTACAATTCAACGATTACAAATGAATAGAATTAATACAACCCAATCTATGAACTCATAATATATATATAAGTATATAATACTAGAGCTCAAATATAAGATATTATCTAAGAAAAACTTGAGTTGAAAATATGTGTGTATGATATAGCAAATCAGTTTGTACTTCACTTGGGTGAAGATTAAAAGTAACACACATGAGTATATATATAAGTGAAAAATATCATTCGAATTAATCAAACAAACCTGCAACGTTCATGAAAACTAACATTCATGTTTGTTTAGGTAATTCAAATAGTACTTGTTCAAACCTACAAATATTAAGGATAAAATCAGAATAAAATGTTTAAAAAACTTAGCCCTCAATATAAGTTTAAACACAGAAGATAGGGTTTGTTCAAGATAAAGTTTAATAAGAAACAAACACCTATAATTTAGGAAAACATATTTGAACTATAAAATACTTTTGAATATAATATAAACTGAGCTCTAATATATTATATACATATAAATATATTAGATAAGTCCTTGAAAATTAAGATCTTAAAAGATCTCCAATAAAATAGGAATCAAATAAAGAAACTAGTTATGTAATTCTGACTGGAAACATAAGAGAAAGTGTTTATGTTGTTGATTTCAACTCAATCAAGACAGATACAATAACATGTTTACGTAGCATATTCAAAATTGATGAGAGTTGGTTGTGGCACAAGAAATTAACTCGTCTCATTTTCAAGGCCATGAACCAGTTGGTTAAGAAGAATGTGGTTAGAAACATTCCTCGGATGGAATTCATCATGGATGGTGTTTGTTTCGCTTGTCAAAAGGAAAAACAAAGAAGAGCATCATTCAAATCAAAGACAGAATCATCAATTGATAACGCACTTGAGTTGTCACACATGGACGTATATGGACAAGTCAACATCATGTCAATCTCTAAAAAGAAATATGCATTAGTCATAGTGGATGACTTCACAAGATTTTTATAGGTATATTTTCTGCATTCCAAAGATGAAGCAAGTCAATTTATTATCAATCATGTGAAGAATGTTGAAACTGGGACATATTTCAAGGTCAAGACAATTATGTGTGATAATGGAACTGAGTTCAAGAATTCTACGATGAAAGAATTTTGGGGAAAAAAATTAATCATTCATACTTTTTCTACAACAAGGACACCTCAGTAAAATGGGATATTTGATAGGAAAAACGGAACCTTGATTGAAGCTGCACGGACAATGCTTGATGAAACCAAATTGCCCACATACTTTTAGGTTGAGACAATCAACACTGCATGCTACATACATAATATCTCCATTATGAATCAAGCTCAAGAGAAACACCTTATCAGTTGATGAAGAAAAACAATAAACCAATAATTAATTTTCTTCATATTTTTGGTTACAAATGCTTTGTGCTAAGAAATCAAGGTCAAAATCTAGAAAAAATTGAAATCAAGGCTAATGAAGCAATTTTTGTTGGATATGAGATTTCTAGTAAAACCTATACAGTCTATAATCTAAGACTACACATTGTTATGGAATTTGTCCATGTAGTCTTTGATGATAAAAAGATTCAAGGTTTATTTAATGAAGGAAATTATGACACTCTACATTTTGAGAATGAATAAAATGGTGATGACATGGAAAGTGATGATGAAAATATCTGTTGAAAGAAATCAAAGTCAAAGGAATCCTCCATAAATTGATATCAATGGATAATTTATCAATTGACAAACATTCATCAACTAATAATGTATAAATTGATAATCCATCAATGGATAATTAACACTCTACAAATAATTCTACTTCAAATAAACATGATTTCAACAATGATAATGAAGCATCATCATCGAGGAACAACTTGCCACCTCACGGAAAATGGACCAAAAGTCATCCATTTAATTTAATCATTGGGAATGCAGTAGATGGTGTCAAAGCAAGGAGTGCAACTTAGAATGAATGTTTGTATTGTATCTTTCTATCTCAAGAGGAACCAAAAAGGATTAAAGAAGTCTTGGAGGATCCTAATTGGGTGATAAATATTCAAGAAGAGTTGAATTAGTTTGAAAGGAACAAATTTTAGAAACTTGTACCTAGACCAAAATAAGTGTATAATTGGTACAAAATGGGTATTCAGAAAAACATGGATGAAGATGGTGTTGTGACTAGAAATAAGGAAAGACTAGCTGCTAAAGGGATATTCACAGGAAGAAAGAATTGATTTAGATAAAACCTTTACACCAGTTGCAAGGTCGAAAGCAATAAGAATTGTTATAGCCTATGCTGCTCATGCCAGTTTCAAGGTCTACCAGATGGATGTCAAAAGTGTATTTTTGAATAGGGAATTCGAAGAAGAAGTTTATGTAGAACAACATCATGGCTTTGTTGATCTAGTCTATTCTAGATTTGTCTATTCTCTACTCAAAGCACTATATGGTTTGAAACAAGCACAAAGAGCCTGGTATGACACACTATCTAAATTCTTGATTGAGAACCACTTCATAAGAGGTATTCTGGATAAAACTCTCTTTTATAGAATATTAATGGATCTATGATAGTTGTTCAAATCTATGTAGATGACATTATTTTTAGCTCTACAGATTAGAAACTTTGCAAGAAGTTTGCTAATCTAATGCAAAGTAAATATGAGATGAGCATGATGTGAAAACTAAATTATTTTCTTGGTTTGCAAGTGAAACAAGTAAATGATGGTATATTCATTAGCTAAACAAAATATGTGTATGATTTATTAAAGAAATTTGACATGTTGACTGTTCTTCTTCAAAAACTCACATGGCCACTGATAGTAAACTTGAATAAAATACTAAGGAAACTAAAGTGAACATAGAAATTTATAGAGGCATTGTTGACACATTATTATATTTAACTGTTAGTAGGCCAGACATAATGTTTGTTACATGCCTATGTCCTAGATTTCAGCCTGATCTTAGATCTTCTCATTTAATTACCATCAAAATAATTTTCAAATTTCTCAAAGGAATACCAAATTTAGGTATTTGGTATCCTAGATATTCTAGATTTGATCTTATTGGTTATCCAGATACAGACTATGCAGGTTACAAAATTGATAGGAAATGTACAATATGAACTTGTAAATTTCTAGGAAATAAGTTTGTTTCTTGGTTTAGTAAAAAGCAACATTCAATTTTCACATCAAGTATTGAAGCTAAATACAATGATGCTGGAAGTTGTTGTGCATAAGTATTACGGATAAGGAATCAACTTTTTGACTATGGATTTAATTTGATAAGAATTCCTATTTTCTATGACAACACAAGTGCAATAGCCATTACTGAAAATTTTGTGCAACATTTTAGAAACAAGCACATTGATATAAGGTATCATTTCATTAGGGAACATGTGATGAATGGAATTATACTTTGTCCCTAGTGAGAAACAATTGACAGACCTATTTACCAATCCACTTAATGAATCTACATTCTTAAGATTGGTAAGTGAGCTAGGTATGTTAAATTTTACTTGATTCAAATATGTTTGTACTTTTTTATAATATTTCTTGGCACTCATTGATACAAAATTTATCAAGCAAATTTACTTTTGATCATTTGAACCTGTTTAAGTGATCAACTGATAAATTTATCAATTGATAAATATTTCTATCGATGGATAGCAATAGTATCTCGATGAATATTTTTTATCTATTGATAAAGAATTTTTATGATATTTTCTTTTATCCGACGAAGTTTAATTGGCCACATCTGTTGATGCTTTTTATTTACCCATCGATTTATACATATATTGTTACATGTATAAATTCGATTGTTAAATAAGGCATTGTTTCATTTACTTTATTTTTTGACGGTCCTTTTAGCACCAATTAGAGAAAGAGAATTTAATTTATTTATAAAAGTATAAATAGCAAGTCATTTCTTAATAACTTAATTCTGAATGAATGCTTAGAATTACCTGTAAATAACCATGATAGCATGCCTACTGAGTCTGAAATTAGGATTATGTTATAGAAGAAAATGCTAACTTATGAGATATTGTTGGAAAGAATCTTAGAAAAGAGTGGCCTTATTTCTTTGATGTTATATTTAAAATATTTTCTGTGAAAATCAATAATTTTGATGTTATAACTACTTCAATGCAACAATTTGCCTATAGTATCATGTATGATAAATACTATAATCTTAGCAGTCTAATTTTGAATGAAATTATAGCAAAATTAGGTAACAAAGACAATTGACAAAATCTCTCTCTCTCTCTCTCTCTCTCTCTCACACACACACACACACATATATATATATGTGTGTGTGTGTGTGTGTGATTTTGTCTAGTAATATATATATATATATATATATATTTGTGTGTGTGTGTGTGTGATTTTGTCTAGCAATATATATATATGTGTGTGTGTGTGTGATTTTGTCTAGTAATATATATATATCGCTAGATTTATTATGTGCATTATTAATCACTTAATCAAAAACTTTGAGATTCACAAGGATTCTGAGCAATTGTATGTTAGACTCAAAACAAGAGGGTCTTTAAAGACCTTGTGAGGATCAACATTTACCCTGACAGGACCCTGATCTATCCACATGTAGTACATGTCTATATTTCTACTTTATCTTCTTCCAACCCCACTACTTATTTGCCTTATGCAACTATGGAGGGTGTCGGTAATGACCCCAACCCTCCTATTCAAGTTGCAAAACCAATTTCAAAACCCAAATCTAAGAAACCAAGCTCAACAGGCTCATAAAATCCTGTTGTTGAAAAATCCAAGAAAAGAAATCTTGTGGGGAGTGACCAGGTGGTAGTTAGTGGTGATAGAACAGTGGAAAATCAAGGAACCCGGAAGAATAAAGTGGGAGAGGGTGAGGTGAGACAACTCAGCCTAGCTATTATGTATCCTCCTAAAAGGATATAAAGGTTAAAATGGATTCTACCACATCCCTATTGGCATCCTCTCAAAAGGGTGTCAATATTGAAAAGAGTCCCCAACCAGGGACACGGAACAACAGAGACATTAAATCATATCCCTTACAAAGACACCTCATACTTTAGAAATGAGGAGAAAGAAGCCAAGAACCACCAATGCAAAGGGTACTTTGCACACACCTACTCAATCAAGTGCAATTCCATCCTTGATTGAGCCTTCAACTTCTTCATATTTATTTCCTTGCCTAATACTGCTATTATTTCTAATCTCATTTCTTCATAAAACATTTTGATAGACAATCAAATGTTTTCAAATTCTCCATCCTTACGACTTAAGGAGAAGCCAACACTCTTTTCTGTTTCTCAAAATGAGGATAACATCTTAGAGGAGAAGAATTCCGTTTCAAAATTAATCTTAAACATTGTTCAAGATGTTTCCACTCAAATAACTTATTCTTCACAACCATTGATGGATATTCCTCCGTCAACTAATATTTCTCATACATCGATGGATATGCCCAAATTGATGGATATTTTTCATACAGCGACATAAATACACTCCATATTTATTGATGCTCAACCTTCAATTATTCCAAAAAAATTTAAGCCAATAGTTGTAGCAAACACATTGTTACATTTGAGTGATGGTGTGGAGAGGCAGGTTTGCAACCTAGTAAGAGGAGAGATTAGGAGTGAAAGACTCCATAATTCTTCCAAGGAGGAAAAAGGAAAGGAAAAATAAACACTTGCACACATTATGATTGAGGGAGAGGTGAGATCCTAGGATGAGACCCTGATATAAAACAGAGAGAATGAGAGTACACAAGTACCAAATGACTCACAAATCCTGAAGTTTACGCATGAACTTGAAACAGAATTAGCTATGGAGTCAGGAGGAGATGGAAAGATAGGAGTAGTGAAAATATTGAAATAGGGGGAACAACTGAACTAGGGGATTTTAGGATACTATGATACTAGATGGTGGTGTAGAAGTAGATAAAGATGCAATTGATGTCAACTTAGATGCATCAACCTTTCAGCATCAAGTAACTACTTATCAAGTACTAGCATCTACATCAAATGCAGAGGCTGAGAGATTGCTAGGAGTTGTTCATACTGTATATGGAACTAAGAGTTATAAGGAAACCATTACAGGAGTTGCAGATACGTCTCACAAGGAGTTAGAAAGTGATTCTAAAGAAGATGACAGAGATCCATGGATTGCTGATGAAGAAACCACCTTGGGAGATGTTGAGAATACCATTATTGCTCAATACATAAGATCAGTGATGGAACTAGAAATTGAAGATCCTACTCAAAAGAGAATTCTCAACTTTTACAGAGACAATCTCAAGATCAACAAGATGCAAACCACAACACTTAAACACTCTATTACCAAAATCAAAGATGTTGTTCAAAGCTCCAAGGAAGCTATAGAAAAAAGACTAGATAAGAAGCTGCAGGAACAGACTATGTGCTAGGAATTACATAGGTTGATGATAACATTACCCATTAGAATCATAAGTTTGTATTTTACATGGATATTCGGTCAATGGATATGTGTTCTATGAATATCCATTGACTAGGTAGCCAATTATCAGTTGGAGTTCATTTGTATCAACTGATAATAATGGTATTAGAAATAATGATGTCTAAGTATATTATCCATTGATAGTCTAAATAATCAATGGATAATATATTCTAGAGTCGATGGATGTCTGAGTCAACAGATGTTGTTCATCAACTGATGTGTAAATAGTCTGTTAATTGTAATTACTTGAAAACATGAAAATACATAAGTGATGGGTGATCAACAGATAAATAAAGCTCAATGGATGTCTAAAAAGGTTCGATGGATATTGATGATTGAAGACCATCAACGGATTTTAAGGACCCATTGATTGATACATTGATTGATAATTCAAACATCAATCGATGGATAAAATATATCAGTCGATGGATGATCAAATATCAGTTGAAGACTACAAGCTAAATCAATTGATATGTTTAACATAAAATTACCAATTGATGGTGACTATTCATGAAGATCAAGATATAAATCTTTTCAGATAGAAGATATCATTGGAAGATAGTCAAATTTGTCTTCACTATGAAGACTCTGAAAAAATTGTCTTTCTTATGAGAATGCAGAACAGAAGTATTTCTCAGTTTGCACAATGTAGAAAGGAAAGACAGAAATAGCAGATTTCTAATTTAGGATTATGTTGTTTTATCTATTGATTAGAACTCTGTAAATACATTGGTGATATATAAACCAATTTAGTAGCAAAGTTAGATATAGAGATTTTTACATTTTCTGAGTACAAGTTGTTCAAAAAGCTGTGAAGCAAAATTATAAGAACACTTGTATTTCAACTTCTTAAAAAATAGATAGGTTTAAGACCTAGATCATTTTCAGAGAAAAACATTCTGGTGGATAAAATCAATCTACTAGTAATTTTTAAAACTTTGTTTTGAGTTTATGTTCTTTGTATCTGTTTCAAGTTTATTTCAAATGACACACAAATGTTAGAAATTTTAATTTGTTCAGCATTACATAGTGACTTTAGGGCATATCTAACTAACATTATGTTCAACATTGAGCAAAGGCTGAAGAATGAATTCAGGGTGAAGCAGGTCAAAGCCTTGGAAAGCAGTATATCCACAATTGAACAAGATAGGAAGCTCATGTTACAAATCCAGTTTACTCAGGCTCAATTATTTGAGAAGCTTCTTTAAACTCCATTTGCTCTTAAAACCCTTGACATATTTTTAGGGGTCGTTTGGTTCACGAATTGTTATCGTGTTGAAATTAAGTACCGGGTTAAGGTGGTATGAGTATGAAATATCATTCTTGATATTTCGTGATTGGTTGAGTGGAAGAATAAATTTACTAATTTAATATATTTTTAATTAGTAAAAAAATACATGCAGTTAATATAAAAAATAAATCATTGTTATTTATTACATAATATTATTATAAAAAATTTTATTTAAACAATTAACATGTAATTTTATAAAAAAGATGAAAATAATAAATTTTGATTTGATTCCCGATACCCATGATTCATGCACGAATTCCCTATAACTCTATAAGATATCAAAAAAACATATATTATAGATTTTAGGTTTTAAAATTTAAAATTTTGATTTCAGGTATAAATTTTAAAATTTTAAATTTTAAACCAAAAACCAAATATTGGTTTGAAATTGACACTCATACTTGATACATAAATACAATTACCCAAAAAAACCCTTTAGGATTCGTTTGATTTAATTTATCATAGAAGTTATCAAGGGCCCCAAATTTTTTGAGTAGATTTCAAATTTACACATTAAAAAAGATTTACAAATTCTATGTATTTTTTTCAAAGACTGTCCAACAATTAAATACTTGCACGTGGCACTAGATAGAAAAACCGAGAATAGTTGAGAGAATTAGAGAAAGAATCAACTCCTATACTCTGTTTCTTTCTTTCCTCTCTGCAACATAAAAAATAGTACATAACTAAATATACACAGTGATGTTATTGCCATTAAAAATTACCAAGAAAATATTGACAAAAGAGAATTAGAATTATTAATATTTTGTAATAAACAAACCACAACAAATCATATCGAAGGAATTGCCAAATCTAACATCCTCGGCTTGAAAACTTTAAAGTTAACAAATAACATGGCAGAAGACTGAATGATTGATTCTTGTAATGTTCTATGAGTTATAGGAATGAATCCTTCTCAAGTAGTTGCACTACTTCTTGCTGGTTGTTCAATTTGGCCACATCAATTGGGGATTTACCGTCCAAATTTTGAAGAGTGCTGAAAGGAATAATATGTAAATTCGATCAGATAAACAAAAATAAAAAAAATGAGACCATGTGTTCACTGGATAATCAGCTTACACAGCAGCTCCGTTGTCCAGCAGAAGGGATACACATTCCTTCCTGCCGTAACCAGCTGCATAATGAAGAGCAGTGTTCTTGTTCTTATCAAGCGCATCTACCCTTGCTCCAGCCTCCAGAAGGATCTGAGCACATTTTACCTGAAACATAACACTCTTAGCACCAAAATAATCTAGATAAAATATGCTGTGCAAAATGATTTACATGAGAGGGTGTGATAGAAACAATGAAAAGACACTCTTTAACATGGACTACGTGGCTTGATGTTGTAATAGGAAACATAAGAAATGCAGTGATGTTCTTTAGGAATTAATTAGAACTGTAGGGGACCGTTTGCCAACATACAGATTCAAATCGACTTGGTTGCTATTTGATCAGCACAGCCTTGTTTTCTCCAAACCCAGTAACTTGTGATTGCTCAGATTATAGTAAATTACAATTTCCAAAGGAGAAAAAAATCACTTTGACCGAGGACTAAATGCTGACTAGAATAAGACCAGTTCAACACTTCAACTAAGTGTTAAATGGCACTCATACCATTCCAAACAGATAACACCCACCCACCCCCCTTTTCTTCGGCCAAGGCTAAACTAATTGCTTGCTGGACCAGGTAATACAACATGGTCTGAGCAAAAATGATTTATGCTTTCAAATATAATAATGATAACTCACCCTGAAAGGGGTAACAATTATTAATTTATCTAATTGATCATCTACCATTAGTTCTAGGTCTCTTGTACTAAAGTTTCTAATAAATTAAGCAATGTTAGAACTTCCATAATACATCTCAAATACTTGTCCGACGAATTACAATTAGTTATGCATGAAGAGTGTAGGGGTCAACATTTAATAGAGATAGAACCGTCTAAATTTGTAATCCTCCAATCTTACTTCTCCATAATTATATCTCCGCTGAATCTCTCCACACCGTATCTCAGTTTAGATTGATCATAAACTCAGGCATGTATATACACTTGAGCTCTGGCCTTCATCTGTTGGTTAGGGCTTTATAATTGAGCAAGTATTTTAGGTTTTAATTTATTAGATTTACTGATTTCACTTTTCTACTTCGTCAAGACATAATTCTAGCATTTCAGGTCACTACTAGAACAGAAAATGGTAAACCACAAATGATTCTTTGCCTTGACTACTTATCCACACAAACCCGACAAATACTTTTAAGAGACTGTAAAAGAACTCAAGGGACACTACAAGCGAAATAAAAAAGTTTGAAACAAGGTAACAAGGTTATTTATTTCTTTGCAATTTTAAATTAGCTTAACAACAATTACAATCTGTCAAACAGAGTATCCAAACAGCCCATAAAACATGAAACAAAAGTATATAACATCCAAAGTTTGGATTACAAACCTCAGACACGTATATTCACAGACAACTCCCAGACAACCTCAGATGTTTATGTTAATAAATGAACAAAATATGTAGCATGTTGTAAGTTAACAGAAAACTAAGAATGGACAGGATGAGTTGAAACATAAATACTATGCAAACTTCGCTAAGCAAACCTGAAAGGTTTCAAAAGAAAGTTATTGAATGCATAAAGAGCTGCACAGCATCATACAACAGCATACAAGGAGCAAAATTAGCAATGTCTAAAGTGGGAGAGGGAGAAGTCGCGTGCTTGGAGCTACTTTTAAGCTCTAAGAAGTTGGAAAAGATACTATCCAATTATAAGCAAATCCTTAAGAAGTAAAAACAGAGTCCAGCTTCAGATTTTTTTTTAAGAACTGTCAATAATACCTCGCCATATCCACATGCAAAATGCAAAGCAGTCCTTCCTTCTGAGTCTTCTTCATCCTTATCACCACCAGACGCTAGTGCCTTCTTCAAACCCTAAAATGTATAGAGTATATAAATGTCAATTAACTGGTAGAGTTAATAAAATTAACTTGGCAAGTATTATATGGTATTCTAAGGTTATTGTTTTGCCTTACATTCACCAAATTATGACAGAAGATAAGACCTACACCTAAAAGCTTTCGGTGATCTACGTTTGGTCCAGTTCAATTTTTAAAACAAAGGACTGGTGAAGAAAAAATATCTCATGGTGAAATTTGGTTGCAAACTGAGCCAAGATAAATATGATGAAAATGGTGTTGGTGTACAACTTGTATGCTGATCATTCAATTATTTGAACAAGGATCTCAATTCTTCATCCTTAATAACTTTAGAAGTAGGGATTTTTACACATTTTAAGATTAAAATTACTAAAAAGAGAAAACAATTTGTTTCAATAGAAGAGACTTGCCAAGAAAAACTTTAATACACTTCAGAATCTCGTCGCTTTCTTGAATGAGTTCTATTCTGATCATCCATTTATTTAAGGATCTCGTCCTCAATGAGTTCAAAAGGATGATATCCTTCCTCTATTTAAGATGAGATTTTTTCTTTTCATAATTAAAAAAAAAGAAGCAAATTTCCTTCTTCTATTAACAAAGTTTTTTTCTTCTTAAAATAAAAAAAGAACAATTTCTTCAAATAGAAGAGACTTGACAAGGGAAAACTTTAACACCCTCCAGAAGCTCGCGACTTCTTTGACTAGCAAGAAAGAAGACATAATGTTTTATGAATTGACTTGTTATGGTCGCAAAAACATAGCATAATTTATTTTGAATTTTACAAGTCCAGTATATTAAGTGCATATTCAATCTAAAAAGACATGTAATGCACTAGAAAGAAACTACAAATAGAGAAATGCATAACTTAATTACCTCCACATCACCAACACTTGCAGTGTTGTGAATAATACATTCATCCTCATTTCCTACTTCATCCGACTCATCTAGTCCAGAAATTTGAGCAGAAGTAGCAGCATCTCCTGGAACAGCAACACCCATAGCTTCACCCAACTTCTTAAGAACGACAGGGTCATTCCAGTACCTGAAAACGCAATAGCTAGAGAAATTTTAAAATGTGACAAGGAGCAGCATACTTTTATTTCTTTATTCTTGGATTATCTGGTGGCTAAACTTTACCTAATATAGCATTTTGGTGGCTGGATTTCCGGCTACAATTTGGTGGCAAAAATTTGCTTTTATCTTTCAAAAGAGTGGTTAGCAGCCACTTTTTTGATAAAGAGAAGTAAATTCTAGCCACCATATTTTGGAGATTATCCCCATTTTTGAATGACGAAAGTTATACATGGCCACCAAATTGCGATTATGAATATCCGGCCACTAAAATGCTACATTAGGCAAAGTTCAGTCACCATTTTGTAATTTACTCGTTACTTAATGATAGGTTGGGTTACTTATTTTATTTATTTTCAGTCAGATTATTGTGGGGCTTAATCTATTCCTTAATTTATACTTCCTGTTGGATAATCACTTTTTAATGTTTGATTATTAAATGTTCAATTATCCCTAAATAATGATTGAGATCAATTAGTTTTACTTTACGCAGATGGAGACTTCTTGGGGTAGTGATTGTTCCACGGTTCAATAACCCATGATTGACATTGTTTTATTACTTTTAGTTATTTTCCTACATCGGTATTAGACCTAGAAATGTATATCACATTGTACGACAATAACATCAATGATCAAACTACACTATCCTATTGTCCAAAACACGTAACTGTTACCTGGTAAAACAAGTCACATGCGTAAACAGACAAGTAACTGAAAAATAACTAATATAAACTGGAAACAGCTGCAGGCCCTATGAGGTCAACTGTCCCCATTAAATATTTTTATTTTTTATGTTTGTCAAGTATTTTAACCCGAAATTTTAGTACTTTACCCCGCACTTTAGCTCCAAAATTAATTTTTCAGTAACTTTTGCTTCAAATATTTCTTGTGATTTTTTTTTTTACTGCCATTCCATAATAAAAATACATAAATTAACATTTAAAAACTACAATAAAATAATTATTTCATACTAGATAATTTTCTAACTTTAATTCGCTTGGGTTAGACTTTTGATTGATGAACAAAAATCAATATATATATATATATATATGTATGTATATATATATGTATATATTGTCCCCGCTAGTTATAAAAGCTAGATCCATCCCTAGTGTTTCCTCATAGATAAACAAATTCCTTAATCTTAATTTTAACACCAATGAAATGGGAAAAGAGTAACAAATCATCCATCAACTATATATATATATAGGGTGATAGTTATGAAAGAAAAAAGCTTTTATGACCTCATCATTACAGCTGGACCTCCAGTTTCTATTTCATCTAAAATAGGTTTCAATGAGGGATCTTCTTTGACACGCGCAATTCGTTCTTCAAGCTGGTCTTTCTGTGCTGGATTAGCAAGGCTCTCGAGCATTTGTGACATAGATGGATCCTGGTATATAAAAAAATTAACTTGCCACTTCAGTTATTTCACATCCTCAAATTCAATTCTTATAAGCTCTAACAAGATATAAGAGCTAAATTACCTCCATCAAAGCACTACCAAGTCGTTCAGCCATTGACACAAATTGAGGGTTTTTCATAACTTCTTGCATACTAGAATAGTACTGCTGGGGATCAAACTGTGGGATTGCATCACCGACTCCAGGACCCTTAAATGTCTGTTCAAGCTGTGCGGCCATCTGGGTAAATGAAGGATCACTGGCTATTTGTTCTGCCAATTCCCTGATACTTGGGTCCTAAGATATCACATTACATGAACCTTAGAAAAGGAGATTAAAATAGTACAGTAAATATTCTTTTTTTACATAAACGAGATCGAATATTGGAAAAGTCAGAATTCCATCCTTTCCAGTTTCCAGTCTCGTAAAGTATGTGGATGGTCTTACATACCTCTAACAACCAAAATTCTATTTTTCATAATTGAAGAATATAATCCATTAAATGACATATCTTTTTTGCATTATTTGCCTAGTAAATGCATATGAACCACTACTCGACTGACACTATCATATAAGGAAACAAAATAACAAAACTTCTGTAATAATCAAGGTATAAGAAAATAGCATTGTAGTAATACATTGAGTAAGTTAGCCATATTTGAAAAGTCAAATGGATTTCCAGGAAACCCAGCTCCCGGAGCAGAAGTTTCTCTACTTTCCCCAGTTTGATTCTCTGTGGAGCTCGATTCAGAGGTCTTGACAGTTGAGCCGGTCTTTTCTTCTAATAACCATATAAATAAAGGTCAGATCTTTACAAGCAGATAAGTACAGTAAAAATTAAACCGAGGCAATATATTTATCAAACATTACAAGATAACTCAATAAGACTTAAAAGACAATGTTGAGTGCAGACGGTGACAAATATCTACTTAAGCATCAATTAATATTATCAATAATCCTGCGTATTCTACACTTTAATAGACGCAAAAGGCACTATCGAATGTTTATAATTACACTCTATTTACTTAATCATCACCCGAAAAAATCTACCATAGCATCAATTGAAAACCAAAATCTAAATACATATAAAAACACAACACAAATTACAAAATAAAGAGTAAAGAGAGAATAAAAATGGTACCTTTAATTGGAGATGCATCTTTATCAACGACCTAAAAACATTTAACAATTAATCAATTACAAAAAAAATGAAATTAGTAATCATAATAAAGAAAAAAGATTTATGAATTAATCAATTACAAAACCCTATCAACAGATCAAAGCCAGAGCTCTACATGTATCTATGCACATATATGGAGAATTAAAAGTATAAGTAACAGAGAGAGAGAGGAAGAGGGAGAGAGACAGAGAGAGAGGGAGAGAGAAAGAGAGGGAGAGGGAGAGGGAGAGGGAGAGGGAGAGAGAGTTACCGGAGACATGATTGGTATGATTGAAAATGGAAGCGCGAGAGAGAGTATTTAGTTCTGAGAGTGAGAGTTTAAAGAGTGGGGGCAAGTCGATCAATAATTGGACTTAAAAATAAGTCATTTTGGACTTATTTTCGCGTAAAAATTTTATATTTTGATAAATATTTTTTATACAAGTATTTAATGTATATTTGAGATTCTATAAGTTGCAAAAAAAAGTCAACTTTTTTCAGAAAAAAGTTAGGAATCTCTAACTTTGTCTTAAAATAAGTTGACTTATTCTGAAAAAAAGTTCCCCCAAACACCCCCAATATCTCGTCACCCTCGTCGTCTGTCTTATATTTTCAATGGTTTACTAGTATAGTAACCGCGCATATTGTTTAAAAAAATAATATTATATAATATTTTTAAAAATATAATTTGATTTAATTGAAGATATAAGGTATATTTTATTTCACAAAAAATATATAAGTTATAATAGCTTATATCCCGTGCGATGCACGATTTGAAATTTTTTTAATATTTTTTTATTTAATTTGAATATATTTTTATTTTTATAATAATAATTTAATTTTTATTTAATGTCATATGTATATATTTTATATAATTTTTTATATACTTTATTTATATTTTAATATGATAATAAATGTGTTTGTTGTTTAGAGATGTGTTTTATTTAGCAGATTAATGTTAGAAATTTTAATTAGAAGAGTAGTATTAAAAAATCAAGCTCAATAATAATTATTCGGCCCAAATATCGACTAAGGACCACCGACTACCAAATTTTTAATTTTTAGGTTTTAATAATACTAGATTTTAACCCATGTGATGCACGGATATTTTGTTTTATTAAATAAATTATTTATTTTAAAATTACTAATATTTTTATAATTTTAAAATGTCTTAATATATTATAATTATATTGGTTTTTCAACTTATTTATATTATATATTTTTACATCAATCGAATTATATATAAATAAGAAAATTATAAAAATATTAAAAATAATATGATAATATAATTATTCATTTGAATAAGTTTTTTTATGTTATTAGATTTTCAATAGTATAGTATTAATTACAATTTATAATTAATTATATAATATATATAATTTAAACCTTGCATGAATAAATAATAGATGTTACTATATTGCTAATGAGATTTAAAATTTAAGTTAATATTAAAAAATAAAACGATACAAAACAATTACCGTTATAATAGTTTTTACATTCCACTTTTTTATACTAATATATGACAGATTCTTTATTGAACCAGACATATTACTCCCGTATAAAGTAGGCCTAAGCACTAGTACTCCTCCCCAACTCTTCAGGATGAAAAGTAGGAGTACTCATCCCCAACTCTCGTCCTTCAGGCCGAAAATTTAAAACTCCAAGTTCCGTAACATGGATCATTTCATAATATAATGGTTTTTCATGAATATTTTGTTTTCCCAGTTGCACAAGTAGAAGGGGGTTGAATACTTGTGTGTCTTTTCTGCCTGATTTAAAATCAAATTAAAAACAAAACTCAAACACAAAGATATGAATAAGTACTGTTTGTATTATTGATTTATAAATACAAAACTCTCTTAGGGTGTACACAAACCCTAACAGCTTCTCTGTGTTTATCACAGCAACTCTCTCTATCTCTATGCTCTCACAAAAATATCACTCAGACAAATTATGCTTCGACTTCCACACTTTTACAATTATGTTACATAGAGTTTATATAGAGAGCTACATATCAACTAATAACAGAAAGATAAATTACAATAGGAATATAATTCCTAATTATTAGTTGACAGTTTCCTTCTAGAATTCTCTTTCTTTCCCATAGCATATCTGCAATATATTTATCTTGATCTTCGAAAACTTTCCATTCATGTGATCTTCTTCCAAATTTAACTTTAAGTGTATAGACTCTAAAACCTTCAGACTCTGATGATCTTCAGACTCTGATAATATGTAGACTCTGATAGATCATAGACTCTGATAGTCTATAGACTCTGATCACCTTCCAGACTCTGATATTCATGCAGACTCTGGTTTCACTTTCTACATAAATTCTTCTAAGTACAAGTAACATGAATGTTGACTATCTAGACTCTGATTATACATTTCAGAGACTAGAAAGACTTATTACAAATAAACTAAGCTAGACCCTGTTCTAGTATTTTGTACATCATCAAATGAATATATTCCTAACAATCTCCCCCTATTTATGCTTTATAAAATGTAAGCATAAATCCAGGTTTGATGATATCAAAACTAAAGAATAAAACTATCAATTTAGAACAGTATAAAATAATTTTAAAGGAAAAAGAATTACTTCTCATTTAATCTTCTCAAAGGCTGGATTGTTCTTCAAAAATGAATTCAACATATTTTCCTCCACAATTGTCAGAGCTTCACCAACAAATTTCTTCAACTTCTTCATCTCTTCACTTGAGCATTTAATTTGACAGTAAGCTGCTCTCAGATCATTTGCACTGCTTTCTTGATCTTTTAAGTCCTTCAACATTAGAACACTAACTTTCCCACTCATAGGCTGAAACCCAAAGTAATGACCTACACCTTCTTGAAATTTAATCTGTTTTTCTTCCAATGGCATGACTTGATCATTTCCCTCAGTATCAACATATTTTAAAGAAAATTTACCCATTTGTCGATTTGCCTGTCTGTGCAAAGTCAGCTTTCTGTCAATCTCTTTGAACCATTTGTGAGTGATAGCCTCTTTACTCTTATTTACTTCATATGTAATCTGTAAGAGAAATCTAATGTACTGTAATTCATCAGCCTCTTTGAAAAAGATAAAATTTGATTGGCTAATCCATCTGACTGATCCACCTTCTAAGAAGTAAACCAGCATCTCATTCTTCACCTTTTCTGTGCCTCTCTGTCCTTCTTGCATCTTTCTTTCATAGACATTATAAACAATTTGAGCAGACACCACCTTGTTTAAATGCTTCTGTGTGATCTTCTCAAACTGCCTATCTATCAAGGATTGAGGATCCCTGGTTAGAGTAGATATTCTGTCAATGTCAGATTCTTCAAATCCTCCAAGACCTATCTTCTTTTTAGCTCTAAGTTGCAGATTTGACTGACCGCACTTCCAGTATGAAGGTTTTTGAGTTTGATCAGAGTCTGACTTCTTTCTTTGCTTATCAGAGTCTAACTTAGACTCTGATTTCCCATGTCTAGTCCCTGACTGATGTGATTGAGTTTTTGTTACTCCATATTTCTTTTGTTGCACGTCATCAAGACCCCTAGGACCATGAGAACTATCTCCATCATCACCATCTCTCCTCCTTTTAACTCCCTTTTTTATCATCTCTGCATGTATCATCCTTATTCCTCCTGGAGGAAGATTCATCTCTCTTCTCCCCCTTTTTGACATCATCAAAACTAGTAACCGCCAAAAGGATCTATTCAAGAACTGTTGAGATAGTGGCCTGTGCTGCAGTGACTGAATCAACCTTGGTGGTTAAATCAGAGACTGTGGATTGGAGATAAGCTTGAGTAGAAGTGATATCAGCTAGAGCATCCTTGAAGGCGACCTCTTTGGATAATTGAAGGGAGTGAATTCTGTCAAATTTAGTACTGAGCAGAGAAGTAGTATTATCAACACCAGTGAGTTTGGTGGTAATATGAGAAATGTCTTTGACCACATTAGCCAACTACTTAGCAACAGTCTCTGGCTCAGCTTTAACATCCCCATCCAAAGCTTGATCCTCTTCACCAGGGTAGTGACCATGTTCCTGGAGATAAGATTTTTTCTGAAAAGCTTTCGGTCTCTCAGACTGATGAATAGCCAGAACACATGCAAAAGAATCTTTATCAGTGAAGCCTCTTTTCTGTGCAGACTCCCAAGACTGAGGAAACACCTGATCAAAATAGAAAAAAGAAGGGTGAACGTCATCATCATCTTCAGAAGTGCACTCCTCAGCAACAGGCTCAAGCTTTGTAATTGGAGGTGTAGACTCTGGTGGTGTAGACTCTGAAACTGCAAACGGGACTATAGACCCTGACTCCTCCTGAGAGTGATCAGAGACTGTAGACTCTGGAAGTCTAGCCCTTATAGGCATGATCAAAAGTGGTTCTTCTGACTTCAATTTTGCAGCCTCAGTTAAAATGACAGGGTTATCCACCAAAACCTCCATGACTCTATCGGCTCTCCTTGTTAGAGAATCCACTAGATGAAGTTGTGGTCTCTGTGTAAATGACTTCTGAGCAGCAAGAGCCTCCTCCTTTTTGTCAATCTGCACAATCAATAAAAGTGAATTTTCATCCATCCCCTGCTCCAACTCATTGGACCAACTCTTTAGAAAATCTTGATCCCAATAAGTAAAGCTAGGTTCAGGATACCCTAATATCTCATTCTCACAGTGGGGTTGGACACCCACTTTCTCAATCTCACTCAGGCTCTCTACAGCCTTTTCTACCTCTCCTTTTGCCTGGACCAGTGCCAGCCTCTCAGATATTTTTTCACTCATTTTGGAGGGTGCACTCAAAAATCCTACAGAAGAGGTGTTGAGAGAGAATGATTGTGCTTCAATACCTGAACCACCTTGATGGATAGGAACCCCTTCATATGTCTGAAGGCTAGGGGTTTCCACCAAGGGGTGAGCAGCAACAGATTCTGAACCCTTACAAGCATCTTCTTTCTTTTCAGAGTCTGTTGGCTCCAGTATTCCAGTCTCAGGGTCTACTCTAGACTCTGACTGCTTCAGTATGACTTCATTAGAAGCCAGAGTCTGAGTGTTACCATCTTTGACTATTTGTGCATGAGACTCCCCCTCAAGGTGGATAGACTCTGATAGAATAGATTGGAAAATTTCTTCATGAGCATCCATCAGAGTCTGTCCTCCCATATCACTGGGGTTCTCATTAGCTCTTTGGTGAGTTGTCAAGGAGGACCTTACAGCATACTCCTCTGCCCCACTATCACCCAACCTCTGACTAGGTGGTTCTTGTGTGGGTGAGGCAGACTGAGCATCTTTATCACTAGTCACCACTGGTGCACTAGTCCCATCCTCCAACTGCCTGGCATCACCTGCTACCTCATGTGGTTCTACCAAAGTTAATGCATCCAAGTGTCCATTGAGAAAGATCCTGGCATAGAGTGCATTGATGGCCTGGGCAAAAGTCATGTGAAAGGAATCCTGCAGTTCCCTTGCAAGCTTCTAATAATATGAGCCCTTGAGTTGATCCAATCTACTTTCATAGGTTGGGTAGATGTATTTGTTGGCCACCTTTCCTACATTTTGGAAAAGAAAATCAACCACCTTCCTTGAAAGAGGCTGAATAGTAGAAATCCAATCAATAGTTGTCCTATAGGTAATCCCTTGATCCCAAATTGCTTCATAGTCAAAAACTGGTTGCTCAATCTCAGTTTCCAACTCAGCAACAGACTCTGATTCTCTCCTTTTGTAGATCTTAAGCTTTTTAGGTTTCTTTGTGATTTGCTGTTTAGAGTCTGGCACACCTTGTGCTTTGAGAACTTCAGTTGTCCTGCCTTCTATGAGCCCAACTGTTTTTTCTTGGAATGAAGAGTTGAATAGGTAGCTGTATAGAGATTTGACCACATCCTGTGCAGAAATTTGTAGCTCATGTTCCATTCTCTTCCTTAGGGCTTCATAGGTTAAAAGAAAATCCAAGACTTGAGATTTAGTCTGATGCTGCTCTGGATTTTCAACTGATTCCACCAAAGGATATAAGAATAGCAGTGCCTCATCACTTGGAGTAATGATTTCATCAATTAGACTTGAGGCTACATCCAATGGCATTTCTTCCCAAAATGTGTCATGATCAGAGTCTAAAGGCAATCTAGACTCTGACTCAACATTAGACTCTGGTTCAGGTAATTTCTTGCTTTCAGAGTCTGGCCCTGCAGGAGCCTTGGGAGCATCTGTTTCCTGTAAAACAGGGTTAGTAATAATAATAGGCTTGTGTGTGTGTGTAGAATAAACCTTCCTCAACCTTCTGTACTTCTGAGCAAAAGATTTCTCAGGAGATTCAATTTGAGAATCCTGAGGTGCATTCCTAAGTTTGTCAAAGTCTGTAGCCTTTGGAGAGTCTACAGACTTGACTTGAGAGTTAGAATCAAGTGTTTCATGACCTTCTTTTAGCAAAGAAAGACCTTCAACAACTTGTTTCTCTAGAGGGTTGAGCTCCTCATCACTGTGCTCATCTATAAGCCTAGATTGAATCAATTTTCTCATCTTTACAACTGGTGCCTGTTGAGAGACACCAGAGGTTGGTTTCTTTTTGGATTTTGGTTTGGAAGATTGTGTAATTGAAGGGGATTGGGTGACTGGGGTAGGTGAAGGGACTCTCCATTACTTGATCCTGCACCATGTCACCACCAAAAAAAGAAGCATTATAGATAGATGGTTTATAGATGGAGAGTTTTACCTGCATTACCTGTGGATAGTGCATGGTAGGTAGACTCTTCTTTTTGTCATCAATTCTCTTGATGTCAGAGAATATCCTCCTTTGCTGTTTGTATGCCTGCACACAGCAATCATCTACCAACTTGGTTGACAGGTCAGGAATGAAGTGGTTGAGGAGAATCATAAGAAATCTATGGTAGTAGAACTTTTTCCTCCCCTCTTGCACATTAGTTAATTTTGCTCCCATTTGAGTAAGCAACATATCACCAATGTTGATCACTTTGTCAAATAGGAGACTGTGACCAATTTGATAAGTTATTGCAGTAATAGCATCAAAACCACTATACTTACCAGTAAAGCACTTAGCAAGTTGGTCAAAGAAAAAGGACCATTCCTTCCTTAAATATGGCCTAGTTATCTTACTCATGTTATCTAAGCTAGCAGAATAACTTATTGCCTTAAACATGCATTTAATGTCATCATCAGATACAATATAATCAAAAGAAGACTTAATAGGTAGTTTAAACACAGAATTGAGTATATCTGCAGTTACATCAAAAGTAGTGGAGCCAAAGGTGAACATGATTTTACCTGGTTGATCCTGAGAAGGATCAACTACCTTTGCAGAGCTCCAGGCTTGTGAAACAGCATTCATATGAATCACTGGTGATGCCTTGAGTATATAACTTAGTTCACTCTGCTCCAAGAAATCCATCATAGGATAGTAGTCAGCATCTACCCCTTTCTTGTCGCCAAGGGCTGCCACATGGTTAGTGGTCATGAACTCAAAGTCTCCAAAGGTGAATGCGATAGCTTTGGGTCCCCTCATCACAATTGAGATAGCATCCATTGAAATCGTTGAAATGAAAGTGATGAATTCGCTTGAACAAATTTGCTAGGGTTCGTAAAGAGCTCTGTGAATATTTGTGCCTTAGAAAATAATTGCAAGAAACAAGTGAGTAAATTGTATGAAAAATTCTATTTTGTTCAAGTTGCATACAATACACACGAGTCTACAGTCTATCTCCAGTCAAAAACAACTATTACCGCCTATTTCAAGTCATTTGAACGATTTAGACACAATCAGAGTCTGCAGGAACGAACTTGAACCATTTCGAAGTCTAGACGATAATTGTTTTTCAGAGTCTACAGACTCTCAGAGTCTACAGACTAGTCAGAGTCTACAGACTCGTCAGAGTCTAAAAACTAGACTCTATCAAGATAAAGTACCTTAAGAATTTTGCATTAACAAATTATAGTTTGACAAATCAGGGGCTATAATTAAAGTACATACCTTGCTTCTTGTAATTTGTAATCACTTACATGTTTAACATACCTAATTCACCTACCAGTCTAAGAAAGGTAGACTCATCAAGTGGTTTTATCAAAATGTCTGCAATCTGTTTGTCAGTTGGAACATAGTAAAGTGTCACAGTACCATTTTCAACATGTTCTCTAATAAAATGATACTTGACATCAATGTGCTTTGTTCTGGAATGTTGGACTGGATTCTCTGCAATTTTAATAGCACTGGTATTATCACAATACATAGGAATATTTGAGAATGTTAGTCCATAATCAAGTAATTGATTTCTTATCCACAGAATTTGAGCACAGCAACTCCCAGCGGCAATGTATTCAGCCTCAGCTGTTGAGGTTGATACAGTCTGTTGTTTCTTGCTAAACCAAGAAATTAATCTGTTGCCAAGAAACTAGCACTGACCTGTTGTGCTTTTCCTGTCTACTTTGCATCCTGCATAGTCAGAATCTGAATAACCAATTAATGAAAAATCTGACTCTCTAGGATACCAAAGTCCAAGAGTTTGTGCCCCTTGAGATATCTAAAAATTCTTTTTACAGCTATTAAATGTGATTCTTTGGGGTCAGCTTGAAATCTAGCACACAGACAAGTTACAAACATTATATCTGGTCTACTAGCAGTTAAATATATTAATGAGCCAATCATACCTCTGTAGCTAGTGTTGTCAACTTTCTTACCCTTTGGGTCAGAGTCTAGCTTAGTGGCTGTTGACATGGGAGTTTTAGCAGTTGCAGAGTCTTGCATATCAAACTTCTTCAGTAGTTCTTTTACATACTTTGTTTGATTGATGAAAATTCCATCATCATTCTGTTTGACTTGAAGCCCCAAAAAGAAGTTTAATTCTCCCATCATTCTCATTTCATAATTTGACTGCATTAGTTTACTAAACTTTTCACAGAGTTTGTCATTAGTAGAACCAAATATAATATCATCAACATAAATTTGGACAAGCAAAATGTCACCTTTATACTTTCTAATAAAGAGAGTTTTGTCAATGGTACCTCTTATGAATCCATTTTCAAGAAGAAATTGTAAAGAGTTTCATACCATGCTCTAGGTGCTTGCTTCAATCCATAAAGTGCCTTATCTAATCTGTAAACATGATCAGGATATTTAGGATCAACAAATCCTGGTGGTTGCTCCACATAGACTTCTTCTTCCAATTTTCCATTCAAGAAAGCACTTTTACATCCATATGATACACCTTGAATATTGAATGAGCTGCAAAGGCAAGAAACATTCTTATGGCTTCCAATCTTGCTACTGGTGCAAAAGTTTCATCATAATCAATTCCTTCCTCCTGTGAGTATCCTTTTGCAACTAGCCTTTCTTTGTTTCTTATTACAGTTCCACTCTCATCAAGTTTGTTTCTGTACACCCATTTTGCACCAACAACTGATCTATCTTTAGGCCTTGGTACAAGTTTCCACACTTTGTTTCTCTCAAATTCATTCAATTCCTCTTGCATTGCAATTATCCAATCAGGGTCTTGCAGGGCTTCCTCAATTTTCTTGGGTTCATTCTTTGAGAGAAAAAGCTATAAAGACATTCATTTTGAGTGGCTGTTCTTGTTTGTACACCACTCTCAGGGTCACCAATTATTAAGTCAGGAGTGTGACATCTTGTCCATTTTCTAGCTGGTGGAAGATTGATTCTTGAACTTGAAGCTCCCCCTAAGTCATTTGCATCTTCTGTATTTAAGTGAAATTCAAATGAAGAGGCTCCCTCTAAATTGCTTTACTCTGTCAAGGGTTCAGAGTTGCTTGATCCAGACCCTGATGAGTTAGATTCTGAGGAATTTGACTCAGTCTGTCTAGACTCTATCTGGGTAGACCCTGACCTGTTAGACTCTGAATCATTCGGAGTTGTATTTCCTAGCTCCCCCTCAGAATGTGCAGGTTCCTGTGTTGGATTAGGAGTTACTTGAGGGTCTTCATCCTCTTCTTCTTCATTTATCTCAGAACTTTTTAGATTTTCAAATTCCAGTGTAGTAGACTCTGACTCATCTTGCAATTCTATAAACTTTTTATCATCAAATGCAACATGAATAGATTCCATAACAATTTTGTTTCTGAGATTAAACACTCTGAATGCTTTTGTGTTTGATGCATATCCAAGAAAAATTGATTCATCTGCTTTGGCTTCAAATTTGCTCAGATTTTCAGGATGTACTTTAAGTACATAACACTTGCATCCAAATATGTGAAAATGTTTCACACTTGGCTTCTTGTCCTTTATCATTTCATAGGGAGTCTTTCCATGCATATTTATTAAAGTACAGTTTTGAGTGAAACATGTTATATTGACTACTTCTGCCCAAAAATATACTGGTTGCTTAGACTCTGCCAGCATTATTCTGGCAGCTTCTATGAGGGTTCTATTCTTTCTCTCCACATCTCCATTTTGTTGAGGAGGTCCTGGTGTAGAAAATTGTTGAGTAATTCCCTTTGATGCACAGTAGTCCTCAATGATTGAGTGCTTGAATTCAGTACCATTGTCACTCCTTAGAACTCTAACTGTTTTCTTTGATTTTCTTTCCAGAAAAGTGATATGGTCTATTATGTGTTGTGGAGCTTCATCCTTTGAATGTAGAAAGAAAACCCATGTGAATCTTGTAAAATCATCTACAATAACAAGAGTATATTTATTTTTGTTAATAGACATAACATTTACTGGACCAAATAAATCAAGATGTAATAAATAAAAAGGTTCAGAAATGGTGTTAATTGTCTTGTTCTTGAAGGATGATTTCTTTTATTTTCCAAGTTGACATGCTTCACAAAGTCCATCTTGCACAAAATCAACCTGTGGTAATCCTCTTACAAGATTCTGTTTAACCAACTTATTGAGTGTTTTGAAGTTGATGTGTGACAGTTTCTTGTGCCATTTCCAGCTTTCTTCTGTTGAGGCCTTGCTATATAGACATGTGATTTCACTGTGTATGCAATCCTCCAAGCTGGCTTCATAAATGTTACCATGCCTAAGTCCTTTGAAAACCACAATGCCTGTTTCTTTGTGAGTCACAAGACACTCTTTGTTGTCAAAGCCAGTATGGTAACCTTTATCTCCAAGTTGACTTATGCTTATTAAATTATGCCTTAAGCCATCAACTAGAGCTACTTGTTCAATGATGACATTCCCAAGTACAATCTTGCCATATCCCAGTGTTTGTCCTTTGTTGCCATCTCCAAAGGATACTTCTGGGCCAGCCATTTCCACAAAGTCTGTAAGCAGGGATTTCTTTCCAGTCATGTGTCCTGAGCATCCACTGTCCAGGATTAGGGTTACATTCTTTACCCTGGTTCCCTGCATACATAAAGCAACTAGTTAGTTGTTTTGGGGATCCAAACAGTTTTGGATCCTTTTCCTCTAACTTTAGGTGAAACAGGTTTAGCAATTTTCAGCTTTGATTTACCTGTCTCCTTTGCTTTTGACTCTGGTGGAGTCTTAACAGTGTCATACCATCTTTTGTCAATAGATGATTTTAGCTTATAAAAATTGAAATACAATTCATGATAGTCTCTACACATATAAATAGAGTGAAATATGCTATCACAGTGATAACATGGTTTTTGTGGAATGTAGTGACTTTTCAGAGTCCGTGGAAGACTAAACTCTGATTCTTTTTCAATTTTTGCTTTACAATCTATAGCTAAATGGTTGTGGTTGCCACATCTAAAACACTTCTTTCTAGGAGCATTAGGATTTTTTTGATAATTATTTGCTTTATTAATGCCTTCTTTACCATTCCTATTTCTCCTAGTTTTGGTAGACTCTGATAAGTTCTCTAGCCTTTCTTTTAACTTAGACTTAGACAAGTACCCTATGTTAATATTTTTCTTAGAGTTATTTGTTCCAGTTTCATCTGTCTTTTTTTCAACAACAAGGGGACTATTGACAGATGATTTTGTGGTTTCAGTCTTTTCTTTAGGAGTCACAAACTTAACAGGAAAAAATGTGCTTTTGTCTTTATTCTTATTAACTTGGCTAGCTTCTGCATTGTTATCATTCTCAACAATAGGTCTTTTGCCTTGACTATTTTCATAGCCTAGACCAGCAGTTTGACAAACATTTTGGTTATTGAGAATTTCTTGAACTTTTCTGCCAGAGTCTATCCAGACTTTAAACTTAAGTCTTTCTTCTTCTAGTTCATTCTTAACATAGTCATAGGTTTTCAAAATTTCAATGTAATTATGACTATTTTTCTCAGAATCCTTTTTGTATTGTTCCATTAATATTAACTCAGACTCTAAATGATCATTCCTTTTAGTTAAGGTTAAATTTTCTTTTCTCAACCTTTCACTTTCACTAGTGAGAGACCTACATGTTGTCATTATTTTATTAACCTCACTTTGCACAATTTCTATGCCATTAGAGTCTAAGTTAATTAAGGATTCAGGAGTAAAGATTGATACCTGAGTTTTAGGAGATGAGGGTTCTTTGGGAGATTGTGATTTTCTTGAGAAGGATGTCATCAATGCTAGATTTTCATAATCAATTTCATCCTCTGAGCTTGAATCTTCCCAATCTTTTTCTGTTGATAAAAGCGCTTTTCCTTTTCCTTGACTTTTTGACTTTCTGCATTCACTGGCAAAGTGCCCCAATATTTCACGGTTGAAACATTTGACATTTGCTTTGTCAAGTTTGATTATAGTACTCTTGCTCTTTTCAGTCTTCTCATCTTCCTTCTTGAATGATGACCTTTTGCTAAATTTGCCAGTTTTTTTGTTAAATTTCATTCTTTTGAAAGTTTTGGCAAACATAGCCATCATTTGACTTAGATCAATCTCTTCATCAGAATCAGAGTCTGTGTCAGTAGACTCTGACTCCACAACAGTTTTACCCTTCTTTCTTGAATCCTTGATTCTTGTTTCAGTGGGTTGTTCCTGTTGTTCTTTTTCAGACTCCATTAAGAGTGCTACAGATTTTGTCTTCACATACTTCTTATTCTTCCTCTGTTGCATCTCTAAATCATATGTCTTGAGCCTGCCATACAATTCTTATAGATTTAGTTCATCCAAATCTCTAGCTTCCCTTATGGTTGTAGTCTTATTGTCCCACTCTTCAGGAAGTGCTCTCAGAAACTTGGTGTTTGTATCTTCAAAATCATAAATCTTACCAAGCATAGCCATCTCATTCAAGAGTTTTGTAAACCTATCATACATCTCAGTGATAGATTCTCCAGATTTTGCTTCAAAATACTCATACTCTTGAATTAGCAAAGACCTAGCATTCTTCTTGACATCTTTAGTCCCTTGACAGTGCACTTCAAGTTTTGTCCACATCTCCTTAGCAGTTTGACATGATATAACACAGTTTGTAATAACAGAATCCAAACTGTTGAAGAGTATGTTTTTGACCTTTGCCTCCTTAAGGACATTCTCCTTGTCCTCTTTTGTCCATTCAGCCTTTGGTTTCTCAATGAAGTGTTCTTCAGTTACTTTGCCTTCTTCATTGATTTGAGGCACAAGCTTTAAGGGCACATAGGGTCCTTCATGAATTCTTTCAAGATAGTCAGGGTCTGTTGCTTCCAGATGGTGCAGCATCTTAACCTTCCAGTGGGTAAATTCGTTTCTTTTAAGCATAGGAATCTTAGAATTGCCATCTTTGTTTCCAGATATCTTTGATCGATTTTAAACGTTAGGCTCTGATACCAATTATTTTCCCAGTTGCACAAGTAGAAGGGGGGGTTGAATACTTGTGTATCTTTTCTGCCTGATTTAAAATCAAATTAAAAACAAAACTCAAACACAACGATATGAATAAGTACTGTTTGTATTATTGATTTGTAAATACAAAACTCTCCTAGGGTGTACACAAACCCTAGCAGCTTCTCTGTGTTTATCACAACAACTCTCTCTATCTCTATGCTCTCACAAAAATATCACTCAGACAAATTATGCTTCGACTTCCACACTTTTACAATTAGGTTACATAGAGTTTATATAGAGAGCTACCTATCAACTAATAACAAAAAGATAATTTACAATAGGAATATAATTCCTAATTATTAGTTGACAGTTTCCTTCTAGAATTCTCTTTCTTTCCCATAGCATATCTGCAATATATTTATCTTGATCTTCGAAGACTTTCCATTCCTGTGATCTTCTTCGAATTTTAACTTTAACTGTATAGACTTTGAAACCTTCAGACTCTGATGATCTTCAGACTCTGATCATATGTAGACTCTGATAGATCATAGACTCTGATAGTCTATAGACTCTGATCACCTTCCAAACTCTGATCTTCATGCAGACTCTGGTTTCACTTTCTACATAAATTCTTCTAAGTACAAGTAACATGAATGTTGACTATCTAGACTCTGATTATACATTTCAGAGACTAGAAAGACTTATTACAAATAAACTAAGCTAGACCATGTTCTAGTATTTTGTACATCATCAAATGAATATATTCCTAACATATTTAACTCTCATACACACTAGCTTTGAGTATCAATATGTGTTATGACAATTCAACCTGTTTAATAACATTGTTTAAGAAATATAAATGATTTTTAATTATAAAAATAGTTAACAATAGTCCTCAGTAGTCCTCATTTATTAATAATTAATTCAATATAATTTTCTCATATATAAATTGATTAAATTTAAAAAATATATATATTAATATTTGTTATTTTATATTATTTTAATTTTAATTTGATTTATTTTATTTATCAAATAGTATAATTCAAAGTATGTGATAACGTATTTTTAATAGTATTATATATAATATAGTAATAAAATAGAATGTATATTTAATATTTTTTCATTTAAAAAATTCAAAATCTAGTACTTTAATCATCGGCATAAAAACTCTATGTTAGGAATATATCCATTTGATGATGTACAAAATGCTAGAACAGGGTCTAGATTAGTTTATCTGTAATAAGTCTTTCTAGTCTCTAAAATATATAATCAGAGTCTAGATAGTTAACATTCATTTTATTTGTACTTAGAAGAATTTCTGTAGAAAGTGAAACCAGAGTCTACATGAAGATCAGAGTCTGGAAGGTGGTCAGAGTCTATAGATCATCAGAGTCTGTGAACTATCAGAGTCTACATCTAATCAGAGTCTGGAGATCATCAGAGTCTGAAGATTTCAGAGTCTATACAGAAGATCAGAGGAATGGAAAGTCTTCGAAGATCAAGATAATTTAAATTACAGATATGCTATGGGAAAGAAAGAGAATTCTACAAGGAAACTATCAACTAATAATTAGGAATTATATTCCTATTGTAATTTATCTTTCTGTTATTAGTTGATAGGAAGCTCTCTATATAAACTCTATGTAACCTAATTGTAAAAGTGTGGGAAAATAATTGTCTTAGTAATATTTTTGTGAGAGCATAGAGATAGAGAGAGTTGCTGTGATAAACACAGAGAAGCTGCTAGGGTTTGTGTACATCCTAGGAGAGTTTTGTATTCACAAATCAATAATACAAAATAGTTCTTATTCATATCTTCGTGCTTGAGTTTGTTATTAATTTGATTTTAAACCGGGCAGAAAAGACACACAAGTATTCAACCCCCCCTTCTACTTGTGCAACTGGGAAAACAATTGGTATCAGAGCCTAACGTATAAAATCGATCAAAGATGTCTGGAAACAAAGATGGCAATTCTAAGATTCCTATGCTTAAAAGAAACGAGTTCACCCACTGGAAGGTTAAGATGCTGCATCATCTGGAAGCAACAGACCCTGACTACCTTGAAAGAATTCATGAAGGACCCTATGTGCCCTTAAAGCTTGTGCCTCAAATCAATGAAGAAGGTAAAGTAACTGAAGAACACTTCATTGGAAAACCCAAGGCTGAATGGACAAGAGAGGACAAGGAGAATGTCCTTAAGGAGGCAAAAGTCAAAAACATTCTCTTCAACAGTTTGGATTCTGTTCTTATAAACTGTGTTATATCATGCACCACTGCTAAGGAGATGTGGGCAAAACTTGAAGTGCATTGTCAAGGGACTAAAGACGTCAAGAAGAATGCAAGGTCTTTGCTAATTCAGGAGTATGAATATTTTGAAGCTAAATCTGGAGAATCTATCACTGAGATGTATGATAGGTTTACAAAACTTCTGAATGAGATGGCTATGCTTGGTAAGGTTTATGATTCTGAAGATACAAACACCAAGTTTCTAAGAGCACTTCCTGAAGAGTGGGACAATAAAACAACAGCCATAAGGGAAGCTAGAGATTTGGATGAACTAACTCTAGAAGAATTGTATGGCAGACTCAAGACATATGATTTGGAGATGCAACAGAGGAAGAATAAGAAATCTGTGAAGACAAAATCCGTGGCACTCTTACTGGAGTCTGAGAAAGAACAACAGGAACAACCCACAGAAGCTAGAATCAAGGATTCAAGGAAGAATGGTAAAGCTGTTGTGGAGTCAGAGTCTACTGACACAGACTCTGATTCTGATGAAGAGATTGACCTAAGTCAAATTATGGCTATGTTTGCAAAAAATTTCAAAAGAATGAAATTTAACAAAAGAATTGGAAAATTTAGCAAGAGGCCATCATTCAAGAAGGAAGATGAGAAGGTTGAGAAGAGCAAGAGTACAATAATCAAACTTGACAAAGCAAAGGTCAAATGTTTCAACTGTGGAATATTGGGCCACTTTGCTAGTGAATGCAGAAAGTCAAAAAGTCAAGGAAAAGGAAAAGCACTTCTATCAACTGGAAAGGATTGGGCAGATTCAAGCTCAGAGGTTGAAATTGATTATGAAAATCTAGCACTGATGGCATCCTCCTCAAGAAAATCACAATCTCCCAAAGAACCCTCATCTCCTAAAACTCAGGTATCAATCTTTACTCCTGAATCCTTAATTAATTTAGACTCTGATGGTATAGAAACTGTGCAAAGGGAGGTCAATAAAATAATGACAACATGTAGGTCTCTCACTAGTGAAAGTGAAAGGTTGAGAGAGGAAAATTTGACCTTGACTAAAAGGAATGATCATTTAGAGTCTGAGTTAATATTAATGGAACAATACAAAAAGGATTCTGAGAAACATAGTCATAACTACACTGAAATCTTGAAGGCCTATGACTATGTTAAGAAAGAACTAGAAGAAGAGAGACTCAAGTTTAGAGTCTGGACAGACTCTGGTAGAAAAGTTCAAGAAATTCTCAATAATCAAAATGTGTGTCAAACTGCTGGTCTAGGCTATGACAAGAGTCAAGACAAAAGACCTATTGTTGAGAATGATAACAGTGAAGAAGCTAGCCAAGTTAATAAGACTAAAGACAAAAGTACATTTGTTCCTGTTAAGTTTGTGACACCTTAAGAAAAATCTGAAACCACAAACTCATCTGTCATTAGTCCCCCTGTTGTTAACAAAAAGACAGATGAAACAGGAGCAAATAACTCTAATAAAAATATTAATATAGGGTACTTGTCTAAGTCAAAATTAAAAGAAAGGCTAGAGAACTTATCAGAGTCTACCAAAACTAGGAGAAATAGGAATGGTAAGGAAGGAATTAATAAGGCAAACAATTACCAAAAGGATCCTAATGCTCCTAGAAAGAAGTGTTATAGATGTGGCAACCACAACCATTTGGCTATAGATTGTAAAGCAAAGATTGAGAAGAAATCAGAGTCTAATCCTTCACAGACTCTGAAAAGTCACTACATACCACAGAAACCATGTTATCACTGTGGTAGCATATTTCATTATATCTATATGTGTAAGGACTATCATGACTTGTATTACAATTTTTATGAGCTAAAATCTTCTATTGATAAAAGTTGGTATGACACTGTCAAGACTCTACCAGAGTCTAAGGCAACAAAAGAGACAGGTAAATGAAAGGTGAAAATTGTAAAGCCTGCTTCTCCTAAAGTTAGTAGAAAAGGATCCAAAACTGTTTGGGTCCTCAAAACATCTAACTAGTTGCTTTATGTATGCAGGGAACCAGGGTAAAGAATGTAACCCTAATCCTGGACAGTGGATGCTCAGGACACATGACTGGAAAGAAATCCCTGCTTACAGACTTTGTGGAAATGGCTGGCCCAGAAGTATCCTTTGGAGATGGCAACAAAGGACAAACACTGGGATATGGCAAGATTGTACTTGGGAATGTCATCATTGAACAAGTAGCTCTAGTTGATGGCTTAAGGCATAATTTAATAAGCATAAGTCAACTTGGAGATAAAGGTTACCATACTGGCTTTGACAACAAAGAGTGTCTTGTGACTCACAAAGAAACAGGCATTGTGGTTTTCAAAGGACTTAGGCATGGTAACATTTATGAAGCCAGCTTGGAGGATTGCATACACAGTGAAATCACATGTCTATATAGCAAGGCCTCAACAGAAGAAAGCTGGAAATGGCACAAGAAACTGTCACACATCAACTTCAAAACACTCAATAAGTTGGTTAAACAGAATCTTGTAAGAGGATTACCACAGGTTGATTTTGTGCAAGATGGACTTTGTGAAGCATGTCAACTTGGGAAGCAAAGAAAATCATCCTTCAAGAGCAAGACAATTAACACCATTTCTGAACCCTTTTATTTATTGCATCTTGATTTATTTGGTCCAGTAAATGTTATGTCAATTAACAAAAGGAAATATACTCTTGTTATTGTAGATGATTTTACAAGATTCACATGGGTTTTCTTTCTACATTCAAAGGATGAAGCTGCACAACACATAAAAGACCATATCACCTTTCTGGAAAGGAAATCAACAAAAACAGTTAAAATTCTAAGGAGTGACAATGGTACTGAATTCAAGAATTCAATCATGGAGGACTATTGTGCATCAAAGGGAATTACTCAACAATTTTCTGCACCAGGAACTCCTCAACAAAATGGAGTTGTGGAGAGAAAGAATAGAACACTCATAGAAGCTGCCAGAACAATGTTGGCAGAATCTAAGCTACCAGTCTATTTTTGGGCAGAGGCAGTCAATACAGCATGTTTCACTCAAAACTGCACCTTAATAAACATGCATGGAAAGACTCCCTATGAAATGATAAAGAACAAGAAGCCAAGTGTGAAACACTTTCACATATTTGGATGCAAGTGTTATGTACTGAAAGTACATCCTGAAAATCTAAGTAAATTTGAAGCCAAGGCAGATGAGTCAATTTTTCTTGGATATGCATCAAACACAAAAGCATTCAGAGTGTTTAATCTCAGAACCAAAATTGTTATGGAATCTATTCATGTTGCATTTGATGATAAAAAGTTTACAGGATTGCAGGATGAGTCAGAGTCTACTACACTGGAATTTGAAAATCTAAAAAGTTCTGAGATAAATGAAGAAGAAGAGGATGAAGACCCTCAAACAACTCCTGAACCAACACAGGAATCTGCACACTCTGAGGGGGAGTCAGAAAATTCAACTCCAAATAATTCAGAGTCTAACAGGTCAGGGTCTACCCAGACAGAGTCTAGACAGACAGAGTCTAGACAGACAGAGTCTAACTCATCAGGGTCTGGATCAAGCAACTCTGAAACCTTGTCAGAGTCAAGCAATTTAGGGGGAGCCTCTTCATTTGAATTTCACTCAAATACAGAAGATGCAAATGACTTAGGGGGAGCTTCAAGTTCAAGAACCAATCTTCCACCAGCTAGAAAATGGACAATGGATCACACTCCTGACTTAATAATTGGTGACCCTGAGAGTGGTGTACAAACAAGAACAACCACTCAAAATGAATGTCTTTATAGCTGTTTTCTCTCAAAGAATGAACCCAAGAAAATTGAGGAAGCCTTGCAAGACCCTGATTGGATTATTGCAATGCAAGAAGAATTGAATGAATTTGAGAGAAATAAAGTGTGGAAACTAGTACCAAGACCTAGAAATAGATCTGTTGTTGGTGCAAAATGGGTTTACAGAAACAAACTTGATGAGAATGGAACTGTAGTAAGAAACAAAGCAAGGCTAGTTGCAAAAGGATACTCACAGGAGGAAGGAATTGACTATGATGAAACTTTTGCACCAGTAGCAAGATTGGAAGCTATCAGAATGTTTCTTGCCTTTGCAACTCATTCAAAATTCAAGGTGTATCAGATGGATGTGAAAAGTGCCTTCTTAAATGGAGAATTGGAAGAAGAAGTCTATGTGGAGCAACCACCAGGATTTGTTGATCCAAAGTTTCCTGATCATGTTTACAGGTTAGACAAGGCACTATATGGATTGAAGCAAGCACCTAGAGCATGGTATGAAACTCTTTCAAAATTTCTTCTGGAAAATGATTTCACAAGAGGTACCATTGACAAAACTCTCTTTATTAGAAAATGTAAAGGTGATATTTTGCTTGTCCAAATTTATGTTGATGATATTATATTTGGATCTACTAATGATAAACTCTGTGAAAAGTTTAGTCAACTAATGCAGTCAAATTATGAAATGAGCATGATGGGAGAATTAAACTTCTTTTTGGGGCTTCAAGTCAAACAGAATGATGATAGAATTTTCATCAATCAAACAAAGTATGTAAGAGAACTGTTTAAGAAGTTTGATATGCAAGACTCTGCAACTGCTAAAATTCCCATGTCAACTGCCACAAAGCTAGACTCTGACCCAAAGGGTAAGAAAGTTAACAACACTAGCTACAGAGGTATGATTGGCTCATTGTTATATTTAACTGCTAGTAGACCAGACATAATGTTTGCAACTTGTCTATGTGCTAGATTTCAAGCTGACCCTAGAGAATCACATTTAATAGCTGTGAAAAGAATTTTTAGATATCTCAAGGGGGCACAAACTCTTGGACTTTGGTATCCTAGAGAGTCAGATTTTTCACTAATTGGTTATTCAGATTCTGACTATGCAGGATGCAAAGTAGACAGGAAAAGCACAACAGGACAATGCCAATTTCTTGGCAACAGATTAATTTCTTGGTTTAGCAAGAAACAACAAACAGTATCCACCTCAACAGCTGAGGCTGAATACATTGCAGCTGGAAGTTGCTGTGCTCAAATTCTGTGGATGAGAAATCAATTACTTGATTATGGACTAACATTATCAAATATTCCTATGTATTGTGATAATACTAGTGCTATTAAAATTGCAGAGAATCCAGTCCAACACTCCAGAACAAAGCACATTGATGTCAGGTATCACTTCATTAGAGAACATGTTGAAAATGGCATTGTGACACTTCACTATGTTCCAACTGACAGACAGATTGCAGACATTTTGACAAAACCACTTGATGAATCTACCTTTCTCAGACTGGTAGGTGAATTAGGTATGTTAAATATGTAAGTTATCAAAATTACAAGAAGCAAGGTATGTACTTGAATTATAGTCCCTGGCTTAACACACTATGATTAATTAAAAGTGCAAAATTTTGTTTGGTACTTTACCTTGACAGAGTCCAGTTCTTAGACTCTGACGAGTCTGTAGACTCTGAGAGCCTGTCGACTCGGAGAGTCTGTAGACTCTGAGAAAAATATCGCCTAGACTCTGAATCGGTCAATATTCGCGCCTACAGACTCTGATTGCTTTTAAACGGTTCAATTGACTTGAAATAGGCGGTAACAGTTATCTTTTGACTGGAGATAGACTGTAGACTCGTGTGTATTGTATGCAATTCAAACAAAATAGAAAATTTTTCATACAATTTACTCACTTGTTTATTGTAATTATTTTCTAAGGCAAAAATATTCACAGAGCTTTTTGCGAACCCTAGTTAATTTCTTCAAGTTTTTCCATCACTTTCAACATCAACAACTTCAATGGCTGCCATTTCTACTGTTCTGAGGGGACCCAAGGCGATTGCTTTTACTTTTGGGGACTTTGATTTCATGACTACAAATCATGTTGCTGCTCTTGGAGATAAGAAAGGAGTAGATGCTGACTACTTCCCAATGATGGATTTCATGGAGCACTCTGAGCTCAGTTACATTCTCAAGGCATCACCAGTGATTCACATGGATGCTGTGTCAAAGGCTTGGAGTTCTGCACAGGTTGTTGATCCTTCTCAGGATCAACCAGGTAAAATCATGTTTACCTTTGGCTCCACTACATTTGATGTAACTGCCGATGTACTTAATGCTGTGTTTAAATTGCCTGTAAGAACACCTTTTGATGAAACTGTTTCTGATGATGACATTAAAAGCATGTTTAAGGCAATAGGTTATTCTGCTAGCTTAGATAACATGAGTAAAATAACTAGGCCTTACTTAAGGAAAGAATGGTCCTTTTTCTTTGATCAAATTGCTAAGTGCTTCACTGGTAAGTGTAGTGGTTTTGATGCTATTACTGCTATAACTTATCAAATTGGTCACAGTCTCCTGTTTGACAAAGTGATCAACATTGGTGATATGTTGCTCACTCAAATGGGAGCAAAATTAAATAATGTGCAAGAGGGGAGGAAGAAAGTCTACTATCATATATTTCTTATGATTCTCCTCAACCATTTCATTCCTGATATGTCAACCAAGTTGGCAGATGATTGCTGTGTGCAGGCATACAGCAGAAAAGTCTACCTGCCATGCACTATCCACAGGTAATGCAGGTAAAACTCTCAACCTACAAACCTTCTATCTACAATGCCTCATTTTTTGGTGGTGAAATGGTGCAGGAACAAGTAATGGAGAGTCCCCCTGCACCTACCCAAGTCACCCAATCCCCTTCAATTCCACAATCTTCCAAACCAAAATCCAAAAAGAAACCAACCTCTGGTATCTCTCAACAGGCACCAGTTGTAAAGAGGAGAAAATTGATTCAAACTAGGCTGATAGATGAGCACGGTGAGGAAGAGCTCAACCCTCTAGAGAAACAAGTTGTTGAAGGTCTTTCTTTGTTAAAAGAAGGTCATGATACACTTGATTCTAACCTTCAAGCCAAGTCTGTAGTCTCTGAAAAGGCTACAGACTCTGAAAAGCCTAGGTATGCACCTCAGGATTCTCTAATTGAGTCTCCTGACAAATCTTTTGATCAGAAGTACAGAAGATTGAGGAAGGCTTATTCTGCACACACACACAAGCCTCTTATTATTACTAACCCTGTTTTGCAGGAAACAGATGCTCCCAAGGCTCCTGCAGAGCCAGACTCTGAAAGCAAGAAAACTCATGAACCAGAGTCTAATGTTGAGTCAGAGTCTAGGCTGCCTTTAGACTCTGATCATGATACATTTTGGGAAGGAATGCCATTGGATGCAGCCTCAAGTCTAATTGATGAGATCATTATTCCAAGTGATGAGGTACTGCTATTCCTATATCCTTTGGTGGAATCAGTTGAAGATCCAGGGCAATATCAGACTAAATCTCAAGTCTTGGATTTTCTTACAACCTATGAAGCCCTAAGGAAGAGGATGGAACAGGAGCTACAAATGTTTGCACAGGATGTGGTCAAAAATCTATACAGCTACCTATTCAACTCTTCATTACAAGTACAAGCAGCTGGGCTCATAGAAGGCAAGACAAATGAAGTTCTCAAAGCACTGGGTGTGCCAGACTCTGAACAGCAAATTACAAAGAAGCCTAAAAAGCTTAAGGTCCACACAAGGAGAGCATCAGAGTCTGTTGCTGAGTTGGAAACTGAGATTGAGCAACCAGTTTTTAACTATGAAGCAATTTGGGATAATGGAGTTACCTACAGGACAGCCATTCAATGGATCTCTCAAATTCAACCTCTGTCAAGACAGGTGGCTGACTATCTTGTTCATAATATAGGTACAATTGCCAACAAATACATCTATCCAACCTACCAAAGTAGACTGGATCAATTCAAGGGCACTTATTTTCAAAAAGTAAGAAGGGAACTGCAGGACCTCTTCAATCTCACAGATGCCCAGGCAATCAATGTAATCCATCTCAGGGCCTTTCATCACAAGTTGGATGCATTTATTCTTGAAGAACAACAGGAGGTAGCAGGTAGTGCAAGGCAGTTGGAGAATGGGACTAGTGCACCAGTGGTGACTAGTGATAAAGATTCTCAGTCTGCCTCACCCACACAAGAACCACCTAGTCAGAGGTTGGGTGATAGTGGGGCAGGGGAGTATGCTGTTAGGCCCTCCTTGACAACTCACCAAACAGCTGATGAGAACCCCAGTGATATGGGAAGACAGACTCTGATGGATGCTCATGAAGAAATTTCCCAATCTATTCTGTCAGAGTCTATCCACCTTGAGGGGGAGTCTCATGCACAAACAGTCCAAGATGGCAACACTCAGACTCTGGCTTCTAATGAAGTCATACTGAAGCTGTCAGAGTCTAGAGTAGACCCTGAGACTGGAATACTGGAGCCAACAGACTCTGAAAAGAGAGAAGATGCTTGTAAGGGTTCAGGATCTGTTGATGCTCACCCCTTGGTGGAAACCCCTAGCCTTCAGACATTTGAAGGGGTTCCCCTCCATCAAGGTGGTTCAGGTATTGAAGCACAACTCTTATCTCTCAACCCCTCTTCTGTAGGATTATTGAATGCACCCTCCACATTGAGTGAAAAAATATCTGAGAGGCTGGCACTGGACCAGGCAGAAGGAGAGGTAGAAAAGGCTGTAGAGAGCCTGAGTGAGTTTGAGAAAGTGGGTGCCCAACCCCACTGTGAGCATGAGAGATTAGGGTATCCTGAACCTAGCTTTACTTATTGGGATCAAGATTTGCCACAAAGTTGGTCCAATGAGTTGGAGCAGGGGATGGATGAAAATTCACACTGTTTGATTGTGCAGATTGGAAAGAAGGAGGAGACTCTTGCTGCTCAGAAATCATTTACTCAGAGACCACAACTACATTTGGTGGATTCTCTAGCAAGGAGAGCAGATAGAGTCATGGAGACTATGGTGGAAAACCCTGTCATTTCACCTGAGGCTGCGAATTTGAAGTCAGAAGAACCTCTGTTAATCATGCCTATAAGGGCTAGACTTCCAGAGTCTACAGTCTCTGATAACTCTCAGGAGGAGTCAGGGTCTATAGTCCCGTTTGCAGTTTCGGAGTCTACACCACCAGAGTCTACCCCTCCAATTACAAAGATTGAGCCTGTTGCTGAGGAGTGCTCTTCTGAAGATGATGATCCAGTTCCACCCTCCTTTGTATATTTTGATCAGATGTTTCCCCAATCTTGGGAGTCTGCACAGCAAAGGGGAATAACAGATAAAGATTCTTTTGCTTGCATTTTGGCAATTCATCAATCTGAGAGGCTTCCAGCTTTTCAGAAAAAATCTTTTCAACAGGAACATGGTTACTATCCTGGTGAAGAAGATCAAGTCTTAGATGGAGCTGTTAAAGCTAAGCTGCCTGATGTTGCTGCTCAATTATCCAGTGTGGTCCAGGATATTTCTCATATTAAAACGAAGCTCACTGGTGTTGATACTACCACTTCTCTTCTCAATACAAGATTTGACAGAATTCACTCCCTTCAATTATCCAAAGAGGTCGCTTTTAAAGATGCTCTGGCTGCTATCACTACCACTCAAGCCTCTCTTCAAACTACAGTTTCTGCTTTAACCACTAAGGTTGATTCAGTTATTGCAGCCCAGGCAAATATCTCCACAGTTCTTGAGCAGATCCTTTTGGCTGTCACCAGTAATGATGATGTCAAAAAGGGGGAGAAGGAGACGCAAGGTGAATCCTCCAAGAGACATAAGGATGAGGGATGCAAGGATCAATCAAGGGGAGTTAAAAGGAGGAGAGATGGTGATGATGGAGATAGTTCTCATGGTCCTAAGGGTCCTGATGGTGTGCAACAAAAACAATCTGGAGTAGCAAGAACTCAAACACACCAGTCAGGGACTGGACATGGGAAATCAGGGTCTAAATCAGACTCTGATAGGCAAAGGAAGAAATCAGACTCTGATGACACTCAAGAACCTTCTTACTGGAAATGCAGTCAATCAAATCTGTAACTTAGAGCTAAAAACAAGACAGGACTTGGATGATTTGAAGAATCAGATATTGACAGAACATCTACCTTAACCAGGGATCCTCAATCCTTGACAGATAGGCAGTTTGAAAAGATCACCCAGAAGCATTTAAACAAAGTGGTGTCTGCTCAAATTGTTTATAATATTTTTGAAAGAAAGGTACAAGGAGGTCAGGGAGAAACAGAAAAGGTGAAAAATGAGATGCTAGTTTACTTCCTAGAAGGTGGAAGTGTAAGGTGGATTAGTCAGTCAAATTTTATATTTTTCAAACAAGCTGAGGAGCTACAGTATATTAGATTCCTACTGCAAATTGCTTATGAAGTGAACAAAAGCAAAGAGGCTATCACTCACAAATGGTTTCAAGAAATTGACAAGAAGCTGACTCTGCACAGACAGGCAAATCGACAAATGAGCAAATTCTCTTTGAAATATGTTGATGCTGAGGGAAATGATCAAGTCATGCCATTAGAAGAAAAACAAATCAAGTTTCAAGAAGGTGTTGGTCATTACTTTAGGTTTCAGCCTATGAATGGGAAAGTCAGTGTTTTAATGTTGAAGGACTTAAAAACTCAAGAAAGCAATGCAAATGACCTAAGAGCAGCTTACTGTCAAATAAAATGTTCAAATGAAGAAATGAAGAAACTGAAGAAATTTGTTGGTGAAGCTTTGGCAATTGTGGAGGAAAATATGTTAAAGTCTTTTTTGAAGAATAATCCAGCTTTTGAGAAGATTAAATAAGAAGTAATTCTTTTTCCCTTATAATTCTTTTATACTGTTCTAGATTAATAGTTCTATTCTTTAGTTTTGACATCATCAAACCTTGATTTATGCTTACATTTTATAAAGCATAAATAGGGGGAGATTGTTAGGAATATATCCATTTGATGATGTACAAAATGCTAGAACAGGGTCTAGATTAGTTTATCTGTAATAAGTCTTTCTAGTCTCTAAAATATATAATCAGAGTCTAGATAGTCAACATTCATGTTATTTGTACTTAGAAGAATTTCTGTAGAAAGTGAAACCAGAGTCTACATGAAGATCAGAGTCTGGAAGGTGGTCAGAGTCTATAGATCATCAGAGTCTGTGAACTATCAGAGTCTACATCTAATCAGAGTCTGGAGATCATCAGAGTCTGAAGATTTCAGAGTCTATACAGAAGATCAGAGGAATGGAAAGTCTTCGAAGATCAAGATAATTTAAATTACAGATATGCTATGGGAAAGAAAGAGAATTCTACAAGGAAACTGTCAACTAATAATTAGGAATTATATTCCTATTGTAATTTATCTTTCTGTTATTAGTTGATAGGAAGCTCTCTATATAAACTCTATGTAACCTAATTGTAAAAGTGTGGGAAAATAATTGTCTTAGTAATATTTTTGTGAGAGCATAGAGATAGAGAGAGTTGCTGTGATAAACACAGAGAAGCTGCTAGGGTTTGTGTACATCCTATGAGAGTTTTGTATTCACAAATCAATAATACAAAACAGTTCTTATTCATATCTTCGTGCTTGAGTTTGTTATTAATTTGATTTTAAATCGGGCAGAAAAGACACATAAGTATTCAACCCCCCCTTCTACTTGTGCAACTGGGAAAACACTCTATCATAAGATATGGTACATTTGGGTTCCTAACACGCAATATCCAGGATTCTAACCAAGTTTGTATGCTAGACATGGCTAACGGACTCAACTTCACTCTTAAAAGCATTCACTGTTTGCAATTAAATTAATCACTCTTTGTAAAATTCATTTGCATCTGAATCAGGAGTCATTGGACCAATATCAACACCACTACTATCCACATCACTTATATCTTCATTACCGACGTCTTTGTCCATAGCGCTATTAATTGGAATATGTCTAAAGTCCTGCATCAGTTCATCATCAGACTAATCATATGTTCCTGCTAACTTTCTTTTCAAAACCCCCTCAAATATATTAGGTCTTGCTTCTACATCATATGCAAGATATCTCTCTATCTATGCTTATAATGCTACAACAAACCAATACAAAATTTAATTAGTACCGATACATATCATATTATATTGCTACAAAATAATATTTGTAATGTTATATTTCTATTTCAAAACTTTATAAAATCATGGAAAATGTAAAATGAATAATGTTCGAATACAAACATGATTGCATCTTATAAACTAAACATTGTCATATCTCTATGACATGCTAGATAATTATCTTACTTAAGGAGGCAACTTCTGGCTATCTGAGTTCATAGTTCATACAAAAATGAATTTGCATTTTTAAATATTCTTTTATTGTATAAAGGGTTTCATTTTAAGTCTATGTTACTATTTTACTCCCTATTAAAGCTCACAAATTTAATAAATAAATCATCTAGCCAGCAACCCATCAAAAGATTAAGTATATAAAATCATAAAGATATAAATTGCAAACTCACTCAAGAATGTGAATGTCAACAGGATTTGAAGTCTTGAGGCGGAGTCATTCAAAACGCCAATTGCAAATTCCCGTCTTTTATCATTGCACCCTTTAGTATAACAATGATCCCTACTGTGATGATAAAACCATTAGCTTCATTGCCACCTTCCTGAACATATGGAAAACATAGATTAGATTCACCTGATTGTAGGATTATCACTCATTATGATGCAGTAATGGTTTAATATAAATTTGTTGATTGCGTTACAAATTGGGGGGCAAGAAATTATTATTATCAAAGTCACAAACTTTAGTACTGTTCACCATCTTACTTGGGGGCTGCATCTTTAATCTCATCATCTCTATTCTCCTGTATACAGCTAGCAAATGTCAATAAGAATACAAATTTGAAGTATGCATCAAGTTATGCATCCTCCGTGTATAAAAAATGAAAAGAACAGATGAAAACACAACTACATATGAAATTTTCAAATAGTTAGATAATGCAAATTATGTTTATTACTTTGTTTTACTAATGCAAATTATTGCATTTATTACATATTATAAATGTTAGTAATTGTGCTCTAGAGACAATAGTTTTTATATTTTAAGGAAAATATTTATTATTAAGGATTATGTTTTATTGATTATTATTTATTTATTATGTTTTGTTTACTGCGTAATAAATTGAAAGCATAATAAATGTCCTTGGAATTTTGATACGTATTCTATATCTTTAAGTATGTGACTTAAAAATGAGATTATATGAATAGTATCTTATTCATAAAATTCTCTAGTCGAGTATTATTATTTAAGGACAATAATAATGCACAAAGACTGGTATGTTTCTTGACAGATGACCACATCTCATTGGTCATAGGTATGGGGATACTAAAGTCAAAAACATAAGTGCATGTCTCAATGCATGGCACTGGAATGACCCGCCGTGAGATTCTACATGTTAAGTAAGTGTCATAAGTAATTCTCACTGTGATAATGGTGTAATGATCCTTAGACCTGAAATCATTATATTTCTATACAGGAATTAATATACTTTGATTACATTAAAAGTTGCCTTTGACCGGGTGATGATAAAAGTGGACATTGGGTATATTATGAATCGTATGAGAAATATGAATGATCTAGATGGGATTTAATCCTCCTAATTTTAGGAGTGATATTATTGGCCTCTTGTTTGAGTGAGACTATGAAATGCACGGCCGTGCTCAAATGTTGATTTGATTTTAATAGTCTACTCATCGATCAAGAAAATAAAGATTAAATTATGAAGAGGATGACACGAGACATGCCTTGAGTTTAATCTATAATATCAAGATTAAAGGGATTATATTACATGGAACATTATTCACGAAAGGCTTAATCGAATCACCGATTTATTATTATTACTTGGGTAGCAATGATGTATTACTAGATGCCGCTCATTGTTTACAATTTTAATTAGATATTAAAATTGTTGCCAACGTAATAATAACCTACAGGGTCACACACAAAGAACGCTTGAAGGAGAAATAATTTAAATTATGAATTTAAATTAAATAAGTAATTTATTTTATTTATGATATTAATTAAGTATGACTTAATTAATTATATAAATAGAATAAATGAAATACTTAAACTAATTCTAAAATTAATAATTAATTAATTAAGTGAGACTTAATTAAATAATTTAGAATTTTGGATTAGTATTAATTATAATTGGATTATAATTAGAAAACTTATTCCTCTCTATATATAATCTCTTTATGGGCTGATTTAATGAGATAGAGATTTTACAAAAACCCTAGCCGCTCTGAGAGAGGAGGAAGATAGAGAGAGAAGAAGTTTTCGGGTGCTAGTACACATCAATCCTTCATGAAAAGTGTTCGTGTGGATACCGTAGAGCGTAGATCGCGAGAGCGGGATACGTGGTGATTAAACAAGCTTTGGACCTCCATTAATCTTCCATTAATGAACTGTTAAAGCTTCTAAAGGTATTTATTCTTTATCTCCGAATTAAATCTTTTGTTTTCGCATGGATCCTGCGGAGGGTTTCGCTATTTTGATTTATTTTTCGCGTTTATTCCGCTGCGTTTGTGTCTTGAAACCCTTCAATAAACACCATAAACTCATTATGTACATGTAAAATTACTACATTTTACTACACTATTCTATAATAATTACTATAATTACAATTAAATAATTAATTCATAAACTTCTCACATATATAAACATCTAAAAATAATCAAACATTTATACTATCAAACATATGTCATAACAAACTGTTGGTAACACAAGTATGAATCATATATAGATTTAACACTTGAGAATTGTAAACTTTTTTTTATGGATAAAGTCAATAGTTTTCAATTTTTTAAAATAGCATTTGTTTAGATAATCCACAACATAACCCTAAACAAAATATACATAACATAAATTAAAACACTTTTCAACAAAGCACTTAACTAAAAATTACACAACTTCGACCAACACCTTCACCAATTAATATAAATATGACATATCACTACTACAGGTTACAACTTTCATAATCTAATTAGATATCTTCTTATCATCCATCTCCATATTTATCCACTTATTATAATAAAGAGTAAATGAGATACGTTAAGTAGTTGAATGAGCTAGATTTGAGCATGTATACCTTCCAATTTATGATCATTCACACAAAACTAAACTACATCAAACAGTTGCTTTTAGTAAAATCATTGAAATTCCAAGATGCTTGACTACTCTCCCGATCATGCTTTCAGTTTCTTCCTTCAATAGTTTATAACATTCATCATTATCCTGCAACAAAATGGGTGGATATTACATGAAGCAACAATCCAAGCACGACAAAAAAACATGTCAATTTTTGACACACTCTCTAAATAGTTATAATTTTTTTCAAATATGAAACACATATCACACACACCATAAACTCATTATAAACATATGGAATGGCAGTCATAGATTTTAAACAAGAATAGTAAATGAAAATGCAAAGAAGGCTGCCAAAGAAAGAAATTCAAATGCCGAAACCTTTCTAACAATTGATCTTGAACCACTTGAAGAGAAGAAAAAGGGTAAAGCCATAATGATTGAAGAAGAAAAGAAAAAGAAGGAGCCAGTTGACCAGAATCTTCTTCAAGGAGCCATTTCCTCAGTATTTTCAGATGTTGTAAGAAGAGAAAAGAAGAATGAAGAAATTGTAAGGAAAATGGAAATGAAATGGAATATGGAAGATCAATTAGTAGAATAAACACTGAGGAAAAAGAGGAAAATAGCCATGGCTAAGAAAAAGACAAGTTCTACTCAAGAAAAAGTGGTTCAGGAAAACCTCCAGGTTAAACAAGAAGAAATCAAGGAGGAGGTAACAATTAAAGACTATGATATGAAAGGGATACCAGTGATAAGTGAAAAAGGTTTGATAGGAGTAAGAACTCACCCTACAACCTCTAACCAAGAAGAATCAATGAGGTTTGAGTATGAAAATGGAGTAAAAACCACTTATTCAGTAAAGGTGATAATGAAGCAAAGATACAATGTTCTGAAGACTATTCTACCTCTACTCAATAGAAAGTACAAACTCAATACAACAATTGCTCAAGGCAAAAGCTGAACCTGATTCACCCCTTAATCAATGGAAGTCTCAAGTCAAAAAGGTAGTGTTGGAGCCAAAATATGCAATGATTTTTACTGATGTGAAGGGCAACACAAAGTTCTTTGATATCTGCAAATATCTTGACAAAATCATAGATGAAGAAATTCACTACCTTATGAGGCAACTTGGAGAGACTCACAGAGATAACGCAATTTTGAGGAGTTCATTCATGAGACAATTAAAGGAAAATGCTGAGAAAAGAAAGAAGAAAAAGTAATTGGATTATGAAGATTGTGAAGACATTGGAGCAGCTTGCAGAAGTTATTCATCAAACTGGTACTTCCAAAATTCAAAGTGCTATTTAAATTTCTTGATTCTATCTTAATGTAAACAATAAAGGGTTTTGTTATCATCAAGTATATTTATATTTGTTCATGCCACAGACACAAATAGGGGAGATTGTTAGGAATCTACACGTAATTTGATGATAACTTTAATCTTAGAATCATAGAAATTTTAATTGATGTAACTGATCAATTGATATGAAAATTATAAATATCAATTGATCAGGAAATCATTTATGAGTTGAAATATTTATGTGAATCAACTGATAATTTGGATTGTAGTATAGGTGTACTTAGTCTATTTTAATCGATAACGTGTAAGTCAATTGATATTATTTTCATCAATTGTTGTTAGAGTCGATTGATATAGATCATCATCTGATGTGTAACTTAGACTGTCAAATTGTAATTATTTGAAGACAGAAAATTATACAAGTGAAGGATGATCAGTTGATATTGAAGCATCGATGGATAGAAGATCAATCGAATAAACCAAGTCAAGTATTGAAGACCATTAACTGATATGAAGACCCATCGATTGATATATCGATTGATAACATCTATCAATCGATAAGTCACTATTTATCCGTCAATGGATATAAAGATCAATCAAAGAAGAACATCAATTGATAGATAAAAGGAAGGATCAATTGATATGCTTAACAAAAAATTATCAATTGATCGAGACAACACAGAAAGGCTATCTGTTGAAGATCCAAAGGACAAAAGCACACCTATGAAAGACAGTCTATGATGACTGTGAAGACTCAATCTGAAGCTGTCTTTCAAACCTTTTTCTAAAATGGAAAAAGGTAAAAGGGAAAATAGGTAGAAAAAATCCTAGAATAGGCATTGTAAAAACACACTTGTAGTATATAAACAAGTGTGGTAGCATTGTTAGAAAAAGTACAAGTTAAACAATATTTCTTGAATCAACTGTTTAGCCTTAGAGCACTTTGTAAGAACAGTTGATTTATTTTCTAACCTTGTAAAAATGAAGCTAGGTTTTTATTTAACATAGGAACATTAAGCAAAAATATACACTGATGGAAAAACCAATCCATCAGTAACTTTAAAATCTCTTTGTTGAATTTATTTTTAGTTTTATTTTTATTTATACATATTCTCTCGAACACTCAAATATCAAGAATAAATATTAAAATAATAAAAAGTTTTGATATTTGTATTGAACCCCTTTCTACAAATATTAACATTGTTCTGGGAAATACTAATTGGTATCAGAGCGTAGGCTTCGAACATACAGAAAGTTTAAAGATCAAGCAGTCAATATGGGACAAAAAGATTCAGGTTTGAAAATTCCAGTCTTAGAAAAAGATGAATATTTTGCATGGAAAGTAAAAATGCATCTGCATCTTCTTTCTCTCGACCCTTCCAATGTTAACTACATAGAGAAATGTCCTCATGTTCCCATAAAGCTAGTCATAGGTGTAAACCCTGATGGAACTCCTGCACTTGACAAACATGTTTCAAAACTCATCAATGAATTCACGGAAGAGGATGAAAAAGAAGTGCTTAAAGACAAGAAGGCCATGAACATTCTGTTTAATGGTCTAGATACAGATATGTTTGACAATGTGATAAATTGTACTTCATCAAATGAAGTATGGGATACTCTTCAAACTCTATGTGAAGGAACTGAACAGGTAAGGAAAAACAAGATGTAACTCTTGATTAAAAAATATGAATCATTTCTTTTTAAGAGTAGAGAATCTATCAATGATACCAATAGCAGATTTCAGAAGTTGTTAAGTGGATGGAAGCTATATGGTAGGGTTTATGCAACTGAGGAGGAAATCTAAAATTTCTTAGATCTCTTCCAAAGGAATGGAAACCAATGACTGTTTCCATTAAACAATCTCAAGACTTCTTGGGTTATACTCTTGAGAAACTTTATGGTATTCTCAAGACATATGAGTTGGAAATCCAACAAGATGATGAGATTGAGAAGAATCAAAGAAAAGAAAAAACTATGGCTTTGATGGTCAAGGGAAATGAAGAGAAGAAGGAAACTTGTTGTGTAAAAGGTTCTATCATGGTAGCTGATGATGCTGTTAAAGAATCATTCAAAGGAAAAGGAAAGGGCAAGTGTGAAGAAATTGAAACATGCTCACAGGATGATTTGGATGAGATTGATGAGCACCTTGCCTTTTTGTCAAGAAAATTTTTAAAGCTAAAATTCATGAGGAATTCAAATGCTCAAAGGCCTGGATCCCAGTTTAGAAGTAACAATCAAAATAAAAATTTGGTTGATGAATCAAAATTCAAATGCTTTAACTGTGGATTGGCTGGTCATTTCTCAAATGAGTGTAGAAAGCCAAAACAAGAAAAGGCAAAGTCATATGATGGTATTGATTATAAAAAGAAATACTTTGACCTTCTTAAACAAAAAGAAAAGGCTTTTGTTACTGAAGAGAAAGACTGGACTGCTGAGGATAGTGATTCTGAAGAGTTTATCAATCTAGCTCTAATGGCCAACCATGAAGATGAAGAAACTAGTTCATCATCAAATCAGGCACTAGCTACTAATTTTTCTGAGCTTACAAAAGATGAATTCAATAGTACCATTAATGAAATATCTAATGAACTGTATAATTTACATGTCACTCTAAAATCTCTAAACAAAGAAAACCTCAAGTTGAAAAACACCATTGATGCCTTAACTGAGAGGAACGTTTTTCTTGAAAATGAACTTGTTTGTTTAGATAGATTCAAACAGGAAAGTAAGGATTCTAGAGATGAACTAGTGAATAGTTTGAGAAGAGAAGAATTGTTAAAAGAATAATTGGATGGAGAAATTGAAACCATTAACAAATGGAATAAGTCTGCTAAAAATGCCAAACAAATCATTGATTTTCAGGGTTTAGATACTCTAGGAGAATCCCCTAAATCAATAGGCAAGCCATTGGCTGATACTTCAATGGATAAAGATCAATCGATTGCTAATCCCTCATCAACTGATAAGGATTATCAATCGATTGATGCTCAATCAATTGATAAGTATCCATCGACAAGTAAATCATCAATGGCTAATAAGAAGAATAACTTTAGCATCCCTATCAAGTTTGTTAAGAAAACCAAAAATCAAGTTGAGGCTAAGGTTTAGAAGATCAACATAGGTAGCTTATCCAAGAAACAATTGAAAGCAAAATTAGAAGAGATAGAACCTGTGGAAATTATCCAACTTAAGTCTGAGAAAAAGAAAAAGAATAGGAATGGAAAAGTGGTCATAAATAAGCACAACAATTATACTCCAGATATGTATGCACCTAGAAAGGTGTGTGCTAAATGTGGTAGTGTAAATCATTTGTCTACATAATGAAAGAAAGAAAAGAACTCTATATCTTTAAATGATTTAAATGCACATGCCATGTCTGTAAATGCCATGCTTACTAATCCTATGCTCATGAATGCCATGTCTTTTAATTTAGTTGCACCTAATGTCCATATGCCTTAAGCACAAGCTCCATACATGTATAATCCTTTCTTTGCATATGTAAATATGAACATGCCTAGAATGCCATGAAACATGCCTAAAGTAGATAATGAAATGCATGGAAATTCTGCCATGAGTACCAAGGTGTCTAAGCCCCAAAAGCCAACTCCCAAATTTAAAGTGGATTTAAACCCACCAAAATAAAAGGAACCAAAGTTGGAAACCAAGGCTCAGGCTGCAACTAATAAAAGAGGACCCATGATAACTTGGGTACCAAAAGCAACTTGATTGTTTTGTATGTGTGCAGGGAAACAGGAAGAAAAATCTCTGGTATCTGGATAGTGGATGTTCTAGGCACATGACTAAAGATTTGTCTCTGCTCACAAAGTTTGTGGAATAGGCTGGCACAGGAGTTACTTTTGGAGATAACAGCAAAGGTTTTACTCTAGGATATGGCTCAATTGTAAAAGAAAATGTTATCATAGAACCTGTAGCACTGGTTGATGGATTGAAGCATAATTTACTCAGTATTAGTCAACTGTGTGGTAATGGAAATGGTATGTGGTTTTCAACTGGATCATGCATCATAGCCAACAAAGAATCTGGTAAAATTCTCTTAACTGATGAAAGAAAAAGATATGCCTATGTGGCTGATTATAACTCTGTAAAGACAAACTCAATGACATGCCTATTTAAAAAAGCCAATACAGATGTTAGTTGGATTTGGCACAAGAAGCTAGCTCATTTGAATTTCAAAGCCATGAATCAATTGGTTAGAAAGAATCTGGTTAGAGGCAGTCCACAGATGGAATTCACCAAGGATGGACTATGTGATGCCTGTCAAAAGGGAAAGTGAAGGAAAACTTCATTCAAGTCAAAGTCTGAATCATCAATTGACAAGCCTTTAGAATTATTGCACATGGACTTATTTGGTCCAGTTAACATCATGTCAATTGCCAAAAAGAAATATACCTTAGTCATTGTGGATGACTTCACAAGATATATATGGGTATATTTCTTACACTCTAAGAATGAGGCAATCAAATTCATTATCAATCATGTGAAGAATGTTGACAATGGTACTGAATGAAAGGTGAAGAAAATTAGAAGTGATAGTGGTACTGAATTCAAGAATACAACAATAAAAGAATTCTGTGAAAAAAAGGTATCACTCATCATTTCTCTACACCAAGGACTCCACAGCAAAATGGAGTAGTTGAAAGGAAAAAATAGGACCTTGATTGAAGTTGCTAGAACTATGTTAGAAGAAACAAAACTTTCTACATATTTCTGGGCAGAAGCAATTAATACTGCTTGCTACATTCAAAATATTTACATGGTCAATCAACTTCAAGGCAAAATACCATATCAGTTGATAATGAAAGATAAGAAGCAACAATTAATTTCCTTCATGTCTTTGGCTGCAAATGCTTTGTACTGAGGAATCAAGGTGAAAATCTAGGAAAATTTGAAGCCAAGGCTGATGAAGCTATATTTGTTGGATATTGAATAACAACCAAATCTTACAGAGTCTACAATCTTAGATTACACATTGTTATGGAATCTATGCATGTAGTCATTGATGACAAAAAGATTCACGGGTTATTTGATGAAGGATTTCATGACCTATTGTATTTTGAAAATGAATCTACATACAATAGTGAAAATAGTGATGATGATGTGGAAATTTCAAGAAATCAAGTACCTAGAAACTCTCCATCAATTGATGTCAATGCATCAACAGATAATTTATCAGTTGAAAATCATCAATCGACTGATAATACTCAATTGATAATCATTCGATGGATAACAACTCTACACAACAATCTTCAAGTAGAGTGTCCATCTCAGGGGGAGGGTTCTCAAATGATCAATCACATCACAATGATCATAACAATTCCAATGATCATGAAGCATCATCATCAATGAAAAATTTACCATCACAAAGGAAATGGACAAAAAGTAATCCCTTTGAATTGATTATTGGAAATGCAAATGATGGTGTCAAAACTAGAAGTGTAACTCAAAATGAATGCTTGTATAGTAGCTTCATGTCTCAAGAAGAACCAAAAAGGATTGAAGAAGCCTTGAATGATCCTGATTGGATAATTGCTATGCAAGAAGAGTTGAATCAGTTTGAAAGAAACAAGGTATGGAAGCTGGTGCCCAAACCAAAGAACAAGTCTGTTATTGGTACAAAATGGGTGTTCAGAAACAAAATGGATGAATCTGGTACAGTGACAAGGAATAAAGCAAGATTAGTGGTAAAGGGATACTCACAAGAAGAAGGCATAGATTTTGATGAAACATTTGTATCTGTTGCAAGGTTGAAAGCAATCAGAATCTTTCTAGCATATGTTGCTCATGCTAATTTCATGGTATATCAGATGGATGTGAAAAGTAATTTTCTCAATGGAGAACTAGAAGAAGAAATATATGTAGAACAACCTCCTGGTTTTATTGATCATGTTCATCCTGGATTTATATATTATCTTCTCAATGCACTTTATGGATTGAAACAAGCACCTAGAGCCTGGTATGACACATTATCTAAATTCTTGATTGAGAATCACTTCACAAGAAGTAATGTTGATAAAATCTCTTTCATAGAAATGTTAGTGGCTCTATGATTCTTGTTCAAATCTATGCAGATGACATTATTTTTGGATCAACTATTGAGAAACTTTGTCAAAAGTTTGCTAAGTTAATGCAGAGTAAATATGAAATGAGCATTATGGGAGAACTTACCTATTTTCTTAGTTTGCAAGTTAAACAAGTCAAAGATGGTATTTTCATAAATCAAACCAAATATATTTCTGATTTATTAAAGAGATTTGATTTAAATGAATGTTCTTCTGCAAAAACTCTCATGGCCACTGCTACTAAACTTGAATTGAATACTAAGGAGGCTAAAGTGGACATTTCAAGTTATAGATGCATGGTTGGCTCATTACTTTATTTAACTGCAAGTAGGCCAGACATAATGTTTGCTACATGTCTTTGTGCTAGGTTTCAGGTTGATCCTAGAGAATAAAAAGAATATTCAGATATCTCAAAGGAACTCCAAATCTTGGAATTTGGTACCATAGAGATTCTGGATTTGATCTAATTGGTTATTCAGATGCAGAATATGCATGTTGCAGAATTGATCGAAAAAGTACTACAGGCACCTGTCAATTTCTAGGAACTAAGCTTGTATCATGGCTTAGCAAGAAACAAAATTCAGTGTCTACATCCATTGCAGAAGCTGAATATATTGCAGCTGGAAGTTGCTGTGCACAAATATTATGGATGAGGAATCAACTATTTGACTATGGGTTCAACATGAAAAAAATTCCTATTTTCTGTGACAACACAAGTGCCATTGTAATAACAGAAAATCCTGTGCAACATTCCAGAACCAAACACATTGACATAAGGTATCACTTCATTAGGGAACATGTAATGAATGGTACAGTTGAATTACATTTTGTCCCTAGTGAAAAATAACTTGCAGACATTTTTACCAAACCATTAAATGAATCTACTTTCAATAGATTGGTCTATAATTTAGATATGCTTAACTATGTTTAATCTATTAAATGTCTGACAAGTTATGTATTTATATTAATTTTTTTATTGTAGCCATTGACTATGTTAATCTATTGATTCTTCCATAATCAATTGATAAACATTTTACATATCAATGGATATTTGCAGCTATCGACAGATAAATATATCAATTGATGATATATTCGATGGATATTTGCAGCTATCGATAGATAAATATATCAATTGATGATATATTTACTTATCGATGGATATTTACAGCTATCGACAGATAAATATATCAATTGATGATATATTTACTTATCGATAGATATTTACAGCTATCGATAGATAAATATATCAATTGATGATATATTTATTTATCGATGGATAAGAGTACCTGTCGATGGATAAGTTAATTATCAATCGATGACCTAGAATTTAAAGGGGTCCATGTCATCAATCGACATGTACAAAATCTAGCCATTGATTACTTATTCTATCAATTGATTAATACATACATTCTTGTATGTATAACAGTCGATTGCCAAAAATGGTAATTTCTAATTTTCTTTTTTCTTCCAACGGTCGATTAAGTTCTATTTTGAGTAAGAAATTGATTGGCAACTCATTAAATATAAATAGTGAGATTAAAACAACTTTTAATTCTTACTTATAATTTTACTAACGATTTCTCTATCTCTTTCTCTTTCTCAATCTTCGAACTCATTCTTTATCTATCTCTTGCTAAGAACCCTAATCTACTTACTGTTTTATTATTGTTTTTGCTTCAACACTAACAAGTTTGCCAATCAGTTCATCTCTATATCTTTAAACACGATTATGGCATCATCAAAGAAAGTCTCACAATCAGGATTCTACTATGAGCTCAACAACTTCGTTGCTTGCACTATGGTGGAGGAAGCCCCAACAGAATTTCATCTACTAATGGAATTCCTAAGGAGTTCAAGGATCTCAAAGGCCCTTACGGAAGCACCAAAAATAGTGTGCAATCTAGTTAAAAAATTCTGGACAATAGCAGAGGTAGCAGATGATTTTTCTTCAATCTCCTTCGATTGCAAAGGACAAAGGTATATTTTAGCCACTGTGGTCTTGGGTGAGTGTTTAAACATTCCTGCAAATAATACAGAAAATGCACCCACTAACACATATATAAGAAGAATGCTTAGGGAAATCAAGTACACTGCTCCTGATGCTAGTTTAGGTAGTATTGTTAGAAAGAATCTAAGAAAAGAATGGTCATATTTCTTTGATGCTATAATAAAGCATTTTTCTGGTAAAGCTAGTAATTTTGATACAATAACAACGAGTATGGAACAAATAGGTTATAGCATTTTACATGATAGATATCACAATTAGGAAGCTTGTTACTAAATGAAATATTTGTCAAATTGGGAAACAAGATTAATAGATCTAATCATATTTACTATTCTAGATTTATCATGATTATTATTAACCATTTTGTCAAGGATATTGAGATTGACAGGAGTACAGAAACCTTGAATTGCTGGGTTCAAAGCAAAAGAGTCTTCAAAGACTAGGTAAGAATCAATCTTCACAGTAATGTGGAATTGATTTATCCACCTTTTGTTCAGGTATTTATCTCTACCCTAACTTCTTATAATCCCCAATATTCTTTGCCTTCTGTGGCTATGGAGGATGTTAGAAATGACCTTAACCCTCCAACCCAAGCCACACATCCAATTTCTAAACCCAAATCTAACAAGCCAACCTCAATAAGTTCCCAAAAACCTGTTGTTGTAAAATCAAAGAAAAGAAAAACATCTATCATGGTAGATAGATTAGAGGAGGATGTAGGTGGTGAGGGAACTGGGGAACATCAAAGAACCTAGAAGAATAAGGAGAGTGAAAGTGTGCAACTTAAGCCAAGCCACTCCACTATCTCTCAAAACACTGTGGATGTTAATATGGACAATACCACATCTCTATTGGCATCCTCTCAAAAGGATGACAATATTGAAAATAGCCCACAACCAGGGGAACCGAACCAAGATGGGGACACACAAGCCAAATCACCAAAAACATATGAAAAGAGAAGAACCGCATTTACACATGGGGAATCACATGCTGCAAAATCACAGAAAACTGTGATGAAGCCTTCTCAAAGTCAGTTTGATGCATCTCATGTAAATGATGAAATGCAGTCCCATTCTCTCTCAATTCCAATCCCCTTCTATTCTTATTTCCCCAACTCATCAAATTTCTTCAGAAAATGTTCTGATAGATAATCAAACATTTTCAAATTCTCTTTCTTTGTTAATCAAGGAGAAGCCAACACTCTCTCCTGAATTTTCTTCTCAGAAAATTCAGGATTTCATCTCACATGTCATTTCAAATATAACTTCTCAAATCATTACCTCAAATGTTTCTATTCCATCAATTGATGTTCCTTCATCAATTGATATTTAGCCATCGATTGATATGCCATTGATCGATACTTAAGATCAATCGATGGGTATGCATCAATCGATGGATATCCCAAACACTTTGACTGATAATTTCTATACATCAATTGATGCTCAATCAATTGATGTTGCACAAACACTCTTTAGGAATGAGTGAGTTGAGTAAGAGGCAGGATTATAACCTAGAAAAAGGAGATGAAGTGAGTGAGGACATTCCTATTTCTTCCAAGAATGGGAGTGAAACACATGAGGGCCCCACCTTAGAAGGTGCACAGGATATGAGTGAGGAAGAGGTGAGATTCCAGGATGAGATCCTGATGCAAAATAGAGAGATGAGTGAGAAAGATAAAATAATTCTGTTATTTGCACAGGAGTTGGAAAATGAATTAATGTCAGAGGAGGAAGGAGTCAAGAAGATATGGGGAGTATCTAATGCAGAAGCAAGTGGGAGTGGAGTTAACAAGGAAACTGATGATGCAGATGTTGATGCTGATGACTTGGATCCACATAATTTTGTTCACCCTGATCCACAATATCAAGGGTTGGCTACTTCAAGTAACAGGGGTGAAGAGCAATTGCTGGGAATTGAGCATACAGAACATAGGACCAGGAATCTGAATGAGAGCATTGCCAATACAACAGATACATGTTATATGGCACCTGAAGAATTAGAAGATGATTCTGATGAAGAGCCATGGATGAGCACTATTGATGGTTCCTTAGAAGTTGCTGAAACTGAGATTCTTTCTCAATATATGAGGGCAATGGTGGAAGGAGATAATTGCAGATCCCAATCAAAGGAGAATTGCTCACTATATGAGGGAGTCATTAAAAATTCAGAAGATCACAATGACAGGAGTAAGGAGAGAATTGAAGATTATCAAGGGATCTATCATTTCTAACGAGGATTCATTAGAGAGGAGGTTAGATGAGAAGTTACCTATTAATATTATGGGTCAAATCAAGGACAAATTGTTCAAGGAATCCAAGAACTTTGCAGCCTTGGAAACAAGAGTGGAGTCCCTAGAAAAGAATATGGATGACATCATTAAAGGCCAGAGTCTACATGCTTCCATTCTTCAAAATTTTCTTGATAAAATATCACCTCCTCCTCCAATGGATGATAACAAAAAGGGGGAGAATGCTAAGAAAAAGGATGGTGATGGTGATGGAAAAGGTAGTGGTGGTGTTGGTGGTTCTGGTGTGGATAAATCTAGTGGCATTGGCGGTTCTGCAACAAAAGGGGCTACTAAAAATGGAAGCAACAGGGATAAACAATCTTCAAAGACATTTAAGTCATCTAAGTCACCCAAAGATGACTTAGAACATAAAAAGAAACAATTCAAGAAGTTTGAAGATGATCTAAAAGCTAGAAGAATTTCTAGGGAAAGAGAAACTCAATCAATGATTGAGATGGAAAGGAAAAGAATTGAAGAACTAAGGAAGAGCATTGAGTTGGTGACAGAGGCAGCATAAAAAGGGAACTTGGATGAGTTCATTGCTCAGACAAGAATAGTAAATGAAAATGCAAAGAAGGCTGCCAAAGAAAGAAATTCAAATGCATAAACCTTTTGAACAATTGATCTTGAACCCTTGAAGAGAAGAAAAAGGGTAAAGCCATAATGATTGAAGAAGAAAAGAAAAAGAAGGCGCCAGTTAGCCAGAAGCTTCTTCAAGGAGACATTTCCTCAGGATTTTCAGATGCTGTAAGAAGAGAAAAGAAGAATGAAGAAATTACAAGGAAAATGGAAATGAAATGGAATATGGAAGATCAATTAGTAGAACAACCACTCAAGAAAAAAGGAAAATAGCCATGGCTAAGAAAAAGACAAGTTCTACTCAAGAAAAATTGGTTCAGGAACACCTCCAGGTTAAACAAGAAGAAATCAAGGAGGAGGTAACAATTGAAGATTATGATATGAAAGGGATACCAGTGATAAGTAAAAAAGGTTTGATAGGAGTAAGAACTCACCCTACAACCTCTAACCAAGAAGAATCAATGAGGTTGGAGTATGAAAATGGAGTAAAAATCACTTATTCAGTAAAGGTGATAATATGAAGCAAAGCTACAATGTTCTGAAGATCATTCTACCTCTACTCAATAGAAAGTACAAACTCAATACAACAATTACTCAGGAAATTCAACATCAAATCTCAAAGCTAAGGAGATCAAAGGCAGAAGCTGTACCTGATTCACCCCTTAAGCTATGGAAGTCTCAAATCAAAAAGGTGGTGTTGGAGCTAAAATATGCAATGATTTTTACTAATGTGGAGGGCAACACAAAGTTCTTTGATATCTGCAAATATCTGGACAAAATCACAGATGAAGAAATCCACTACCTTATGAGGCAACTTGGACAGACTGACAGAGATGAAGTAATTTTGAGGAGTTCATTCATGAGACAATTAAAGGAAAATGTTGAGAAGAGAAAGAAGAAAAAGTAATTAGATTATGAAGATTGTGAAGACATTGGAGTAGCTTGCAGAAGTTATTTATCAAACTGGTACTTTCAAAATTCAAAGTGCTATTTAAATTTCTTGATTCTATCTGAATGGAAATAATTAATGGTTTTATTATCATCAAATAGATTTATGCATGTTCATGTCACAGACACAAATAGGGGGAGATTGTTAGGAATCTACATGTAATTTGATGATAACTTTAATCTTAGAATCATAGAAATTTTAATTGATGTAATTGATCAATTGATATGAAAGTTATAAATATCAATTGATCAAGAAACCATTTATCAGTTGAAATGTTTATGTGAATCAACTGATAATTTGGATTGTAGCATAGATTTACTTAGTCTATTTCAATCGATAAGGTGTAAGTCAATTGATATTATTCCCATCAATTGATGTTAGAGTCGATTGATATAGATCATCAACTGATGTGTAACTTAGACTGTCAAATTGTAATTATTTGAAGATAGGAAATTATACAAGTGAAGGATGATCAGTTGATATTGAAGCATCGATGGATAGAAGATCAATTGAAGAAACCAAGTCAAGTATTGAAGACCATCAACTGATGTGAACACCCATCGATTGATATATCGATTGATAACATCTATCAATCGATAAATCACTATTTATCAGTCAATGGATATAAAGATCAATTAAAGAAGAACATCAATTGATGGATAAAAGGAAGGATCAATTGATATGCTTAACAAAAAATTATCATTTCATCAAGACAACACAGAAAGGCTATTTGTTGAAGATCCAAAGGATAAAAGCACACTTATGGAAGACAGTCTATGATAACTGTGAAGACTCAATCTGAAGCTGTCTTTCAAACCTTTTTCTAAAATAGAAAAAGGTAAAAGGGAAGATAGGTAGAAATAAACCTAGAATAGTCATTGTAAAAACACACTTGTAGTATATAAATAAGTGTGGTAGCATTGTTAGAAAAAGTACAAGTTAGAAATATTTCTTAAATCAACTGTTCAGCCTTAGAGCACTTTGTAAGAATAGTTGATTTATTTTCTAACCTTGTAAAAACGAATCTAGGTTTTTATTTAACTGAGGAACATTGAGCAAAAATATACACTGATGGAAAAACCAATCCATCAGTAACTTTAAAATCTCTTTGTTGAATTTATTTTTAGTTTTATTTTTATTTATACATATTCTCTCGAACACTCAAATATCAAGAATAAATATTAAAATAATAAAAAGTTTTGATATTTGTATTGAACCCCTTTCTACAAATATTAACATTGTTCTGGGAAATACTAATTGGTATCAGAGCGTAGGCTTCGAACATACAGAAAGTTTAAAGATCAAGCAGTCAATATGGGACAAAAAGATTCAGGTTTGAAAATTCCAGTCTTAGAAAAAGATGAATATTTTGCATGGAAAGTAAAAATGCATATGCATCTTCTTTCTCTCGACCCTTCCAATGTTAACTACATAGAGAAATGTCCTCATGTTCCCATAAAGCTAGTCATAGGTGTAAACCCTGATGGAACTCCTGCACTTGACAAACATGTTTCAAAACTCATCAATGAATTCACAGAAGAGGATGAAAAAGAAGTGCTTAAAGACAAGAAGGCCATGAACATTCTGTTTAATGGTCTAGATACAGATATGTTTGACAATGTGATAAATTGTACTTCATCAAATGAAGTATGGGATACTCTTCAAACTCTATGTGAAGGAACTGAACAGGTAAGGAAAAACAAGATGTAACTCTTGATTAAAAAATATGAATCATTTCTTTTTAAGAGTAGAGAATCTATCAATGATACCAATAGCAGATTTCAGAAGTTGTTAAGTGGATGGAAGCTATATGGTAGGGTTTATGCAACTGAGGAGGAAATCTAAAATTTCTTAGATCTCTTCCAAAGGAATGGAAACCAATGACTGTTTCCATTAAACAATCTCAAGACTTCTTGGGTTATACTCTTGAGAAACTTTATGGTATTCTCAAGACATATGAGTTGGAAATCCAACAAGATGATGAGATTGAGAAGAATCAAAGAAAAGAAAAAACTATGGCTTTGATGGTCAAGGGAAATGAAGAGAAGAAGGAAACTTGTTGTGTAAAAGGTTCTATCATGGTAGCTGATGATGCTGTTAAAGAATCATTCAAAGGAAAAGGAAAGGGCAAGTGTGAAGAAATTGAAACATGCTCACAGGATGATTTGGATGAGATTGATGAGCACCTTGCCTTTTTGTCAAGAAAATTTTTAGTAGATAGGAAGCTCTCTATATAAACTCTATGTAACCTAATTGTAAAAGTGTGGGAAAATAATTGTCTTAGTAATATTTTTGTGAGAGCATAGAGATAGAGAGAGTTGCTGTGATAAACACAGAGAAGCTGCTAGGGTTTGTGTACATCCTATGAGAGTTTTGTATTCACAAATCAATAATACAAAACAGTTCTTATTCATATCTTCGTGCTTGAGTTTGTTATTAATTTGATTTTAAATCGGGCAGAAAAGACACATAAGTATTCAACCCCCCCTTCTACTTATGCAACTGGGAAAACACTCTATCATAAGATATGGTACATTTGGGTTCCTAACACGCAATATCCAGGATTCTAACCAAGTTTGTATGCTAGACATGGCTAACGGACTCAACTTCACTCTTAAAAGCATTCACTGTTTGCAATTAAATTAATCACTCTTTGTAAAATTCATTTGCATCTGAATCAGGAGTCATTGGACCAATATCAACACCACTACTATCCACATCACTTATATCTTCATTACCGACGTCTTTGTCCATAGCGCTATTAATTGGAATATGTCTAAAGTCCTGCATCAGTTCATCATCAGACTAATCATATGTTCCTGCTAACTTTCTTTTCAAAACCCCCTCAAATATATTAGGTCTTGCTTCTACATCATATGCAAGATATCTCTCTATCTATGCTTATAATGCTACAACAAACCAATACAAAATTTAATTAGTACCGATACATATCATATTATATTGCTACAAAATAATATTTGTAATGTTATATTTCTATTTCAAAACTTTATAAAATCATGGAAAATGTAAAATGAATAATGTTCGAATACAAACATGATTGCATCTTATAAACTAAACATTGTCATATCTCTATGACATGCTAGATAATTATCTTACTTAAGGAGGCAACTTCTGGCTATCTGAGTTCATAGTTCATACAAAAATGAATTTGCATTTTTAAATATTCTTTTATTGTATAAAGGGTTTCATTTTAAGTCTATGTTACTATTTTACTCCCTATTAAAGCTCACAAATTTAATAAATAAATCATCTAGCCAGCAACCCATCAAAAGATTAAGTATATAAAATCATAAAGATATAAATTGCAAACTCACTCAAGAATGTGAATGTCAACAGGATTTGAAGTCTTGAGGCGGAGTCATTCAAAACGCCAATTGCAAATTCCCGTCTTTTATCATTGCACCCTTTAGTATAACAATGATCCCTACTGTGATGATAAAACCATTAGCTTCATTGCCACCTTCCTGAACATATGGAAAACATAGATTAGATTCACCTGATTGTAGGATTATCACTCATTATGATGCAGTAATGGTTTAATATAAATTTGTTGATTGCGTTACAAATTGGGGGGCAAGAAATTATTATTATCAAAGTCACAAACTTTAGTACTGTTCACCATCTTACTTGGGGGCTGCATCTTTAATCTCATCATCTCTATTCTCCTGTATACAGCTAGCAAATGTCAATAAGAATACAAATTTGAAGTATGCATCAAGTTATGCATCCTCCGTGTATAAAAAATGAAAAGAACAGATGAAAACACAACTACATATGAAATTTTCAAATAGTTAGATAATGCAAATTATGTTTATTACTTTGTTTTACTAATGCAAATTATTGCATTTATTACATATTATAAATGTTAGTAATTGTGCTCTAGAGACAATAGTTTTTATATTTTAAGGAAAATATTTATTATTAAGGATTATGTTTTATTGATTATTATTTATTTATTATGTTTTGTTTACTGCGTAATAAATTGAAAGCATAATAAATGTCCTTGGAATTTTGATACGTATTCTATATCTTTAAGTATGTGACTTAAAAATGAGATTATATGAATAGTATCTTATTCATAAAATTCCCTAGTCGAGTATTATTATTTAAGGACAATAATAATGCACAAAGACTGGTATGTTTCTTGACAGATGACCACATCTCATTGGTCATAGGTATGGGGATACTAAAGTCAAAAACATAAGTGCATGTCTCAATGCATGGCACTGGAATGACCCGCCGTGAGATTCTACATGTTAAGTAAGTGTCATAAGTAATTCTCACTGTGATAATGGTGTAATGATCCTTAGACCTGAAATCATTATATTTCTATACAAGAATTAATATACTTTGATTACATTAAAAGTTGCCTTTGACCGGGTGATGATAAAAGTGGACATTGGGTATATTATGAATCGTATGAGAAATATGAATGATCTAGATGGGATTTAATCCTCCTAATTTTAGGAGTGATATTATTGGCCTCTTGTTTGAGTGAGACTATGAAATGCACGGCCGTGCTCAAATGTTGATTTGATTTTAATAGTCTACTCATCGATCAAGAAAATAAAGATTAAATTATGAAGAGGATGACACGAGACATGCCTTGAGTTTAATCTATAATATCAAGATTAAAGGGATTATATTACATGGAACATTATTCACGAAAGGCTTAATCGAATCACCGATTTATTATTATTACTTGGGTAGCAATGATGTATTACTAGATGCCGCTCATTGTTTACAATTTTAATTAGATATTAAAATTGTTGCCAACGTAATAATAACCTACAGGGTCACACACAAAGAACGCTTGAAGGAGAAATAATTTAAATTATGAATTTAAATTAAATAAGTAATTTATTTTATTTATGATATTAATTAAGTATGACTTAATTAATTATATAAATAGAATAAATGAAATACTTAAACTAATTCTAAAATTAATAATTAATTAATTAAGTGAGACTTAATTAAATAATTTAGAATTTTGGATTAGTATTAATTATAATTGGATTATAATTAGAAAACTTATTCCTCTCTATATATAATCTCTTTATGGGCTGATTTAATGAGATAGAGATTTTACAAAAACCCTAGCCGCTCTGAGAGAGGAGGAAGATAGAGAGAGAAGAAGTTTTCGGGTGCTAGTACACATCAATCCTTCATGAAAAGTGTTCGTGTGGATACCGTAGAGCGTAGATCGCGAGAGCGGGATACGTGGTGATTAAACAAGCTTTGGACCTCCATTAATCTTCCATTAATGAACTGTTAAAGCTTCTAAAGGTATTTATTCTTTATCTCCGAATTAAATCTTTTGTTTTCGCATGGATCCTGCGGAGGGTTTCGCTATTTTGATTTATTTTTCGCGTTTATTCCGCTGCGTTTGTGTCTTGAAACCCTTCAATAAACACCATAAACTCATTATGTACATGTAAAATTACTACATTTTACTACACTATTCTATAATAATTACTATAATTACAATTAAATAATTAATTCATAAACTTCTCACATATATAAACATCTAAAAATAATCAAACATTTATACTATCAAACATATGTCATAACAAACTGTTGGTAACACAAGTATGAATCATATATAGATTTAACACTTGAGAATTGTAAACTTTTTTTTATGGATAAAGTCAATAGTTTTCAATTTTTTAAAATAGCATTTGTTTAGATAATCCACAACATAACCCTAAACAAAATATACATAACATAAATTAAAACACTTTTCAACAAAGCACTTAACTAAAAATTACACAACTTCGACCAACACCTTCACCAATTAATATAAATATGACATATCACTACTACAGGTTACAACTTTCATAATCTAATTAGATATCTTCTTATCATCCATCTCCATATTTATCCACTTATTATAATAAAGAGTAAATGAGATACGTTAAGTAGTTGAATGAGCTAGATTTGAGCATGTATACCTTCCAATTTATGATCATTCACACAAAACTAAACTACATCAAACAGTTGCTTTTAGTAAAATCATTGAAATTCCAAGATGCTTGACTACTCTCCCGATCATGCTTTCAGTTTCTTCCTTCAATAGTTTATAACATTCATCATTATCCTGCAACAAAATGGGTGGATATTACATGAAGCAACAATCCAAGCACGACAAAAAAACATGTCAATTTTTGACACACTCTCTAAATAGTTATAATTTTTTTCAAATATGAAACACATATCACACACACCATAAACTCATTATAAACATATGGAATGGCAGTCATAGATTTTAAACAAGAATAGTAAATGAAAATGCAAAGAAGGCTGCCAAAGAAAGAAATTCAAATGCAGAAACCTTTCTAACAATTGATCTTGAACCACTTGAAGAGAAGAAAAAGGGTAAAGCCATAATGATTGAAGAAGAAAAGAAAAAGAAGGAGCCAGTTGACCAGAATCTTCTTCAAGGAGCCATTTCCTCAGTATTTTCAGATGTTGTAAGAAGAGAAAAGAAGAATGAAGAAATTGTAAGGAAAATGGAAATGAAATGGAATATGGAAGATCAATTAGTAGAATAAACACTGAGGAAAAAGAGGAAAATAGCCATGGCTAAGAAAAAGACAAGTTCTACTCAAGAAAAAGTGGTTCAGGAAAACCTCCAGGTTAAACAAGAAGAAATCAAGGAGGAGGTAACAATTAAAGACTATGATATGAAAGGGATACCAGTGATAAGTGAAAAAGGTTTGATAGGAGTAAGAACTCACCCTACAACCTCTAACCAAGAAGAATCAATGAGGTTTGAGTATGAAAATGGAGTAAAAACCACTTATTCAGTAAAGGTGATAATGAAGCAAAGATACAATGTTCTGAAGACTATTCTACCTCTACTCAATAGAAAGTACAAACTCAATACAACAATTGCTCAAGGCAAAAGCTGAACCTGATTCACCCCTTAATCAATGGAAGTCTCAAGTCAAAAAGGTAGTGTTGGAGCCAAAATATGCAATGATTTTTACTGATGTGAAGGGCAACACAAAGTTCTTTGATATCTGCAAATATCTTGACAAAATCATAGATGAAGAAATTCACTACCTTATGAGGCAACTTGGAGAGACTCACAGAGATAACGCAATTTTGAGGAGTTCATTCATGAGACAATTAAAGGAAAATGCTGAGAAAAGAAAGAAGAAAAAGTAATTGGATTATGAAGATTGTGAAGACATTGGAGCAGCTTGCAGAAGTTATTCATCAAACTGGTACTTCCAAAATTCAAAGTGCTATTTAAATTTCTTGATTCTATCTTAATGTAAACAATAAAGGGTTTTGTTATCATCAAGTATATTTATATTTGTTCATGCCACAGACACAAATAGGGGAGATTGTTAGGAATCTACACGTAATTTGATGATAACTTTAATCTTAGAATCATAGAAATTTTAATTGATGTAACTGATCAATTGATATGAAAATTATAAATATCAATTGATCAGGAAATCATTTATGAGTTGAAATATTTATGTGAATCAACTGATAATTTGGATTGTAGTATAGGTGTACTTAGTCTATTTTAATCGATAACGTGTAAGTCAATTGATATTATTTTCATCAATTGTTGTTAGAGTCGATTGATATAGATCATCATCTGATGTGTAACTTAGACTGTCAAATTGTAATTATTTGAAGACAGAAAATTATACAAGTGAAGGATGATCAGTTGATATTGAAGCATCGATGGATAGAAGATCAATCGAATAAACCAAGTCAAGTATTGAAGACCATTAACTGATATGAAGACCCATCGATTGATATATCGATTGATAACATCTATCAATCGATAAGTCACTATTTATCCGTCAATGGATATAAAGATCAATCAAAGAAGAACATCAATTGATAGATAAAAGGAAGGATCAATTGATATGCTTAACAAAAAATTATCAATTGATCGAGACAACACAGAAAGGCTATCTGTTGAAGATCCAAAGGACAAAAGCACACCTATGAAAGACAGTCTATGATGACTGTGAAGACTCAATCTGAAGCTGTCTTTCAAACCTTTTTCTAAAATGGAAAAAGGTAAAAGGGAAAATAGGTAGAAAAAATCCTAGAATAGGCATTGTAAAAACACACTTGTAGTATATAAACAAGTGTGGTAGCATTGTTAGAAAAAGTACAAGTTAAACAATATTTCTTGAATCAACTGTTTAGCCTTAGAGCACTTTGTAAGAACAGTTGATTTATTTTCTAACCTTGTAAAAATGAAGCTAGGTTTTTATTTAACATAGGAACATTAAGCAAAAATATACACTGATGGAAAAACCAATCCATCAGTAACTTTAAAATCTCTTTGTTGAATTTATTTTTAGTTTTATTTTTATTTATACATATTCTCTCGAACACTCAAATATCAAGAATAAATATTAAAATAATAAAAAGTTTTGATATTTGTATTGAACCCCTTTCTACAAATATTAACATTGTTCTGGGAAATACTAATTGGTATCAGAGCGTAGGCTTCGAACATACAGAAAGTTTAAAGATCAAGCAGTCAATATGGGACAAAAAGATTCAGGTTTGAAAATTCCAGTCTTAGAAAAAGATGAATATTTTGCATGGAAAGTAAAAATGCATCTGCATCTTCTTTCTCTCGACCCTTCCAATGTTAACTACATAGAGAAATGTCCTCATGTTCCCATAAAGCTAGTCATAGGTGTAAACCCTGATGGAACTCCTGCACTTGACAAACATGTTTCAAAACTCATCAATGAATTCACGGAAGAGGATGAAAAAGAAGTGCTTAAAGACAAGAAGGCCATGAACATTCTGTTTAATGGTCTAGATACAGATATGTTTGACAATGTGATAAATTGTACTTCATCAAATGAAGTATGGGATACTCTTCAAACTCTATGTGAAGGAACTGAACAGGTAAGGAAAAACAAGATGTAACTCTTGATTAAAAAATATGAATCATTTCTTTTTAAGAGTAGAGAATCTATCAATGATACCAATAGCAGATTTCAGAAGTTGTTAAGTGGATGGAAGCTATATGGTAGGGTTTATGCAACTGAGGAGGAAATCTAAAATTTCTTAGATCTCTTCCAAAGGAATGGAAACCAATGACTGTTTCCATTAGACAATCTCAAGACTTCAAAGATTATACTCTTGAGAAACTATATGGTATTCTCAAGATATATGAGTTGAAAATCCAACATGATAAGGAGATTGAGAAGAATTAAAGAAAAGAGAAAACTGTGGCTATAATGGTCAAGGGAAATGAAGAGAAGAAGGAAACTGGTTTTGTAGAAGGTTCTATCATGGTAGCTGATGATGCTGTTGAAGAATCATTCAAAGGAAAAGGAAAGGGCAAGTGTGAAGAATTTGAAACATGCTCACAGGATGATTTGGATGAGATTAATGAGCACTTTGCATTTCTGTCAAGGAAATTTTCAAAGCTAAAATTCAAGAGGAATCCAAATGCTCAAAGGCCTGGATCCCAGTTTAGAAGTAACAATCAAAACAAAAATTTGGTTGATAGATCAAAATTCAAATGCTTTAACTGTGAATTGGCTGGTCATTTCTCAAATGAGTGTAGAAAGCCAAAATAAGAAAAGGCAAAGTCATATAATGGTATTGATTATAAAAATAAATACTTTGAACTTCTTAAACAAAAAGAAAAGGCTTTTGTTACGGAACAGAATGACTGGGCTGCAGAGGATAGTGATTCTGAAGAGTTTATCAATCTAGCTCTAATGGCCAACCATGAAGATGAAGAAACTAGTTCATCATCAAATCAGGTACTAGCTACTAAATTTTCTGAGCTTACAAAAGATGAATGCAATAGTACCATTAATGAAATGTCTAATGAACTGTACAATTTGCACGTCACTTTAAAAAAATTTCACGATTTGAATCAAACAACATAATATAAATGATAATAGAGAAATTATAAACTTAAAATTGATTAAGTAATATGCAATAGAAAGAAATACGATACTCAAAGATAATGAGAGAGAGATAGAGAGAGAGAGAGAAAGTTGAATTTTGAAATTCAAATCTAACATATAGATTAGAGGAGAAAGATCTTATGAATTTGAATTCTTGTTAGTTGTGTATATATGTACGTGTATGTACTTGTCAGTGTTATACTTGTGTGTGGAGAAAAGGGGAAGAAAAGTAAATAAAAGTATTATCTTTTGTTTTTCCAGTTATCCGAGTAGAAGGGGGGTTGAATACTTGTGTGCCCTTTTTGCCTGATTAAAATCAACTTCATGTAAATTAAGGTTTTAAATTAAGAACAAAGAACAAACATCCTGAAGAGGTGTCTCCATTATCTTCTTCATCTTTTCCAAGATGGCTTTACCTAGCTCTTCAGTTAAATAATACTTCCTGTTTAGCATGGTATAAATCTTCCTTAGGGTGCCATAGCCTTGTTCCATGACTTGATTAAATGTGAAAGTTGAATGTGACCCATCTTCATAGTCAATATGAAGTAGATCAAAATCCTTCTTCCTTTGACCTTTTACTGCAGTCATTCCCTCAATTTTGATTGACACAAAATTGATTGGCTTGGCTTTGAATACTTCAATTTCCTTTGGTTGATTGCTACATGAGGCTTGTTTTTTTTATCTTTGTCTTTCCTTCAACTCCGTCAACATTTAGCTTCCTCTTTGCACCAGAAGTTTTGTTTGCACTTTGTTTTGACCTTGTCTTTCTCTCAGTCTCTTTTCTTCTAGCTTCTAAGATTTTTTCATTCTCTTCATCAAATTATTTTTGGAGTTGAATGGAAGTTCCTCTTGGGCTTTTTCTTATTGCTCCCTTTCTTTCATACCAACTATTATTTTTCTCAATAGTTTTTCACCATCACTTATGACAGTTTTCTTCTTCTTTCCTTCTTCAATTAAAATGCCCTTTCCTTTTCTGTCACCAGTTTGGGAGCTATCTTCTTCCACCCTTATTTATCCTTTCTTCACAACCTCAAGAATTTCTGGCATTAAGGCAATTAGTTTTTGTGCATCAATTTCCTTATTTGTGCATCAAATTGCCTTACGATCTGTTGAGCCAATGCCTTCTTTGGATTTTTCTTTTGAATAACATTATCTGTGTTCTTGACCACAACTTTAATCTCCCTCCTTAAATCCTCATCCTTCTGCCCTTTTTTTTATCAGCAACAGGCTCTTGCTCCAAGGATTGAAATTAGAGTGGTTTCCAAGAGTCTGCTCATGAGTTTGATTTGAGTTACTTGATTTTTCAAAAATTTCTCCATGCTAACTTCCATAGCATTCACTCTTTTCTCCAACTCCATCACCTTATCCTTGGCTGTAAACTCAGTGTCAAGTCTTTGCATAATTCTTGACATCAGGGTTAAACTGAGCATAAAATCTATTGTTGTATCAAAATGAGTCCTGACACTCTCAATTTCATACTTGATTTGTTTCAATTCATTTCTAGACCCTGTCACCTGCATCTTCTGTAGCTTGAGGTTATCCCTGTAATAATTAAGAATTCTTCTTTGAATAGGGACCTCTACATTCACCTCATCCATGGATCTTCTATAGTGTGAAACTATTGCTTTTTCAGTATCAACCAAATTAGTTTCATCATTGGCCAATGCAGGCTCCAATAGATCATCATCAAAATCAGCTTTAAAATCCTCAGGATTCATATGAGACACATCAACAGGCTGCCTTGCCAAATTCTCCTTACCACTCCTAAATTGCTCTTCTATCTGTACCAACCTCAAAATCTGCTCAGTCTCTTGATTAGTGGCAACTGCTAGCTTTTGGTAGTGTGGATCCTCATGTTGAAATGTATCGACATCAAGGTTAAAGTCAACCTCATCATCCACCTCCTTGTGGGCATCTGCAACTCTTGCATGAACTCCATGTTCTCCATCACCTCCATCTCCTCCTAACTCCAACCCCAACTCCTGGGTGAGTTCAGCTGCAAACTTCTCAGTTTTAGAAATTGATGCTTCATGAGATGTAGAACTTGGTTTCTCTATATTCTTTTCTCTCTCACCCTCTTCTCTCTTTTCTTGCATCAGGATCTCATCTTGGATTCTCACCTCTCCCCCACAATGTTCTCCTTTTTCATCACCTTCTAAGGTGAAACTCTCTTTTCTCACACCCTCTCCTTTTACCACCTCAGAAGAAATTGAGAGCCTCTCATTCACATTCTCTCCTTTTGCCCGGATATGCAAATCCTACCTCTCACACACCTCACCCACTTCACTCAATCCTAAAAGTGTGTTTGCCACTTGAATTGTTTCAATAGATGGTTCATTAATTGGAATAGAAGTGTCAATCGATGGATGACAAATATCCATTGATTGATGAATATCAGTTGATTGGAGCTCGCCGATAGACGTAAGGATATCCATCGATGGAAGTGAACTAGTCAATAGATGTTGGATATTTCAGTTAATTGAGTAATATCCATTGACTTAGGAGAATTTTCAATATTTTCCTGATCAACCAAGGTGTTAACCTTATTTGGTGATTCAAGTGAGAGTATTGGCTCCACCCTGAGTTGCAAAGAGAGTGAATTTGAAGCATTGAAGTTATCAATCATCAAAATTTCTAAAAAAAATAGATTTTGAAATAGATTGAGGAGAAAAAATAGATAATGAATGGGGTTGTGGCTCTTCATTTACCTGAGACACATCAATAGAAGAAACTAAAGGCTCCACCAAATTTTCATTTGGCTTTGCAAATGTTTGTGACCCTTGTGCATTGTTACTGCTCTTCTTTCTTCTTTTGTAGGTTTGAACAATTTTTGTCTCTTATCCCCATCAGATGGTACTTGTTGAGACCTCTTTTCAATAGCTACACCTTGTTGAGAAGGTTCACCTAGGGATGTGTTTAAATCCTTTATTACAACATCAATCTTTGGAGAGATTGGGCATGTGGTTGGCTGGACAATCTCACTCTCTCCCACCTTGTTCTTCTGGCTTTCTTGATGTTGGCCAGTTCCATTACCCTCACTAATCACCTTCACACTCCCTTCAGTGGTTTTTATTTTCTTGGATTTTACAACAGTATTTTGTTGAGAAACTATTGAGGTGGTTTTCTTAGATTTGGATTTGGAGGGTTTTGCAACTTGGGTAGAAGGGATGGGGGCATTTCCAACTCTCTCCATTGTTGTAGAAGGTAAAGAAAGTGACATTTCCACATCAAAAAAAGGAATGTTGTGAGTATTGAGATATACCTTCACAAAGGGAGGATAGATGACGCACAACCTAGTATATAAGTTGATTCTCACCAAATCCTTGAAGACCCTTTTGTTTTGAGTCTAGGCCTCCAGTGTTTCCATCTCTGCGGTAATCTTATATTCTCCAATAATAGCATTAATCAATAACATAAAAAATCTGGCAAAGTACATGTTGTTCTTTCTAGATGCTTTACTTCCTAATTTAGCAGTTAATTCATTTATGAATAGTGTGCTAAAATCAAAGTACTTATCAAATAGGATAGAATAAGCAATTTCTTGCATACTTGTGGCCAGTACATCAAAATTACTTATCTTTCCATAAAATACTTTAATAATAGCATCAAAGAAGTAACTCCATTATTTTCTAAGATTTTTCCTGACAACCTCACCTAATCCAGTTTCAGCATTAACATAATTAACAGTTGTTAACATATCCCTAATATGAGTATTAGTGGGTGACTTTTTACAATTATTCTCAGGAAATTATGAGCATTCAGAAATAGTAGTACTTGTAATGGAGTAAGGTTTACCTTTGTAAGTATAAGAAATTACCTTCCTATCTTGTGAAACTTCTGCAGTGTTCCATAACTCTTCAACAAATGAGCATACGATAGTTGGTGCTTCACTAAGAGCCTTGGACACCTTATAGTCTCCCAGAAACCTCATCAATGGATGAAAGTCTACAGGAGAATCATCCACTGTTAGGCATGCAACAAAATTGTTCTTTTCATAGATGAACCTGGTTGAGGCAATAATCTTCTTTTTATGTGTCATTGTTGTTCTTAGAGAGATTAGAAGATGAACTTAAAGAAAAGATAGAGAAACTGCTTTAGAGTTCTTAGAGAATAAAAAGAGATACAGAGTTCAGAGAATTGAGAATAAAATAGCAAGTGAAATTGAAATGAGAAATGAAATTGTTATTTATATTTTTGAGATTAAAATAACTTGAGTGGTCAGTTTAATTAAGAATATAACCGTTGAAAGATAAAAAGAGTTAAAGCAAATTACTCTAAATGGCAATTGATTGATATATACAACTAAGTATATGTATCTGTTGACAGATAAAGTAATGAATCAACGGCTATAAATTGATCAACGGATATGTAAAAACTGTAGAAATTCTATTACCATCGATGGGTAATTATATCATTGATTCAGAATAATTAATTTATCAATTGATAAACAATTACCAGGGTAATTATCTGTCGATAGATAAATATCCATCGATAGGTACATATATTATCAGTTGATCAAATATATTCATCGATGGCTGCAAAATATCCATTGATAATTAACACATTTATCAACTGATCACTTTGTTTCAACAAATAAATGTGAACAATGGCTACATTGAGAAAAACAAGTGGCTTAGCAAACATTTAGGATTAAGCAAGATTAAGCATACCTAACTCATAGACTAATCTATTAAAAGTAGATTTATCTAGAGGTTTGGTAAAAATGTCAGCAAGTTGTTGTTCACTAGGGACAAAATGGAATTCAACTGTACCATTCATTACATGTTCCTTGATGAAATTATACCTTATGTTAATGTGTTTGGTTTTAGAATGTTGCACAGGATTTTCTGTTATTGCAATGGCACTTGTGTTATCACAGAAAATAGGAATCTTGTTCATGTTGAACCCATAGTCAAATAATTAATTCCTCATCCATAATATTTGTGTACAGCAACTTCCAGCAGCAATGTACTCAGCTTCTGTAGTTGAATTTGATACTGATAGTTGTTTTTTGCTAAACCATGACACAAGTTTATTTCCTAGAAATTGACAGTGACAGTAGTATTTTTCCTGTCTATTTTGTAACCTGCATAATCTGCACCTGGGTAGCCTATTAGATTAAAACCAGAGTCTCTAGGATACCAAATACCTAAATTTGATGTACCCTTAAGATATCTAAAAATCCTCTTAATAGCCCCTAAATGAGATTCTCTAAGATCAGCCTAAAACCTAGCAAAAAAACATGTAGAGAACATTATGTCTGGCCTACTAGCAGTTAAATACAGAATTGAGCCTACAATGCCTCTATAACTTGAAATGACCATTTTAGCTTCCTTAGCATTCAATTCAAATTTAGTGGAAATGGCCATGGGAGTTTTTGCAGAAGAACATTCACTTAAGTCAAATTTCTTCAACAAGTCATGAATGTACTTTGTTTGATTTATAAAAATATCATCCTTAACTTGTTTGACTTGCAAACCAAGAAAGTAAGTAAGTTTTCCCATCATGTTCATTTCATATTTGCTCTACATTAATTTGACAAACTTTTTGCAAAGTCCCTCATTAGTTGAGCCAAATATAATGTCATCCACATAGATTTGGACAAGAATAATCGAGCCATTAACATTTCTACAAAATAGAGTTTTATCAATAGTACCTCTTGTGAAGTGATTCTCAATGAGAAACTGAGATAAAGTGTCATATCAGGCCCTTGGTGCTTGTTTCAAGGCATAAAGTGTTTTGAGCAGATAGTAGACAAAGTCAGGAAAAATTGAATCTTCAAAACCAGGAGGTTGTTCCACATAGACTTCCCCTTCTAATACTCCATTCAAAAATGCACTCTTCACATCCATCTGCTAGACCTTGAAATCAGCATGTGCAGCATAAGCTAGAAAGATTCTGATTGCTTCCAACTTTGCAACTGGTATAAAAGTCTCATCAAAATCAATTCCTTCTTCTTGTGAGTAGTCCTTTGCCACAAGCCTTGCCTTGTTTCTAGTCACAGTATCAGTTTCATCCATCTTATTCCTGAATACCCATTTTGTACAAATTATTGATCTGTCTTTTGGTTTGGGCACCAGCTTCCAGACTTTATTCCTTTCAAATTGATTCAGTTTCTCTTGCATAGCTAAAATCCAATCAGGATCCTTGAGAGCATGTTTAACTCTTTCAGGTTCTTCTTGAGATAGGAAGCTACTATACAGACACTCATTTTGAGTAGCACTTCTTGTCTTGACACCATTTTCTGCATTTCCAATGATTAATTCAAATGAATGACTTTTTGTCCATTTTCTTTGTGGAGATAAATTTTGCCTTGATGATGAGGCTTCATGATCATTGGTATTGTACTCAAACTGATTTGCATTTGAGGATTGACCTTGAAACCCTCCCCCTGAATTGAATACCCTAGATGTAGAATGTTGATTATCCATTGAAGAATTATCAGTTGATGCATTATCAGTCGATGGATGTCTGTCAACTGATAAATTATCCATTGATGTTGTGACATCAACTGATATTGGGTTTCTGACTACTTGTGAATTTATGATTTCTACTGTTTCATCATCATCTACACCATTTGATTCATTCTCAAAATGCAGTGTGTCATGTTTTCCTTCATCAAACAAGCTTTGAATTTTTTTATCATCAAATACTACATGTACAGATTTCATAACAATGTGTAGTCTAAGATTATATACTCTATAGGTGTTAGGTCCAAATGATTGTAGAAGGGGGGTTGAATACAATCTCTAATAAATATTATATTCTATTTCAGATAATTTTTTATTAAACAATTTTAATTATTATCACGAAATAATAATCAAAGAAACACAGTTCAAGTAAAATACTTCTATTAAACTTGAGGTTGGTTACAAGATTAAATCAGAAAATATTCACTAATTAGCTCTTAAAATTCTAGAGTAATTTTGACATGAAATGCTCTTTAGAATTTGTTTTAGCCAAAATAGAATGTGAATTGAATTGAATTGAATTGTATCTACTGACTTAAACTTGTATTTATAGGCAAATCTGGACTTGGGAGACTTTTTCTGCTCTGGGAGACTTTTTCTTGGCTGGAAGACTTTCTCTTGGGAGACTTTTCTGGCTCAGGGAAACCTTCTGACCCTTGGAAGACTTTTGAATAACGGAGAGACTTTTTAATAAAACCTCGGGAAGACTTTTTAAAGCACGGGAGACTTTTAAAAAAAGTCTTCCCGAGAGATTATATAGTCGACCTGCTTGAATTGATCAAGTGTATATCTTCTGTCTCTTTTTTTATTTCTTTTTAATTTAAATTCTATTTGTTTTATTATATATCTTATATATTAAATTAATTCTTTTTGAATTAATCTACGTAAATAGGATACATAATAAATTATCTTTTTGATAATAGAATTAAATTAAAGTTTTCTTCATTCTAAAATAATTCTAAATTAATTAATTTATTAATCAATTTAAGTAATAAATTAATTCTGATTGAATTAATTTACTAATTAAATTAACTAAATAATTTAATCAATTAAAAGAGAATTAAATTAAAGTCTTGACTCCACAATTGTTGATGATACAATTTTAAATCTTCTGTCTTCACACCAATGTTTGTAGCTGACCATTTCTTCTATAGTAAAGAACCTTCTCTGTATTTTGCCAACACTCTGTGTACTGTCTGGTTCACGAGTGATTCACAACAAATAATATTCTTCACTTGACTTTTATAATGGTTCACTTCTGCTCCTTCTGACTTGACTATTTCTGATGTCACACAAATTGAAATCTTCTGACACTGTAGCTTCTTCAAACTTAAATACTCCACTGAGGCATGATCAATTAAATTGAGCTTCTTTAAATGTAGTACTACTTCAAGTCTGTAGATTGACTTTGATCTTCTTTTTTTTGTCAAATAATACCTGCTGAAGATTCCTGTGACAAATATTGTATTTACTTACAAATTATCTATGTTTGAGTTGATTTGTCATCTCTCTAAACAAATAGGCTTCTAAACATATCCCTTTCAATCTCCCCCTATTTGTTTGTTAAACAATAACAAGCAAATCACTAGAGGATAACTCAACTAACAAATAAGAAAAAGATATAATAATAAAACTTGTAAATAAACAAACTTAGTTCTGGTTTATATTAAACATTGCCAGATTCAAACATTTAATGATAAATACAAGATAGTTGTTCCTCTAGATTGAACAAATAAAACAAAGTTCTATCTTGACTTACCTATCATTACCAGCTTCAGAAGTATCAACTTCACCGTCTTCTAGAGTTTAACTTTTGTGACCAGGTGTCATTGATACATCTTCAGTGGCTGGTTTCTCTGGATCAGATTGTACATTTCCAGATTTCTTGAGTAACTGAAATGAAAGATGTTTGTTCCTCTAACACTGAACATATATAACAAGTAGTATTATCTTCATTTCTCAAACTCATCACTACTCCCCCTTAGGTTGGCAGGGATGAAGTCTTGTTCTCTTCTTATTACCACTTATCCTCTGTTTCTCCAACTCCTATCTTCACCTCTAAGGTGAATTCATTCTCCCCTTACGTGAATTATCCAACCATTTTAATAGAGGTAACAATAGACATGGCATACATTCAGCATTAACATATCGCAGATATAAAAAATGCAAACTATGACATGTTATGCATTTTAGAAAATCCGGTTAATCCTTTATACAAGAATCTTCTAAAATCAAATGGAATAGAAGAACTAATAAATAATCATTAGTTATATCCAATCCAAGCATGTTGTTATATACCCCCTTTGGATCTTGTTCAAACTTCTCCTCCTATTTGGATCTGGATCTTGTTCAAACTTCTCCCCCTTAGTTGAGTAATCCTCTTCAGAATCCTTAATATCAGAAGAAATTTCATTCCCCTTAGTTGAGTAACATTAGAAATCTGTAACAGGGAATTGGGAATGGGATTTGGTAATTATGCTAGTGTGTGATTTTACTTTGTGTTTTTCACAAGTATTTCGCTCATATACTCTCTAAGTGTTTCACTCATAGAATATATATTTTCACTATTTCCCACTTGTGTTTCACTCTTTTCTCACAACACTGTTTCTCTCTTAGTACGGATGACACAGTCTTTTGTACCTGCAAGAAAGATCACCATAGCCCCTTCAAGAGAGGTCACTGGTGGTGCAATGGGGTTTCGTAAATCCCCGTCCTCAATTGATTCTATTAAAATATTTGACTTTAAAAACTGAATTGCTTCAAGAATAGATTCAATGAGTTGCCGATCATCTAAGATGATCTATTCCGTTAGGAATCCAGATATGTTCCATCCGGGGAGGGAGACAAGGATCTATAATGTAGCAAATGATCCAAGTTTACTCCTGATACCTGTGAAGGCATGTTGATTCAGTCAGAATCATCAATCATTCTCCCTTCCTTGATATGGAAGTTTAGAATAATTGCTTTCGTCAATTCATCCTTAGTGTGTGATAATCCTTACAGTGCATTTGAATATTACATATATGGTTTGCAGTGTTTAAGAGTGTCCAGATGAAGTTGACTCTTTACAAATGGCCTTGGCTGACAGGCCGAATTCAATAGACTCATCATGTTAAGATGACGAACATAGTAACAGTTTTGCCATTTGTAAATCTATACCCTTTTGGAAGGATATAAATTAGTTAACAGTTGCATTGGTTTCAATTTCATATTCTAACTAGAGGCAGAGCTGCTGGAACACTCATATATACTTCTCTTTTCTAGTGCACTAGAGGCACTTACTCTCTCACCCTCTTTGGTTGATAAAACTTTTCTTTTCAGGGATTTAGTAGATGAAGTTGTATCTGTTTGAGTGTTTGTGGTTCTATGATCTGTGTTAGAGAATGTAGGTTTTCAATCCCTTGATCTCATCCTATAGCCACTGAGGGCTCAATATATCAATCGATTAGATAATATATCAAGATCGAGATTACCTGCTTTTACCTCGAGTCGATTGCTCTTGTTCGGCAGGACACAAATATGCTTTTATTATTAGCGATTTTCAGATAAACAATATATATATATATATATATATATATATATATATATATATATATATATATATATTATCACGAACAACAAAAATTATAATTAATTGCAATAAAACAATAACAAACTATCAATTAATGATAATTAATAATAATTTTAAAAAAACAAGTAATTATGCTCATAATATCTCATCGTATTAAAACTATGAAACTAATAAACATTTAATTGTTTCAATTCATAATTTTAATAAGATAAAATATCATTGCTAAATACTAAATAATCAGAGGAATGAAAATTAGCACTTAACTTCATACATTATATCTAATAATTATTACTCAAGCATATGACAATTATACTCATAACAATTATCAGTGATATATGTAAGCTCGAGAAAATAAATATAAAGAAATTTACAAATCCTTTAAATATTGACATTTAATACTTATGATTCTTAGAACAATTTCTCGTAGACAAAAATAAAATGAAAAATAAAAATAACTATAAAATAAAAATAAAAATAAACTTACACACATATATATAGAAATAATGATACTAAAAGTTTGAAAATAAAAACAATATGTACCAATTGTTGGAAAACAAAAATAATAACGATATATATACAGTATAGATGTCAATTAAATAAAACTGTACAAAGTTCTATTAACCTATTTATTAAACTTAATATATATATAATAGCTATACTTCAATATTAAATTATTTTTAAATAAAAATAACTTTTACCAAAATTCTAACTTGTAAAATTTTGATTAGATTATTTTTAAAGATAATAATCTAAAGTTAAAATATAGTATAATACAATCAAAATAGATAAAATAAAATATTAAAATAATGGACACTAAACACACATTCGAGAACTAGAATTTAGTAAAATAAAATTACAAGTGTTATAACAAATATTCACATAACAAACACTTGAAATTTTATTTAAGAACATAATGCAGATGTGAATTGGGATTTAAGATGAAGAACTATTCAACATCCCAAGTTCACCAACCAACCTGGTGAATATGGATTCATCAAGAGGCTTAGTAAAAATATCTGCAGTCTGTTCTTCTGTGGGTACAAAAGTGTAACTCCACAGTACCATTCATAATGTGTTCCCGAATAAAATGATACCTGATATCTATGTGCTTTGTCCTCGTATGCTGTACAGGGTTGTTGGAGATCGTAATGGCACTTGTGTTATCACATAAAATAGGAATTTTATTTAACACAAAGCCATAATCTCTGAGTTGATTCCTTATCCATAAGATCTGAGCGCAACAGCTTCCCGCAGCAATGTACTCAACTTCTACTGTAGAATTGGAAACTGTTTGTTGTTTCTTGATGTACCAGGAAATCAATCTTCTCCCTAGGAATTGGCAGCTCCCTGAGGTGCTCTTCATATCAACAACACTACCTGCATAATCAGAATCTGTATATCCTATTAGATTAAAACCAGATTCTTTAGGTACCAGATACCAAGATTAGGTGTACCCTTAAGATATCTTAAGATTTTTTTCACAGCAACAAGATGAATATCTCTAGGATCCACTTGGAACCTTGCACATATACAAGTGGCATACATAATATCTGGTCTGTTGCCCAGATAATCAATCTATTACAGAAGGAGGGTTGAATGTAATAGTACCAAATAATCGATGATGAACACAAGTATGTAGAATGGAATACTGTTTTGTATTAATAATGACCTTGAATACAAAAACTCTCTCAAGAAATAATGTTCTTAAGAGCTACTAGGTTACACGAATAATGTTTTTAATGAATTCGACATTGAATTATAATCTATCTATGTGTTTATATAGACACAGCTACAAATACAATTACAAAACAGATTATGATAAGAATAGCTTTAATAAGGTAATTTAGACTTGCACTCGAATTCCTTCTTACTATCAAAATCAGATTCTGATTTGTCTGTTTCCTTTTCTGATAAACTCTGAAGCTAATCTCTGTCGGTTTATCATTCTCTGTTAGAGTAAACTCTGATTGAGTATTATCTGATAGAGTAAACTCTGACCGACAGCTTCCTTAATCTCTCATGACGTCAGCATAAACTCTGTTTGGTATTTTCTGACAATCATCAGTATTTGCATTCCTAACAATCTCCCCCAATTTATGCTTTAATAATTAAAACATAAATTTTACTTATGATGTCAGAAATACAAGACAAATGCATCAGAGTTTGTTTGTCATGTTTAACTCAAATTCTTCTGTAAGAGAAGTCTTCTTTCAGAAATTCACTCAGGAGCTTTTCTTCAACATTTTTCAATAAATCAACAAGATTCTCCTTCAATTCCTTCATGTGCTCAGAAGAATCATCTATTTGAAATATTGCAGCCCTTAGAGCATAAATTGATGACCTCTCCATTCTTTCATCCAAGACAATGCAACAGGTCTTCATTCCATCAGGATTTAAAATTAGTGTAGGAATCCCTAACACCATCTTGACCTTTGCACCCCCTTTTCTCATTGCTCTTTCTGTTCCATCTTCAAGTATATATCCCAGCTCATAATCTTCAGATTTTATCATCATTAACCTTTCATTCTTCTTCTTTTCAACAATCACTCCTTCAATTATTTTCCTCAACCTAGAAGTTGCTTCATTTCATCATTGAGTAGATATAGAACATGTTCAAGTTCTTTAGATACTTTATCAATCAAATTTTCTTCAGCAATCTTCAAAACTCTCCCATCTTCTAGAAAATATAGAAGCTTCTCCTTTGCTTGAGCTCCATCAAAAATGTCTTTTACTATGTTGACTGATATCAATTTGTCAAGATGCTATTGTGTCAAATCTTCCTTAGGATTGTGCTTTAAAGAAAGAGGATCACTGAAAATATTTGCTTCACCCCTGTAAACTTTAGCATGTGAATCACCAATGCCTCCTTTATTTTGTAGGGTTTCGTGACACAAACGCAGCGGAATAAACGCGAAAAATAAATCAAAAATAACGAAACCCTCCGCAGGATCCATGCGAAAACAAAAGATTTAATTCGGAGATAAAGAATAAATACCTTTAGAAGCTTTAACAGTTCATTAATGGAAGATTAATGGAGGTCCAAAGCTTGTTTAATCACCACGTATCCCGCTCTCGCGATCTACGCTCTACGGTATCCACACGAACACTTTTCATGAAGGATTGATGTGTACTAGCACCCGAAAACTTCTTCTCTCTCTATCTTCCTCATCTCTCAGAGCGGCTAGGGTTTTTTGTAAAATCTCTATTTTATTAAATCAGCCCATAAAGAGATTATATAGAGAGATGAATAAGTTTTCTAATTATAATCCAATTATAATTAATACTAATCCAAAATTCTAAATTATTTAATTAAGTCTCACTTAATTAATTAATTATTAATTTTGGAATTAGTTTAAGTAATTCATTTATTCTATTTATATAATTAATTAAGTCATACTTAATTAATATCATAAATAAAATAAATTACTTATTTAATTTAAATTCATAATTTAAATTATTTCTCCTTCAAGCGTTCTTTGTGTGTGACCCTGTAGGTTATTATTACGTTGGCAACAATTTTAATATCTAATTAAAATTGTAAACAATGAGCGGCATCTAGTAATACATCATTGCTACCCAAGTAATAATAATAAATCGGTGATTCGATTAAGCCTTTCGTGAATAATGTTCCATGTAATATAATCCCTTTAATCTTGATATTATAGATTAAACTCAAGGCATGTCTCGTGTCATCCTCTTCATAATTTAATCTTTATTTTCTTGATTGATGAGTAGACTATTAAAATCAAATCAACATTTGAGCACGGCCGTGCATTTCATAGTCTCACTCAAACAAGAGGCCAATAATATCACTCCTAAAATTAGGAGGATTAAATCTCATCTAGATCATTCATATTTCTCATACGATTCATAATATACCCAATGTCCACTTTTATCATCACCCGGTCAAAGATAACTTTTAATGTAATCAAAGTATATTAATTCTCGTATAGAAATATAATGATTTCAGGTCTAAGGATCATTACACTATTATCACAGTGAGAATTACTTATGACACTTACTTAACATGTAGAATCTCACGGCGGGTCATTCTAGTGTCATGCATTGATACATGCACTTATGTTCTTGACTTTAGTATCCCCATACCTATGACCAATGAGATGTGGTCATCTGTCAAGAAACATACTAGTCTTTGTGCATTATTATTGTCCTTAAATAATAATACTCGACTAGGGAATTTTAGGAATAAGATACTATTCATATAATCTCATTTTTAAGTCACATACTTAAAGATATATAATACGTATCAAAATTCCAAGGACATTTATTATGCTTTCAATTTATTACGCAGTAAATAAAACATAATAAATAAATAATAATCAATAAAACATAATCCTTAATAATAAATATTTTCCTTAAAATATAAAAAGTATTGTCTCTAGAGCACAATTACTAACATATTTTTACCAAGTCTGGCATTGAGAATCAGACTTTGAGTTGTAGTCCACAGAGGATCAGTCTTTTTCTTTCTGATCAGAGCTTCTTGTTGTTCTTCTTCTTCAACATCAAAACTAGATCCACCTAGTAGAAATGTTGTTCCTTGCATAGTAAGAGGTGTCTATGGTTTAGTTAGAGCTTTTTGTTGAATTCTTGCAGATGATCTTGTTTGAATTTCTGAAACTGGTTTTGATTGAGCAACTGGCTTGAGAGTTTCAACAGGTTTGATTTGAATAGGCTTAGATTTTGGTTTCTTCTTTTGAGCAAGTATCTTTTCCTGAATTGAACCTTTCGTTATACTTCTTTTCTTTTTCTGGACTTGAGCACTAACAGCTCAAGACTTCTTCAATTCAGCTTCCACAGCAACTGGATCCATTCCTGGATGTTCTTCTTCAAAGATTTTCTTTGCCAATTCTGCATCTTTTAGATTTTGTTCTTCAATCTTCTCAGACTTCTCTTCTTCTTCAAGCCTTTTTGCTAATTCCAAATCAGCATCTATCAGAGTTTGCTTGTCAGAGTTTATATCAGTCTTTGATGTCATCAGAGTTTGTGAGGTTTTCAGAGTTTGTCCAATTAGACTTTGCTGCATTAGAGTTTGCTTCTCATCCTTATGACTCCCTTGATCTTCATCATCAGGTTTGTTAGATTTGAGAATCACATCCTCCTTGCATTTTTCTTAACCCTTCTCCCCCTTTCTGACATCACTTCTGACAGTAAGAAGTTTAACTATAGTATGTAGCATGCCCTGAATTGAACTAACAGAAGTAGAAAGATTATCCACTTTAGTTTCTAATGTAACCTGTTTGGTGGAGACAGATTGGAGTTTTGCTTCCAGAGAATGTTGAGAAGTGGAAACAACAGTTCCAAGAAGGACAGAATGCTTGTTGACAGATGTCTTCAGATCATTAACTTCATGTTGAAGTCCCTTGGACATGATAGTAGAGGCTTTCATAATTGTCTTTAGTTCACCAGAGGAGATATCCCTGTCAGCATTATTGATTAAAGAAAGAACATGAGGCCAAGAAATATCTCTATCAGGAAACTTCCAAGATGAATCCCAAACGGATTGTCTGTGAGAAGTAAGAAAATCTTCATTTGATGACCGTGTTGTTGAAGATAGATCCCTTCTGATACCTTCTGCATTCAGATCAGCTTCAGTTTGTCCTTTGAGATTTTCCACCACCAAGTAATCAGTATAATCCATCCTTAATCTCTCATGAGCATCATGTGCATTAACAGGCCACCTCTTGGTGTTATATCTTTGTGTGAAGAGTATGGAGAGATCTGTGACTTCTTCATCAGCAAAAATCACATCATCAGAGTCTGTGTCCTTCCCATCAGAGTATAAAACGTCAACAGAGTTTGGCACAGCACTAGAGTTTGTAGAAACAGGTAAACTCTAAGTACCTGCAAAAGGAACAGAACAACCTAAAGCACTCTGATTTTTAAAAGTAATCTCATTACTTCTCACATCACACATATCATAACCTTTAAGAGTTAGATTTTCCTCACTAGAAATAACTAACTTCTTTCTCAATTCTACCTCTCCCTTTGCCAGATCTAGTGTCTGCCTCTCATTAATTCTGTTTTCCACACTTTTTACCTCAGACTTACTAGAAAGGCTCAACACACAATCTCCTACAGAAATAAGAGGTGGCTAAGAAAGGAGATTTATGGTCACATGAATAGGGGTATCCTTTTCAGGACTATCCATGATCATCCCAGCAGTAAAGGTAGCGAATATAAATCATGAACTGATACAATCAGAGAATGTAAATTCTGAAGTAGAGTCAGAGTTTATACCTTGAACATTTGTAGATGGAGTCTCCATGGGCAGTGCAGAAATTTGTTGCACTAAGAGATCATCAGAGTTTGCCTGTGGAGCTTCATCAGAGTTTGTCTGTCCAATAGGATAATCTTGGTCTGCAATCATAAAATGGATGATTGGTTCTTGTGGGACCTGAGTCATATCAGCAGCTGCTTCACCACTTTGAAGTGAAGGTTCTTGTGGGCTGGACTCTGCCAGAGATTGGCCTTCAGCATCAACAACAGAAATGTCTTCTATAAATGGTTGAGTGCCTGCATCCAAACTTTGATTGGATGGTTCTTGTGTGGCTAGGGCCTGAACAACTTCTCCAACCCTTTGAGCTGAAGGTTCTTGTGGATTGTACCCCTGATCAATGCTGGCTTCATTTGCTGGAACTGTGGCTTCTATTGAACTTTGATCAATAGGTTCTTGTGTGTCTGGCCCTTCAATGACTGCTACCTCACTTTGAGAAGTAGGTTCTTGTGTGTCTTGGCCAAAAGTAATAGACTTCCTCTTCCTTCTAGAAAAATGTTTGGAACTTGGAGAGGCTGAAGTTGATTTTGATTTGTGTGTCTCCATATCTTTTCTTACTTGTTTAGCCAGCTCCCTAACCCTTTCATAAGACATCTCCTTGATAATTTGATTAGGTGAGTTTGTTGGAGAATCAGATACTTGAACTGGAGCAGCTTCACTAGATTTTATCAAATCATCAGAGTTTATCAAATTCTCAGAGTTTATACCTTTAGTGTTTAAAGATTGAGGTGTGGGCTGATCAGAGATTGGAGCGTCAGAGTTTATGACTGTATTAGAGTTTATTTCTTCAATATTTGCGGCCTCAGAGTGTACAGCCTTGACCAATCTTCTCTTCTTCTTCTGCACCACAGTCATTGAGGTCACTGTGATTGGCTTCATAAAAGGTAGAGAAGGTGTCTCAGAAACCTGTTCATCTATCGTTCTCTTAGAAAAAACAAACCTTTTTGACGCCCTCCCGACCTGGAGTCTAGATCAGGGAGTCACTAACACTCTATATGCATGCATCCTATATAAATATAAACAAAGCATAAATATATCTATATATATACACATGACCCCGACTACTACCCTGGACCTTTAACAGGTAATGGTATGAAACAAGCACAATTATACATTCATTAATTTACATTACCAAAACAAATATTACTACAACTCTGATTCATCTCACAAAATCTATCAACATAAATACACTTAAGACTTAACAAAGTCTTTCCCTTCTAACTCAGCTGTGATCCTACCTGTTCCACTTTAGCCAGCCTAGCAAAACTAATAAATGAGGTGTTCTTCCTCGCAGTTTCCTTAATTCAAACCATGCTTCTCAAAAACTGTAGAGGTTAGAAAATAAAAGAATGATTATGAACAGTTCTACAGCAGAATAAGTAATTTGGAAATCATTTCTCAAAACCATAACTGGACCTTATTGTCTTAAAACATCAATCCAGTATTTCCTTAATAAATCTGGGAATTCTTTATGCATAAAACTTTCTTCAATACTCTTCATTGGTAAAGGCACCGGTAGGGAAAGAGTTCAGTTCAAGGTTTAGCATAAAACTTGTAGTTCTAAAGTTAAGGTAAAACTAATAATGTTCTGAAAAGAATTAATTAGGGGTAAGATATCTAACAGTTTGGGTTGATAGGATTTAAGGAAATCTTTAAAGTAAATCAGTTCAAGCTTTGTAAGTAAACATGTGGTTTTTAGATGGATAACTTGAAGTATTGTACATAAGTAAGACGGAGTAAAAATCATGGTAATCTTGACAGTTCAAAGTTGTATAAACATGGCATCATAAGAGTATTTCATTACTAATTATTTCAATAAAAAAATTTCTCTTGTTAGAACATCATTATCAAAATCCTTTTTCGTAGAAACCGTCCTCTTAATAGGACATCATTTTCATAAAATCAAAAATTATTTTGATTGGAGTTTTCTCGCAACGCCGGGACAATACGGGAGATCAGCCACGTAAAGTCCCCATAACAGACCGAAGTCCCTCTGGACCTTTAAGGAGTACTCATAATCAGCACTTATTGACATTGGCCATTAAAGATGCTGGACTAGGACCACCCTAGCCTCTTACGCTAAAAACTGCTGGACCGGCGTCACTCGGCCTCTTACGCCTCCAATCTATAGGAATCCGCATAAACCATTTTGATCGGAATTCCTATAATATCAAAACCTTTCCTTTAAAAGTTACCAAATCATTTGATGAAAAAGACTTCTTGAAAGTCGGATTTCATATTTAAATCCATTTTTAAAAGTCAAGAGACAGAGGTAAATTTTATTCGAAGACAAGTTTATATTCAAGTTTCTTTTGCAGTAAAGTGAGCTGGATTTAAGTAAAGAATCAGAATCATGTCATAGGCACAAGTTTTAAAATAATTATAAAGGATAGCAAGAGGATCTAAAACGAGTTAAAATCATTTGATTTAAAAACAGTACTTAGGGAGTAGCAATGGGATACTAATCATGGTTAAGGTTAACAGTTCAGGGTTAACAACTTAAGAATTTTGAAACAAGTTCATAAGGTGATAATCAACAAGGTTTCAACAGTTCAGGGATTGAAAAATATAAGGTACATTCAAGGTTTATATGGGATTGCAGTTTAAGTTTAACATTTAAAATAAAACATGATGTAGATAATAAAACAGTTACAGGGTGTAAAGCATTTGTAAAAGTGTAAAACTATTTCTGCTACTTACTATCTCTGCTGAACAGGTGGATCCTACTATCTCTGCTACTAACTTTCTACTTTTGCTTTTCCTTTATCCTTCACTTCTCTTTCCTTCGAATCTACACATGTATAATACTATTTCAGTATTTCATTCATACTCGACGTTCTCTTTAACGTCTAACTCTATCTACCCCTTTCGTTACTGTAATCCCTTGACACGTATTTTAATAAGGTATATCACATAACAAGTATACATCAATAGGCACATAGCGCATAAACAATCACTTTAATTATATTACTAATACTATTCCTGACTGATAGCACTTTCTATACAGAAGTGATGTGTCAATAATGTTTTAAAAAGATCATTTGGTGTTAGAGAAAATATGGCAGCATCTCCTCTGTAATTTGAGCTACCCGTCAGAATACAACCGACACAATCAATTACTAAACCATATATATACAGTCAATCACAACTTATGCCAAATCTATACCATAGCAACCAATGTATACAAGGATCATAGAATTACACTTCTAATGTCATTTAATCATACAATTTGAAGATAATAAATATTAATTTTATATACGATATTCGAACACAACCATTCTAATCCTTAAAAATATTCAAGGTACATGAAAATACATTTCAAATCATATCATGAATCATTTCACTCCATTCTAATTCATGAGATTCTAATATAATTATATTCATATAATTCGAAATCAAGCAATTAACTCATAATTCGACCATAGTAAATCATGTATTAATCATGTAATTATAAAATTCGAATATACTAAATAGGCTTTCGAAAATTACAATATCATATTGCTAAAATTTGAAACTTTTATAACTCAACTATCCTTCTCATATCATACATATCAATCTATGAATAGAAATTACTCCTTAATTTTCGAAAATTGGCAAAGACAAGAATATATACATTAATTCAATCATAACAATTTATGTACTCATAATATCATTATATAAAAAGAAGAACCCAATCATGTATACACTCGAAATGCCCAAGCACACACATATACGCATGTTTACTTCAACTACCGATCAGAAAATTTGAAAACTATAGCCGGAAAATTCAAAACTTTGACATGCAAATTTAAATAACCATGTAATTGAGTTCATAGTACCATAATCATCTGCCTACATATCATAAATAGTTTAAACCCACTCTGTTGGCTCCCCGGAGGTCATTGCTGACGGTGGCAACTCCGGTGGAGGCCGGTTACGGTCCATCTACACCGAAAATTGCCCCTTACTTCATATCCAACTAGCCCAGCTCACCATAGATCAAGATTAAGCTTCTAGGTTCATTGCATGCAACTCAAACAATCAATATACACACACCCGAATACATATACACGCATGCAAAGCAAAGAAATTGAATATCACAAATAAAATCACTCGAACACTTGCATAGATTAAGAAAGCGACACGATTTACTAATAATTGCTATAAAATTGAAGAAAAACGAGAGTTGCTAGAGAGAGAAAATGGTGAACCTGAACAAATGAAGATACAGAGCAAGAATGAAGAAGAAAGTGGCTGTGTAGTATTTATAGTGGCAGGGGCAAAAATGTCTTTTCACAAGTACTGATTTTTAGTAATTAAAATAATTGAATTCGATTTTTAATAGGAAATAGGTTCACAAATAATTTTAATATTTTTAAAATAAATATCATGAATTTATAACCTTGTACATATTTTTAGAATATTTTTCTGATGAACAGACAATTAATTAAAAATCATGGAAGTTTAAGCACTTTAAATTGAATTAAGAGTAGAAAATTCTTTAAAACTATTTTGGGGTTCGAATAAAATAAAATTTTATTTTTAAAAAGTATCTGAATATATAAATAATAGTTTGGAAAAGATTTCATGATTTTTGGACATTCCAATAATTAAATATGGAATTTAGTAGATAAACATTATCAGGATAAAACAAGATTGAGAAATTTATATAACAATAGTGGAACTGAATTTAATTACACAACCATTTTTATAAAGTCTCTAAAATCACAGAGAAGTTACATTTAAAATTTCATAATTATTGGTAACACCAATAATTTTATAAAAATCCAACACTGTATCAAATGTACATTTAAAAGCCATAATTCACTTTAATAATTCACATAAGCATGTACCAGTCAACAAGTAGTCACATAAGCATATAATATGACCACACATCATACCTTACATATTTGATCAATAAAATAATATATATATATATATATATATATATATATATATATATATATATATATCACATTATTCTATTATATAAATAACACGGTCGTTACATCATCCCCCCCTTAAAAGGATTATGTCCCTAGAATCAGCCTAAGTAAATAAATAGGGATACTTTTCGAGCATTTCACTCTCAAGTTCCCAGGTGGATTCCTCGACTCGAGGGTTTCTCCACAAAACTTTTACAAGCCTAACAGACTTATTTCTTAGAACCCTATCCTTATAATCCTGAATCGCTACAAGTTGTTCTACATAGGACAAATCGGGTTGAATCTCTAGTGGTTCATATTCTATTACATGACTCGCATCCAGATTATATCTTCTAAGCATTGACACATGGAAAAAATTGTGAATGTGTTGCATATGTGGCGGTAGAGCCAACTCATACGCAACTTTCTCAATTCTCTTCAAAACTTCAAAAGGTCCTATATATCTTGGACTCAATTTTCCTTTCTTGCCAAATCTGTTAACACCTTTCCACAGAGATATCTTTAGCAACACTTGATTACCTTCTTCAAAACTCATATCCTTTCTTGATTGATCCGCATACTTCTTTTATCTATCTTGGGCAGCTAACCACCTTTTCTTAATCATTTCAATCTTTTCCTTGGTCTGTTGCACAAGTTCGGGACCCAAAATTTTACGCTCACCAACTTCATCCCAACACACAGGAAATCTACACTTCCTTCCATATAATACTTCATACGGAGGCATTCCAATACTGGCATGATATCTGTTATTATATGAAAATCCTACTAACGATAGATGCTCGTCCCAACTTCCTTCAAAATCCAAAGCACACACACTTAACATGTCTTCAATTATCTGAATTGTTCTTTCACTTTGACCATCTGTCTGAGGATGATATGCAGTACTTATGTTTAACTTCGTTCCCAAACACTCTTGAAACTTTCTCCGGAATCTCGAATTAAATCTTGGGTCTCTGTCGGACACGATCGATACAGGGACTCCGTGTCGAATAACTATTTCCTTCAAGTTTAAATGAACCAACTTGTCTAGTGAAAATCTTTCATTAATCGGTAGAAAATATGCTGACTTGGTTAATCTATCTATTATCACCCAAATGGCATTATGATTCGCCCTTGTCCTTGGTAATCCCACTACAAAGTCCATAGCAAGATGTTCCTACTTCCATTCTGGAATCTCTAGTGGTTGCAACAATCCACTTGGTCGTTGATGTTCAGCTTTGACTCTCTGACACGTGTAACACTTGCTTACCCACTCTGCTATATCTTTCTTTATATTTGGTCACCAAAAATTTTCTTTCAAGTCTTTATACATCTTGGTGCCTCCCGGATGAATAGAGTATCTTGAGTAATGTGCATCATGCAAAATTTAATTCTTGAGCTCCTGGACATTAGGAATCCAAATTCGCGATGAATACTAAAAAAATTCCTTTATCATCCCTCTGGCTTCTTAACTCTTCTCCAGTCAACTTAGCTTTATCTTGACTCATCATCTGTTCTTGACATCGCTTGATCTTTTCTAACAATTCAGGCTAGAACGTCATTGTATACACCATTTCTCCCACTGATTCAGAATCATATATTTCTAGTTCCAATTTCTCAAACTCCTTGATCAATTCTTCAGATGAAACTAACATTTTTAATCTCTCCTTTCTGCTTAAAGCATCCGCTATGACATTCGCCTTACCTGGATGATAGTTGATAGTGCAATCATAATCTTTAAGTAATTCCAACCATCTTCTTTGTCTTATATTAAGCTCTTTCTGAGTAAAAATATATTTCAAACTCTTGTGATCCATGTAAATCTCACATTTTTCACCATACAAATAATGTCTCCAAATCTTCAAAGCAAAAATAATAGCTTCCAACTCTAAATCATGTGTTGGATACTTCTGTTCATGAATCTTCAATTGCATGGAAGAGTAAGCAATTACCTTCCCATGTTGCATCAAAACACATCATAAGCCTTTGTGTAACGCATCACTGTAGAATACACAATTTCCTTGATCATCTGGTAAAACTAACACTGGTGCAGATACTAACCTTTTCTTCAATTCCTGAAAACTTTCTTCACATTTATCATTCCAAACAAACTTTTCATTTTTTCTAGTAAGCTTAGTCAATGAAGTGGCTATTTTAGAGAAGTCCTGAACAAACCTCCGATAATAATTAACTAATCCGAGAAAACTTCTTACCTCAGTAGGTGTCTTCGGTCTATCCTAGTTTACCACAGCTTCTATCTTTACTGGATCAACTCGAATTCCTTCACTACTGACGACATGTCCAATAAATTGTACTTCTTTCAACCAAAACTCACATTTCGAGAACTTAGCATACAACTTTTCTTTTCGCAAGATTTCCAATACAATTCTCAGGTGTTCTACATGCTCTTCTTCTGTCTTGGAGTATATTAGTATATCATCGATAAACACAATCACGAATTTATCTAAGTACTTCTTGAAAACTCTATTCATAAGATCCATAAAAGCGGTCGGGGCATTGGTTAACCCAAATGGCATCACTAGAAACTCGTAATGGACATACCTTGTGTGAAATGCTGTTTTCAGAATATCTTCATGCTTGATCTTCAATTGGTGATATCCAGACCGCAAGTCAATCTTCGAAAACCAAGATGCTCCTTTAAGTCGGTCAAAAAAATCATATATCCTTGGTAATGGATACTTATTCTTGATTGTCAGCTTGTTGAGTTCTCGGTAATCAATACACAATCTCATGCTTCCATCTTTCTTTTTCACAAATAACACTGACGCTCCTCATGGGGATACAATGGGCCTTATAACTCCCTTTTCCAATAATTCTTGTAATTGAGTTGCCAATTCTTTCATCTCCATTTGTGCCATTCTATATGGTGCTTTAGAAATCGGTTCGGTTCCTAGTGCCAAATCAATACTAAATTCAATTTCTCGATCTGGTGGCAATCCGGGTAACTCATCAGGAAAAACATCAGAAAATTCATTAACCACTGGAATCTCCTCCATTGTTGGTGTCTGCTTCTCCACATCTTTTACATGTACTAAATAAGCCTCACAGCCTTGACGAAATAACCTTTTAATTTGCATAATATTCAAAGACTTCTTAACTTGCTTCTGTCCTTGGAATAAAACTTCTTTACTATCCTTAGTTCTCAATTTTACCTTTTTCGTTTTACATTCAATTTGAGCATCATAATCAGCCAACCAATTCATTCCTAAGATTACATCAAATTCTCCTAGCTCAAAGGGTATCAGATTGACAAGAAAAAGCTGTTCACTTATCTTAATCTCACAATGAGGACATATTTGACTCACAGGAACTCTATTTTGATCAGCTACTTCTATAATCAAAGTTGACTCTAAAGGATGAATCTCACAATTCAACTTATCAACAAACTTTTTAGAAACAAAAGACTTGGTAGCTCCAGAATCAATTAAAATTTTAGCTTCTACTGAATTTACAGGGAGCGTACCTGCAACCACATCGACGTCTTGAATAGCATCTTTCATTGTCATGTTAAAAGTTCTGGCTCGAGTTTGTGGAGTTGTCGTTGTCTGAGATGGAGGTCCTGCTATTCTTATCACATTAGTTGTCTGAGGTGATTCCTTGCATTCCCTCGAAATATGGCCAATCTTTCCACACTTATAACACTTCACTCCTGGTTTGACATTGGGGCAATCACTAGCATAATGTCCCTTTTTGCTACACCTGAAACAAGTAATGCTCAATCTGTTACAAATCTCAACGTGTTTCTTGCCACAGATATTACAATCTGGTAGAGGTGGTTTAGGTGTATTCTGTTGATTAACATTCTGAAGACGTCTGTCCCGATTTCCATTTACATTCCTCGGTTTTCGAAATCCTTGGTTTCTATTGGACTGATTGTCAAATCTCTTCTTGAATTTGTTATGAATGTTTCCAGCATCCTGACTTCCTTATAATATTTCAAACTTCCTTTTCTTTCCAGCCTTCTCTTTCTGGGATAGTTCACTTTCTCCCTCAATAATCATCGCTTTCTGGACCACTGTCGCATAGTTTTGAAGCTCAAATACTGCCACCTTGCTTCGAATCCAAGATTTCAAACCTTGTTGAAATCTTTTAGCTTTCTTCACATCCGTATTCACATATTCAGGAACAAACCTTGCTAATTCGGTAAACTTAGACTCATATTCTGCCACACTCATGTTTTCGTGTTTTAACTCCAAAAATTTGATCTCCAGTTGATCTTGCATATATCTTGTGAGATACTTTTCTAAAAATAGTTCAGTGAATCTTTGCCATGATATTACTCCCTCACCTTCCATCAATCTTGCAGATTCCCACCAATAATTTGCTTCTGCCTTCAGAAAGTAACTTGCATATTCGTTTTTCTGATCTTCTCCAACTTTAACTAAGGCAAACGCTTTTTCTATCTCTTTCAACCAACCTTTGGCCTCTATGGGGTTTACAGTACCTTTGAATTCTGGGGGTTTAACCGCTTGGAAGGATTTGAAAGTTGTCACGGGTTGAACTGGTGGTGGTTGTTGTTGAGTCAAAACAGCGGTTTGTTGTTGGAGTATTTGAATAAGTTGAGCCACGGTGGGATCCATCTGGGGTGGATCTTGAGTGGTACGATTTTGAAAAGTATTTGGGGTGGTCCTTTTCTTTGGAGGCATCTTACTATAGGAAAGACAAAGGGTATAAAGGTTTTATCAAAAACAGGTTAGTACAACAGATATAAATGGATAAGCATAAAGGTAAACAACAGGTATAAGGGAAAATACTGGAACAGAATAACAACGATAATAGATGTGAAACAACACCAAAGTCAAGGTGCAGGATAAGTCTGAATAAAAATACACCAATAGTCTGCATAAGGTACAACAACATGCTAATAAAAGTACGAGATGGAAAACGGAAATAAAGTCTAATAAGGCAAGCTGGATGAGCTCTAACAGATGTCCCATCTAAACACACTCACAAACACTAACATCTAATCATGTTTGTGATCTCGGTCTCGTGCAGCCCTAAGCCCCGTCACCAGTCTACAAAGTAGTCGAGTCAGCTGCATCGCCTCATCCACTACATCATCCGTAAAGGCCCTCGCTGCTAACTGTCTGCGTCCCTCTTCCTCAACAGCTCGAATCCTCTCATCCCACCACTCAACAGAATGATCCAGAACTCCAAATCACCTCGAGTGATGACTGGCCTTGTGGTCCTAGGAGGAATAGGTGCACTCTCTACCGGTGGATCAGTCGGAACAGGAGGTACATGGGTCTCGCTAGCCTCACTCTCTGAACTAGAATAGTCAACGGGATCCTGAGAATCCAAAGACTCCGAAGAAGTATCGGAAGGAGATGGTGGAGGTAGTGCATGAATGCCTCGAGCCTGCAATGATATCATAATATATAAAGGGTACAAAGGAGATAGAGGTTATCTTGAGTCTAAAATTCTAATGTCTACACCATACTTCGTTACCTATTCCTACCTTACTATTACTCTCACATATTTTATTAAGTGATCTACTAAGTTAACCTTATCTTGGCTTGTTTTAGTGACCAAAACCTGTAGCTCTGATACCAACCTGTGACGCCCTCCCGACCTGGGGTCTAGATCGGGGAGTCACTAACACTCTATATGCATGCATCCTATATAAATATAAACAAAGCATAAATATATCTATATATATACACATGACCCCGACTACTACCCTGGACCTTTAACAGGTAATGGTATGAAACAAGCACAACTATACATTCATTAATTTACATTACCAAAACAAATATTACTACAACTCTGATTCATCTCAAAAAATCTATCAACATAAATACACTTAAGACTTAACAAAGTCTTTCCCTTCTAACTCAGCTGTGATCCTACCTGTTCCACTTCAGCCAGCCTGGCAAAATTAATAAATGAGGTGTTCTTCCTCGCAGTTTGCTTAATTCGAACCATGCTTCTCAAAAGCTGTAGAGGTTAGAAAATAAAAGAATGAGCTATAAAGGCTCAACAAGTAACCATGCATAAGGCTATGAACAGTCCTACAGCAGAATAAGTAATTTGGAAATCATTTTTCAAAACCATAACTGGACCTTATTGTCTTAAAACATCAATCCAGTATTTCCTTAATAAATCTGGGAATTCCTTATGCATAAAACTTTCTTCAATACTCTTCATTGGTAAAGGCACCGGTAGGGAAAGAGTTCAGTTCAAGGTTTAGCATAAAACTTGTGGTTGTAAAGTTAAGGTAAAACTGATAATGTTCTAAAAAGAATTAATTAGAGGTAAGATATCTAACAGTTTGGGTTGATATGATTTAAGGAAATCTTTAAAGTAAATCAGTTCAAGCTTTGTTAGTAAACATGTGGTTTTTAGATGGATAACATGAAGTATTGTGCATAACTAAGACGGAGTCAAAATCATGGTAATCTTGACAGTTCAAAGTTGTATAAACATGGCATCATAAGAGTATTTCATTATTAATTATTTCAATAAAAAAATTTCTCTTGTTAGAACATCATTATCAAAATCCTTTTTCGTAGAAACCGTCCTCTCAATAGGACATCATTTTGATAAAATCAAAAATTATTTTGATTGGAGTTTTTTCACAACGCCCGGACAATACGGGTGATCAGCCACGTAAAGTCTCTATAACGGACCGAAGTCCCTCTGGACCTTTAAGGAGTACTCATAATCAGCACTTATTGACATTGGCCATTAAAGATGCTGGACTAGGACCGCCCTAGCCTCTTACGCTAAAAAATGCTGGACCGGCGTCACTTGCCTCTTACGCCTCCAATCTATAGGAATTCGCAGAAACCATTTTAATCGGGATTCCTATAATATCAAAACCTTTCTTTTAAAAGTTACCAAATCATTTGATGAAAAAGACTTCTTGAAAGTCGGATTTCATATTTAAATCCATTTTTAAAAGTCAAGAGACAGAGGTAAATTTTATTCGAAGACAAGTTTATATTCAAGTTTCTTTTGCAGTAAAGTGAGCTGGATTTAAGTAAAGAATCAGAATCATGTCATAGGCACAAGTTTTAAAACAATTATAAAGGATAGCAAGAGGATCTAAAACGAGTTAAAAGTATTTGATTTAAAAATAGTACTTAGGGAGTAGTAATGGGGTACTAATCATGGTTAAGGTTAATAGTTCAGGGTTAACAACTTAAGAATTTTGAAACAAGTTCATAATGTGATAATCAACATGGTTTCAACAGTTCAGGGATCGAAAAATATAAGGTACATTCAAGGTTTATATGGGATTGTAGTTTAAGTTTAACATTTAAAATAAAACATGATGTAGATAATAAAATAGTTACAGGGTGTAAAGCATTTGTAAAAGTGTAAAACAGTTCATATCTTTAAAAGAGAATACAGGCAAGAGTTACTTGCCTCAAAATATAGGTGCGGCTGCTGAACAGGTGGATCCTACTATCTCTGCTACTAAATTTCTACTTTTGCTTTTCCTTTATCCTTCACTTCTCTTTCCTTCGAATCTACACACGTATAATACTATTTTAGTATTACATTCATACTCGACGTTCTCTTTAACGTCTAACTCTATCTACCCCTTTCGTTACTGTAATCCCTTGACACGTATTTTAATAAGGTATATCACATAATAAGTATACATCAATAGGCACATAGCGCATAAACAATCACTTTAATTATATTACTAATACTATTCCTGACTGATAGCACTTTCTATACAGAAGTGATGTGTCAATAATGTTTTAAAAAGATCATTTGGTGTTAGAGAAAATATGGCAGCATCTCCTCTGTAATTTGAGCTACCCGTCGGAATACAACCGACACAATCAATTACTAAACCATATATATACAGTCAATCACAACTTATGCCAAATCTATACCATAGCAACCAATGTATACAAGGATCATAGAATTACACTTCTAATGTCATTTAATCATACAATTTGAAGATAATAAATATTAATTTTATATACGATATTCGAACACAACCATTCTAATCCTTAAAAATATTCAAGGTACATGAAAATACATTTCAAATCATATCATGAATCATTTCACTCCATTCTAATTCATGAGATTCGAATATAATTATATTCATATAATTCGAAATCAAGCAATTAACTCATAATTCGACCATAGTAAATCATGTATTAATCATGTAATCATAAAATTCGAATATACTAAATAGGCTTTCGAAAATTACAATATCATATTGCTAAAATTTGAAACTTTTATAACTCAACTATCCTTCTCATATCATACATATCAATTTATGAATAGCAATTACTCCTTAATTTTCGAAAAATGGCAAAGACAAGAATATATACATTAATTCAATCAAAACAATTTATGTACTCATAATATCATTATATAAAAAGAAGAACCCAATCATGTATACACTCGAAATGCCCAAGCACACACATATACACATGTTTACTTCAAGTACCGATCGGAAAATTTGAAAACTATAGCCGGAAAATTCAAAACTTTGACATGCAAATTTAAATAACCATGTAATTGAGTTCATAGTACCATAATCATCTGTCTACATATCATAAATAGTTTAAACCCACTCCGTTGGCTCCCCGGAGGTCATTGCCGACGGTGGCAACTCCGGTGGAGGCCGGTTACGGTCCTTCTACACCGAAAATTAGCCCCTTACTTCATATCCAACTAGCCCAGCTCACCATAGATCAAGATTAAGCTTCTAGGTTCATTGCATGCAACTCAAACAATCAATATACACACACCCGAATACATATACACGCATGCAAAGCAAAGAAATTGAATATCACATATAAAATCACTCGAACAATTGCATAGATTAAGAAAGCTACACGATTTACTAATAATTACTATAAAATTGAAGAAAAACGAGAGTTGCTAGAGAGAGAAAATGGTGAACCTGAAAATTTGCAGATACAGAGCACGAATGAAGAAGAAAGTGGCTGTGTAGTATTTATAGTGGCAGGGGCAAAAATGTCTTTTCATAAGTGCTGATTTTTAGTAATTAAAATAATTGAATTCGATTTTTAATAGGAAATAGGTTCACAAATAAGTTTAATATTTTTAAAATAAATATCATGAATTTATAAGCTCGTACATATTTTTAGAATATTTTTATGATGAACAGACAATTGATTAAAAATCATGGAAGTTTAAGAACTTTAAATGGAATTAAGAGTAGAAAATTCTTTAAAACTATTTTTAAAAAGTATCTGAATATATAAAGAATAGTTTGGAAAAGATTTCATGATTTTTGGACATTCCAATAATTAAATATGGAATTTAGAAGATAAACATTTTCAGGATAAAACAAGACTGAGAAATTTATATAAAAATATTGGAACTGAATTTAATTACACAACCATTTTTATAAAGTCTCTAAAATCACAGAGAAGTTACATTTAAAATTTCATAATTATTGGTACACTAATAATTTTATAAAAATCCAACAATGTATCAAATGTACATTTAAAAGCCACAATTCACTTTAATAATTCACATAAGCATGTACTAGTCAACAAGTAGTCACATAAGCATATAATATGACCACACATCATACCTTACATATTTGATCAATAAAATAATATATATATATATATATCACATTATTCTATTATATAAATAACACGGTCGTTACACCCTTCATCAGAATCTGTATCTTCATCAATTAATTTTCTCTTTTTGAGAGAAGATTATGTCACTGACTTCCCCTTCCTTTTGCTTTAGCCCTGTTGAGAGGTGTGTTTTGTAACTACAGTTTTTTGAGAGACTGTAGAGGTTGGCAAAGGTGTTTGGGTGTCAGTGTTTGGAGGGTGGCTTGGGTTTGAATCAGAGGGTGCTAAACTCTGATCCATAGCCACTGAGAGAAAATCTCTTCCATACATGGTAGGCATTCTCTGATGTAAGAAAAGCCTGACCCATGTGGGATAATACAAGTTACAGAGTTTACCTGTATCATTTTTCTTGGCATCTTCCCGTATGTGATCAGCAAATATTCTTTTATTCATTGAAAAACTAACTAAACTCTAGTCATTCTCAAAAGATACATCAGGCAAAAGATAGGAGAAAATTAACTGTAAAAATCTAGCAAAGTAAACTGTATGTACATCATCATCTATTTTGCTAACTATCTGCCTAATTATCAAACATGAAAAATCAAAAGACAAGTTGTGGGTTAGAGAATACCCAATTTGCTGTGATAGTTGTGGAATTGCATCAAAGTTGGTACATTTTCCTGTGAAAGCCCTAGTGATACAATCAAAGAAGAAGCTCCATTCTCTTCTTAGATTCGGTCTCGTCAAGCTTCCACTATAGCCTATAGACCTGAAAAATTCTTTAATTTGTTCATCCCCAACTATGCCATCATACTGAGCCACTTCTTGAAGATGAAGGGCTTGTCGAACCACAGCAGGAGTAATTGAGTGTTCTCCATTGCATCGAAATGTGAGGATGGGTTCTTCATTATCACTATCATTATTGAATTTTGCAGTTGACCAGATTCTTAGTAATGATTGGGCAGAGAAATTTGAAGGTTCTTAAAGCGCATAACCAATGTTACTTTGTGCTAGAAAATCCTGAACAACATGAAAATCTTCAGGTGAATCGGACTTATCCAACAAAGAGATATAGTTTTGGAAGGTTTGACCTTTGGATGCCATTGAAACAATAAAAATTTACAGGTTGGAGCAGTTAGGGTTTATGTGAAACGAGAGTGCAAAAGAAGAATGATAGATACAGATGATTAATTCAAAATAACAATAAGAATTAAATTGTTCCCTTTCAATTGCATAAAACCTGTAGTGGGACACGTGGCAAAAACTGATTGGAAAAGCAATTATTAATACAAGTCTCAAAATACAGTAAGTGTGTGTGTACTGTATAATAATAGGAACCGTCATTCGTGCGAAACACGCGCCTTAGTACAAATCCAATCAGAGAATAATGATGTCACAAAATGAAATATGATGTCATAAATATGATCTCAGAGTTTACCACTTAATCAGAGATTACAGATCAGAGTTTATATGAGTCAGAGTTTAGGATGTACTATCAGAGTTTACCACATACTCTGACAGTGTTTACTATAAATACCGATAACTTGTGATCAGAGATTAGATGCTTCAATGATCAGAGTTTACTCCATTGTCATCAGAGTTTACCTCATACTCTGACATATACTCTGAGTGTCTGAAACTTGCTAAGTTGAGCCACTTGTCACCATCCCTAATTCAGAAACCAGTCTGTTAAATGTTGCTTCAGGCAAAGACTTAGTGAATATATCTGCTATTTATTGATCTGTAGGAACAAAATGTAATTCTATAGTGCCTTCCTCCACATGTTCCCTTATGAAGTGATATCTGATACTGATGTGCTTTGTCAGAGAATGTTGAACTGGATTTCTTGTCATTGCAATAGCACTTTGGTTATCACAATAAATAGGAATTTTAGAGAAGTTCAAACCATAATCCAACAACTGATTTTTCATCCATAAGATTTGTGCACAGCAGCTTCCTGCAACAATATATTCAGCCTCTGCAGTTGATGTTGAAATTGATTTCTGCTTTTTGTTGAACCATGACACAAGTCTTCCACCTAAAAATTGACAACTGCCACTTGTGCTTTTCCTATCAATTTTGCATCCTGCAAAGTCAGCATCTGAATAGCCTATTAATTTAAAATCAGACTCCCTAGGATACCATAAGCCAAGATTAACAGTGCCCTTGAGATATCTGAATATCCTTTTCACAACAATTAAATGAGGTGCTCTTGGATTTGCTTGAAATCTAGCACATAGACATGTGGCAAACATGATGTCTAGCCTACTAGCAGTCAAGTAAATTAGAGAACCAATCACCCCTCTGTATGCTGTAACATCAACAGGTTCTCCAGTGTCTTGATCAAGCTTTGTTGCAGTAGCCATAGGAGTTGTAACAGATGCAGAATCTTGCATTTGAAACTTAGTGAGTAGATTCTTTGTATATTTAAACTGATTAATGAAAATACCTTTTTCAGATTGTTTCACTTGTAAGCCTAGAAAATAACTCAATTCTCCCATCATGCTCATTTGATACCTGGACTGCATTAACTTTGAAAATCTTTCACAGAGTTTCTCATTAGAGGAACCAAATATAATATCATCAACATATATTTGTAACAATAATAAATCCTTACCTTGAGTTCTATAAAACAAGGTTTTATCAATTGTTCCTCTAGTGAAACTATTTTCAAGTAAGAATAGAGTCAGAATGTCATACCAGGCCCTTGGTGCTTGCTTTAGTCCATATAAGGCTTTATCCAGTCTGTAGACATGATTTGGATATTTTGGATTGACAAAGCCATGAGGTTGTTCAACAAAAACTTCTTCTTCAAGTTCACCATTTAAAAATGCACTTTTAACATCCATCTGGTAAACCTTGAATTTCTTATGTGCAACATAAGCAAGAAAAATTCTGATTGCCTCAAGTCTTGCTACAGGTACATAGGTTTCATCATAATCAATTCCCTCTTGTTGAGAATAACATTTGGCTACCAGTCTTGCTTTGTTTCTAGTAATTATTCCATCAGAGTCTGTCTTATTCCTGAAAACCCATTTTGTGCCTACAATAGATCTGTTCTTTGGCCTTGGAACTAGGGTCCAAACTTCATTTCTTTCAAACTCATTCAATTCTTCCTGCATAGCAGTAATCCAATCAGCATCCTTCAAAGCATCTTCAACCTTCTTTGGTTCTGTTTGAGAAAGAAAACTATGAAATAGACATTCATTCTGACTAGCTTTTCTTGTTTTTATTCCACTTTCCAGATCACCTATAATTAAATCAGGTGTGTGATCTTTGGTCCACTTCCTTGGATGTGGAAAATTCCTTGAACTAGATGCTCCCCTATGATTTGTGCCTTCATAGAAGGATTCCTCTGTAAATGTTGATCCTCCCCCTGAAGATGTGCTTCCTTCTGTGTTTGATGACTCAGAGTTTAAGTACTCAGAGTTTGAGGTCTCAGTGTTTGTGGTCTCAGAGTTTGAATGATCAGATTTTAGGGTTTCAGAGTTTGTGTTGTTCAGAGTTTGATCAGATTCTGATATTTCAATTACTGTGTTTTGATCTCCAATGTCAGTATTTGATTGATGTTGCTCCCCCTCAACATTTGCAGAATCTTCAATTTCTATTTCAATCAATTCTGAATCAGAGTTTAAAGGATCAGAGTTTTTCTCACCAGAGTTTAGTTGAACAGAGTTTATTTTCTGCAGTTCATTCTCAAATCTCAGAGTTTCCTGTGCATCTTTATCATGCAATCCAACTATCTTTCCTTCATCAAAATAGACATTTATTGATTCCATAACTGTTCTTGTCCTTAAGTTGAATACTTTGAATGCCCTTGAAGATGTTTTAGAAGTTGTTGCATATCCAACAAAAATTCCTTCATCTGCTTTAACTTCAAACTTCTTCAATTGTTCAGGATGTGTTTTGAGAATAAAACACTTGCTTCCAAAGATGTGAAAGTATTTGACATTTGGCTTTCTTCCTTTCAAAGATTCATATGGAGTCATTCCATGTTTGTTTATTAAAGAACAATTCTGAGTAATGCATGCAGTGTTCACAACTTCTGCCCAAAAATAAGTAGGTAGCTTTGCTCCTTCTAGCATTGTTCTGGCAGCTTCTATTAAAGTTCTGTTCTTTCTTTCTACTACACCATTTTGTTGAGGTGTGCCAGGTGCTGAGAATTGTTGTGTAATACCTTTTGTTGAGCAGAAATCCTCCATTGTAGAGTTCTTAAACTCTGTTCCATTGTCACTCCTTAGTTTATTTACTTTGTGAGTTGATTCATTCTCAATCATTGCAATATGCTCAAAAATTATCTCAGCAGTTTCATCCTTTTTATGCAAAAAGTACACCCATGTAAATCTAGTGTAATCATCCACAATCACCAGAGTGTATTTCTTCTTTCCAATGGACATTATGTTGACAAGACCAAATAAATCAAGATGCAATAGATGAAAAGGTTGATCAATTGAATTTTCAATTTTGCTCTTGAAGGATGTCTTCTTTTGTTTGGCCTTTTGACATGAATCACAGAGTCCATCAGGATGAAATTGAACTTTTGGAAGACCTCTAACAAGGTCCTACTTCACCAATTCATTAATGTTTCCAAAGTTCAAGTGACACAACTTTTTGTGCCAATTCCAGCTTTCCATTGGTGATGTTTTTCCAAGTAGACAGGTTAAGGGACCATTAGAATTAACATCCAAGCTAGTTTCAAATAGGTTGTTATGTCTGTGGCCAATAAGAACTACTTTTCTATTCTTATTACTTTTTACTTCACAATGAGTTCCATGAAATTCCACAGAGAAACCTTTGTCTGTCATTTGACTCACACTAAGCAAATTATGTTTGAGTCCTTCAACAAGAGCTACATTTTCAATGATGACATTTCCAATCACAATTTTGCCATATCTTAGTGTTCTTCCTATGTTGCCATCTCTATAAGATACTGATGGGCCAGCCTTCTCCTCAAACTCTGAAAGCAGGGATTTATTTCCAGTCATATGTGCAGAACATCCACTATCAATTACTAGAATGTTTTTCCTGTTTCCCTGCAATCAGTAAATGCAATTTAATTAGTAGGTTTGGGGACCCAAACTAGTTTGGGTCCTTTCTTTGACAACTTGTTAACTTTTGCAGCAGAAATTCTTTTGTCAGTTTTTGTGTTAACAGAGTTTACATGATCAGAGTTTGCATTCACAGAGTTTGTACTATCAGAGTTTACACTCCTCTTATCAGACTTTATCACATATATTTGCTTGACATAATGTTTTGGAGAAAAATTTATTTGAGGCTGTGGTTCATAATAATTGTAATACAAATCATGATATTCTTTGCATGTATAAATAGAATGCCATAAACGACCACAGTGAAAACAAGGATTATTTCTTGTTTGTTTTCTAGCCTCAAAACTAGGTTTTTCAGGTTCTTTCATTTTCTTTTGTTTGCAGTCAATAGCAAGGTGATTAGAATTACCACAAGTAAAGCAGGTTTTCCTAGGAGCATCAAGGATATTCATGTAGTTATTCTCCTTAGTAATGCCTACTTTACCATTTCTATTTCTTTTCACCTTTTTAGATTTATTAGTGACTGTCTTCAAATTTTCTTTAAGTTTCTTCTGTGAGAGTAACCCTATATTTACCTTTTTAAAACTTGACACATTATTGTTTTTAGAGCTTTCAGCAGATGTTGTTTTCTTATTTTCACCAGCTCTAACAAATTTCACAGGTTCACTCAATGTTCCTTTTGTGTGTGTTTTAGTGTGTGTTTCTTTGTCAGATTCATATCCTAAAGCAGAAATCCAATTTTTATTAGTTAACATTTGTTGGACTTTCTTTCCAGAGTTTGTCCAAACTCTGAAGGTTTCCTTTTCTTTTGCTATTTCAGATTTCAGGTACTAAACTTGAATTTCTAATTGTGTTTTCATGTGAATAGCATTATCAAGGTCTTTCTTAATGTTTAACATATCAGATTTTTCAGATTCAAGCATGTTATTCCTAGCAGTTAGAGTTTGTATCTCAGATTTTAATCTCTCATTTTCTAGAGTCTGGGATTTAAAACTAACATGCAAAGATCTAAGAAAAGATTTAATTCACAGATATTATCAGTTTGAAAATTGAAGACAGAGTCTGGTACCTTTTCAGAGTTTAGATCATCAGTTTTTGCCATGAGTGCATAATTGTTTTCCTGTTCAGAATCTGAAAAATCCATCCAATCCTTCTTTGATGTGATTAAGACTTTTCCTGATTCCTTACTTCTGTATTCAGTAGCAAAGTACCCCATCTTGTTGCACTTGTAACACTTGATCTTTGACTTGTCAACAGTCTTTGATTTATCATCTCTATCTTCTCTTTTCTTGAATCTTTCTTTCTTGTCTGACTTACCAAGCTTTTTCTGAAAGATTCCTTGCTTCCTGAATTTCCTGTACTTTTTGAAGCTTTTGACAAACATGGCAAACATTTCCATCATATCAGAATCTGAAGAATCATCAAAGTTTACATCAGAGTTTGCTTCAAACTCTGATTCATTGCTTTCCTTGATTACAACTTTTCCTTTTCTTGTTGAGGCTTTAAGGACTTTTTCTGTAGGTTCTTCAATCTGGGCCTCAACATTCAAAGCAATAGATTTTGCCTTGCTACTTTTCCTGTTTCTTCTTTGCTGTAACTCCAAGTCATGAGTCTTAAGTTTTCCATAGACCTCATCTAAGGACATCTCATCTAAATCAACTCTGTCTCTAATAAAAGATGTCTGCATATCCCATTCTTCTGGAAGAGCCCTAAGAAACTTGGTGTTTGAGTCTTCATTATCATACACCTTATCTACTAATGCCAAGTTGTTCAACAGAGTTAAAAATCTGTCATAGATATCTGTGAGAGACTCATTTTGTTTAACCTCAAAATATTCATACTCTTGTATAAGTACATATCTCCTATTTTTCTTGATTTCTCTAGTTCCTTGGCATTGAACCTCTAGTGCATTCCAGATTTCTTTTGCTGTCTTGCATGCTATTACCCTGTTAGACATTACAGAGTCAAGACTGTTATGCAATATGTTTCTTACCTTGGCATCTTTGAGGACTTCTTGCTTTTCCTCATTGGTCCATTCTTTCTTATCCTTTAATGTATAATATTCAGGAAATTGTCTTCCTTCTACAACAGTTGCAGGCACCAGTTTTGTTGGAAGATACTGGTCTTCATTGATCCTGTCCAGATAGTCAGGGTTTGTTGCTTCTAGGAACATCAACATCTTCACTCTCCATGTAGGGTACTCAGCCTTCTTCAATATTGGAATCCTGATGCTTTCATACTTGTTACCAGACATGTTTATTTGATCTTTTGAGTTGGAATTAACTGCCTGCTCTGATACCAATTGTTGCCCAGATAATCAATCTATTATAGAAGGGGGGTTGAATGTAATAGTACCAATTAATCGATGATGAACACAAGTATGTAGAATGGAATACTATTTTGTATTAATAATGACCTTGAATACAAAAACTCTCTCAAGAAATAATGTTCTTAAGAGCTGCTAGGTTACACGAATAATGCTTTTAATGAATTCGACATTGAATTATAATCTATCTCTGTGTTTATATAGACACAGCTACAAATACAATTACAAAACAGATTATGATAAGAATAGCTTTAATAAGGTAATTTAGACTTGCACTCGAATTCCTTCTTACTATCGAAATCAGATTCTGATTTGTCTGTTTCCTTTTCTGATAAACTCTGAAGCTAATCTCTGTCGGTTTGTCATTCTCTGATTTGAGCATTCTCTGTTAGAGTAAACTCTGATTGAGTATTCTCTGATAGAGTAAACTCTGACCGACAGCTTCCTTAATCTCTCATGACGTCAGCATAAACTCTGTTTGGTATTTTCTAACAATCATCAGTGTTTGCATTCCTAACATGCTCGGCTTGCAGTTAGGTAAAGTAGAGATCCAATCATACCTCTATAGCTTGTGATGTATACCTTCATTGAGTTTTCACATACTCCAAGCTTGACAGCTGTAGATGAGGGAGTTCTTGCAGATGCTAAATCTTCCATGTGATACTTCTTCAGAAGTTCTTTAAGGTACTTGGACTGACAAATGAATATTCCATCTATTCTTTGACTCACTTGAAGTCCAAGGAAGAATTTCAGCTCTCCCATTAAGCTCATCTCGTACCTACTCTGCATTAACTTAGCAAACCTCTTGCACAAGTTATCATTAGTAGACCCAAATATTATGTCATCGACATATACTTGTACTATTATCAGATCATTATTATGTTTCTTATAAAATAAATTTTTGTCTATAACTCTTCTAACAAAACCATTTTCAAGAAGGAATTCTGAAAGAGTGTCATACTATGTTCTGGGTACTTGTTTGAGACCATAGATAGCCTTGAAAAGAAAATATACAAAGTCCACGTGATCTGGATCTTCAAAGCTTGGGGGATGTTGTACATATACCTCTTCAGCTAACTTTTTATTCAGGAATGCCCTCTTCTTGTCCATTTGATAAACTTTAAAATTGGAATGAGTTGTGAATGCTAGAAACATCCCGATAGCCACAAGTCTTGCAACTGGAGCATATGTTTCATCATAATCAATTCCTTCAGCTTGGGAATAACCTTTTGCAACCAGTCTGGCCTTGTTCCTTATCACAATGCCATCTTCATCCAACTTGTTTCTGAATACCCATCGTGTGCCAATTACAGTCTTGTCCTTCGGTCTGGGTACCAGTTTCCAAACATCTTGAGATTCAAATTGATTGAGTTCATCTTGCATAGCAATCACCCAATCAGGATCAGACAGTGCTTCTTCTATTTTCTTAGGTTCCATTTCAGATAGAAACCCAGAATAATTGCATTGATTCTGTGTAACACCTCTTGTTCTAACACCAACATCTGGATCACCAATGATTAACTCAAAAGGATGAGCTTTACTCCAAATTCTCTGACTTGGCAGATTAGATCTTGATGATTTGCCTTGATTTTCATTGTGATGTTGTGTTTGATTTGCTGATCCTTCATCTCCTCCCCCTGAGCTGCTTATAGGATCTCTTGATGAATTTCATTGTGTGTTAGTGGTATCTCCAGAGTTTCCACTGTTTTCACCACTAGCACTTGGATCATTATCATTATTAACATTTTTGTTTTCTGTTGCAGCCTCAGGTTCGTTTTCATCATCTGAATGTGAGTCTGGCAAATTGTTGAACTTAAGAGTTTCAGATGGATCATCATTTTGGATGTCAGGGAATTTTGTGTCATCAAAAGTTATATTGACACTTTCTTTGACATGATGTTGATCAATAATATACACCCGATAAGATCTTCTTGAATAACCAACAAAAATAGCTTTTTGAGCTTTAACTTCAAACTTCCCAAAACGTTCTTCTTCATCTTTAAGTACAAAGCATTTAGCACCAAATACATGAAAGTATTTGAGCGTTGGTTTCTTGTTAGCCATTATTTCGTAGGGTGTCTTCATTAAGTCCTTGTTGATCAGAGTCCGATTCTGGGTATAACATGCAGTATTTATAGCTTCAGCCCAAAAGTACATTGGAAGCCTTGATTCATTCAACATAGTCCTTGCAGCTTCAATTAATGTACGATTCTTCTTTTCTACCACTCCATTCTGTTGCGGAGTTCTAAGTGCTGAGAATTATCTTGTTATTCCCTTTTCAATATAAAAGTCATTCAGAACTGTATTCTTGAACTCAGTTCCATTGTCTGACCTTATAGCTCTAACTGGAAGCTTTGAATCCAACTCAATCATCTTGATATGATCAATCACCATTTGAGGAGTTTCATCCTTTGAGTGAAGGAATAAAACCCATGTATACTTTGAGTAGTCATCAACAATCACCAAGGCATATCTTTTATGTGATATTGATATGACATTAACTGGACCAAATAAATCCATGTGAATTAATTGCAGTGGTTCAGTAATACTAGATGTGTCGGTGCTTGGATGTGATGCTTTCTTTGCTTTCCCTTTCTAACATGCCTCACAAAGTCCTTCTTGTGTGAATTCCAATTGAGGCAGTCCTCTCACTAATTCTCTTTTGACTAGAGAATTCATAGATTTGAAATTAAGGTGTGAGAGCTTTTTGTGCCATAGCCAACTTTCATCTGACGAAGATTTAGCATAAAAATAATTGACTTCATCTCTGCAACCTGAGTTCAGATTAGCTACTTACTCCCTGAAGAGCAAGCTTTTCATCCTTCTTATGCGAAATCAAACACCTCTCCTTCATAAAGTTCACTATGTATCCCTTGTCACAAAACTGACTGATACTCAGAAGATTGTCTTTGAGACCTTCCACGAAAGATACATTATCAATGACGACATTGCCAGCTTCTAAACAGCCATATCCCTTAGTCATACCCTTGTTGTCATCTCCAAAGATAACTACTGGGCCAGCTCTCTCAACAACATTTGATAGTAGGGCTCTATCTCCGGTCATGTGTCGTGAGGATCCACTATCGAGAATCCAAATAACCCGGTTCACCTGTTTTACACCCTGCAATCATCAAATGAGTTAGGCCTTCTTCGGAACCCAACATTGATCGGGTCCAGCATATTTGAAAAACTGTCCTTTGTCAGGTTTAACAATAAAACCTAACTTGACAAACTCATCTGCTACTTTGACTGAACATTTCTCCTTGTAAACAACCTTAACACCTTTGTATGCAGGCTTAGGAGAAAATGTCTTCTTCTATGAAATAAGAGGACTGGCATTCTTTGATCTAGCATGCCTGTGATTTATGTGTTTTCTAGGTGTAGTATTGACATTCATAGCATGCATGCTTTTAAAATATGCAGACATAACATTGAAAGCACATAACATACAGTTATCTACACCACAAGGTTTATGACATGCATCAATAGTAGGCATTTTATTCACAATAGCAGGAGTCTTAACAGTTTCTACCTCAACTTTATTAACATTCTTAAAGTTCTCAGTAGCATGGAATCTGTTGTTACTATTCCTACCATTAACAAACTTATTAGATCTGTTATGATTTTTCTTAAGCTCATTAGTACCTAAACCAGGAGTGGATGAACTAGCAGTTTTCACGTTTTCTATTGGTCTTTTAGGTACATATTTAGCTTTCTAGACATTTATTCCTTTTATGTCCCTAACAGGTTTTTCCTATACTTTCTCTTTCTCTTTAAGGTCTTCAAGTTTAATTTCATAATCCACTATTACACAACTATCAAGAACTGGTTCTGCAATAAGAGTTATGAAAAGAAGTTTCTTAGTGTCCTTAATAACATGTGGAATACCCCTCTCTATAGCAGTCTCTTTAAAAGGGGTGATGTTGCTAGCCTTTCCTACAAATTCATTATATTCAAAACCTATCCCAACTTTCCGTTTAATCTCTTGTTGGTCAACTAGGTCTTTCATAACAAATGAAGCAGTTCTATAGACTTGACACCTGACTTTCTCTTTTTCAATTTTATCCTTCAAAAAAGCTTCAATTTCAACATAGCAGTTGACTCTATTAACTTGAAATGCAACATCTTCAGTTAATTTCTCATTTATAAGTTTCAGCTTTTTCAATTCAAAATTCTCTTCTGATAAAACTTTATTCTTGAGAGTTAAGACTTTTATTTGATCTCTAGCACGAGTTAAATTCTCACCTAGCAATTTAAACATTTTAGGACAACTAGGGTTTACCTCAATTCCTTGTCGAGGTGGGACTGTGATCCTTCAGAAGAAGAAGCCATTAGAGCAAGATTTCTCATATCTTCTTCTTCATTATTGTCAAAATCATCCCATCTTTTTCCTTCTACTAAGTATGATCTTCCCTGATGCTTCTTCAGTAGAGCTTCATATTTATGTTTAAGCTCATCATATGAATCCATCTTTCTTTCCTGCTTGGGCTTTCTACAATCCCATTTCATTGCCAGAAGAACAACCGCTCTGAAATATTTTGAACAGGCTTGAATTTGAAATTAGGGTTCTTCCTAAATCTTGTATTTCCAAATTTTTTTAGCAATCAGTGCTAGAGATTCATCCTCAAGTTGATCAAGTTCTTCCATTGAGTAGAATTCACTTTTAGATGAATTCATTTGAGTTGCACCAACTTCTGCAACAATACCCCGATCAATGACTTTGACTGAAGAAGATTCAGTCATAGCTTCTCTGTATTCTGGTATTTCTGCTATAAGAGCTGTAGACTTGCTGACCACCTTACCTGTACCATATATTTCTTTCTGTTGAATCTGCTCTAGCTCATAGGTCTTCAGTATGCCATAAAGTCTTTCCAATGAAATTTCATTCATGTCCCTTGACTCCCTGATGGCCGTAATCCTATGCTCTAAGTGAACTGGCATTGTCAACAAAAACTTCATATTGATCTCCTTCTTCGTATAGTGTTTGCCATTGAGATTTAGATCATTTATCAGTTTTTTGTATCTCTAAAAAACATCAGAGATACCTTCTTCAGGATTTGATCTAAAATGCTCATATTGAGACGTTAAGATTTCTAATTTGTTCTCCCTCAATTCTTCTGTTCCTTCATTCAGTATCTCTATCATTTCCCAGATGTGTTTAGCATCTTTGCAATTAAAAACATGATTGTACATTCCGGGATCAAGAGATTTCACCAAAATTAATTGCAGGCTGGTGTCCAATGAATCCAGTTCCTTTTCTATTTCAGTGTACTCAGAAATATCTTTTTTAAATTGTTTGTGTGGAATAAGTACACCATCTTTCATATGCTCAGGAATGATTGTTATTGGAACATCAACACTAGTCTTCAAAATATCCTTGTACTTAGTGTTTGCATTTCGAAGAAACAAGGTCATCTTCATCTTCCAAAGATTATAATTATCTTTATCAAATGGAGGAATTTTAATGCTACTCACTTTTTGAGTACTCATCTTAAAATAATAGAAGATTAAAAAGATTTGAGATTTTTAGGAATTAAAGAGATTTCAAATTTCTAAGAAATTAAAAATTTCGAATTTTTTAAAGAATTAAAAATTTCAAATTTTTAATGAATTAAAAGTTTTGAAATTTTTAGGAGTTAAAGAGATTTCAAATTTTTAAGAAATTAAAATTTTCAAATTTTTTAAAGAATTAAAAATTTCGAACTTTTAATGAATTAAAAGTTTTGAAATTTTTAGGAGTTAAAGAGATTTCGAATTTTTAAGAAATTAAAAATTTCAAATTTTTAATAAATTAAAAGTTTAAAATTTTTAATGAATTAAAAATTTTGAAATTTTTAATACGTAAAAATATTAGGATCTTGATTTTTATGTCAATCAGATGGCTTTGATACCAATTGTTAGGTCCAAATGATTGTAGGAGGGGGGGGGGTTGAATACAATCTCTATTAAAAATTATATTCTGTTTCAGATAATTTTTTATTAAACAATTTTAATTATTATCACAAAATAATAATCAAAGAAACACAATTCAAGTAAAATACTTCTATTAAACTTGAGGTTGGTTACAAGATTAAATCAGAAAATATTCACTAATTAGCTCTTAAAATTCTAGAGTAATTTTGACATGAAATGCTCTTTAGAATTTGTTTTAGCCAAAATAGAATGTGCATTGAATTGAATTGTATCTACTGACTTAAACTTGTATTTATAGGCAAATCTGGACTTGAGAGACTTTTTCTCCTCGGGGAGATTTTTCTTGGCTGGAAGACTTTCTCTTGGGAGACTTTTCTGGCTCAGGGAGACTTTCTGACCCTTGGAAGACTTTTGAATAACGGAGAGACTTTTTAATAAAACCTCGAGAGATTATATAGTCGACCTGCTTGAATTGATCAAGTGTATATCTTCTGTCCCTTTTTTAATTTCTTTTTAATTTAAATTCTATTTGTTTTATTATATATCTTATATATTAAATTAATTCTTTTTGAATTAATCTAAGTAAATAGGATACATAATAAATTATCTTTTTGATAATAGAATTAAATTAAATTTTTCTTCATTCTAAAATAATTCTAAATTAATTAATTTCTTAATCAATTTAAGTAATAAATTAATTCTGATTGAATTAATTTACTAATTAAATTAACTAAATAATTTAATCAATTAAAAGATAATTAAATTAAAGTCTTGACTCCACAACTATTGATGATACAATTTTAAATCTTCTGTCTTCACACCAATATCTGTAGCTGACCATTTCTTCTGTAGTAAAGAACCTTCTCTGTATTTTGCCAACACTCTGTGTATTGTCTGGTTCACGAGTGATTCACAACAAATAATATTCTTCACTTGACTTTTATAATGGTTCACTTCTACTCCTTCTGACTTGACTATTTCTGATGTCACACAAATTGAAATCTTCTAACACTGTAGCTTCTTCAAACTTAAATAGTCCACTGAGGCATGATCAATTAAATTGAGCTTCTTTCAATGTAGTACTACTTCAAGTCTGTAGATTGACTTTGATCTTCTTTTTCTTGTCAAATAATACATGCTGAAGATTCCTGTGACAGATAATGTATTTACTTACAAATTATCTATGTTTGAGTTGAGTTGTCATCTCTCTAAACAAATATGCTTCTAAACATATGCCTTTCAATAGGCTATGCTTGATAGTGCATACCCAACAAATATAGCTGCATCCCTCAAATTTTTTTAGGTTTTCACCTTGATTTCTTAGAACATAACATTTACAACCAAAGACATGAAAAAATCCCTCTTTTGGCTTTTTTTTCTTTCTTGATCAATTGATAAGGTGTCTTTCCTTGAGTTTGATTCACTATGGAGATGTTTTGAATATAACATGTTGTATTAAAGGCCTCAGCCCAGAAGTATGTTGGTAATTTAGCATCTTCCAACATAGTTCTAGATGCTTCAATCAATGTCCTCTTTTTCCTCTCAACTACCCCCATTTTGTTGAGGTGTTCTTTGTGCAGAAAATGTGTGTATGATTCCTTTAGATTCACAGAAATCCTTCATTGTGGAATTCTTAAATTTTGTTCCATTATCACTTCTTATTTTCTTTACATCCAATCCAAGATTTTTCTCAACTTCTCCGATGTTCTTGATGATGAGATCACTTGCTTTATCTTTTGAATGCAGAAAATAAGTCCATGAGAATCTTGAAAAGTCATCCACAATGACTAGAGCATACTTCTTCTTTGCAATGGACATGATGTTCACAGAACCAAACAAATCCATGTGTAATAGCTCCAATGGATTCTCAATTGATGATTTCAATTTTGACTTGAATGATGCCTTCCTTTATTTTCCTTTCTGACAAGCATCACATAGTCCATCTTTGACCATTCTATCTGTGGTAAACCTCTCACTTGATTTTTCTTGACCAACTGATTCATGGCTTTGAAATTTAAGTGAGCTAATTTTTTATGCCATATCCAACTCTCATCTATACTTGCCTTAGAGAGAAGACAAGTCATTGAATCTGCACTTGTTGAGTTGAAGTCAGCTATGTATACATTTCCTTTTCTATTCCCAGTCATAACTAGACTTTCATTTTTTTGTTGTAAATTATGCATGCTTCAGTTGTGAAGCAAACTTTATTTCTATTGTCACATAGTTGACTTATGCTTAACAAATTGTGTCTTAAGCCATCAACTAATTCAACAGGTTCAATGATGACATTCTCTTTTGAAATCAAGCTATATCCCGTGGTGTATCCTTTGCTGTCATCTCCAAAAGTTACTCCAGGGCCAGCTTTCTCCTCAAAATTTGTGAGCAAGGATTTATCTCCAGTCATATGTCTTGAACACCCACTGTCCAAGTACCAAAGATTTCTTCTTTTTCCCTGCACACATCAAAAAACAATCAAGTTGATTTTGGTACCCAAGTTACCTTGGGTCCTTTCTTATTAGTTGTTACATTTGGTTTGATTTCCAACTTTTGTGCCTTTGGTTTAGGTGGTTTTACTTCCACTTCAACCTTAGGTGTTGGTTTCCTCATCTCAGGATTCTCAGTGTTAATACTTGGAATATTCATGCTTGTAGAATTAGATAAATTTGGAGCATGAAAATTATTACGCATATTCCAGGGCATAACATGCATATTAATGTTGGCAAATGCAAGATATGGATTAAACATATAAGGCATTGATGCATATTGAGCATGAATAACATGAGGATCAACTAATTGAGGATAAATATAATTAGAGTGCATGTTAGGTATGACAGACACATTGGATGTTGCAGGCATATTGGACTTGCATTGCACAGATAAGTGATTCTTACTACTACACTTAACACATATCTTTCTAGGAGCATACTTGTTAGGTGTGTAGTTATTGTGCTTGTTTATGCGTACTTTACCATTTCTGTTCTTTTTCCTCCTTTCATTAGACTCACTATCAGGTTTTATCTTTTCTAATCTTTCCTTTAATTGGTCTTTAGATAAGAACCTTATATTTGCCTTTTCAACTTTGATTTGAGGTTTAGAAATTACCTTCTTTTACAAATTTAACAAGTCAGTTAAGCTTGGTTTTTAAAACAGATTATTTAACAGTTGATGATTCCTCAATCGATGGGTAATTATCCATTGAGATAACATTATCAATCGATGGATAATCCTTATCAGTTGATACAGGATTAGCAATCGATTTCTTCTTTTCCAAGGATTGATTTTCATCAATGGCTAATTTCTCAAGAGTCTCAGCAGTATGGTGAAAGAATTTGTTCCATAAATGTCATTCATCTTTTTACTAGCTTTACTTGACATGTTCCATTTGTCAATGTTTCTTAGTTCTTCTTCCAATTTTTCTTTCAAGGTTTCCATTTCCTTTTTATACTCAAGTAATTCCTCTCTAGCATCTCTATTTTCTACCTTGAGTCTGTCCATTTGCACTAGCTCACTCTCTAGATAAATATTTCTTTCAGTAAGAGATTCTAAGGTGCTCTTGAGCCTAGTGTTCTCTTTGTTTAAAGACTTGAGAGTGACATACAAATTATTCAATTTATTAGACATTTCAGTAATGGTAATATTGCATTCATCCTTGGACAACTCGGATAGATTTGTAGAGATTACCTGATTGCTAGAAGAACTAGCTTCTTAGTCATCATGATTGGCCATAAGTGCAAGGTTGATGTATTCATCTTCTTCAAAATCATCCTCAGCAGCGCAATCCTTTTTTCTTGTCACAAAAGCCTTTTCTTTCAGTTTGAGAAAATCAAAGTACTTCTTTTTATAGTCAATACCATCATTAAACTTTGATTTCTTCTCCATTTTGGCTTTCTGTATTCATTAGAAAAATGACAAGCCAATCCACAGTTAAAGCATTTGAATTGAGTCTTGTCAACAATATTTTTGCCTTGTTGATTATCTCTCTTAAACTGAAATCCAAACTTTTGCATATGATTCCTCTTGAATTTTTTTAAAAATTTCCTTGATAGAAAAGCCAAATGCTCATCTATTTCATCCATTTCATCCTTAGTATATGACTCATCATTTTTAACTATTTCTTTTCTTTTTCTAGTTGAAGATTAATCATATTTAATGTCACTTGTAGCTTTACCATGACTTTCCTTCTTTCCTTCTTTAACGGTAACATCTTCACAGGATTCTGCAACTTGCTTATCCTTGACCACCAAGGCAACAAACTTTTCCTTCTTCTGAATTTTCCCAATCTCCTCATCTTGCTATAGTTCCAACTCATATGTTTTCAAGATTCCATACAGCTTGTCAAGAGTATATTCTTTAAAGTCAGGAGATTGTCTTATAGAAACAATCATTGGTTTCCATTCCTTGGGTAAGGACCTCAAGAATTTGAGGTTGGTATCTTCAACAACATATACTCTTTCATATAGTTTTAGCTCATTCAATAGCTTTTGAAACTACCATACAGCTTGTCAAGAGTATATTCTTTAAAGTCAGGAGATTGTCTTATAGAAACAATCATTGGTTTCCATTCCTTGGGTAAGGACCTCAAGAATTTGAGGTTGGTATCTTCAACAACATATACTCTTTCATATAGTTTTAGCTCATTCAATAGCTTTTGAAACCTACTATATGTGTCATTGATTGCTTCACCACTCTTGAAGTGAAAGGCCTCATATTTCTGAATCAAGAGTTGCATCTTGTTCTTTTTTACTTGCTCAATGCCTTCACAAAGAGTTTGAAGAGTATCTCAGACTTCTTTAGATGTTTTACAGTTGATAACATTGTCAAACATATCCTTGTCAAGACCATTAAACAAAATGTTCATAGCCTTTTTATCCTTGTGTACTTCCTTTTCATCCCCATCTATGTATTCACTCACAGGTTTTAGAATAAGATTGTCTGGTGCTTGAGTATCATCTGCATTCACACTTGTAATTATTTTCATAGGCACATGTGGACCTTTCTCTATGCAGTTAACATAAGAAAGATCTTAGATCTTAACTTTCTGTATGTTAAAAGTTAGGCTCTAATACCAATTGTATTTCCCATAAGTACAAGAAGTTTGTAGAAGGGGGGTTGAATACAGATTTAAGGATTATTTCAAATTCTTGCAGATTTAAGTTTGTTCAATATAATGTTTCAGTGTTTGGACAGATTAAACAAAAAAAGAGAACTAGAAGAATAAAAAAACTTGAAAACAAATTTTTTAAAATTACTAGTGGATTGTTTTTTCCACTAGTGAGTTTTTGTTTTCAATTAACCTTGGTAAGATTACCAAACTGCTTATAAGATGTGAAACTGAACAAAAGAAAAGCAATAAAAAATGGTTTCTAGCTTTTCTATGCTTTTCTTGTTTTTGTTCTATCTCACACTTACTTGTTACAATGAACTGCTAAGACTATATATATAGCAGTTCACATTCTACATCTATTTTTCTATCGATTGATAAAATATAAATGAAAAATTACATTTTACAATGTATTCACTAAAATAGGTTATTCATTGATCAATTGATGTATCACACTTTTCTTTGTCTTGATCTTTTCCTTAAAGACTGTGTTGCCTTGAAAGTCTTCACAATCCTGAAAGGACTGTCTTCCATTGATTCAGTTTCTGCAAAGATCCCATTTCTTTTGTCTTTAACTAACTTGGAAAACTTTGATCAACTAATAATTGTTGTAAAGCTTATCAGTTGATCCTCCTTTACTTAACCATCGATGGATCGGTTATCCATTGATCAATTGATGTATCGATGGATAATTAGGTTATTCATCGACTCCTTATCCGTTGATGGTCCTTTATCTGTTGATTTCATTTATCCGTTGATAGCCTTGATGCTTTCATCCGTTGATAGAGATCCATTGATTTGACTTTTGTTGACCTTTATCCATCAAACAGTGTCTTTATCCATCGACTTCAATATTTGTTGATCACTTCATTTATGAGAATTCTGACTTAGAATATTTACAATTGATCAGCCATTTTTCACATCCGTTAAGGAGAAATAAATTGAAGTCAAATAGATATCAGTTAACTAGAACTTAACATCCATCGAGGCATTACAATCAATTGACAAATAAGAAACATGAATCAATTGTTACAATCCAATTTATCAGTTGAGTTAGAAGTTTTAACTGATAACTTATTTCCTAGTTGATGGATATTTATTAGTCATATATCCATTGATCAGTTACAATGAAATTTAAATCTCAGTTGTAATTGTAAGTAATTGGTTATCATCAATTCTCATAATTTCTAACAAGATATAACATTTAAAGAAGTCATTCACCAATATGAGAAGTTAAAACAACTTTGACAATTTGCATTATTTTCCTACTAACTTATAATAGATAATGTCTATACACAATCACAAATAAGAACCTTATCTTTCACTTCAATATCAAGCATGTAAAACACATATTATATACACCATAAACTCATTATGTACATGTAAAATTACTACATTTTACTACACTATTCTATAATAATTATTACACATGAAATTAAATAATTAATTCATAAACTTCTCACATATATAAACATCTAAAAATAATCAAACATTTATACTATCAAACATATGTCATATCAAACTGTTGGTAACACAAGTATGAATCATATAGATTTAACACTTGAGAATTGTAAACTTTTTCTTATGAATAAGTTCAATAGTTTTCAATTTTTTAAAATAGCATTTGTTTAGATAATCCACAACATAACCTTAAACAAAATATACATAACATAAATCAAAACACTTTTCAACAAAACACTTAACTAAAAATTACACAACTTCCACCAACACCTTCACCAATTGATATAAATATGACATATCACTACTACGGGTTACAACTTTCATAATCTAGTTAGATATCTTCTTATCATCCATTTCCATATTTATCCACTTATTATAATAAAGAGTAAATGAGATATGTTAAGTAGTTGATTGAGCTAGATTTGAGCATGTATACCTTCCAATTTATGAACATTCACACAAAACTAAACTACATCAAGCAGTTGCTTTTAGTAAAATCATTGAAATTCTAAGATGCTTGACTACCCTCCCGATCATGCTTTCAGTTTTTTCCTTCAATAGCTTATAACATTCATCATTATCCTGCAACAAAATGGACGGATATTACATGAAGCAACAATCCGAGTAGGACAAAAATAACATGTCAATTTTTGACACACTCTCTAAATAGTTATAATTTTTTTAAAGCATATGAAACACATATCACACACACCATAAACTCATTATAAACATATGGAATGATAGTCATAGATTTTAAACATTTTAATACAGATAAATTTTTAAATATCAATAAAAATTAAAAAAAATCTCTCAGAACTTTTATCAAACACTTGATTTACAAAACATTCATACAACTCCATATGAACAATTAACTAATAGAAGTCTCACATATATAAAAATCTCAAAAGAATCAAACATTTATATTATAAAACATATCTTATATCGTTGATGTACAATTTAAACTTAAACTTCATACTTGATATTACAATAAATAAAATTCACCTCCAATCTGCGAACGAAATTAAACATTTATATAATAAAAAAAATTCACAATTTGAATCAAACAACATAATATACAAGATAATAGAGAAATTATAAACTTAAAATAGATTAAGTAATATGTAATAGAAAGAAATACGATACATAGAGATAATGAGAAAGAGAAAGAGAGTTGAATTTTGAAATTCAAATCTAATATATAGGTGAGAGGAGAAAAATCTTATGAATTTGAATTCTTGGGAGTTGTGTATATATGTACGTGTATGTACTTGTCAGTGTTGTACTTGTGTGTAGAGGAAAAAGGAAGAAAAATAAATAAAAGTATTATCTTTTTAATGTTTGAATGTTATTTCTTATAATTAAGTATGAAGAATTAGGGTATGGGGTGTAAAAAGGCATCTGGATTGAGGATTTATATTATAGATAGATAGATAGATGCATATTTATATATATAATAAATATAATAAACCAATTTTGTTGATTTAGTGATTGGTTCTCGGTTCTCAATTCTCATTAGAGTATCCATATATATATATATATACTAGTTTTTATCCCGTGCGATGCACGGATGAATTTTTTTAATTTTTTAATATTTTTATTTTAATATTTTATAATGATTTGAATTTATTTGTATTTGTATAATAATAATTTAAAATTTATTTAATATTATATGTATATATTTTTATATAATTTATTTGTATTTATATTTTAATATGATAATTTTTGTTTGTTCTGTATAGAGATGTATTTTACTTAGGAGATTAATGTGAGATATTTTAGTTAGAAGATTAATATGAGATTGTTTTTTAGTTAGAAGATTAATATTTTAAAATTAGGCCCAACAATTAATCAACTATCCGGCCCAAATATTGACCGACTGCCAAACTTTCAATGTTATCATAAATTTCAATAATATATTAAATTAAAATTATAGGATAAATTTTAATGATATATTAAATAAAAATTATAGGATAAGTAAGATTTGTAAAATAAAAATATAGAATATAATTTAAATATAATATAATATTATTCTATCTCTGATGAGTTGTATAAAAAGAGGACTACTGGTGTTAGAGTTGTATGTACGACTATATTCTTTTAAAATTATATTTTATTAAAATTCAACGGTTAAGATTGTTTCTATGGTTCACTTAAAATTGGACGGTCAAGATCTTTTCTATGGTTCACCCAGTACCAAACCAACCGACGACCAAAACTTTTAATCTTTCGGCTTTAATAATATAGTATATATATATATATATATATTTAATATTTAAAATTGAAAATATAGTAATATATTTGAAATTTAAATATTATTAACAACATATAAAAATGTAAATATATATTATTATTTCTCAAAATACTAACAAAAATTAACAAACACATTAAAAGTCTTTAAGCATATTGCATATCGAACTCATGAACTAATCTACATTGTTCTCAATTTAAAGGATCAAATTGAGAGAGTGAAGATCCTACATATGTGTAACTATACGTGACTTTACATTACAGTGCAATGCTAATATATAAAAAAGTAAATTTTACACCACAACACGATATTAATGCATACACATCAAATTTAACAAAATGTTGTTCCCTATATGATTTTTTTCTAAAAAACACCCATACACCAGATATTCAATAATTAATCGTACTCTTATTTTATTTATTTTAAAATTTAAGTTTGAAATTTTTGTACAAAAAATTCAAAACTTTTATATATAATAATATTTTTTTAAAATATTAGAATGCGTAACAAAAATTATAGAACATAAAAAATATTAATATTCTATGTTAATAAATTGAATTACCAACTTAAATTTTAAAAATTCATCCCAAATATCGACAACTAAAATTTTATTAGTGAAATATAAAAGAATAAATAACACATATATATTTAAAAATAAATCTATAACAAATAATTATATCCCGTATGTAATAAGCGAAATATTTTATATTAATATTAGCAAAAATTAAGAATTTAACATTCATTAATAATATATTAAAATTTAATATTTATTAATTTAAAAATTTTAAAAATATAATATTACAAATTTAAAATATTTATAAAATCCGTGCAATGCGGGTTAAAATCTAGAGTATATATACATTCGCCAATCAAACATAATAACATATCATGTATCACACCTCGATAAAAATTTTGAAAATATTTTTGTATCTAGTGTACTACTCTATTATTCCTTACATCCTATTTAATTTTTAACATAAGAGTTAGTGTACGCCACATATTTTAAAAGATTCTTCGTTGCGTATTTTGAGGTATATATAAAATATAGTTTTATAATTTTTTTAAAATTATTTTTCTTAATACAAATTTAAACATTCAATTTTTATTCAAAAATAAAAATTATAAAAATAAGTTATGTAATTGTATTCTATATGTATCTTAAAATACGTGATTAAACAATTTTGATTTTAATATATTATTATTTATAACTTTTAGCATTGAAATACAGTGGAGGTGAATCACAACGAAAAAGAGTGCGTGTGTGTGTGAAATGGAAACAGAAAGACGGAGGAAACCTAGCGCTGTGTTCATGGCCTTCGGCACCAAAGGCGACGTTTATCCTCTCGCTGTAATTTTTACTCTACTCTTTTTCTTATATATATAATTTCTGGGTAACATAATTTAATATTAATAATTTGTTTGTTAGCAGCTAATCTATGTTGTGTCTTGAATAAGGATACCCAAATAGCCTTTCAGTACAATTACATGTTTTTTTTCCAATTTCTAATGCAATGTCATTGCCTTATTTTAGGCTGTTGCTGCAGCTTTTGCTTGTGATCAGGAGCAATACCATGTAACTTTTGTAACTCATTCAGCACATCAGGTTTGTGCACTAGTTGTAAATACTTCAATTTATATCTGTTTTCAAGAATATGCATAGTTATCTAAACAACTCGGGCCAGAGAGTCGAATAAATAATACTCCCTCCGTCTCATAATTCTTGTATCATTTTGACTTTTTAAATTCAAATTAATCAATTTTGACCAATAAATTAAACATATTATATAATAAAATATATTTTTGAAAAAATATTATAATAAAATTTAACTGTTCTATTTTATGAATCAATTTGTAAATTCGTAAAATTATAAATAAATATTTTTAAATTGTTAGTCAAAGTTAAATAAATTTGACTTTGAAAAGTTAAAATAAGACAAAAATTATGGGACGGAGGGAGTAACATTTACAAAGAATGTCCGGTGTCCCTTCTGAAGGACACGGAAAAAGAAATTCAATTCTTTCTTGTAGATGAATTGTTTGTAGAATCATTTATGCATGTTGGTGTTGAATTTGATTTGATTTTGCGTTCCTGTTACAGAGCTTAAGCCCGAATCTGCTAGAAAAAGGTGTGGTTTATATTCCAGTCTCATCACCACCTACTCTTTCGCCTATTAAAAATATTTACACTGAAGGTTTGGTCACCGATCTCAGTTTAATAATCTAAATTTTTTTTGTGGTGAGAGAAGCTCTACTTGGTGATTGGACAGTAATGACTTTTTTTTCTTCCAGATATTGGTAACTCTTTTTCTCTGGAGAAAAGAAAAATTACCAGAGAACATAGGCAAGAGTGTTTTTCCATATTTGAAACAATCTTTGCGGATGGCTTGATCTTAGAGAATGATGTGGTCGTGATAAACTTTTTTGCACTGGTAATGTCTGGTTGATAACTTTGATGGTTATACTGGCCCCAAATGGCAATTATCTTGAATTTCGGGAGATTGATTGGTAATTATTATCAGGATTTCAGTAATGTGTCTAAGAAAGTTTTCATAGAGATATACATATAGACATGATATCATTAAAAGAAATGCCATTGTAAACTGACACAATTTAAAGTAGTAGTTAATGATATTGATGTGAGGGATGGAAACAAAAAATTGTCTTAACACAATATTAAGTAAGATGCCTTTGTTCCCATATGCTGGCAGTGTCAAAAGAGTAAAATACGGAAATATTACCACGTGACTTGAATAGTTTTTTTTTTATAGATATACTTACAACATTGCACGTAGCCAAATTTAAATTCATTATTTTTTGTGTTTCTATATTTAGGTTTGGTCTGCTTTTTATTGCATAGTGATTGACGTTAAATTGCTAATACTTGGGTTGACATTAATAAATGATGCCTTGCTACTTCTTTGCTACCACTATTTGAAACATGTAGAAAGTGAAGTAGTCTAGAGCATCTTCATGAAAATTTGTTCATGCAAGGGCTGTAGTCGGAAGAGTGGATACTAATAATATTAGGATAAAGCAGGGTAAGGAATTGGAAATGCAGATGAATAAAGAGGCAATTTAATTCGAAGTAGCACCTTCTGTGGTTTATGAGTACATAATTTACATCTGACATATAAATTGTGAATTTTTTCACTGATTTACTTGTTTTTTTTAAACTTTTCTTCTTTTGCTAATGGACAGGAAGGTTGGAGCCTTGCAGAACTATATGAAATTCGTTGTGTTGTTGCTGCTCCTTACGTCGTTCCTTACAGGTAAGAAAGGAACTATGAGTTAACTTAATGAATGTGCTTTTACTTAAAACTATTCTCCCAAATAAACCTTCTTAGTTCTTACATTATCTTTATGTTCTTTATAAAAATTCTATGGGTAATAATTGAATGCAAAAGAAAGAAGTAGTCTACCTCTTTGTAAAAATTACAAAAGGCTCATATTAATACGAGTGACTACGGTCTCGTCTAACTTGGGTTTGTTGTAAAAAGGCCCATGGTTTATGATAAGAGACATGGACAGCTGTCACGGAGTAAGACATGTTAATTTAGTTTAAAGCTTCGTGCACTCTCTTCCATCTTTACCTACCATGGTTTTGGAGAATGTGAGTCAGGTGAGTTGAGAGGGGTTTATAAATAGATTTGAAATTGGACAGATTTTAATGAGAAATTTATATTAGAAATGATGTGGCTGTAGTTAACTGCCCCTATTCCCCTATTAGACTCGTACTAGGCCCGTCAATGGATCGGAGCTCTGATCTGAAATCTTATAAGCGGATATGGATTTATATAAAATTAATCCGATCCGTTGAAAATCCGATCCAATAAATATGAATATGGATTATATATGATCCGATCTGGTAACAACCCGATCTGAGTAAATATAATTATATATATATATATATAATATTATATTTAAATAAATATAATTATATTTGTAGATATTATATTTATATGATTATGTAAAATCTAAATATTTTATATCCATATATTTAGATTGAGACAAGATCCATACTCTAATTTGACTCATTTTAATGATTATCATTAATGTAATATATAATATTTATGGTAAACTTCGTATCAAATTTTGAAATATTAAGGTAAGTTCATTAATATAAATTATATCACAACATACGTAGGTTTGGATAAAATCCATAATCTTAATTTGGTATTTAGTGTCCGTATCAAATATTGATATAATATAATAAATTTTATATAAAAATTGGCATACCACATAATTAAATAATAAATAACATATAGAAATATTATAATATGAGTAAATTATTAAAAAATAACATATACAAACTATTATAAGTAGTTTAGAAAAAATAATTTTGAATAGAATTTAAGTTACAAAGAATTAAAAATAAAAATTAAATATGAATTAAAACAAATAAAATATTATTTTATGAGTAAATATTTAATAAAAATTAACACATATGAAATATTATAAATAATAATAAAGGAGAAATTAAAATATTTAAAATAAATTTAGGAAATAATTAAAATAATTTAAAATTATTATGTGAAAGTTTTAAACATAAAATAATTAAATATAAATATTATTATGTTATATTACAATATACTTTTTGTGTAGTACTTTTTAAACAATATTTATTAATATATAAATTACAATATACTTTTTGTGTAGTACTGGAAAATAATTTAATTATAAAAAATTAGTTATAAAAAATTTAATTGGATTGGATATCCGATCCGATTATCCGTGATCCGAATGGAGCGGATATGGATTCACCTTTAAAATATCTGATACTTGATCCGATCCGAAAAATAAATGGATTTGGATATGGATTTAAGGTGATTTGATCCAAATCCGATCCGTTAACTGGCCTAACTCGTACTACTCGTACTGCATGATTGATATGTATGTTATACGACTTACTTGATTGTCTTTGTCTGGAACTGAGGGTACAACGGAAATTCTAGTGTGTGTTTTCATCCGTAAGAATACATCAATACAGTTGCTTGGTGTTATGGTTCGTCTGATGAATATTCAACAATATGGAACTCTGAGATCATGATTCTTTTTGGTGGTCATCTAATCTTAAGAACAATCATGTGAAGTTTTTCTCCTTCACCAACCTATATCATCTTTTACATTATGTTTTTTTCTAAAATAAATACTACAATCTTTCTCTGGGGAGAAATTACACGTTGCCAAAAGACCAAATATGTGATGTTGTTCACCTATACGTATTTATATAATCTCTTACATTTTTTTGTGCTATAATATATACTACAATATTTTTGCAGGCAATTACATTCTGATAAAAGCTGCAACAAATCTTCCAGTACTTTTAATTCTAAATGAAGCAATCAAGTCAAGTTTTGAATGACTAAAATGTTACTATTGATCTCGTGATTGTTTTTTATTTCACTTTATAATTTGCATATATACTTAATCTTTTGAATATTTTTATGATGGATATTTGAGTGTTGAGTTTGACTAATATTGCTATCCATAACTATCTTATCTCGAGAAGATATGTCTGCCTGTATAGTGATAGGCTACATCATCTAACATATTGATATTTGAAAAAGAATTTGTTATGATTATTGGCCCTAATTTGACACTTGCATTTCTATTTGATACTGGACGTATAATGCAGTGCCCATTCCTCATTTGAACGTCGCTTCCAAAGTGAACTTCCACTTTTATATAAGTATCTTAAAGAAGCTCCTCCTACCAAGGTAAGTTGTGATGTCAGTGTAGTTGCTAATAATGCCTGTTACAATGTCACTTGCTCTGACATGCCTATTGTTTTTTGGTTTGGTTTCTCCAAACTAAATATGCACACGCATTTGAACAAAGAAATCTGTTTCTTATTCAACTTGTAAATTAGATTTGCTGGGATGATGTTATTCATTGGATGTGGCCGCTATTTACCGAAGATTGGGGATCGTGGAGATCTGATGATCTAAATCTGAGTCCCTGGCCTTTTACGGTCTCTTCTTATTCAGCTCTCTAACTGTTTCTCTTAATATAAAATTTCTTGCCACCATGAAGTTACATGTGATCTACTAAACAGAAAATGCTCTCAGTTGACTCACTATACTCTGAAATTGGTACAAGCTGTCAAGTTTTCAGACTAAAGTAACAAAAAGAGTTTCAATAATGGTACATTGTGCTGTTACTGGATTTTGTTTAAGCAATGAATAAATGTTATCTTGTTTAAAGTAAAGTCATTTTGTTTATACCAACAAGTAGAACAGCCATTTTAACTAGTTAACACCTTGAATAAAAGAACCTTTAACATCCTGCGACAGGAAGGCAACCATGCAGACGGGGCATTAGGCTCAGGTAATTTAGATTGAATTCTTAAAGAGAGCATTTTCAGTTTGGTAGCCAGATGTAACGATGTGGTGACTTCAATTTGGAATTTTATATTCGACCTGTTTATAAATTCTAAATTTGTTTTTCACAAATTGAAGTTTCGTTTCATTGCGCTCCATCTAATATTGTTATTGGTTCTAGGATCCAGTTACAGGTCTCCCTAAGTGGCATGAAAGGACTTCATCTCCTCTTTTATTGTAAGCTTATGTATCTACGTAATATAACTTTGAAGTGCAATATAGGCCAGTTATATATTCAATGGTTAAGGTTTCTCTGTTAAGTTATTTTTGCTTAGTCATTCCATGTTGCCTAATTCTTAACAAAGTGCGTACTGTGTTACTTGGATCAGATGGATGTTTAAACTGGTTACTTTTATCAATGTAGGGTTGAAAAACAAGTTTGATTTTTGCACCAACATAAGTAACCTCTGTTGCTTTATTGGTCGTGACCAATTTTTTGTTTTGTTAAGTTACGCTGTTTTTACAAGTATGAGGAAGGAGGTAGCGATGAGTTAAATAAACCCCTTAACTTTGTCATGGGGCTAAATTCTAGTTAATACTCAAGTTGTATAAAGTTTATACGGGCATGACACAGTAGTTTTATATGCTTTCACCTGTTCAAGGATTGAATTGAAGTAGCACTGAAGTGTATTATATATATCTTATGTATTGATAGGATGTTACTCCAATATAAATATATATTTTGTAATATTTATTGGAGTTATATTTAAAATATAAATTACACCTTGCAGGATTTTTGTTAGAAATTATCCATTTCTATGTTGAAAAAATTAAGAAAATTTGTATTTCGTTGTTTACTACCCTGAATGGCAGGTATGGATTTAGCAAAGAAGTTGTAGAATGCCCTGGTACGTTCCCTTTTTCATCCAGTTTTCTATTTTTCTAACTAATATTTCCACATTATACTCATGGATTTTTTGAACCACGAAACATCTTGTACCCAAGGGATTGTCTTGTGTATTTATTAATGCATGTCTTTATGTAAATTTGCTGAATCAGAGAAGAATATGTATTCATGCTTATTTTATGTAAAAATTATTTTAAACAATACTAGGATATAGAGCATTTTGCTCTGAAATAAGTTGGATAAAACCCCTACAATGTGCTGGATTACAAGACTACAGTGCATAACATATGTTGTGGGAAGGGGTTTGTGCTCACTGTACATGAGTTATTATACATTCGAGAGCTGCAATTTCTGTTGAACTGTTGCCTATAATTGTCACATCTGCCTATAATAAATTCCTATGACAGTCTAAAAGAATGATAAAATTCCTTCAATTGTACTCTATAATGGGTCCAGGACAGGTGAAGCTTACATATGTTCAAGTCCATTGTTAATATTGTTCGTCTGTCATTTACTTATTGTGTTTGTTTATTTTATCTTTGCCTGCTGATATCTATAGATTACTGGCCTTCAAATGTTTGTGTTTGTGGCTTTTGGATGCTTCCAAAGGAATGGCAGTTTTCATGTAGCCAATGTCAGAAAATCTCAACACTGGTTTTCTCAGCATGCTTGAACACAAAGGATGCTTTGTGCTCATCTCACAGTGAGCTTCAATCGTTTCTTATGAGTTCAGCATCAACATCATTGGTTTTCATAGGTTTGAGTTCTGTTGGAAGGTAAGGTTGTAACAGAATTCTCCCCTTCCCCTCCCCCATCTGGCCATCTTAGATTAGGTTCATTAGTTTTGTTTCGTCTGGATAAAATTTTCACATAAAAGAAAAAGTATGATCATAATTTTCACTATTTAGTTGATTTACAGGAGTTTTAAATTTTTAATTATCTTTTGGTCCTATATATATATATATATATATATATATTATGCGACAAATTTGTACCTGGTATATGAATATGACTTGACTTGAGGATGCTTATAATATGTTTTCTACAAAGATGTTTGATTTCTGTCAAATAGGCTTATAATTTGAACACAATTTAAGACTAAACTCATGTATATACCCTTATATTTTGATGATATGCAGTTGTTTCGGATTGTCAGTTTTCTTCTGTTTTTTCTTTAGTTTGAATTATGTTCACCTTGCTATGTGCAGTATGGGATTTTTGAAGAACGCTCATCAGTTTCTTCATGTTCTTCAGACAGCTTTAAATATCACAAGTCACAGGTTTATTTTACTCACAGCTGGATGTGAATTTTTGGAAGATGCTATACAAGTCATTTCTGCTGAAAGTATGTCAAGTTCACAAAAAATTGATTTGAGTAAAAGAGGAATTACTCTTTTTGGAGGAAGACTGTTCTGTTTTTCTGGGTGAGCAATTCCCTTGTACATCTGGTCGCTTGGAAGGCAACAGAAAGCCCTTTTTAGAAAATTTACACTTGTAAAAAACTTCTAGGATCAAGATAATAAAGAAGCAAATGAATCTGGTGTCCCTAATCCTGATAGTTTGGCCAACTCGTAGTGGGTAGTTTTTAAGATTACTTCTAAGGATAGATGCTTTAAACTATTCACAACCCCTTTTTCGTGATTTCTGTCTTGGAAACAGTAAAACATTCCTAGTTACTAATAACCCCCTACTCTATTCCTTTTCGAGTAAAATTGTTGGTCTATATTGGCGTAATGTGAAAACATCTAACATGGGAAATATAAGTCGAATTAAATGAAATCGTTTCGACATAATTTTAATTATTAGTACCCTAATGTTCAATATGTAAAGGATCGATGCATATGTAATTTTAGGCGATAGTAGAGATTTTAAATGTATATCGTTGATTTTAGCTGTATATTGTTGATATACCTTATTAACATTCATTCTAGAATCTTAACTCCTAGTACAACTCCAAGTGTATCTATTTAGTTCTCTTCCTAGCATCCGAATTCCGAGAATACAAATATCTACCAAGTAATGATACAGAATGCACCATAGACATCTATTCTCTGTTAAATGAATATTGCTTTATTATAATTTTTTATTTATTATGTGACTAGCTAGTTCCATACCGTATAGCTGGCTGTTTCGAAAATGTGATGTTGCTATACATCATGGAGGAAGGTTAGTTTTATCAATTTATCTGCGCTTACATATTTTTTTCACTTTTTCCTTTGTTACTGGATTGCTTTGATGTTTCCATCCTCAAATTTTACCAGTGGATCCACCGCGGCAGCACTACTTGCAGGAATTCCGCAGGTGTCTATTCTCTGAGCTCACTGTATCCTTATTACCAGTCCTGCATTTCGTTATTTTTTTTAGTAAGCTAATGTGATTATTTAAACAAGTGGTTACAAGTTTATGATGGAAGTGACTAATCTTAAAACTCAAATGTTTGTTAAGAATTTAGCAAACCTTATAAAGAATGTACTTTGTATTACCACTGATAGGAGAGAAAAGGTAGTGGAATTGATAAAGCTCCGATGCATGGAGATTTGTGATTGAAGTCCTGTCTAAGTCATTACTGAAAGAAGATTTTATGCAACTCACTTGAGTAAAGCATCTTCGGCCTGTTAACTTAGTAATAGAAACTTTTCCAGTTTTAGTTTATTGAGAAGGGTGTTTTTAATCCGTGATGGATACTTAATTTTCACCACCACACCAATATCCTTTTGTTTCTAATATCATAATATGTCTAGTATCATATATCTATCATGCATTCCAAAATACATAGACCACTTTGTTAAAAATTCAAAGTAATTAAATAGTTTTAGATCATCTTGAACCTTGTGCACATCAGCGCATGTAATTCCACTTGAGTACAGCATCTGGGACCTACTAATTCTGTACCCGACAAAGTAAACTTCATAGTAGAACCTGTTCCCATTTTGGTTTTTTGGAAAGGGTGTTTCTAATCTCTAATGGATCCTTAATTCTTGCCAAGTTCATCCTTCTGTTATTAATATTGTTATTAATATGTCCAGTATCTCATTTATATCCTCCATTTAAACATACATAGACCATTGTTAAATGTTCAAAGTAATTCGTAACTTTTGATCATCTTCAGACTTGTGCACATCAGCACATATAATTCCATTTTAGGTATCTCTTAAAGATTGCAATAAAATTATTATCAAGTGTTGAAATTAAAAAATTATTATGTACATTAAAAATATAATATTAAATTCATGTTTGTCATATCCTAGACAGGAAAAATGTGTAGGTCATATTTTCCTTTTAGTCTCGTGCTTCTCTCAAACTCATTTTTCTTTATATTAAACACCAACTTATAATTTATTTTGGTCATCATTTATGAAGCTGATGGAATATAATTTACTCCGCTGCCACTTACTGTCCAACTTCTCTTATGTGATTTATATTTGTTGCAGATATTGTGTCCATTTCTTTTCGATCAGTTTTATTGGGCAGAAAGGATGTTCTGGCTTGGAGTTGCCCCAGAACCATTGAAAAGTAATGACATGGTTCCGGTTGATGGTGACTATACAAGTATTAAAGAAACTGCAGAAAAATTGGGAAGGTCCATAAGTTATGCCCTGTCTCCAGAAGTCAAAACATGTGCCTTGGCGGTTGCTGAACGATTATCTCATGAGGTAATGCTTTCTCTGGGAAACTATTGTTGTCGAGTATTTGAGTAGGGTATCGTTCGCAGGGAAGGACTGATATTAGTATAAGCTCAAGTATACTATTTCTTAATATCTAGAAGTGAGAATAATTGATTTGTGTTTTTGTTATTAACTAAATTAACCTAATAAGCAAATAAAACTGTGATTTAACGATGATAAAAAGCAATCCAGGAAATAGGGTTCTTCATCGGCATTGATGAATGTCTATCAATTGTGACATACAAGTCTCTTACTCTGCTAAAAACAATCTTTCTAAAGTTTATAATGTTCTCTCCCAAGATACATTATAATACCTACAACTGTCAGTAACCGTCACTCCCATGATCAATTAAAGTACAACTATAAGCTATCAAGAACCAAGGATTTTCAGTCTCATAAATCTCATATTAATCTCCCAATTAAATACTTGACTTATGTCTATCATATCATGAACTAGAATTATAAATCCTCTCTCAATTCAATATAATTCCTATGGATACAATTAAAGGTTCGCGACTCCTATAATTGTGTTAAGCGCTGAATGATAGATTAGCAAAGTAGAGAAATCACAAAACAATATTAAACAAACATCTCAAACCACTGAATACTACCTAATCCCAAGATTAGAGAATTAGTTACTCATAACGAAGAAAGAAAACAAACATATGTTAATAATGAAAACCATGATTACAAGAGTATAGAGTTAAGAAATACAACTTGACAAAATATCTTGACCTTGAAGTGAATCCCTTCAATCCTTGCTCAAGTTTTCTCTCAAAGCTCTCTTTTCTCTCGCTCTATGCAATACACGGCTGCCACTAATGATTATACAAAACCTAATATAAAAGTGTTTTTAATGGTTTCCAAGTAAACAAGACCCGCTTTTCTAAACAAGTTAGAATTATAATACAAAATTCGTAGTCAGTTGTCCAGACCTATTTTTGGGCTGCTCCAGTTGAAATATGTGTGTTGGACCACCTCTGAATTATAGATGTGGGCTGTAAAATCGCCCAATTCTGACTTCTAAAACTCAAGTTATGGCCCATCAAATCCGAATTTCATGCTAATTTATCTTTAATTGGACTCTTTATTCTCTAATTCTTCCAAGTTTAGGATTTCCTTGCTTCCTACATAAAACATTAAAATCTAATTAATAAATATCCAATTAATGCAAAATATAATAAATATGAGGAATATATTTATATAAAATACATATAAATATATAATCTATCAACTATAACAAGGGATTTATTAGTTTTCATGCTCGCCTATAAATATACTATATGTATAAAAAATAAATTGTTACTAACAGACAGTCTGATACATAGTTTTCTGAGGATGAAGTTATCTGTATGTGTTTCCCGTGTTGCCTCTGCTTTGTGGGAATGAAGAGTACATTTAGTCAAGTCTTTAAGACACACCTCAATGCAATATATAGAGAACTACACCTCGTTCTATGTCACTGCAATTTTTATTTTAAGAGAGTTTGTTTTGCATTTTTGAAATGATTTTATTAGATAGGCAGACTATGAAACTTTTAACTGTAGTGTTGGTAAAGGCCCTAATAAAATGCTGTACTCGTCTTTTTTATTCTATTAATATACTATTATACAAACTGAATTAAAAGACATGCTTTCTTTTTAGCAAGGGTAAAAAAGATCCGAGAAAGTATATTTGAATTCATTTACGATAGCCAGGTTGTCTCTTACTCTGTTCACTTTCATAACTAGCCATGGTGACCTTTTTGAATTTCATTGACTAATATATGAATATATTCATTTTCCCATTGGTGGATTTTGTTGTCTTTCAACTCGGTAATCTCAGTTTTTGACATTGGTCATGTATTGTTTACCCCTTGGGTTGCATCTGGACACAATCAAGCTTGCAATGTCTTTTCTTTTTTCAGGATGGAGTATCGGAAGCCGTAAGGATTTTAAAGGAAGAATTGCGTAAATAGTTAGTACATCTCTTTTAAATCATGGGTTGGATATCTTCCATTTCATGGAAGCGTTAAGAATGTTTACATAGTGTTTGTTATAGTAGATGAAAGAAGTGTACTCTTATCTGTTTCATGAACTCAGATTTTATGTAAGCGACGTCACATATATTTATTGGTTTCATGTGATCAATTTGTTTCCTGGCTTTGAATATTGATATGATTTCGAGGCAGTAGACGAGACATGACTTTGTTGTCCATATGTCATTGGATTCTGGATAATGTCGCATTCCCTGGTTTTGACGCACATATTGAGATACTTTGATTACATAATAAAAATTATTATTTTTAATTAATTTTTTTTTTGTAAACTAAAATTTTGATTACATATTTTTATGTTAAAGAAAAAAATTTGAAAAATAATAATTTTAATTATGCGATCAAAACTTCTCCGACAGCCCGACGAGTCATCTACCTAAAAATAGTTGCTGTCGTCTGTTTTCAAAAGTTGCTGTCACTTGAACATGTTGTCATAGGCTCCAGAATGTAGAATGTTACTGTCAGAGATTTGATCTATGCTGTGCATGAACACTTTGTGAACTTCTACTTCATTGATCATTTATTTCATTTACACATGACAGTAACTATTGATACTTACTGTCACCTACTTGACTATATGAGCATCTTTATTACAAGTGACATTTTAAACATACTGTCAAACTATATATGACAGTATGTTTTACTTAGTTAATTATTAATTAATCTAAGTAAATATTAGTTGATTACATCGATGGTACCATAATCCCTAACAATCTCCCCTAATTTATTTTTATGATGAATAAAGACAAATTTAAAGAAAACTGCAGATGCTATCTCAACTAATAAAAATAGAAGTGTTTGTACAGGAAATAAAAAAAATTACAAGTACATTCCTATCTCAAATTTAGCTCCTCTAGACTGAGCAAATCTTCAATTTTGACTTGAGCTGCAGAACTACTTCTTCTCTGCTGTCATTCTTCCATACAATCCCTCAAGAGCTTTCAGTTCCCTCTTCTCTTCTTCTGTCTTGGCATGATCAGCAACACAATCTAAGACTAGTTTCACCATTTTGTGAGAAAGATTCCTCAGCTCCTTGTAGGTGTAGTAGTTCTCAGAGGGCCCCTTGGATATGCATAAGTACTTCATCCCAAACATGTCCTTGACAAATCTTTCCTTTGTAGAAGAGTAGATCTGTTTCACCCTGAGTTTGTCAATAGACTCATCCTCTTCTTCTCTGGACTCAATGATCTCCCAAACAACTTTGCTTAGATCTCTTTCAAACTCTAGGAATGAGCCTGTGACCATTCTGAATATCTTCCTTAGATTTTCATTATTGAGCACCCTGAAGTTGACAGCCTCCACTTCAATGCTATCAACAATGATTCTCAGGGGCCCAAACAGGACATGAGAAACATGGTTGGATCTTTTAGAGAATTGATCATTCAGCAAATCATGCTTCATATCAATCTCAGCCTCCTTGATTCTCTTGGAAATTTGTTCTACTTTCTTCTTTGCAACTTTAACTTCATCTTCAAACTTCTTTCTTTTCTCCTTCTCCTCCTTCCTTTTAGAGTCACATATCTCCAGTGCTCTATTTTTCAGATCAAAAATCTCATAATTGGTGATATTGAGCAGTTGCTTCTTGATGAGCTCAATGATATGAGGGTCATTCACAACCAACTTCTTTAATTCCTCAAAGCTGATTTCTTCAGCAGAACCACCAGTATTGTAGAAGATAATTCTGTCAGGATTACTGAGAAGACATTTCTGTGTCCTCTCATATTCAAACTTCTTCTTAATCTCCCTATTTTTTTTTTGCTTGAATAATTCCTAGAACATTTGACATGTATCTGCTCTCCTTAGGATAAGGATATTCCTCCAACCGCTTCACCAACTTTTCAAGTAAATCTAGGTTTTTGTCTTGTAGAGACTCTGAGCTCCAAAACTCCTTGACTCCATCTTCTCCCTCAAACATCACTCCATCAGAGTAGACAACTGTTTCAGGTTCTTCAACTTCATTGAAATCCAAAGGATGAGGTTTGAAAGAGTCCATTAAATCCATGAGCTTCTTTATCAACAGACTTCTCACCAACTATGTCCTCATGTCTGATCCTTGAGTTATAAGCAGCATTCTTCTGACTAGAAAGTAGTTCACTTATTTCATCTCATAACTCAACTCTTTAACTGCTCCATTTGAATACAAAAGAATTATCTTGCTTAGAGTATTCATCCCAGACCACTCAACTTTCACATTCACCAAGGATTCTGCTTTTGATTCTGCTATGTTGTTGATGGTTGGCCTTCTAACATCCAGACAATCTTCATGTAGAATTTCAGACATAAACTTCCACCCTTTCCTGCTAGGCCTCCTACTTGAATGAGGCTTAGGTCTCTCTGCCCTTTCTTTCATGTACTTCTTGGAAAAGGATACTTTCTTTGACAGTAACTTTTGAGAGGTTACTGTCAAGTCAAGTTTGACAGCAGGTTCTGTGACAGTAAGTTTCTCCTTATTACTCCTTACAGCATCTTTTTCATCCATTTCAAAACCAAGAACTACTGTCTTCATCACTTTCCCTTCAATACCATCTCTGTACTCCTTCTCATTCTTCTCCTCATTTAACTCCACCTTATTTCCAGCTCCAAATGATCCTTCACCAGTATGGTGTTGGTTGGAACTACCTGCACCTCCATCAGGCTTTTCACTATCATCTCCATCTTTATTTTCCTGAGTTTTCTTCTCACTCTTTTTCAATTTCAACTCTTCAAGTCTCCTCAATTCTCCTTCCAACACTCTCAACACTTCATCCCTTTCTTCATTCCTTGGAAGTTGCTTGAAGTAGTCAAAGGCTTCTTTCATAGACCTTGGCCTACACATGCCCACTCTCTACAAATTCATAGATCTGTACTTTTCATCTGTGGAGCTACTGAACTTGATTCCCAAGGGATCCTGATTTACTTCTGACAGCTTTTCAACTATCAGCTTTTGTAGAGTCCTTTTCAGATTTTCATTTAGCCATGATTTATCTGTTTTGATCTTGAGTTTAATTGCTTCTATAACTGTAATTTCCTGCCTACTCAGATAAGCCATGCTTACATACCAACGGAAACCTCCTTCAGTTCTAACAGAGATTACCCATTTGTTGCTCCTAGACACCATCACAGCTGCTCCAACTGTTGACTGTCTCATTGAATCAGAAAATTTCTTGGGGTCTCTGTTAGATGAGGCTTTTAGGTCATTTATTCTTTTGTTGAACTTTGCATCTTCAAACACTCTGCTGTTTTCATTGTCATCCACCATCAGGAATGCAGCCATTTCATCATCAAGATCCTCTCTTTCTTCTAAAATGAAATCATCACCTCCATCTTGAAAGAGCTTCTCCTTCCCTTTTTCAACTACATTCACCATAGAATCTTTCTTCACAACTCCCTCCTTTATCACCACTCCTTTCTCCTTTGGTCTCTCCACCTTATTACCTCCAAACTGTGTAGCAATCTCAACAGCCACACTAGACAACAATGCTAGTTAACTCTCCCCTGAGATGCAGCTTGAGTTGTCTCCTTAACTACCACATTATCACTCCTGTCTAAAAACACTTCATCCTTGCCACTTTTCTCCCCCTTAGTTTAGGTAGCAACTGCAGGGATTGAAAATTTTGCTTGAAACTCCTGAAGCTTGTCAAAGATGGCCTTGAAACCTTCATTCATGGTCTGCTCCAAACTTGTCATTTTGTTCACCAGCTTCACCTGATTCCTGCCCACTGTGTCCAGGTTCTTTGATAATTTAGTGACCTTGTGTGAAAGGGATTTCAACCTTTCATCAGCTTGTTTAGAGGATTTGTAGGCCGTGGTGGTTCTCACACTCTCTGGTTTTTTACGAGTGATCTCATCACTCCTCACCAACTCACTCTCTAGGCCTAATGCCTTTGATTTTTGGGCTCTCACATATTGTTTTTTATTCTGGCCTTGCTCATGGCCCTCTCCTTTTGCCTGGGATTTTCCCAGCCCTTCATTTATATGCTCACCTCTCTTTTCTTTTATCTCTCATTTTCTTTTCACACCCTCACTCATCCTAGGTGCAAGAGACTGAGCAAGTACATCTTACACAAGAGTTGTAGATTTTACCTTGAGTAGGGAAGAAATAAGAGCAGAATCATCATCACTGAGTTATTGAGAGGAGGCAGCCACTGGAAAGTTACTGTCTGGAATTGTAGTGTTGATAGCATCTCTGGCAGCTTCTATTGAGAAGTTACTGTCATGAGGATTGACAGCAACTTTGTCATTAACAGCTACAGAGGCTGTGACATCAATCTCTTCTACCCTTTGAGTAGAAGGTTCTTGTGGATTGCTATGATCAGTTTCATCCAACTGTTGAAATAGTGCATCAACATTTTGATCTTCAATGTTGGCAAAGTGTGATGCACTATAGTTGAATGAACTGTGTTCCACATGTTCTAGTCCTATAGTATGAATATATTCAAGTGTGGGCTCAGGTTGAGTGAGTTCAACCTGTTGTGCAGACTCTTTACAAGATGTCATGAGAGACTGACAAAGTTCAATAGATGCCTCCTTTTGAAAGGGGACATCTAGAGATGTGTTTTTGTCCCTTTTAAGTGATGTGCCCTTTTGAGAGGACACACTCTGGCCTACAGAGGTTGATACCCTTGCCTTCTTTCTCCTAGGCTCACCAGGGCCCTCTGTGGGTTCTGTGGTCTGACTACCACCCTTGTTTGCTGCATCTAATGCAGTTACACCACCTACCTATAGAAAGGCTTCTAACCTAGGTTGATTGGTTCTCATCCTTTTAGAGACCTGGTCCTTTTGAGAGGTACCAGACCCTTGAGTTAAAGATTTGTTGACTCTAGAAGGCCGGACTCCTTCGAACGGCTTAGAGTATGGGTTAGGAATGGAGAGGTCAACACCATTTTCATCACTCAAGGAAAATACATGGTAGTCCCCAATAATTTTTAAATTTAAACTTTTTATTATTACAAGAATGAAATAAGTTATGTACAGACTCAATTTAGTGTTAAGGGGTTTACTGGTTAACAAAGAATGAGTATTTTTCTTTAGAGTTGGGGACTCCATGCATTGAACACTATCTAAATCAATTATGCCTACAACAGAATTAATTATAAGCATAAAAAATCTATGATAGTATATTACCGGTTTTCTGGTTTCCTTCTTTCCCAGTACCAGCTTGAACAGAGGAATCAGGAGTTTTCCAGCATCTATTCTGTAATTATGCACCATGGAATGCACAATCCTCCTGATGTAAGTTGGCACTTCATTCCAGCCACTTGTCTTGCTTGACATGGACCTGGAGACAACATCAAGAATCATGCTCCATTCTTTGTTGAGATACTTTATGTCCATGCCTCCGAAAGGATACCATTCATCTTTGTTTGCACTTAACTTGGGTCCAACATACCCAATCAACTTGAAGAACTTGGTGAGTTGTTCTTCACTTGCAGGCTCCTCAAAAAGCAAGCCTTCAGTCTCTTCCACATGAAGAGCTTCATTGATATGAGAGGAATCAATGGTGTAAGAGGTACCATTGATTTGAAAAGAGATAGAGCTAGTATCTTGCTCCCCCTCACATATAGCAGAGGTCCAAAATTGAGAGAGTCCAGGAATTTCGAGATGTGGACTTGCGGTTAGGGCATAGATGAGGTATGAGTTGTTCATGAAGCCAACAAAAGGTTTGAAGGCTTCACCAGCTTCACCCACTGAAGCCATGGTGATGAAGTTGGTTTGAGCTAGGGTGCAGAGAATTTGAGGTCCAGACATGGTTGATTGATGTTAAGGTTAAGAAAGAATGAAAGATTTAGGTGTTTAGAAGATGGTTTAGAACAAAAAGTTGCAGAGAAACTGGAGAGTTTTAAGGGTGTAAGAGAGTGGAAAAGTTATGAGAGAAATAAAGTAAAGTGAAGAGTGAGAGAAATTTTAGCTATGTATTTATATGATGTGAAAAGGTACTATCAAGAAAGAATTTTAAACAATTTTAAGTGACAGTTGTCTTCAAGTTCCATTCCTCGACAGTAACTTCTGCGTTAAAATGACAAACACTCTTATAGTAACATTAGTAAATAATAATGAATGAATAAATCTAATGTTAATTGTTAACAATATGTTATGTGGGTCTTTGAAAAACTATGTTGTCAAGAGATATTGACAGTAAGTTTCATAATCTGACAGTATGTTTCACTCCCGCATACTATGCTGTCATTATTTCTCATTCCTTTGACAGTAGGTTTCACAAGATTTGACAGTAAGTTTTAATCCCGCGAAACATACTGTCAAGTTTTCTCGACCATTTGACAGTAAGTTCCACAGGGTTCGACAATAAGTTTTAATCTCGCGGACTTTACTGTCAAGACTTATGAACCATGTGATAGTAGATTTTCACAGATTTTTGACAGTAACTTATCATTATGTGACAGTATGAATAAAACTAATGTCAAGTACCTTGACAGCATCTTTTATTGTTCACATAGAAGTTAAGTTACTTAAAAATAAATTAGTTAACATCTCAGTTAAATATCATCATGTCTTTCCACTGTGACAAAAATCAAAACACCTTTATAGGCCATTAATTCACAGTGAAATTTAGTTTACTAAAATTTTATCAACTAAACAGAATTACATTAACAAGTCAAATTTAACATACCCAATTCACTCACTAGCCTGTTGAAAGTCTTTTCATCCAATGGTTTGGTGAAAATATCTGCAAGTTGCTTCTCTATGGGTACATAGATTAGCTTGATTGTGCCTTCCTCCACATGCTATCTAATAAAATGATGTCTGATGTCAATATGCTTAGTTTTGTAATGTTGAACAGGATTCTCAGAAATTGCTATGACACTAGTGTTGTCACAGAAAATAGGAATTCCTTGCAGAGTCAACCCGTAGTCCAATAGTTGGTTCCTCATCCAAAGTAACTGAGCACAACAACTACCAGTTGCAATATATTCAGCCTCTGCAGTTGAATTTGACACTGAATGCTGCTTCTTGCTAAACCATGATACCAATCTTTCTCCCAAAAACTGACAGCTCCCTGTTGTACTTTTTCCGTCTATCCTACATCCTGCATAGTCTGGGTAACCAACCGAGTCAAAACCAGATTCTTTAGGATACCAAAGGCCAAGATTTTGAGTGCCTTTCACATATCTCAGAATTCTTTTTACTGCCATTAGATGTGACTCCTTGGGATCAGACTGAAACCTTGCACACAAACCTGTAGCAAACATAATGTCAGGTCTGCTAGCTGTTAGATAGAGAAGAAAGTCAATCATGCCTCTATACATTTTGTTGTCCACCTTCTTTCCTCTTGGATCCTTGTCAAGTTGTGTTGCAGTAGAGATTGGAGTCTTTGCAGGAGATGAGTCTTCCATATCAAATCTTTTTAAAAGATCTTTAACATACTTAGACTAATATATAAATATTCCATCTTCCTTTTGATAGATTTGAAGTCCAAGAAAGAATACTAATTCACCCATCATGCTCATCTCATACTTGTTCTGCATCAACTCAGAGAATTTCTTACATAAGTCTTCATTTGTTGATCCAAAGATAATGTCATCCACATACACTTGAACTAGAATGATATCCTTTCCATGCTTTTGTAGAAAAGAGTTTTGTCCACAATCCCTCTTGTAAAGCTGTTATCAAGAAGAAACTTGGAAAGAGTATCATACCAAGCTCTTGGTGCTTGTTTTAGTCCATACAATGCTTTGAGCAGTCTGTACACAAAGCTCCCATTTTGGAATCTTCAAAGCCTGGGGCCTGTTCAACATACACTTCTTCTTCTAACTCTCCATTAAGAAAAACACTTTTGACATCCATTTGAAATACCTTAAAGTTGTTGTATGCAGCAAAAGCCAAGAATATTCTAATTTCCTCTAGTATGGAAACATGAGCAAATGTTTCTTCATAATCAATCCCTTCCTGTTGACAGTAACCTTTTGCCACCAGCCTTGCTTTATTTCTTGTGACAGTACCACACTCATCCATCTTGTTTCTATAAACCCATTTAGTGCCTATTATGGATTTTTTCTTTGGTCTAGGCACTAATTCCCAAACACAGCTTCTTTCAAATTGATTAAGCTCTTCTTGCATGACATTAATCCAATCTAGATCAGCCAAGGCTTCTTCAAGAGTTTTAGGTTCTGTTTGAGAAAGGAAACAAGAATACATACATTCATTCGCACATTTCTTCTTGTTTTGACTCCAGTTCCTGGATCACCAATGATTAAATCATTAGTGTGATCTCTACTCCATTTAGTTTCTCTTTGAGAATCACTAGAGTCTTCAACATTTTGTTGATTGACAGTATCTTTTGTCCTTGCACTGTTGACAGCATCAATTTCCTCAAGTCCAATGTTCATTGGAACACTCCCAGAAAAATCAGTTGTTTGGGCAGTTCCTTCATTTTCTCCAGACTGATTGTGAACCATTGTTAGACCTGAAATTGTGTGATCAATTCTTGGTGAATCCTCTTCAATTTCTTCTAAATAGCCTTGATTTTCAAAGGCTAAAGGTTTTGTCTCTTGACTTCCTTCAATTCGAGGAAATTTAGTTTCATCAAAGGTGACATTCACACTCTCCTCCACAGTCTTGTGATCTATGATGTAGACTCTATATGCAGTCCTATCAATTCCATATCCCATGAAAATTCCTTCGAGTGCTTTTGTATCAAACTTTCCTTTGATCTCAATTGAATCTTTCATGAAGTAGCACTTGCTTCCAAAGACATGGAAATAATTGACAGTTGGTTTCCTTCCTGTGAGTAATTCATAAGGTGTCTTTCCATAGGCCTTGTTGACTACAGTCCTGTTTTGAGTGTAACAGGCTGTATTGATTACTTCACCCCAGAAATAGGTAGGAAGTTTTGCTTCACTCAATATTGTTCTTGCAGCCTCAATGAGAGTTCTGTTTTTCCTTTCAACAACACCATTTTGTTGAGGTGTTCTTGGTGCAGAGAATTGTTGAGTGATTCCATTGTCTTTACAAAAATCATTCATGACACTATTTTTGAACTCAGTGCCATTATCACTTCTTAAGATTTGCACTTTGAAAACTTTGGATTTTTGTCAAGAATTCTAACCAAGTCAATAATCTCTTGTGCAACCTCATCTTTAGATGCTAGAAATCTCACCCATGTATATCTTGAGAAATCATCAACCATTACTAGAGCATATCTTTTCCTAGTAAGTGATTGCACATTCACAGGACCAAATAAGTCCATATGAATTAGTTGAAATGCCTCATTTATTGAACCACTAGGAGTGCTTTTATGAGCAGCTCTTCTTAGCTTCCCTTTCTGACAATCCTCATAAAATCCTTCTTGACATAATTCAAGTTGAGGCAGCCCTTTCACCAACTCTCTCTTCATCAGGTGATTCATTGCTTTGAAATTTAAATGAGAGAGCTTCTTATGCCATAGCCAGCTTTTAGATGGAGAAGCCTTACTGTAGAAATAGTAGACTTTATCTTTCCTTACAGAGTCCAAGTCAGCTATGTAGAGGCTTCCTTTCCTTACTCCTTGAAGAGCTTATTCTCCTGTCTTCTTGTTGACAATGGAGCATCTGTCTTGATCAAAGCCAACCTTGAAACCTCTTTCACAAAATTGAGTGACACTCAATAAATTGTGCTTCAATCCATTTACTAAAGCAATTTTCTCAATCTTCAGATTTCCAACCTCCAGTATGCCATATCCCATTGTGAAACCAATGCTGTTGTCACCAAAGGTTACATAAGGGCCAACCATTTCTTTGAACTGTGATAGCAGGGCTTTATCAGCTGTCATGTGTCTTGAACATCCACTGTCAATGATCCACATGATTCTTTTATTTTTCCTGTTGCCCTGCAAAGAAAAATATTTCAAGTTGCTTTTGGTACCCAACTTTCATTGGGTCAATTTGGTTTAGCTTGATCACAGCATGAAGTTGGATTTCTTGAATTTTCTTCTCTTGCTTTTAGCAAGACTCCTTTAGCTACCCATTCTGATTTGATTACTGGTTTAGTAGCTTTTCTCTTGGGTTGCTTGTCCATCCTAACTTTAGGTGGACTTGGAGTCTTTGCCTCTTCAGTTTTAGCATTCTTATGCAGACATTCTTGATTATTAACAAAAGGCATGTTAAAGCAAATGCTCATCAAGTTCATTTTGCAAGATATACAATCAAAATCACCATAGTGAGTTACTTGTCTATTCTTTAAAGGCATACTGTGTAAGTTTCCATTGCTAGAGGTAGCATTCTTAACATAATGACTTGTCCTTGTTGAAGACATGTGTTAGATGACTAGAAGACCCACAATTGTTACACAACTTTCTAGGAGCATTAGGAATTGTTAGGTCCAAAGTGTTGTAGAGGGGGGGGGTGAATACAACTGTTTAAAATTTATGAGAGAATAAACAATATGCAGGTAATAAATGATGACACAGAATTTCAAGAATATATCATTATATTCATTGATGGATTTGCTACAACATTCATAAAAGCATCATGATCAGTTGAACAATAAATACAGCAATTAAAGCTAGATTCAACTGATCCTCTCTCTCACTTTTTGTTTTACAGTAAATGCTCTCTCTTAAAAATTATCGTTGAAAAATACAGAGATAAAATTCTATCTACTAATAAAAACAAAGTGTTGCTTTTATAATGTCATGTAGTCTTGATCTTGTCCTTTTTGTGTACGTGACCCAATCAGGACTTTGACAACAAAAAGTACTTTCCCAACAACTCTGGATCAACCGTTCACAATAAGCCACTTGTCCCTTGAACATTAAATGTTACATATCCACCCGCATCTCGATCTTCGCCTGGACCCATCTCGATCTCGATCTTCGCCTGGACCCATCTCGATCTCGATCTGTGTAAATCTCGATCTCGATCTGGGAGAATCTCGATCTCGATCTATGAAGATCTCGATCTCGATCTGGGAGGATCTCGATCTCGATCTACCGTGGATCGAGATTTGCCTTTGCAATGTTTTACTTTAATTGTAAATCTCGACCCGCATCTCGATCTGCTGTGGATCGACATTTGCCTTGGCAAATATGCACACATCCAATGTTGACTTTCTTTAGTGACTAATTGAGGATTAACCTATATGAGCAAGTTTCCCTAGCTTCTTCAATTTCTTTTCCTCACTCAATTCAAATGAGATCTTCTATTACTGACATGAACTTACCTCCAATGTCCTGACACTTGATGCAATGGTCTGGTTCATAAGTGACTAGTCTTGTAGGGGTTCTTGCTTCTGAATGTCAGTTCTCATTTGTTGATTAACCTTTACATTATCCAGATGTTGATATACATTACATGAAATCACTTTGGTCTTCTTGATACTTCTTTGACATTAATTTGATTCTCCATTAGATAAGTTAGGGCATGAGCAATACTCAGATTGAACTTCTTCTCACTTATGCATCCTTGATTAACCAAATTAGTTACTTGTAGTTACCAAGTATCATTGCCATTTCTTCAGTTGATTGATTCCATGTGCTTCTTCAGTTTCTCTTGTTTTGCTGTTGTTTTATCTTTTACTTAGTTGAGTTACATAGTAATTAAGTGTTACAAGTTAGTACACCTATGCCTTTCAATCTCCCCCAATTTGATTGTCTAACAATGACAACCAAATTTACAATGAGGATAACTCAACTAAACAGGGACTGAAAAAGATAAAATAACATTCATAAAAGATCATGTCAACTTACATAATGCTTGGCTTGATTAATTAACTTCATGTCTATTACTGATACTTCAAGTGCCAAAATTGGACACCTGTTGGCTCGATCAAATGGCTTCATACTCTTCTAGAGATTTTCTCTAAGTACTTTAAGAGCACGGTCCACTCAATCTTCAATTATCCTTCTGAAGTCCTTTTAGCAGTATTACCACCGCCGAACTTCGCGAAATAATTGACGCCTAATTTAAACCAGTTTTAAGACACTTAGCTAACTAACTTCTACCTTACACTACACAAGAAAACAGATAATATATTTTTACAATGCAGGAAAACAAGAAAACAAATTACCACGCAAAGAAACATTACAAGCATAATACATTAAAACTTTGATTTCTTGCGCTCCTCTTCCTCACGAGCTTTCTTCTTGGCTGCTTTTTCTTTCTTCATGAACTCAGGGTTGCAGACTTCATCCAGTCTTTTCTTGAGAAGATTAAGTCCTTCTGCTTCCACATGATTTCTGATCTTGTAATTTCGAAACAACCTCAACCACCTTTCAACCATGCTGCGAGTGGTAAGCTTCGTGGGAATGTCTTCAAACCTCAGCTTCGTGACTTTGTCAGGGTACCCCTTTTCCCCTTTCTTCCTTATAACCAGCTGCTTAGGGTATCCAATGACAATCACTAGAAGAAAAACACGATCATACAACACTTATTACACAACGGTTAAAAAAATAACTGTTGTCCCAAAAAATTAAACAACAGTGTATGTTTATATTTTGAAAAACTGTTGTCTGACTATGACTACGATAACTGTTATTGAACTTATTGTAAACTGTTGTCTCTGTGGTGTACCTTTGATCATACCAGACAAGTGTTATTAATTTGATCGTTGTCTCATATCTTTCACACAAGGGTTATAATCCGTTGTTGTTTTTTTGAAAAACTGTTATGTGACTATGACTACGATAACTGTTATTAAACTTATTGTAAACTGTTGTCTCGGTGGTGTATCTTTGATCATACCAGATAAGTGTTTACACAACGGTTTGTAAATGAAACTGTTGTCTTCAGCACTTCCATACAAGCTTTTTTAAATTTAAACCATTGTCATAAACATATTTATACAAGTGTTTTACAAATAAACCATTGTCTTCTGTGATCGCACGTGATTGGTGGAAAAACTTTCACGTGGATTGCTGAGGTGGCAAAATAAGAGCTCTCGATTGAAATAAGATTATATATTAGCCGTTAGATTAAGAAAATATATATATATATACACAACGGTTTGTAAATGAAACCGTTGTCTTCGTTGAACTCACACAACACAATTTCTAAGAGAACCCTTGTCTGTTTCACAGAAGATGACAAAAATTACCTTTTCATAATAAGACGAAAATTTATTTAAACATATTTTATTAGTTTAGTTAAAAAAAACACATAAAATAAATTTAGAATTTTCTAATTTTTTATGCACATCAGTCAAATCAATAGATCTTAACATCCCTACGGTTGGATCGTCAAAAAAAATTTAAAAAAAATATATTATGTGCAATCGGGATGAGTCGTGTTAAAGTTAGTACTTTTGAGAGATTTATATTATAAAAGAATACAAGATTACTTTAGAATTTTTTGATTTTTTGTGCACATCACTCAAATCAATAGATCTTAACATCCGTACGGTTGGATCGTCAATTTTTTTTAAAAAAAATACATTATGTGCAATCGGGATGAGTCGTGTTAAAGTTAGTACTTTTGAGAGATTTATAATATAAAAGAATACAAGATTAATTTAGAATTTTCTGATTTTTTATGCACATCACTCAAATCAATAGATCTTAACATCCGTACGGTTGGATCATCAAATTTTTTTTAAAAAAATACATTATGTGCAATCGGGATGAGTCGTGTTAAAGTTAGTACTTTTGAGAGATTTATAATATAAAAGAATACAAGATTAATTTGGAATTTTCTGTTTTTTTGTGCACATCACTCAAATCAATAGATCTTAACATCCGTACGGTTAGATCAATATTTCATTTCCCCTTTCACTTTTAAACAAGAAAGCATACTAGTAACTCTTATTCCAACCATAAAAGTATCTACTAATTATTATCAATATATATATTTGTACATATACATAATATAAATATATTTTTCTAAGTTGTAGTTGAAAAAAAATCAAAATTATATATAAATATATCATAAATTTTATATACTTAAGTTAAATGTCTTATTTATAATATAATTAATAAAATTGTACCAAATATAAACACATATTAATTTAAACATTGCTAAAACTATTTAATTTATTTAAAATTGCAACTTATTATTTAAATCCAATGAATATTATAATATTATAATTATGCACTTATATTTAATTTTATTAAAATTTTATATAACATATTGATAAAATTTAAAATAATTTTAATAAATAAAAAATAAAAAATAATTTTAATAAATATAAAATAATATTTTGAAAAATTCAAATATACTAATGCCAAGATTTTTTAATCTTAGTGATCTATTAAAAAGTAAAAAAAAATTAAATTGTTTGTGTTACCTTAATTTATAATAAAATGAAAATTTATATATAATAAAACACATAAATAAAAAAAAACTTCATTTCCCCCTTATACCTTTCCCCCAAATTTTATCCCCCCTTCACCGAAATTTCATTTCCCCCCTTCAGCAAAATCTCTCTCCCCCCGTCTCTCTCTCAAACTGCAGACTCTCCCTATATATCTTTGAAGATCAAATTCCTTGATTTGAAACCCTAGATACAAATCAAGCCCAAAATCGATTTCTTCAATTGATTTGTTTGCACACACTCAAAGCCACTCAAAGGTCAAAGCTCGATGTCTTGGTTTCATGGAATGAGTTATATATCTTTGAAGATCAAATGATTGATTTAACTTATGATGTGTGTGTGTGTAGCCTGATGGACAAATTCCTGGTGACAAAACTGTTGGTGGCGGAGACGATGCGTTCAACACATTTTTTAGTGAAACCGGCGCTGGAAAGCATGTTCCTCGGGCTATATTTGTAGATCTGGAACCTACTGTTATCGATGAGGTCCGTACCGGAACTTATCGACAACTCTTTCATCCTGAACAACTCATCAGTGGAAAAGAGGATGCTGCTAATAACTTCGCTCGTGGTCACTACACAAGTATTTTCTCAATTCATTCTGATACAGACTTATATGTATGTACCTATTGATTATCTGATCCCTATTATTCTAATACTTGTACTCAATTGTTTGATATCGATATATGTGTCTGTATGTGTGTGTTTCATATTTAATTTTTTCCTCACACTATATCCATTTTTGCGTGTGTTTATGTTTAAAATTCAGTTGTTTGACAATGTGCTTTCGATTCCGATTTTGAATGTTTTATGTCAATGGTTATATATTCTTATTTGGACTAGTTGGACTTAAAAGTACTATATCATTTACTATTTGTATATTCAATTGATACACACATACGTACATTCTAATATAATTTTGATGTATTGATATCCAGTATATGTTTTAGTGATTGATATTTGATAGCCAATTGTTTGAATTGTTTAATGTTTAACACACAGAGAGACTTTATATTTTGATTTTGAATAATTGATGCGTTTGAGACACACTATAACATATATACATCAATTCGTATTTGTAATAGTTGTACTCAATTGTTTAATATTGTTGTTGTTTCGTGACAGTTGGGAAAGAGATTGTGGATTTGTGTTTGGATAGGATCAGGAAGTTGGCTGATAACTGCATTGGCCTACAAGGTTTTTTAGTGTTTCATGCCATTGGGGGTGGGACTGGTTCGGGCCTTGGGTCATTGCTTTTGGAGAGGTTGTCAGTTGACTATGGGAAGAAATCAAAGCTTGGTTTCACTGTTTACCCATCTCCTCAGATTTCCACTTCAGTGGTTGAGCTATACAATTCTGTTCTGTCATCTCACTCGCTTCTTGAGCACACTGATGTGTCTGTCCTCCTCGACAACGAGGCTATCTATGATATATGTCGTAGATCACTTGATATTGAAAGGCCTACATATACCAACATTAACAGGCTTGTATCTCAGGTAAGACATTTATTAGTTTGGTAGTTGTGACTTGGTTACAGGGCTTTGTAGATATATTATGAATGATTATGTTTTTTTGTTGATGTTTGGTACATGTTATTTCTTCCTTGACTGCTTCACTTCGTTTTGATGGAGCTCTCAATGTTGATGTTACGGAAATTCATGGAATGAGCTACTAAGGAGTATGATGAGGATCTTACAAATTCTGCTGTGGAGCTTGGCTTGCTAGTCTGTAAACCCCAAAAGGAATACATTGTAGTATTCCATACATACCATATACCTGCTATATGTTTGTATCTTGTGCACTCGTTTTAGTAGACCGTTGATTTTGTCTTGTGTATGTCGGACAGACTGAAAGCAAGGATGCCCAGATGCTTTTTTTCCAACTTCCTCCTAATTTGCCACTAGTCAGGAGTCGGGCTGGTGCAAATGCTGCAGTTGACAACTCAAGGGTATCTAAGAGTGAAAGTGCTTTGCGCATTGGAAGGGAGCAAGAAATTTCTAGAAGCTCAACACCAGTACGAGGAGCAGATGCTTTAGCTAAAGCAAAGGGAAAAGAGAAAGTTGACCAAGGGGGTGCTGGTATTTTACATGGTGTTTCACCTGCTTCAAGGGGGATGGAAATTGTTGGCAAGTCCATGCTTTCAAGGAAGAGAAATGAACATTGGAAGACTTAACAGCAGGATACATGGGGAAATGCTAGTTTACAAGAGTGGAGCAATTAAACTAAAGCTGGGAGACATATTATATGATGTGAGTAACATGTCTATGTATGGCTTATATAATTTTCTCTTCAGGTATGTATATGTATGGCATGCGCTTTATTCATTGCTTCTTATGTAGTACGACAAAGTCATAGAAATTGTAGAGATGGTTATGTATGTAATTTTTACATAGAAATTGTAGATCAATTAGAAATTTTTATATTGATAAATTTATTGATTCATTATTTGGTTGGGGCAATATTTAAAATCATTTTTGTGTACATAAATCGTTGTCTAATACAGAGAAACACATACACTTGAACAACAACATATTTGATTTTTAAAACACTTGACCGACGCCATTTCAGACAAGGGTTTTTAAACATAGCGTTGTTGTTTCTAGGTATTATACAACGGTGTCCAGAACATGGGACGTTGTTCTGTAATCTTTTGGACAACGGTTATCATACCGTTGTCTCTTCTATATTATAACAAGTCTATTGAACCATTGTGTTCCTTTCTTCGTGTAACAGTTTAAACAAGCGTTGTTTGATCGCAATCACACGGCACCTCAATAGACTACGGAAAATTGAGATGCCAGACAACGGTGCAAAAGCGTTGTATGATTCTGTTTTTCTTGTAGTGAATAGCGGTGGTGCATTGCTGTAGCCTCTGAATATCCAGCTGTTATCTTCTCTTACAGAAGTTATCAAATGTGACCCTTAGATAATCCTGATCAAACTCGTCAACATCATCCATCTCATCAATCAATTCCTTTATGATACACAGTGTTTCATGACTGTGTTCTGCAAAGATGTCGTACTTGATTTCAATGACGGTTTCCACCTGATACTTGTCTGTATAGATCAGCAGATCATTCTCATTCTCAGCTTTGCTCTTGACAAACTTGACATTTGCACTAACCACTGCACTAGCTTCCTTCCTTATTTCCCCTTCTTCTGGAATGTCTATCCTTGGATCTCCGTATCTTTGCACATGCTCTCTTATTGCCTCGTCTTGCAGCTCGAATGCATAGTCTTCAGGTTCCTTCTTAACCACTGGTAGTGTAGCTTCAGGCAACTTGTATCTAGCGTCTTGCCTTCTTATCAGCTTCTCCAAGTTCTTAGCCACCAGCTTCTTTTCCTTTGTTAGAAAACCCTTAGAGAGGACTAGCTTTGCAACTGCCTTCAACACATTTCCGCTCGGAGTTAGTTTCGAGTCATGCTGATTTACGATCCTCAAGACCTTGTCATGGACATATCTGATCTAGTAGGGATTTAGAATAATGTCAACCCCTCTGTCTTCAGCCATCTTCAACAATTTCTCCTTAAACAGCACTCCAGTCTTGACAGAGGTGTCTACCTTGTGAGCGAATTCTACCAGTTCACTTGCACCCCTTTCATGGAAGAAAGCTTCATCGACCATACACGACCCGATTTTTGTTATGGGTGTCCAAGTGATCATCAGATTCCATGCCTTCTCCTTGAATATGACTTGTACGGAGGTGCATCCCTGTCTTATACAATTTAGATAATTCAGCAGCCCAGGGTTTAGATTTTCTAGCTTATGAAGAAGAAAGCTCAATCTTTCTGAGTCATGAGCATAGGCTCTTGGTCCAGCTAAGGCTTCTCTAGCCTTGTCCCACTCGGGACCTTCCCTCCTTATGTCAGCCTGGACCTTAGGATCATTGATCTTTTTCATTTCAAACTCATGCTGAGTTTTCTGAGCCGCTCTCTTCTCCTTTGCCATTAGTTCTTTTTCAACTATCCCTTGTAGTACTTCTTCATTTACTCTTTCTCTGGCTTCCCTGAAAATCTCTCCTTGCATCTCCGCTTCATCAACTTCTTCTTCTGGGACATTCTCGTCAGCAACCGAGTGGTCTCCTGCATCACCTGCAACTCCTGCGCCAGATCCGCCAGGATTTAGACCTCTTTCTTGTTCCCACTCTCTTTCCCGTTGCTCGAGTCTCGACCTCCTTGCCACTAAGGCTTCTACATCCATCTCGTCATCATCAGAATCTTCAATAAAGTCTCCCATAAATGCATCGACAAGAGGTGTTTCTTTCTCAGCTTCTTCTTCAACTACCATCTTCTGCTTGCCTTTGTCCTTAAGAGCCGGTTGAGCCTCCTCCACCTTTTCACCAGATTTGTTTGAGGACTCGATCACCGGACCCTTACTAGTCAGCTTTTTCAGACCCTGATCCTCCTTCTCCCCCTTAGGTGTGTTATCCTCATCAGGAGCATCATCACCATTATTATCGTCATCACCACCACCGGTTGAAGGACCAGGTCCAGCCCTGTTACGTCCAAAGACAGAATCAAGTAGTTCATTCAGCTTCGTCCAAACCTGAGACATGCCATAAGTGACATCATCTACTGATCTCCCAACCTCCACCTGTGCCAATTCAAGATTGTTTATCTTGTCAATCATTTGATTCTGGACGGCAATCAGGTTCTCCATGAACTGAGCTCCGACCTCCAATCTTCCTGAGTGAGAAGAGACAGCAGCAGTAACACCAGCAACTCCAGCCTCCAAAGCCTTCACTTTCTCCACTAGATCCTGCAATTTGGGGGACGGTGTTTGGCTTGGGTTAAACTGTTTACTCTCGCCGAGTTCTGTTTCACTCAAGATCCCTAAAAAGAAGGGATCTACTCTCCCTGTCTCTCCCTCGTGTTTAGAGCCTAACAGTACTAGAGCCTCATCCACTAATCGCTGGGGACTAGCGGTGAGTTGGTCGGCGATATCGGTCAGTGAGATTGAGCCTTTAAGCGCTGTGTCTACGATAGGAGATGACGTTATGACCATGTCATCCCCTTGTTCACTTAGAACCTTTTCTGGTTCGCTGGGCTGTTCTGGAGGCGTAGACCCACCAGTCACCAGATGTCGTTGCTCTGCAAGCAACTTGTTTTCTGATTTAGATGAGGAAGCGTCATCCGTACTGGATTCGACAGACTCTTCCTCATTAAAACTTCCTGAGATACTAGTATCAGAAGTGCTAGTCTCAGTTTGCCATTCCCCTTCCGAGAAATTGCTCAAAGAGCCCTGAGCGGACAACTCAGGGGAGGTAGGGCCAGCTCCTATTGGCTGTTGAGCTGGACCCCCTCCTTGACTCTCACCAACATGCCTAGGCGAGTGCGAATGTGTTGAAATGATTTGGAGAGGAGAGCCACCAGCGTGAGGTGTGGTGGCTGTGAGAGGTGAACTAGCCTTAACAGGTTGTGCAGTTGCCACTGGGTTTGAATCCACCTTTTGCTTCTTTGGAGGTGGCAGAGCTGCTGAAGTGACTACTCTCTCAACTCCTACACTCCCTCCACTCGAATCACTCGACTCAGATAAGCTTGCCTTCCTTTTATCACCAGTTTTAGGGCTGGCTGAACGTTTATGAACAGAAGGGCTTGCAGCCTGGGATAGAGCCTGGGGGTTTTCAGGCCCACGGCTGTAGAAAACAGGTTGAATTGATGATTGATCAAGATCAGCAAGAATAGGTACCTGACTAAGAAGATCGTCATCCTTGTCAGCTCCAGCTTCTGCAACATTTGCCTCGGCCATGTCAACATCTATACCTGCTTCTTCCAAATTTCTATGCACTGGATCTCCACCTTCAGCTTCGTTACCGCTACTCTCAGCTTCTACTGCAGTAAACTGAGAAGCATGCCTCCTAGCATACTCATCTTGCAGATCCTGGAAGTACGGAGTCAGGCGCAACTCAAAAAGTCTTGACTTTTGCTGGGTTTCCATGGTGGAGATACTCTTTAGAGTCATATCAAAACATGCCATCCTTTCAGAGCCTTGAAATACTCGTCTGTGTTCCTCTGAAAGGACGTCATCCAGAACCATCTGAAGAAATCTTGGCATCCAGCATTTGACTGGACCATCTTCCGGATTCCTTGATGCATTTTTCTCCAATGCCCACCTCTCATGCAACTGAATCAACAGATGTTTGCCCACATTCACTCTCCTGTTGTTTGCCACTCCATATAGTATTACCCGGCAGCTGTTGTTCATTGGCCTGTAGTCTTTGTCCTTTGGGAACATGCAGCGCTGAATGGCCTGAACTACATAATCCTACTCAGCTGGTAGCATACCGGTGTTAACCTTTGTTACCTTGATAGGACCTGTGGGAGGGCGACAACCTATCTCCGTGAATAATTGCAACATATCCTCCATAGTGGGTTCCGGAGCATAATCTTCTGTAGGAAGCCCGAGTAACTCATTGAACTTCCGCAGACTGACTTCATATTTGACACCACCAATAGTAAAGGATAGGCCTGTTGGATTGGCTTTTCCACCCTGAATCTCTAGTGTAGAGTAAGCAGCTTGAAGGGCTTCGACATTCAGGATGGGAGAAGCAGTTAAAGCATGACTTATGATTGATGTGTTGTTGAGGGATTCAATCCAGAACTGATAGTGAATAAATCTACCAGTTGCTCGATCAGCAGAGAGATTAACAAAGTTGGTCTTGGGAATGGTGAAATTTGGGTTTGCCATTTTAAATTAGTGTTTGAGAAAAGAAATGTTCTAAAGTGGTTTTGCAATGGAATTTTTAGAGAACAAGTTCTAAATTTAAACAAAATAAAACGTACACGAACCCCACTAATTACCCCACGTAATAAGTGACACAAATTAAAACAAATTAACTGCCCACTAATGACCACTTAACTTCCCACTAATGATTGACGGTTGAGTTTTCAAAAATTAAAGTGAACAGCCGTTACAAAATAAATTATTTTTCCAGAAAACCACAAACACGGCGGTAAAGTTGCACTTTAAGGATTAACCAGTAGTACTCACAACTATTTTGCTCAAGAACACAAAAGAACTTAAGAATCAGAAAGCACGAAACAAAAACAAACTCACTCGAATGAAAAAAGAAAACTAAAGAACTAATTGCAAGAACAGTAATGACGTTAAAACAACACAAGAAGTTCAACAGTTTTAGACAAAATTTTAGCAGAGTTTCGTTTTAGTGATTAATGCTTTCACGTAACAGTTAGTGATTTTTGTTTAAGAAAATCACAAGAAAACTTGATGTAATGGCAGGGAAAAGAACTCTGGTAATGTATGTATACACGTGTGTATATGAAGAGCTTAAGCTTTTGGAGAGAAAGAAAGTTAATGTAAATAATGAACAGCCTTTTTAATGCTATAATATATACTTGCACGCCTAAAAAGAAGTGACTGAAAAGACAAGTCACATCTCGATCTCGAGATCCGCATCTCGATCCTCCTCTAGATGTCGATCTGGATGTCGATCTCGATCCGTATCTCGATCTACATCTCGATGTCGATCTTGATGTCGATCTCGATCCGCATCTCGATCTACATCTCGATGTCGATCTCGGTGTGGATAGATCGAGATGTACCTTGACAGAGTATAAGCAATTTTCACAAGTCGATCTCGATCTCGATCTCGAACCAGAACCAGATCGAGATTTGCCTTAGAAAATTTCTCATTACTTCATTTAGACACTAACCATAAAGATATACAGATCAGCACAAGATTAATATCATGAAACTTTCTAACCCTTTATTATATGCAACACATACGTTTTTGAAGTTAAGTACACATTATTAATTATGAATATTCATGAACAACAATAATATGTACACAAACTGAATTCTAACAGATAGGTAGCAAAACTAACTGGTGTTAAGCATCCCTAATTCACCAACCAATCTAGAAAATGTTGATTCGTCTAGAGGTTTAGTGAATATCTGCTATTTGACGTTCAGTAGACACAAAATGCAATTCTACAGTTCCATTTTCTACATGCTCTCTAATAAAGTGATACCTGATGTCAATGTGCTTGGTCCTGGAGTGATCCACAGGGTTGTTGGTCATTGCAATAGCACTTGTGTTGTCACACATGATAGGAATCTTAGATACTTCCACACCGTAGTCCTTGAGTTGGTTCTTCATCCACAGTATATGGGCCACACAGCTTCCAGCAGCAATATATTCTGCTTCAGCTGTCGAGGTAGATACTGTGTGTTGTTTCTTACTTTGCCAAGACACCAACCTTCTTCCAAGGAACTGACAGCTTCCTGAAGTGCTCTTCCTATCTATTCTACAACCTGCGTAATCTGAATCCGAATAGCCAACAAGATTAAACCCTGTATCTCTTGGGTACCAAATCCCGAGATTTGATGTTCCCTTGAGATACCTAAAAATACGCTTTACGGCTATGAGATGTGACTCTCTAGGATCCGCTTGGAACCTTGCACATAAGCATGTAGAGAACATAATATCAGGTCTGCTAGCAGTTAAATACAAAAGTGAGCCGATCATACCTCGATAGCTTGAGATGTCTACAGGTTTACCCGATTTGTCCTCGTCAAGTTTCGTGGTTGTTGCCATAGGAGTCTTAGCTTGTGATACATCTTGGAGACCATACTTCTTCAATAGATCATGAATGTACTTGGTCTGGCAGATAAATATCCCGTCCTTCTTCTGACTAACTTGAATGCCCAGAAAGAACGTCAGCTCTCCCATCATGCTCATCTCATACCTTGATTGCATTAACTTAGCGAATTTAGCACACAGCTTCTCATTTGCAGACCCAAAGATAATGTCATCCACATATACTTGCACCATTATTAGATCATCTTTGCATTTCTTGTAGAAAAGCGTCTTGTCGATTACTCCTCTTGTAAAACCACTTTCTAGTAAGAAGTCTGACAGAGTTTCATACCACTTCCGCGGAGACTGCTTAAGGCCATATACTGATTTGAAGAGTCGATAAACATAATCACAATATTTGATATCGATAAACCCAGGAGGTTGCTCGACATACACCTCTTCATCCAGTTCACCGTTTAAGAATGCACTCTTGACATCCATTTGATAGACTTTAAAACCATGATGTGCTGCGAATGCCAAGAACATCCTCACTGCCTCTAGCCTTGCTACTGGTGCATAGGTTTCATCATAATCAATTCCTTCTCTTTGAGTATAACCCTTAGCAACCAGGCGAGCTTTATTTCGTGTTACACGTCCGTCTTCATCCAGCTTGTTTCTGAATACCCATTTTGTCCCAACAACAGATCTATTCTTTGGTCTGGGTACCAGCTTCCACACCTTCTGCCTTTCAAACTGATTGAGTTCCTCTTGCATAGCAATCACCCAATCAGCGTCATCTAGAGCTTCTTCCACCACATTAGGTTCCATCTAGGAAAGGAACACTGAATATAGACATTCATTCTCAGTGGCAACTTCAGCTCTAGCTTTTCCTCTAGTAGTCACTCCGGCTTCTGGATCACCAATAATTAGCTCGAACGGATGGTCTTTGTTCCAAGTGCGATCCCTAGCAAATGTTCTTGATGATTCAGCTTGATCTTGTAAGTGAAGATGACTTAGTCTAGAAGCACTTTCACTAGCTTCTCTTGAGCTAGTACTAGCTCCCCCAGAGTGAGCTGCTCCCCCTGAGTGCATACTGACTCCCCCTGAGTTAGTGCCAGGTCTGACGGAAGGTGATCCCTCAGCCCTAGTGTTTTGAATTTGCGAAACACTAGACTCTTGATTAATTTCATTATTTATCGTTGGATCACTACCCTGCACTACAGACTCAGGAACTGTATCCACTTCATCAATATCCATATTCTCAAATCTTAGGGAAGTGGGCTCACTATCTTCTTTTTGTATAGAAGGGAGCTTTGAGTCGTCGAATGTGACATTAAGGCTTTCAACCACCTTGCGATCATTAAGCACAAACACCCTGTACGCTGCTACTACTTCAAGAGAATATCCAATGAAAACCCCTTCATCTGCTTTGGCATCAAACTTTCCAAGTTGTGCATTGTCTCTTAACACAAAGCATTTGGCACCAAATACGTGAAAGTACTTGATAGATGGTTTTCGTTTATTCATCATGTAATACGGCGTCTCATTATGGTCCTTTATAATCAGGGTTCTGTTCTGTGTATAACAAGCTGTGTTAACTGCTTCAGCCCAAAAATATAAAGGAAGTTTTGACTCATACAGCATTGTCCTAGCTGCTTCAACCAGTGTCCTGTTCTTCCTTTCTACCACCCCGTTCTGCTGCGGTGTTCTCGGTGCTGAATACTGTCGTCTGATCCCTTTAGATATGCAGAAATCCATTAACACTGAGTTCTTGAATTCTGTCCCATTGTCGGATCGGATAGTCTTCACAGTCAGACTTGCTACATTTTCAATTTCCAGTACATGTCTAATGATCTCATGTGGCACTTCATCTTTCGATGTCACAAACTTTACCCATGTGTATTTGGAAAAGTCATCGACAATTACCAGCGAAGGAGTTGTAGGGGCTCGGTAATGCTATTCACTTGTTTATCCTTATGCGAGGCTCTTTTTGATTTTCCCATCTCACATGCTTCGCAGAGTCCATCTGGGGTGAACTCCATCTGCGGCAGCCCTCTCACCAATTCTCTCCTTACGAGATTATTCATTGCTTTAAAGTTCAGGTGAGATAATCTTTTATGCCATAGCCAACTTTCATCAGCAGAAGCCTTGCTGTAGAAACACGTGACTTCAGACTGATCAGCAGAATTCATGTCAGCTATGAATAAATTTGACTTCCTTACTCCTTTGAGAGCAAGGCTTCCATCCTTTTTGCTTCGAATCGAACAATCATGCTTCCCAAAGTTGACGTCAAAACCCCTGTCGGTGAACTGACTAACGCTGAGAAGATTATGTCGCAATCCTTCCACAAAAGATACGTCCTCAATGATAACATTTCCACAAACAATCTTGCCATATCCCCGAGTGTAACCTTTGCTGTTATCTCCAAAGGTAACCACGGAGCCGGCTCTCAACACCAAATCTGTTAGCAGGGACTTATTACCGGTCATATGCCTCGATGCTCCACTGTCCAGCACCCATATGACTTTACTCTTTTCCTGTTCACTGCCCTGCAAATCCAGAAAGGTTAGGTGTTCTTCGGAACCCAATGATTTTGGGCCCGGCATCAATAATTTCCTTTTTCTTTTCAGATACAGAAGGCTTTGCCTTGTTGCCATCAGGGGCATTCATCTTGACTTTGTCTTTTCCCTTGTCAACCTTGACTGGTTTGTCAGGTTTGGGAGTAGACTGGTCACTCCTAACTTTAGGAGGACTTGAAGTCTTAGTCTTTGACCCCGCATGCTTTTTCTTACTACTACTAGTTGTATGTTCAACAGATGCGCTAGCAGTATTCATTAAATTAAAATAAGCATGCATGATGTTTACAGCACATGGCATGCAATTTGGATTATTGCATTTGGCATGATTTGCATGCATGTTAGGCAAAACAGTAGTTGCAGGCATGGTATTACAACCAACAGATTTTTCTTCCTCTACATAGAACGGGCAATAATAAGACAAATGATCAGTTTGATTACAGATATAGCATGCCTTTCTAGCTCGTGTAGATGTAGATACAGATGCAGGTTCAGTTTTAACTGCCTTTACAGGTGCTTTCATTTGGTCTGACCCTGCTACCCATTGTTTATATGACACCGTCTTAGCCTCCTTGGTTCCTACACCTCTCTTAGCATAAGCAATCTTACTCGCTCTCTTAGAAGTTGTAGGTTCTACTACTTTTTCTTCTGAATCTCTTTCAATTTTAATCTCATGTTCAATTTTAGTAGCAACAGGATCTATGGTCCTAGGCTCAAAATGCTTAAAGATAGGTTTTCTAACATCCATTAAAACCTCAGGCACATTTTCTTTGACTAACACTGGCTCTAACAACTCAGCAGCCCTATTTTTCTTTTTCTGTGTGTAGTCAAGTCCTATGTTTACTTTTTCATTTTTACTCTTGCCTGCCAGTTTCATGTACATGTCCCTTTCTACGAAAACTTTATTAGCGGCTTCTTCAAAAGATTGACATGTTATTTTAAGCTCAGCTAATTCATTTTTAAGTTCTTCGTTAAGGTCTTCCCTAATCTTAAGCTTGTGTTCTAAAACGTCTACCTGATTCATTAACTGCCTTTCTTTACTCTCTCCTGATTCTAATTCCTCTACCCTGGCCTCGAGAAGTCTATTCTTAAGGGAGAGTTTAGCATTTTCCTCATTAACAGCAATTAGATTTAGTTGGAGATTGTACATATCTTTAGTCATGGCAGCTAATTCATTTTGGTACTCAGGAATAGACATTTCATTTACGGTTAGAATTGGTACCTCTGATTGTTCTGAAGATTTTGCCATTAAAGCGAAGTTGCATAGCTCCTGATTTTCATCTTCATCAGACTCGTCCCAACCCTTCCCTTCAGTCACAACATACGCCCGGCTTTCCTTCTGTTGCTTGCTAACCAAGGCATCATATTTCTTTTTCAGATCAGCATAGGATTCCTTGGGATGAACGTACTTGGGCTTCTTGCACTCTGTTGCGAAGTGCCCCAATTCATTGCAGTTGTAGCATCTGAACTTGTTCTTGTCTACCAGGTTAGGTCTGTAGCCACTACCGGATGTGCTACCTCGACCGCTGTAACTTCCCCGACCACTTACACTACTGCCTCTGCTGCTACTGCTGCCTCTTCGGCTGAAAGAACTACCAAATCGTCCTTTACCACTTCTTTGCTTCCTGAAGCTGATATGAGCAAATTCTCGAGCAATACAAGCATATGACTTGTCTTCTAATTTGTCCAGCTCTTCAAGGGTATAGTATTCATCCTCACTTTCTTCGGATGGATCTTCAATGTCTAATACCACTCTTTCAGGATTAGCAGTTTTCAATGAGACAACTGCAAGTGCCTTTACAGCAGACTCTTCAGCTACAAGTCCAGACTCACTTACCGCTTTGTTTTCTCCACTATTGTAGGATCTTCTTCTGTCATTTTGTTCCTGCTCCAGCTCGTAGGTCTTCAAAACACCATACAGCTTTTCGAGAGAAGTATTTTTCAAGTCTCTTGACTCTCGAATGGCAGTGATCCTGTGTTCCAGATGTTTAGGCAAATTCAATAGAAACTTGATATTTGAATCTGCTAGTGGATAGACTTTATCTCTTATACTCAGCTCGATAAGCAATTTACTGTAATGTTTGTAAACATCCGCTACGCTTTCTCCTCGTTCGCACCTGAACGATTCATATTCAGATATCAGAATGCGTTTGTGATTATCTCTAACTTCCTCGGTCCCCTCCATCACCACAGCCAGTTTATTCCACATGGCTTTAGCTGTTTTTAATCCCTTTATTTGAACATAGTACTCTGAGTTTAGGGATTCAATTATGACGTTGCGTAACGACGCATCCATACCAACCAATTCTTTATCTGCGTCTGAAAACTCCATTTCCTCTTTAGGAACAGACCGGGATGGTATTAGTATCCCTCCTTCCATTCGCTCTGGCTCAATTCTCATAGGTATGTATGGACCGTTTTCCAATATTCTCAAGTATACCTTGTTTATTGATTCAAGGTAAGCTCTCATCCTTCCGGTCCATTCGTCATAATGTTGTGCATCAAACGGAGGTATCTTAAATCTGTGTGCGGCGGCCATTTTAATAAAATTTAAAATTAAGATAATACACTTTTCAAATTACAATAAATTGTATTTACTTGAAAAATTGATTATCTCACTTTAAATATCCAACACTCAATATCCAACGGATTTTGCACTTAAGATTCAAGTAAGTTAGTTTTAATCACAGGAACAGTAGCAGGGTCCACAATTTTTCAAGTCCAAACAAAAAGGTGTCCACTTTCTAGTTGACAGAAGTTCGAAATTGTCCTTTTTGTTTAGTCAATCAGTTGATTCCAGTTTTGACCACAGAAAAATCCACAAAGCTCTAAAGTACAGTATTTTGGAATTTTGTACAAATATTCCTTACACCATGACTCAGAACTTTTTAGATCTACGACTTTTTCAAGAAGAAACAAATAAAAACTTTCGGCTCAAACTTCAAGAAAAAAAAATTAGATCTGGGATTTTCAAGAACCAACTCAAACAACACAATAGGATCTCTGTTAGATGTGTTTAACAGGAGCTCTGATACCAATTGTTAGGTCCAAAGTGTTGTAGAGGGCGGGGGGGTGAATACAACTGTTTAAAATTTATGAGAGAATAAACAATATGCAGGTAATAAATGATGACACGGAATTTCAAGAATATATCATTATATTCATTGATGGATTTGCTACAACATTCATAAAAGCATCATGATCAGTTGAACAATAAATACAGCAATTAAAGCTAGATTCAACTGATCCTCTCTCTCACTTTTTGTTTTACAGTAAATGCTCTCTCTTAAAAATTATCGTTGAAAAATACAGAGATAAAAGTCTATCTACTAATAAAAACAAAGTGTTGCTTTTATAATGTCATGTAGTCTTGATCTTGTCCTTTTTGTGTACGTGGCCCAATCAGGACTTTGACAACAAAAAGTACTTTCCCAACAACTCTGGATCAACCGTTCACAATAAGCCACTTGTCCCTTGAACATTAAATGTTACATATCCACCCGCATCTCGATCTTCGCCTGGACCCATCTCGATCTCGATCTTCGCCTGGACCCATCTCGATCTCGATCTGTGTAAATCTCGATCTCGATCTGGGAGAATTTCGATCTCGATCTATGAAGATCTCGATCTCGATCTGGGAGGATCTCGATCTCGATCTACCGTGGATCGAGATTTGCCTTTGCAATGTTTTACTTTAATTGTAAATCTCGACCCGCATCTCGATCTGCTGTGGATCGACATTTGCCTTGGCAAATATGCACACATCCAATGTTGACTTTCTTTAGTGACTAATTGAGGATTAACCTATATGAGCAAGTTTCCCTAGCTTCTTCAATTTCTTTTCCTCACTCAATTCAAATGAGATCTTCTATTACTGACATGAACTTACCTCCAATGTCCTGACACTTGATGCAATGGTCTGGTTCATAAGTGACTAGTCTTGTAGGGGTTCTTGCTTCTGAATGTCAGTTCTCATTTGTTGATTAACCTTTACATTATCCAGATGTTGATATACATTACATGAAATCACTTTGGTCTTCTTGATACTTCTTTGACATTAATTTGATTCTCCATTAGATAAGTTAGGGCATGAGCAATACTCAGATTGAACTTCTTCTCACTTATGCATCCTTGATTAACCAAATTAGTTACTTGTAGTTACCAAGTATCATTGCCATTTCTTCAGTTGATTGATTCCATGTGCTTCTTCAGTTTCTCTTGTTTTGCTGTTGTTTTATCTTTTACTTAGTTGAGTTACATAGTAATTAAGTGTTACAAGTTAGTACACCTATGCCTTTCAGGAATGTAATCATAGTTATTCTTTTTGTTTATTCCTAATTTTCCATTTCTGTTTTTCTTATTCTTCATGACAGTATGCTTAGAAGTTACTGTCATACTGGTGTTGACAGTAGGTTTAGGTGGAGTTATCTTGACAGTAAGTTTGGATCTTACAGACTTGACAAAATCTTTTAAACTTACTGTCGAGTTAGTGTTGACAGTATCTTTTAAACAAAAGTTACTGTCAGAGTCAATACTAACTGTCTTGGGCATTTTGACAGTATCTTTTTCCTTAATGGATTTATTGACAGCTTCTTTGTCCTCATCATCTATCTCTTGTTTGGTCATTAAAGTTACCTCATCAAATTCAAACTCAGCCTTTTTGAACAGTGGATTCTTCACTTTCTTTAACATAGAAGGTTTGACAGTATGTTTGGTTTCTTCTTCAACAACATGTTTCTTTCCATTTTTCTTCTCATAGTTAAAACCTATACCTATCTTTTAATTTTCAGTGTTATCATCATGGTAAGATTTTAACAAGGAAGAGGAATTCTTGTAGGCCTTGATTTTTAATTCATTCTCAGAAATCTGTTTCCTAAGGAATTCCTCAATCTGAGAAGCACAAACAATTTTGTTCTTAAGAATTTCATTTTCTTGTTGAAGAGACTCAAAAGAATTCTATTTTAGTTCAAGTTCATGATTTTTAAGTTTTAATGACTCATTAGCACTAGATAATCTAGCTATCTCCTCATTTACAACTAACATGCTTTTATGAATATTAAAAATCTCTGAACTTAGACTTTTAACAGTTTTCTTATACTGGGATGTAGTCATATCAACAGTAGTAAGAAAGGGTACCTGACTTGAAGAAGTGGATGAACCTTTTCCTGAACTTGCCATGAGAGCAAGATTTCCATATTCTTCTTCTTCCTCTTCATCTGAGTCTTCCCAGCATTTTCCTTCAGCCACAAAGCTCTTCCTTGTTCCTTTTTCAGCAAGGCTTCATACTTTGCTTTGAGTTCTTCATAGTCACTGTCATTTCTTCTCACTTGTTTTGGCTTTTTGCAGTCTGTTGCAAAATGTCCCATTTCACTGCAGTTGTAACACCTTATTTTGGATCTGTCCACCATGCCTGTCTTGTATCCACCTTTGCCACTACCTCCAGGTTTTGAGATATTTGGCTTGTTGAACTTGGAGCCTTGTCCTCTTGGTTTGAAGGCTTTGTTCTTCTTGAATCTCAAGTTGGAGAACTTTCTTGCCATGTAGGCCATTGTTTTATTCTCCATGTTGTCTAGTTCCTCCAAAGTATAGAACTCATCTTCTTCACCATCCTTGAGTTCCAGAGTTACTCCTTCTTCTTCATCTGTGACTTCTTCAATTTTGATTTTTTGTTGATGTTGTGATTCTTTGAGTTGCATCAGCTGTGGATCCTGAGCCACTAGAGCATTAGAGGTGTTGGCCATCTTTCCTCTTGGACCAGCTTGGATGGCTCTCTTTTGCAGTAACTCTAGCTCATAGGTTTTAAGAATGCCATGCAAAGTTTCAAGAGAAACTTTTGATAGATCCCTTTCTTCTCTTATGGCAGAAACCTTGTGCTCTAGGTGGTCAGGAAGTGTCAACATGAATTTCATGTTTACCTCCTTTTCGTCATAAAACTTTCCAAGCAGATGCAAGTCATTAATCAGCCTATTAAACCTCTCAAACATCTCAGTCAACCCTTCACTAGGTTTAGCCATAAAGGCTTCATACTGAGACACCATAATCTGTCTTTGATTCTCTTTTACTTCCTCTGTCCCTTCACAGAGTATCTTTATGGTTTCCCATATTTTCTTTGCACTGGTGCAATTGACAATGTTGTTGTACATGACATTGTCAAGTGCCTCAATGATAATAAATTGTAAACAATCATCAAGAGATATTTTTTCCTTCTCAGTGTCAGTGTACTCTGAAACCTTTTTAGGAACCCAGTAGGCTGGTATGGTTTCACCATCTGCTATGGTTTCAGGTACATATCTTTGAGGGATAAAATGACCATTCTCCAGGATTCCAGGATAGAGTGGGTTGGCCGTCTTTATGAACAGCATCATCTTTCTTTTCCAGAGGTTGTAATGCTCTTTGTCAAAGGTGGGTATTTTAATACTGCTTACTTTC